>CM069082.1:29381528-30614028 GCA_035578085.1 Solanum pinnatisectum | reverse complement strand
AATCTATCCACAACTACCCATATGACTGTTTTTCCTTTTGACTTAGGCAGACCTTTAATGAAATACATGCTAATGCTGCTCCATGTTGTTATAGGGATCTTGAAAGGTTGTATCAACCCAGGATAGGAAAGTGTATCATACTTGTGCCTTTTAAAAACATCACAAGTTTTAATGTGGTTCTGGATATCATCTTGCATGCCTTTCTAGTAAAACAATGCAACTATTCTCTTGTAAGTAGGTTCAATTCCAGAATGCCTTCCCACTGTTAAATCATGCCAAATTTAAATAATGTTCTGTCTCAGTTTCTCATCAGGCCCCACCACCAATTTCCCATTCCTCCTTAATTAGTTATGCACAAAAGAGAACCCTTGTATTTTAAAGTTTTTGTCCTTCAACTCTTGAATCCTTTAATTAGTACAACATCTAAGTCCCAACTCTACCTGATCAACTCCAACAAATCTGTCTTGATTGTCGATAAGGTAAGTGCAGTCAACTCGGCTATAGGCAATCTTGATAGTGCATCTACTACCTTGTTCTCTTTCCCTTCTTATATTCAATGATGAAATCATATTGCATAAGCTTAATTATGCATTTGAGTTGTGACCCTATGTGCAACTTTTGTTCCAACATAAACTTCAAATCTTTTTTATCAATCTTCACTATAAAGGGCATGCAAATTAGATACTGACTCCACTTGTTCACAACCATAACTAAATCCAATAGCACCTTGTCATACACTGAGAGGGTTTAATGCCTAGGGGACAGTCATTTGCTCAAATAAGCAATAGGTTGTCCCTTCTGCATTAAGACTGCTCCAATGCCTACACTACAAGCATCAGTCTCTACCACAAATGAGATAGAAAAATCAGGCAACAACAAAGTTGGAGCTATTGTCAACACCCTCTTGAGACTCTCAAAAGTGTCTGTAGCTTTGCTGGACCATTTAAAATTATCCTTTTTCAACAAGTCTGTGAGGGGTTTGCTAATAACTCCATTTCCTTTTATAATCCTTCTATAGTAACCAACTAACCCAAGGAAACCTCTCAGTTGCTTGAGGTTAGTAGGTTCAGGCCAAGATTGGATAACTTTCACCTTCTTAGGATTGTAGCCACTCTATCAGCAGAAATATAATGAACTAATTATTCTACCTTTTTAGCTGCAAAGACACACTTATTTTCCTTGGCAAAAAGTTGATGTTGAACTAATAAATCAAAGGTGGTACTCAAATGGTCTACATGCTCCTCCAAATTCCTACTAAACACCAGTATATCATCAAAAAAACACAAGGATGAACTTCCTCAAGTGTTTTTGAAAAATATGATTCATGAGACCCTGGAAACTTGAGGGTGCATTGGTCAATCCGAATGGCATGACTAAATATTCATAATGTCCTGAATGTGTTTTAAAGGCAGTTTTATGCACATCAGTAGGAGCTATCCTAATTTGATGATATTCTTCCCTTAAATCAATTTTAGTGTATACTTGGTACCCCCTCCCCCCAATTCCTCCAAGAATTTTTCAATGATGGGTATTGGAAATTCATTTTTGATAGTCACCTTATTCAAAGCTCTATAATCTACATAGAGTCTCCAAGAACCATCTTTATTACTCACTAACACCACATGTGAGACATAAGAACTAGAGCTATATTGAATAATACCTTAATCCAACAGCTCTTGGACCATAGTTTCAGTCACATCTTTCTGGATTGGTGAATATTTGTATGGTCTGGAATTCACTGGTTGACTACATGTTGTCAGAGGAATGTGGTGATCAAAGACCCCTCTTGAAGGAGGCAATTCACTTGGCTCCTGAATAGTTTCTTGTATTCCTCCAATAGTGCTTGAACTTCCTTTGACTTCTCCTCTCTACCTTATAAACCTTCTTCTTTTGGCATCCCAACCATACACACCTTGATCATAAATATTTGTGCAGTGTCCACAGTGATTTTGTTGAATGCCTTAGCATCCACAATTTTAAATATTGGATGAGCACCCTGCAATGTTATAGGCTTACCTTGGTACTCAAACTTCATCAGAAGTTTCCCAAAGTTCATTTGTATGTCTCCAAGTTTGCACAACCATTGGATACCCAGCACAACATCACAACTTCCTGTTGGCAATACTAGGAAGTCATCTTGGAACACGGTGCCTTGTATAATCCATTTGAACTTTTTGTTTCCCTTAACAAATTGAATCACCCTCCAATCTGCTACAAAGACATCCGTGGGCTAATGTCATGGAACTGACAACCTATTCTCCTAGCATCCTTCTCATTGATGGAATTGTGGGTGGAACCACAATCAATGAGGACAGTGATAGGCTTCTTCTCAGTATACCCCTGGATCCTCGAGGTTTTGTACCCTCTAGTCCCAATCAAGGCTTGGAGAGATATTTGACAATTCTCCATGACTTCTTCTTCATCTAAGAGTAATTCTGCCTCATCTACTCCTTCCTTCTCTTGTGTCAACTCTGCCCCCATGAATACAATTGCCTCTTGACTTTACATTTGTGGCCCAAACTATATTTTTCATCACAGAAAAAACACAACCCCTTGGATCTCTTTTCGTCCATTTCAGCAGGGGTCAACCTTCTCTTTCTGTTAGTGTCAAACTTAGCAACATTGGAATTTTGGAAACTAGAACCCTGACCCTTAGCTCTAGTACTATCACTATAACCTGGAGAACCCCTAAGGTTAGAATAATTGTGACCAGTGTTAGAACTCTTCATTGTCTTGCTCTAAGCAGCAAAATTAGACCCATGAAGTCTAGCTAGATAATAGACTTGGGGTAAAGATCCTAGGTTTCCAATCCTTACTGCACCCCTGAGTTCAGGTTTTAGATTGTTTAGGAAACAACATGCTCTACCGAAAGATTTATCCTAGTCACGACACTATCAAAAGCCTTTTGATAATCTTTAACTGAACCAGTATGCTTGATATTCATTATCTCAGTCATGGGATCTGAGTACCCAACCCCAAATATGTCTGCCAAAGCATATACATATTCTTCCCAACTAGGAGGAGGTGTCTGACCTCTATTTCTTATGTATTCTTGATGTCATTGCAATGCATCTCCATCAAAGTGAATGGCCACTAATTTCATCCTCTGATGGATAGGTATCTCTTCCATAGATAAAAACTGCTCCACCTTATACAACCAAGTTCTTAGGTCCTCTCCATTAAATTTTAGAAACTCTATTTTGGTACATTTGGTAAAAGTAGACAGGGGAATATTGGAATGAAAATTGTTCTGGTTAGAGTAAAAGGCATGGGTTGAAATTATTGAGTCATGGGATGTGTATGGCTAATAAAAGGAGCATGGTGGTATATTGGTTGTGGAATTTGAGTGTTCTGAGCATAGTAGGAAGCATAGGACTGATTTTGGTTGTATAATGGGGTAGTGTGTGGTACATGAGAAAATGGGGTTTGAAGATGTGGCTTAGGAAATTGGAGTGCTGGTGTGGATGAGAATTGAGAAGGAAACACAAATATGAGGACAGTTTGGTTTTGGAAAGGGGAAGGGTGGCGTAATGGATTTTGAGCAATTTGAATATAGGATGTGTGAGTAGGTAAGACAGAGGAAGCTGGTATGGTTGATATCGATAGGGATGGAACCTGAATTTGCTGACTTGGGTGAATATAAAGTGAAGGTTGTCTTACTGGATGTGAGGTTGAAGAATTTCCCAATCGTGAGGAAGAATTTTCCAAACGCAATGGCAGATCCGAAGGTGAGTACAACTCCTCCTCCAAATGGATTACACTCTTTTCTCTTTCTGGTCTCCTTTCACCATGTACAACTTCACTAAGCTCTTTTAGGACTTTCTCTTGATTCGTGGCTGCCATTTTTTTATTAGCTTCCAGTTGGTCCTGTCTGCTGGCAAAATTTGCCATGTCGAGTGACATCTTTTCTAGTACACTTATTGCTTCTCGTATCTCATTCACCATCGAGCTTTCCACAAAGCCAGAAAAAAACTCTGATACCACTAATACTAATATCACTTAGGACCTAAGAAAAAGAAGAAGTGTAGCTAAAAAGAAGGAAATTCTAGAGTAAGTAAATAAGTAATTATTTCATAACTTGGAAAATAGAGAAGCAATACAATATATAGGAATCAGATAGGGACCAATGGGGATCGATCCTGAACACATGTCTTTCTTCCACTCACTACTCTGACCCTTGTAACTTACTCATTATGAAAACTAATTCCTCCTGATAGTAATAAGCAATAGGGGGAATGTGTAAATACTAAAACTATATATAAAGATAACTGAGGGGTAGAAACAGAATTATCTTAACTAATGCAACTCATTCCTAATGGAATTAACTGTCTATTCATACTCTATTTAAGCTAAGTGTACCACTCCTTAATGCTAGCAATTTCCCTTTGTATCAGAATGTTGCTTCATATCATAATCAGATAGAAATTTCTTTACAAATAAAGCACCCTCATAATGACCATCGATGAGATCAAAAGTCAATCTCAATTCTAGCACAACCTTCATTCCCCCAATCAACCTCGAACTCAACGTTAGCCTTTTCGGTACTAGTGCCTATAGAAGAGCCCTCTTAGAAGAGGTAATGATGTTGAGATCTCTCTATATATGCAAATATTACGATTTCACCCTTAAGATTTTCTTATTTATATCTACATAAAAAAAGGTGTACTGCTCAGAAAACAAAGTTTATGGTGATCCCTCAATCGGACTAGGGTTGGCTAGGAAGCAAATTTTACGGTGTAAGATTTCTAGGGTTATTTCTCAATCTCTTTTAGTTAGTTTAATTTATTTGTTGTTAGTTCACTTGTGTTGTGTAATAAGATTTAAATGTCTTCTTTCTAGGATTATGTTCATAGCCATAATATAATTATTGGTTATTATTGTGGGTTTTGTTATGTTTATCTTATACTTGACTATTTTATTGCTTATCTACCAACTAGATAAACGGATAATTTCTAGTGAAACTAGACACGAAAAATATTAGGAATTAATATAATATGGGATAAGAGGATTAGGGTTCATCTATAGATGAATTAATTAGTTTCTACGATGGAGAGTTACCAAGTTTTCCCTACTTGGGTCAAATATAAGAAAATATAGAAATTAATGTAATCGAATCAGGTTACCATATCAACGCTTAATGATATATGTGAAGCCCATCGGGTAGGTGGTTATATGACTCAAAAGACCGTGACCGTGTGATTCAAAAATTTTGTAGATACTTTAAACATGCGTAGCATAATTTGATAAGATGGAATTACGTAAATGTCATAGCCTAAGTTTTATCTTCTCTGTGAACAACTTTTGCATATTCACTTATTTGCTTTAGTATAATAAGTAGTATCATCATCAACCATTTTGAATTCTGATATTTGAAAGCTCGAATAAATAATTAAAACTAATTTAATTTAGTAAGAAGTTAATCACAAGTCCATGTGACTTCTACATCTGACTCTTTGAGTACTTATTACTTGTACATGTTGCTTCTTCTAGAAAATTACATGAAAATTCAGAATGAGTAGATGACAGTATGCCACGGGTTTGGCTACCCTTCATTACACTTTTTTTTTTCATTTCGTCAAGTACTCATCTAGATGAAAGACATGTGACTTATCTAAAATTTAAAGGTCAAGATTATATTATATTAACGAATATTAATCATAGTAAGTCAACCAATTTTAGAAAATTATTCTCCAAATTTAATAAGAACAAAATATTCCCTACAAATTTTGATATTCATTAATATCATTAATTTCAACTTTTTTTTATTTGAATATTAAAATTGTAAAACATGAAAGTTTATATTTAATACGATAAATAATAATCTTAAAAACATTTTACCTTTAAAACAATGTTTTCTTTTATTGCACAAAAAAAAAAAAGATAAATGAATATTTACTTTTGCTCATGCTGAAGTGGCCAATGCTTTAGTGCCCGTTTGGCTTAACCTAAAAAAAAAGTTTTTAATAAGTCAAACTAAAGTTTATAAGTTAAAAAAGGGAAAAAAGTCTGAAAAATATTTCAATTTTGGCCAAAATTGTTGTTCCGATACTAAACTTTATGGAGGACCTTTTACCCCCTGCACTATTTAATAGTGTATGTTAAAGGTATATATGTGCCCACGTGGACACGTTACTATTTATAATTATGCAATATTTATAATGTCCACGTGGGCACATATATACCTTTAAAATACACTATTAAATAGTACATGGGGTAAAAGGTCCTTTCTAAAGTTCAGTACTGTAACAACAATGTTGGCCAAAGTTCGGATATATTTCAAACCTTTTTCCCGTTAAAAAATGAAAAGTAAGAGTCTACCTACTTTTAATTTTTTTTAAAGTCATTTTAAACATATTTTAAGTTATATTTTTTTAATTTTGTCAAACACTCTCAAAAGCTAAAAATAACTTTAAAATAAGTTTGACCAACCTTTAAACCAATCCAAACATGCACTTACTCTCCTTCTCCTTTTCTTGCCTTTATGATTTAACTTTCACCGCAATATTTCGATTGCCTATGATTTAACGTGACTTATTATGTCATTAAAAACTTTTAACATACGTTTTATCTATATAGGCGCTTACATTTGTCCACAAGAAATCGGTTCTTAATCCAAAAGCAGAGCTATGAATTATATAAATTTTAGAACAATAATTTCAAGTACTAACATTTGACTTTCATATCTAATGATGAATTTTTTAATATAAATATATTATTTAAATAAAAATTACTGTGGAGTAGCTCTTTGGTGTTCTCATTTTTGAGATATTCTTTACTAGGTTTCGACTAGGCTTTAGGAAGTTAGAGGGATATCTTTTTACTAGGCTTCGACTCTCTTTATTAATGCTTCATTTTTGATGTTCTTATTTTTGAGATATTCGGTCATGTAAGTGCATTATGATCTTCCCCACAACTCAAATATTAGGTATTATTGGACTTTTTATAAAAGCGGAAGAGTCTAATAGGTCAATTTTCATATTATAAAAAAAAAATAGTGGAAGTCAAATTGTATACTAGTATTTATTTAATGGGGGGCATGTTCTTTGTTTGAAGTAAAGAGGCAAAGAGGCCAGGAACAATCCTTGCTCTTTTTTAAAAAAAAATAAATTGTACACCTTCCTTAAAGTGTACAATTTTTCAGGCTGAGTGGCATGTGATTGGATTACAAGTTATGTCACACTATCAAACGAAGCAAGGCGCAGTCCATGCCATAAAAGCCAATAGTTACGTAGTTTGCACGATATATATATATATATATATCGACGAAGAGATCTGCTTCTATAGTCTTCTTAGTCACGTTATTTAATTATATTTTTTTAAAATTTTATGTCAAATTAAAATTAAACAAACAAAAAAAATATATTATATTATATCTATGAGCTTTTCTCTATATTCTAGAAATGAAATGGAAGTTATGGTGCATGAGTTGTAGCGATGTCGACTATGAAGATCTGTACGAAAATTTTTATGTCACCCGGCTGGGGTGAATAGCCCAGCAACTCCAAGATATATGTTGCGGTCCGGATCAGCCGCCCTTCAAGACGGACTAATTCGTCTACTGCCCTTTGCTCCTCTAAGGACAGAGTCCCAAGAGGAACCTGGGGAAATAGAGGTTGATAGGGCTCGGGTTCTGCGGGCTGATTCAAATCAGGAAGCATGGTCAGATTTAAGTCTTGTAGGGGTGCCCCCATTCCCCAATACCAGAGGAAAATCCATAAATAAAGCAAAGTGCAAAAATATTTCACCTAAAATGACAAAGATACCCTTCAAATGAATTTTATTTCTACAAGCACACATATTGACCAACATATGAGTCTTTCGTATAGTAATAATAAATAATAATATAGATTCACGTTAGGCCCCATATGTTACTTGAGATTTCAAAGAAAGATACAGTAAACTAGCATCTACATGGTAAGGAATAACATATATATATATGGTGGTCCAATTAAAACATATTTTACCAAATGAGTACATCTCATTATAATCAACATATATAATTGACAAATTCATTCAAAGGCATTATTATAGAACTTCAAATAGAAGAAAATGATGGGCATCCATAAGACTAGGTGTTTGGCCGGCCTAAGTGGTTATCAAACCAAAGAGGAAAATATTAATGATTCATATTTGGAGTAGGTACAATGTCTATTTTATTGATTTACACACCTTAAAGTCCTTCCTATTTTGGAGAAATTTGTTATTAACTACCATTAGGATAATATAGATGCAACAAAAAATTTGAATTGTTAATGAAATGGGTGCAAAATTAGTAAATGTGTGTACATGAACTTGATGTTTGCGTCAAATCAATATGTTTTTTTGTTAACAATGTTACCCCTTGTTCTGAATATTCGTGCTCCAAATCATATATATTTGGGACTTTTATAGGTTGTTATGGAAAATTTTTATGGTGTGAGACGCATAGATATGAGTTGGTGTATGAGAGATTATGTTTTAATAAAAATAATATGTGGATCCTATCTCATTCCTATTACATTGTCTCTCTCCTGCCTTTTTTACCCCTTAGCAGTCAGCTACTCAGCTCTACTTTTTCCCCGCTCTTTCCTTCCGCGTTTTATTTTTCTAATTATCTATTTAAATTTCTGATCAATTTTTTCAACTGTGAATTTTATTTACCCAATTATTTCTATTATTTATCATATATTTATCTTCTCATTTTGATAATTGATAGGTATTTACCCAATTATTTATATTATTTATCTTCTCATTTTGATAATTGATAGGTATTTTTAAATAATTAAAAATTATTTTATCAAGAATATGAGAAGAAAAAATGAAAGAGAAAATTACAAGATGGAGGATAAAATTTTCACCTACGAGATAAACGTTTAGATAGTCGATAAACTTTTTTTTTTTTTAGATAGTTGATCAACTAAGCTACTATTAAAATTCTCCATTGGTACATGTATATACGTTTCATTCGTTATTTTTAGTACTAATAAAATCAATTTTTTAATCAATTTTTATAATATTATAAATAAAAAATAAAATCTTATTTTTCAGATTTTCTCATTTTTTGAGTTTGATTTGAAGCATATTACAGTAAATGTAAATTTAACTTTTTTTGAAATATGATGTAAATGCTACACTATTTCATATAAGTAGATTTGATCTAGTTTATGGTGAATAATCATATAAAAAAGTATTAACCATAGTTTGAAAATAAATTTACATTTTTTATATACAAATATTTATTACTATAATCTACTTTGTGATAATATAAAAATTGATTTATTAACCAAATATTTATACTTTATTAATATAAAAAAAAATGATAAATAATTTGATTTGCTAAGTGAAAAATCGATCAATCAAACATATATGTATGTATCAAATGACAGATTTTAATAGTTTAGTTGATTGACTATCTATGCGTTTATCTCGTGAGTGAAAATTTTATCATCCACTAATAATTTCCTCTTTCATTTTTCCTTCTCATATTTTTGATATAATAAAAAAATTAAAAATAATATACATATCAATTATCAAATAAAATAAATGAATATGTAAATGATAAAAGGTACTCCATTGGATAAATAGCATTCACAAATGAAAAAAATAATCAGTAAATTGAACGGAAGACTTACAAAAATGAGGAATAGATAAGGCTGATAGGAAAGAAAGGGAAAAAAAAAAAAAAAAGAGAGCTAGGGGTTAAAAGTAGGACCGTAGGAGAGGGACAATGAAAGAGGTAAAACCCACACGTTTTTCTAATTCAAAAATAATTCTTCATATGTCAAATCATAGTTGTGTCTCTCCCACCTTAAAATAAATTCTTTTGATTGTTATGTATTATGCTTTGGGACTTGTTGGTAGGGTTTAGAGTGAGACCCAAAGGCTCGCGGGTGATTCAGAACAAATCAAACCCAAAACAGAGTTGCAGTTTTTTGTTGTTATTTGGTGTATCGTGATTGTGGGACACCAGGCCACAATCGCGATGGACTAGAACAAGCATTTGCGAACGCAATGCATTTATCACGATTGTAATGTGTTATAGGAATGCTTCCTAGCACATAAATATTTTCCTAACTTCCTTTTATAATTCTACTTAATATTGATTAGATTTGAACCATATATAGAATTATGCGTCTAAAATTGGATATTTAGACATAGTTCTTAACTTGGAAAATTAATTATTTGGCCTAGAAATCTAAGTAAAATTTATAGGGAACTTTTTTGACAAAATATGCATTGAGTCAAATTTCTTATCTAAAAATAACTCAATTATCATTTATTACACAAATTGAGTTCTTCAAACAAATAATAAACGAAAAAATTTCAACCATTTGCTAGACCACCATTAATCTAGCTACTATATATAGAATGCAAATATATCTTTTTAGTAATCTGTTAGAAAATGAGAAAAGAGTGACAAAATGTCCATTAAGATGAGATGAAACGTTTTGAGAGAAAAACATATTTAAAATTTGAGACTATTCAGAGGAGATTTGATTTAGTCGGAATTATAAAAAATTAGCGTGTTGAGAAAATTGAATTGTTGTAATGTATAAATATTGTATAAACAACGTATATAAATGTATATACATCTCTGATAATTGTTTATACATCATATATACAAGTTTTACACTATTTATACAATATTGATGCATTACATTATTAGTTATACGATATCGATACATTACATATACATGCATTAATTTTTATTGGAATTTGTGTTGTAACATGTACAATTATGTAAGAAGCTCAAAATTAAACTTGCTTACAAATTAGCTCTACAATTTTTTCAGAATTTGACTAATTTGACAGAGATTTGACTTTTTATTAATTTTGACAATGTATTTTGCCTAGAAATATAGGATTGACAATTGTTTTGATAATGTATATTATGAATAGATTAGGAGTCCTTGGAAGGAAGATCACAAGGAAGGTGAAGAAACGACTTTAGATCAAGTTTGATCGTGAGGCAAGTGAAACTTTAAGTTTTTAAATATTTACTTTTCTAAGAAAAATAGTTATCACTTTAAGCACTAACTTTTAAATTTCAAAAACTAAAAATAAGTCAAAAATAATAAATTAAATTTCTAATTTATCACTTTTAACTTATAAGCGAAAAATAATGAGACTCTAGAATTGATGGTTCATCTTTATATGTTTCAGACAATATCCAATAATTCCCTCTCCCACCCAAACCCCAACACACCCCACAAGTCACCATGCGTCAATCCACAATTCCATATTAATTAAAACTTGTTCTATATTCCTTGATATATAATTTACTTAAAATATTATTTAAATCATATATCGAAATCAAGCTTATTATTTAAAAAAAATTGAGCTCATTTAAGTTGATTTGAAGAGTTTCAAGACAATACTTTATGTTGATGCTTAAAAATCTTATATCTATAATATAAAGCTTTCCTTTTATATTTATTGAGGATTTATAAATATAACCTTTTATTTTTATGAGATAAAAATAAAATTTGTGTAAACTCAATCTTTTCTATACCTCACTTATTAAATTATACTAAATATATTATTATATACATTTTCTATATAAATTATGTATTTCGTTAGATATGCTCGCACATAACTTAATACACATATCTAAAAATTAGTTATTCCCAAAATCACAATTCACACACATAACTTATGTCTATGTAATAACCTAATAAAGGAAACAATTTCAAACAAATTTTCAAATGGGGCAGTACTAAAGTTTTTATTTATTTTTGGTTATAAAGATGTTTTTTTTTTTTTTTGGCTTGTAAAAAACGATTCGTTTTAGTAAATTAAAACATATGTCCATTTGTGAGATCAATAATAAGGAAATTACAAAAATTCACTAATTTAGGATCTATTACTTAAATATACTCTAGTTTGTAATATTACGAATGACTTTGGTGCGTCCTGATATGTCCAACTACATATATCTTATGATATATGAGTCAAAACTACGTGCAATTTGTTCTATATACACTGTATTCAAGTGGATTCATGTGTATATGAGATATATAAACAAATCTCGCTCGCCACTCTCATATATATCTGATATCCCAACTACATGTAAATCACATCAGCTACATATGCATATGTGTACTAGTGTGATTCACATGTATATGAGAAAAATGACCATCTCCCCTCCCATCTCACTTGCATCTCTCTTTATTTTAGTATATCTGATATAAAAAATACATATATTTAGGTGTATCTTTCTCAATATATGATAAAAAATTCTTAATTAATAGTAAAGATACATAATTATTTAAAAATATAAATAAAATTTATATAATAAGACAATTTCCCTCAAAAATAAAATTTCATCGTCCACCCCACCCCCCATGTTGGGGGTGTGCATTCGGTTTGATTTTGTACTATTCTATTTGGATTTTTTGATTTTTGAATTTGAAAAAGTCTAACTCAATCCGAACCAAAATAACTTTGGTTTGTATTGATTTTTCTCTATTCGATTTGGCTTTTTTGATTATGTTAATAGTTAATAACATAATCAAATTTATATTTTCAATTGAAATAAATATTGTGTTTTAAGTTCTACATATAATTTATATTAGAAAGTATATTTAAGAGATTCAATATTATTACTTTTATATATATATATATAAATTCATTTTTTTAAATTCGAAATCAAACCAAAAAATCAAACAAAGTAAATTATTAATCCAAAATCCAACCAGAATCAATCTAAATTAGAATTCAATTTAATTTTATTTGATTTTTTAATTTAATCTGAATAAGTACACACCCAATCTTCCGTGCAGTGCAAAATTTATAAAAATAAAACTTATTATAACTTCACTTGGGAACATATAAAGTGAAAACAACTTAAAAGATAAGATTCTTGTACACAATTTGATATCCCCAAAGTCAAATAATTCTAAGCCCCCACCTCCACCCCCACCCCCCGCCCCCCCAAAAAAAAAAGAAAAAAAAGAAATTATTAGTGTGTCAAAAAAGACCAAAAGTCTACAATACAAAATAATTAAATCTAATCAATATCTACTAAACTAATAGTGCCTAAACAAAAAACGATGGTCCTCGTGTCGTTCTATCATTTCGTCATACACGAGGGTTCACTTTTTTATTTGTTTGGCCAATAAAGTATAATCTTAGTATTTTCCTCAGAAAATTCTTAATAAATAAATAATAAATTAAAGAAATGCTATTTAGGAGTATAATTAATTTGTGTTGATCAATTCTTAATCAGAGATCTCGATTTAAATCTAAGTCGCTTTGTTAGACAATGCTTTATCTCAATATGAAATTTTTTAGCGCAAATTTTAATATAATTGGGCTTTAATATATGGATACGGAACACTTTATGAAAAAAAAAAATTAAAATTTAATTTGTGTTCTAACTCTTAATTAAACATATTAATTATTACATGCTTCTTTCTTTGTTGCACCTTCTCTCTTTGGGGGTTTCTTCCTTTTCCACAGAATCTGAACATCAAGAATTATAATACTCTCTCTGCTTTGGGTCATGGCTGCTTGATTGAACTCTTTTTTCATCTCTCTAAATCTCTATTTCCTTTATCTGATAGAAACCCAAAAACATTTGATTTCACTCTTTCTCTTGACTTTTCCTAATTTGACGATTAATTTAAAGGTGAGATTTTTTCTATTTATTTTTCATTTTCTTGAGATTATTTCATGTGGGTATCTCTTGATTATGATCTATCTGATGTTTGACGTCTTGTGTCCCTTTTTGGTATTTTTTTCTCATGGGTTGTTAAAAGATTTGGTTATGTTTATGGGGTTTTATATGTTGAAATTTAGTGGCTATTGGTGAAAAGTTGTGATCTTTAGCATCTCAACTAAGATGTTAGTTCACAGAAGTGGCCAACTTTATGTGTCTTTTTCAGCTTGGATAGACTTATAATAAATTGTTGTAAGGATTTGATACTTGAGAGTGGAAGAGCACTGGTCTAAAGTAGTTTGTGATTAGTCCTGATGGGAACTGTTATGATCTATACTATGATAGAGATGTTCTTTTTTGTAAAGGAATATACTTTTTGACTGCTGAGTTGCTACAAAGTATTTGTAAATGATTTGCCATTGTTTTTGAGGATGCATAGCTATATTTTAGTTGGAAGGAATGATAAAGGATATCATACTCATTTATTTTTCAAATGCTTGCTTCTTCAGTAAATTTTTAGCATGGACTTCTAGTTTCTTTTAAAAAGTGGACAATTCTTCTCCTTACTTATCAAAATGAAAAAAAGAAAAAAAGCTGCTGTTCTCCTTGTTAGGATGTGGATGTTGGTGAAACTTGAAATGTGTTATGTAGTAAGGACTAACTTACACTGTTTGGGTTGTTACGGTAGTTGGTTTTCGGTGTAGTGTGCACTAACACGTAATCTGCACCAAAACTTGAAATTTTTGCTTTTCTTTGTAGAAGAGTGAAGATGGAGAATATTGAAGAATCAGGTAGTCCTAGTTGGGGTGCATCCTTTTTTCAAACAACGGAAGATGTTGCAAGAGCTGTTGCTGCTGCTGCAGCTGCCGTTAGGTCGCCACGACCTTCTGTGGTATATTCATCTAAAGATGATAATGGTAGTCAGCTTCAGAAATTTCAGCGTCAAGTAACTAGATTAATGAAAGGCTTCTCCAGTCCCCCTGAAGTTAAAAGTGGAGCCTACAACCCGGAAATATTAACTAGCCAAAAGCGTCAGTGGGCTAGGTTTCAGTTGCAATCCCTGGTATGCTATATGACCAACCCTGGAGCTTTCTGCTGTATGCTAAAATGCAGGAAATTATATTATTCATTTGAAGTCCCCCTCAAGATCTAATTCTGGTTTTAATAGCAGTTGCTTCAAATACTACTTCGTTTCTCTATTTTTTCTCAATTAATTACTAATTCCAGCTTGAAGTTTTGATGATGGTGAATGATAGACATTAAACTCCCGGATTTGATGGTTAAATATACTTCTCAATTTATACTATTGAGGGCAGAGTTCTTTTGGTTTTGTTAGATAATTATACTCTGTAAGCTTGTAGGATCATAGAGTTTGGAAAGAGCCATCAAGGCTTTTTGAGAGCATGGTGGTGGTTGGACTCCATCCTAACTGTGATATTCAAGCACTTCAAAGGCTTTATTTTTCAAGAAAGCTAGATGGTCCAGGGAGATTTAGAAGCGCACTTGGTGGTCAAAGTCAATCACGCGTGGAACCTAACCTTGAGCCTCAGGTGTTGTTTTTTTGTAGGGTTTAATTTGCACGGAGTTAGAATTGTATAATTTTTATGGACTATAAGGTGTTGTTACTTCTTTGGGTTTCAGGTCTTGTTTGTTTACCCTCCAGAAAAACCACTGCCACTGAAATACAAGGATCTTCTCTCATTTTGCTTCCCAGCAGGAGTAGAGGTTGGGTTATCCCTATCAACCCCCCTTTTCCCTTTATTTGACATGCAATGTTGAGATATCGGGGAGATACATTTTGAAGTATTTCAAGCTTCAGACGTGATTCACTTGGTGAACTTCTGTAAAGAGTTAGATGTAGAAAGCAACAAACTTTTGGTTTGAAGCATACAAAATATTATAGGTGATGGATCATGCATCTTGCAATTTACATTTACCTGTTCCTACCTTAGGTAAGAAAAGAAACATAAACAAAAGGACTAGTTCATTTAAGATACAAGCAACTTAGTGAGGCATTCTCCTTTCTGTATCAAGGGAAAACAAAGATACAATTAATTATAGCTTGAACTTGGAATGTATTTTAGGCCAGGCTAAACAAATACTGTCTGTCCTATTGCATCTCTACATTTTTTATTCAGCCATACTTGCAGTGGATCTTTTCTGATGGTTCAAAAATGGTGCATCTGGCTACAGGTTCATGCTGTTGAGAGAACTCCATCAATGAGTGAGTTAAACGAAATACTTCTGGGTCAGGTAGTGATGCTTCCTTTCTATAATGAACTCCGAATTGATAATTGCAATCAAATTCCATTAAGAAAAGCCAAACTTTAGAGAAGCTTACTTCCAAGAAGAAGCTGATTAAAATACACTCTCAAATAAAAAGAAGCGGTTTAATATATTATTTGACAATTAGATATTCATAGAGGAACAACTGAAGGCTTTATGCAGGTGCAAGGATATTTTTCCAGAAACTCTTTTTAAGCATATATGTGTCTTTGCAGTGGCTATTCTGAACTAGAAGAAGCTATATCTTTGCGGTTCCATTAATTGACCATATTTCTGTGTGTTCTGTTCTTGGATCAGATTTAGGCTTCTTCTAGACACAAGGATGTGAAAACTAATGAAGGCATACTTTATTATCTGGTATATGGTGTATTTTCAACTATTAGTAACTTCATCTATGCTACCCTGGACGATTCCCCCTTTTTTTGCCTATGTTATCAAGTAACTGTCCCGCCTCCCAAAAAAACCTTTAGATGAACATATAACTCCATGGTTTCCTGAGCTAGAGTAGTGTATTGCCTGTTTAAAAAGTTTTCTTTCCATACCAAGCGTATAACATAATAACATTAAAGAAATTACTTTTCTGTCCTGTTGTTTATTCTCCATTAGAAATACAATTATATATTTGTAAGTCTTTTGTCATCAATCTGATAATTATCAACCTAACTTCAGTGTTTTGATGTGTAAATTTGGTTTTGTGGTGTAACACAATGTCTACTGTATTCAGATATACGTGTTAATGTGCTGCTACTTTTCCAGGAACACCTTAAACAAAATGATCTGTCCTTTGTGTTCCGGCTTCAGGTATCCCGTTTGACATTCTGCTTCCATGTATCCGATATCTGCCTTGCATTATAAGATCATATGACCCTTCACATCTCTGACCAGTCAATTTCTAATTGGTTTTCTTTTGTTATTGAGCATAAAATTAATTTGCACATGGAACAATTTTATATTTCATTTTCTATCTACAACAACGTTATTAAATTATACAATTTTTTGACTGTTTCGGTTTTATGAGTTTCTTTTTATTGTTAAATAGGTTCATGTAATCTGTAGGTATATGCAATGAGAATATGCAATGTACTTGAAAATACAACGTAAAAAGTGCCTTACACTATCAGGTGTAGCCTATATATTTATCACCAACATTAAGTAACAAAGTTTTTTTGATCGATAACATCAAGTAACTTACTAAAAGGAAACAAAGATGTGCCAGCTTTGGTTTTATTAACAGTCTTTTTCTGCCCTTTTTCTCATTCTAATGTAAAAGATAGGAGCAATTAGATAAAGGAGTTGGTGCTGACCAGTTGGAGTATGTATTTTAACTTAAGTTTCTTGATATAGGTTGCTGACAATTCAACTCTATACGGTTGCTGTGTTTTAGTTGAGGAAATGGTTCAGAAACCCTCTGGATTGCTTTCCATGATTTCAGATGGACAACATACCAGCTTGGGTATTAGCCGCCAAATTTTAACAACACGCCGCTGTTATTGCATCCTTTCCAGAATTCCATTTTTTGATCTTCACTTTGGTGTATTACATAGGTTCGTTTCTCTTCTGGTCAAATTTTCTATACAGATCTTTTTGTTGTTAAAACTTGATGGGCCTAATTTAGGGAAGCTTGTTGAACAATAACTCCTTAGTGTTCAGTTGCCTGGATGCTTTTATTGTGTGGTTACCTTGAGAGACCTATTCTATTGATAGTGTTGTTCTGAAGAAAGTCCCGACCCCCACTCGTCCCTTGCAATATAGGCAAGATCAATGTTTCTGTTAACAATGGGATGGCTACTGAATTTATTGATACCTTGCTAGGTTTCTCTTGCGCATATGATGAACTTCCTATCACCTTTCTTAAAGAAATGATGAACTTCATATCCTTTTCATTTCTTGTGTTATTTATTAGAGGTTGCCAGCATGTACACAGATGATCAGCATTTCAGATAATCAACGAGCATAGGGAGAGTAAGGTGACCTTGAAGCAGAATGAAATGTTGGCTAATTTTTCAGCTGAAATTCATATTGGAATTAGGCTTTGCTGTATCAAACATTTGAGCAGCATCTTAAAATAGCTCAATAGCATGTTGTTTGGCTACTTAGATACAACGTCTTGGAGAAATGTAGGGTAAAACTGTGTACAATAGACCCTTGTGGTCCGGCCTTGCCCAGACCCCACGCATAGTGGGAGCTTGGTGCACCGGGCTGTCCTTCTTACTTAGATACTTAAAGGAATCAGAAGCATGATACCATCAGTAGATTTCAGCTCTTTGGAGTTTGGCATTGTTTTGAGAACTTAATAAAAGAGACCTCTTGAGAAAGTCTATTAAGGAAGTATGCTTAGGTGCTTGTACATTAACATTTGCTTGTGATAATGATCATGAGCAAGAAGAAGCAGTATACCAGCTTCTGGTGCTTGCTATTCCTAGTCTATACTCGCTCTATATATGTGCAGAATTGGTAAATGTATGGTTGAACTTTGGAAGATTCTTTGCAAGTCAATGTTGTTATTTCTCTGTTGCTAGTGCCTACTGAGACACTGTTTGTTATTTGTCCTTTTTCTAGCATTTTCACTGAAGAAAGATTGGAGCGGTTAACAAAGCAAGTTGGTGATCTTGATTTTGACTCACTTGTGATCGATGATGAGGAAGAAATTTTGGAAGAAAATCCTCCCAGCATATTGGAAGAAACAGCTAAGTACGTCCTGGATGGCACTGTAGAAAGCCCCCAACCAAGTACTGTTGATTCTGTAATTAGTGGAACCGTGGGTGACAAGTCTCAGCTAGAGTGTAGAGTTGCAGAAGGGGACGTACTCCCAAAGAAGGATGAAAGTGATAACAAGGCATGTATGGTTGATAATGATTTAGATTTTGCCAATAAAGAATTTATATTTGGAAGGCAAGTCCCTGAAGCTTTTGATAATTCCACTGATGATAACAAACAACTGGTAGAAAAGGGTGTACCAAATGCTGTTTTGCCACTTCTAAGATATCATCAGTGCGAAAGTTCTGAATCTTCCTCTAGGTATATTACTTCCTATTTGGCTTTTAGTACCATTTTTCTTTCTGATCTGTCTCATAAATTTGTGACCCTTTTGCTCTGCGCTATATCTGTTTCTGTCCAAATTATTGAGAGAACATCTTACTGGAAGTTGGTATTTTTTATCGGCAAATCCCACCTCTATGAAGTGCGTTTATTTTTGGATACAGCTTCCAGGACTCTCCTAGTGAAGATAGACATTTTAGAAGTGATTTTGATGAAACCGAAACTGAGGAAGCATCCTTTTCTGGTCAAGATGATTCAAGCCAGCATAGTGATATAGTTGAATGGGCAAAGGTATTATGTGACACTTACCCAGTTAAAATTTTCAAGTTATGGCTTGTCATTAGTGGGTTATCTAGGTCTTATCTGACCTCGTCATTCTCCTTCACCTTCCAGGCGAATAATCGTGGATCCTTGCAGATACTATGTGAATATTACCAGCTAAAATGTCCTTCAAGGGGCTCAACAATTAAGTTCTATCCCCTGGATCACCTTCATCCTTTAGAATATTATAGACCCGATGAAGCACTTTTACACGTTGCTGGATCAACAATTGACTTAAAATCATGCCGTACAAGTTTGGAATTAGCAGAGGTATATTCTTTTTTTGGGCGATTCCTGGCTTTATTATATTCATCATTGAAGAGTGAAGTAGAGGGGGTGGGCTGAGAGATGCCATGCTTTATGGTTGAGAACTGGTTTATCTAGCTAGCTACACCTTCCAATAGTTGGTTTCCTATGCATTATCAGCTTATGTTAATTTGGTTTCCGCAATTCAGGCTCACAATGCACTCATGGTGGAAGAGGAAGCAACTGCATTGTCGGTTTGGGCTGTTGCATGCTTATGTGGCTCATTGCGGCTTGAGCATGTGCGTGGTGATACTGGGCATCTATACAACCTAAATATAACTATTCAATTTGACTTACTAATATGCTACTTGACTATAATAAGTGACAAGTGTTCCGAGACTAGTATAAAGCTTTTTGATCTTTGTCAGAAATGGCGGCCTCTGTCACCAAATTTTTATAGAGAAGTGCAATGCCAGATCGGTTAATGTCATCCTCATTAACTTTTGTCATTGAATAGGGACTTTCTGATTTAAAGAGAAAAATGTGGGCATTGATTTCATACTTGTAGACAGGAACGTGTATGCTATGCTCTAATCTTTGACTTAATGTAATGGGTTTGAAGTGGGAAACCGCTACAGAATTCTGGCTTGCAGCCCAAACACGAATTTACCAGAATATTATTGAAATAATGCTCAACATGTTAAAAGGTTAAATTGACTACTTTTTTTTTATGGCATGATAGATTTCTTTTCTCTGTCCTTTAAATTAATCATTTGTATTAAGATTGTCCTACTGAGCTTCAATGGAAGCAAACCTCTTGCGGATGACTCCACATTACTGTATTGATTGCTTAAAATGGAAAAAGAAGGTTAAGGAAAAACATATTTCTTACTAACAGAACAGGGGATGAATTTATTTTTTTGATTTTGGAGAATTGCTCAAGCTCCACGAAGTTTTGATTTTCCTAATTATCGCCAGCGTATTTCGCGCTGAGTATTGGAATAATCAATTCATTCAGCCTCCCATATCTAGTTGTATACTTGAGTCCATTTAATCTCTCAATGTTTTCTATGAACTCCCCAGACCCCACTTGTGGGATTACAGTAGGTTTGTTGTTGTGGTTCTTGTTGTTGTAATGTTGTCTTTTATTGGTAAACACACTTGACCAGTGAGCTAGCAAGCACTGGTTTTTAACATGTTTGTCAAATTCTTTTGACACTATCCTACTCGCATTTTATAGGTGCTGACACTGTTTGCGGGAGCTTTACTGGAGAAGCAAATTGTAGTGGTTTGTTCAAATTTGGTCAGTATCAGTTTGCAGCATCTTTTCTGCCATATAGAACTATAGATTTAGTTAGGTTTGCCATCATAGGAGTGCTGTTTTGATTTCACATACTGAATGCTTTCTTGATTAGTCTGTTTTTCCTAGGCAGCATACTTTATTGTTGCAAAGATTGATTTTATCTTCCCCATACATGTTATATGTGAGGTGAAGACTTCTTTCTAGATCCAAATGCCCTTAGTATTCACATGGTTTTTAAAGTTGGTATTTTTGAAAGCCCTAAAAATTTGATGCAGAATCTAATTTGTAGTTACTTAATTGCAGGGAATATTGTCTGCGTGCATTTTGTCTATTATCCCTTTGATTCGTCCTTATCAGTGGCAAAGCTTGTTGATGCCGGTAACTTTCAGTTGACAATGAATGTTTTCCTTAGGTAATAGATCTATTGCATTTCTGATTTTCCTGACTTTCTTGACATGTAAATTGTCAGGTTTTGCCTAATGACATGCTGGATTTTCTGGATGCACCTGTTCCCTATATAGTGAGTATATCCATGTCTTAGAATTTTCTGTCTTTCATAATTGGCTCCCAAAGAAATGTATAAGCAAAGAGGTTTTGTTGGAAGTTAGATGAGGCTATTCTTGAAACAATTGGACTACTTGAATGAGGGGTTGTTTCATTTAGACTGAAAGTTGATGAGTTTGTAGATGCTCTCGTCGTCAGTGATGAATGTTTTCTTGACTTTTGTTATATCATGTGCCATGATACCATTTTTCTAGCTCTTCTCTTACATATCTTGCATTATTGGGATATCGTTCAGTATGTTTTTATCCTCTATTTTGCTGATCTCATTTGTGCAAGAATGTATTGGTTCCTGCATATTCACAAAACGTATCTTTCTTTCCTGGGATTTTGTGTTGCAAATTAATCAAATTGTTTGCCCTGTTTGAGTGCTTTCTATGATGATGTGGAGTATTAGTTTCGATGAATAATTGTTAGGTCACAAGGGGCCATTTCAGGTGATTTAATTTGCTCTTTCTTTTTCTTCTTACCTTTGAGTAGGTAGGTGTGAAGAATAAGACCTCTGAGGTTCAGTCAAAGTTAACAAATGCCATCCTTGTAGATGCAAACAAGAACCAGGTTTGTGAGTGGGTTATTTCTATTGCACGACCTGAAAGTAACCGTTTGCACGACTCTCCAGCAGACTGTCTTCTTAGTTTTTGTTTATCAAAACTTCATTACTGAGTACTGCATAGATGATGTGAATTTTGCTGTTGCTTGTTATGAAGTTTTCTAAGAGGGGTATTTTTTCCTGTGTATTACATTGAAAATCAGGTGAAGTCACCAACTTTACCACAACTTCCGCAGCAAAAGGAGTTATACTCTTGCTTAAGTCCCTACCATGCAAAGCTGGTGGGAGAAAGTTATCTGGCAAGGAAGAGGCCTGTTTATGAGTGCACAGATGTTCAGGTATTGCCGAACGTCTCGTTGATCCCCTTCCATTCCTTCATTTGTCCTTTGTCACAGGGGCAACCCTGATTTATTTTTGACTCATCTAACGTAATTGGTTGCGTCCAACTAAGTTGACAATTTACTTGTTTTCCTGAAAATAGCATGGATGAAGCATTTCTAATTTGACGTTTGATTATAGTCCTTGAGTTTGTTAAGAGTCTAGTTAATAGTATCATCAAGAAGCAAAAGAAAAAGAAGATATAGTAGAAAAAATCAATCTCACAAAAATAAAGGAGGACAAATCAATCTAATTATGTCTGCAGTTGGAATTAGATAAGTAGATTAAGTTAAATGCTGTGAGGTCTAGTCCGTCCTTTTTAGGAGCCTCACGAACTAGAACTCAACCTTAGTATGTTGTCCTCTTCTTTTTGATGACGGTGGTGTTCAGGCCAGCTTGCACACATCTCAACTATTACACTGGACCTAAGACCATCTCCAACCCAACACCAAATTTTACACCAAATTTGGTGTGTCAATAGTGTTACACCAAAGCTGGTGTAACACTATTCATCACACCAATTCACTTTTTGAATATTTTAATATTATTTCATTATACAAACTTTTAATTAAACATTATATAAATTGTATGTTTTACTTAAATCTATTGTATATTTAATTATTTTTTATATAATATTTTTATAATATTAATTTTAGATATAAAATTTAGCTTTTTTATAAATTAATTTTTCTATATGTGACTTTTTTTAAAAATTAAATTTATGTTAATTCTACTATAAATTATAATTGGATATAACTACAATTACCTTCATAAAAATTAAAAATGCAAACATTGCTCATTTTGAACTACGTAATGCTTTAATAGAGCATTTATGGGAGCACCGTAGTGATCTTGAAAGTTGAATATTTATGTAGAATTTAAAATAATTTTTTCAATTATGTAATGTTTATTTAATTGTATTTCATTAATGATTTCACTTTTATTTGTATTATCCATTATTATGTATAATGTATAATATTTGCAATTTATATTATTTAAAAAATTATGATACAAAATAATTTTATATTTAACGATTATAAAAGGAAATAATATGAATTATATATGGTGAGTTTTTCAGAAAGAATTTGTTTTATGAAATAAGAAAATATAAATGACATAAGAAATAATAATATAATAATGAAGAGAGAAAAAATTGCTTTTTGGTGTAAAATTTGGTGCAGTGGGTTGGAGTTGATTACACCAAAAATAGTGTTGACACCAAATTTGATGTAAAATTTGGTATTTGGATTGGAGATGCCCTAATATCTCTCTGCCTACCAAAGCTTAGGCAGATGGGAAGAAATCATGTAGTGTTTTTTGCTTCCGGGGATTTGAACCTGAGACCTAGTGGTTCTCCTTCCACTTTATTGACCACTAGGCCAAACCATTGGGTGCAAGTATGTTGTCCTCTCCTTGTTACAAG
The DNA here is from genome assembly GCA_035578085.1 of Solanum pinnatisectum. Classification (NCBI taxonomy): domain Eukaryota; kingdom Viridiplantae; phylum Streptophyta; class Magnoliopsida; order Solanales; family Solanaceae; genus Solanum; species Solanum pinnatisectum. The sequence continues at coordinate 30,590,282 of CM069082.1, read as the reverse complement.
GATTCTCAATTTTCCTTTCCTTCTGAGTGTTTAATCACTATCTTACTGTTCTAAGATCTATCCCTTTGCAAATGCTCATATTCCTTTCCTTCTGAATGGATAATCACTTATTTGACCATTTTAACGCTTATCCCTTCTGGAGATGCTCATTTTGTCTTCATAGCTTATTGTTTCTCCGTTCGACCCAGCACCCAAAAATGATTAACCAGGATGGGTGAAGTGTAAATTGGGTTCCTCTTATGGGGTAAAACAGGTACCATACTAAAGGCGAGCTTGCGATTATCCATGTGCTTTTAAAAGGTGGGTATCCTGCATGGGTAAAGGGAGTATGAATTGTTATCAGAAACAGTCTAGTAGTTGTGAAACTGTTTGCGAAGTATGAAATCCCAATGAAGTCATAGCTCCACCAGTGGACCATCTTGCTAATTGAATTATGAATTGGTAGAAATGATTAGATTGGTTAAATGTTGAGATGACATACATTTCATTTGTAATTGCGTACCTGAATACTTGTTCTTTTATAGGAAGCTATTTAAAATGTAAACTGAGGGTGTATAGAGTAGCTATTGGATTTTATTGAAGACATTTTGCTGGTGCTTTCTTTGTTTCCTTCAGCTTCCTTACAGAGCATTTACTTTGTGCCTCTTATGTATATATGATCTTTTGGTTGAGTTAAAAAACAGATGACCTATTTGGGCTGGTTGACAATTTTAGGTGGTGTTTGTGCATATTCTTTTTGAGATCTCGCAAATGAAATTTCAAAAATGTGTTAGTTTAAGTTTTTTTCAAAAAACAGTTTCTGAAAAAGTGGTTTCAGGGTATTTTTCAAAGAAAAGGTTCTTTTTCCATTTGCAGAACACTAACAAATGTTAAAAAAGAATGTGACTGTCCAAGCACTCTCTCGTTACACTTCTTTGTAGTTCTCTTGCAACTCTGGTATCACAGATTTTATATAGCTAACCTTTGTCATTTTGGTCACTGGCTCTTCTTCCTTAGAATGCTAATTCTTAGGAATGTTAATTCATCCAGAAAATAATGGTTTAGAATGCTAATTCACCCAGAAGTAATGGTTCAATGTAATATCTTAGTATGTTGTATTACTCTAGCTATCCAGTCAGTCTTTATTACTGTTTAACCATGACATTATGTTTAGGTTGAAGCTGCAAAGTCTTTCCTGGGAGAGTTGCGGTCGTACCTGGATTCACTTTGCTCGAACCTTCGTTCACACACAATTACTAATGTCCAATCAAATGATGATAAGGTTTGTAGCTTCTCCTTGAAGCATTTGATTTGGCTGACTGCTTGTGTGAAAAATGCCTTACCGAGTGACTGTACATGCATCACTTTCGAAAGGTATTTGTTACTTAAATTATTCAGAATCAGATGTTGTCTAGACTCTTTGGCATAACCTGTTCCAAATGGGGAATCATTGAAATTGGTACGCTTAACCTGCTGCAAAATGTATGTACCAGTTTATCCAATACAGAAGTTTGAAACAGTATTTGATATTTGAGCAATTGTACACACTAAGACCTGAACTTGAAAAAGTAATTTACTAGCAAACATCCAGTTGTGTTTCCACCCAAAGAAAAGTAGATGATGATAGTAGATTATTTGGAGCTGCTGGTGACATCTGTAACTTTTAGAAACTTCTTATGTTTGGAAAATGAATTCACAATTCATATGCAGTAAAGCTTGTTCCTGTTGAAGTTCAAGCTCCTATCTTCCGAATTTATCACTCTGAATGCTTCAAACGTACTGATAACTGGCACTATTTCAGAATTATTTTTTCTCAGTTTCTTTTATGTGCTTAAGTGGTATTACATGAATACCAATATTTGAGGAAAACCTTTTCTGAATCTGTCTTCATATACGTGAAAACTTACACCTGAGTATGTTAACCTTGAGGCAGCGGTTTATTGATAGTAGAGCTTTATCATAAACACTTTGAAGGTAAAATTTGCACGTGTCAGTGTTACATAGTTTTAGATTGTTAAAGGTAATTTATCTGATTACATCACTCTTTTTCTGCTCCTTCTGGTGATGGATATAAGCATCAGTTTTTATGAAGTTTTGCATTATTGAAATCTGAGTCTTCATTCAATGTGAGCTCTTATGCTTTACTTGCTTAGATGTTATGCTAGTTTTAGTTTTTTTTTCTTTTTCCTGTAACTATATTTACATTTTGACAAACATCGTCAGCAGCTTTTATGAAGAAATCCTTATGTGTTTCATTCTTACACTGATTGGTAAAGAGACTATCTCTTAACTCAGAATTCTTTATTCTGTCCTTTGGTTATTAGGTATCTCTGCTCTTGAAGGAGAGCTTTATTGAGTCTTTCCCTAGTCGAGATCGACCCTTTATGAAGGTGTGTGCTTAAGCTTCCCTTCTTTTTTCAGTTGTTATCTAAAAGCCAAATGCACCCTGCTAATGTCATTACTGTGCTTTGCAAAATGATCTGTGAGCGTTTGCTTGCAAAACTGAATATGCACGCATTTTGTATTGTTATTTAGGGCATCAATTGATGTGCTGCAAGTCCATTTTAGATTATACTGAAAATCTTCTCTTGTTACTTCTTCCATAAAAAAATTGTTATGTGTTTAAATGTTATCTTTCATTTTATGATAATGCCATCACTTTTGTTTTCCTCGTGCAAACACGAAGAGCATGCTAATCTGTTACTTGTTGCTCTTGGTGAAACAGCTTTTCCTGGACACACAGCTCTTCTCTGTACATACAGATTTTGTACTCTCTTTCTTCCAGAAGGAATAGAGTCGCCATGCAACGAACCAGTTCATGATGTAATAGTGGAACGCAAGTTCCTGTATTTGTAGCTTATAGTTTATTGCTCAAAGTCTAATGTAAGGGTAAGCTATGTATAACAATTCATAGAAGAAATCACTTGGTACTGGTTTCTAACTTTTTTTCCCTTTTCCAAAAAAACTTTTCTCGATTGTTCAACTTAGGCATGGCAAGTAGCTAATGCAATGGAGAACATAAAGAAATGTAGGGTAGAATCAGAGACTTTTGTACAGCAAGTGAACTTCTAGCTAAAGTTGAAATATATATACTGTTCTGAGTTCCATTCTTGTATTTTTTAAATTTTTTTTGCATGTTGTGAAATCTTATAGGGGAAACATAACAGCTATGTCCAAACGCCTACTAAGTTTGCCACATGTCCTGTTCTCCCTTAAAATCCTAATATTTGAATCGAAAGTATAGCCAGAGGGATATATTTAAATCGAAAGTATAGGTTCTCCAAGCATAGTGTCATAGACATGCATGTTAAGGATGGTGATACGACAATGTTAATAACGGGAAAAAGAGTTAATTCTCAGAAACATTAATTTGTCAGAGCAGTCTTAAAGTTGATAGATAGATGCCTTTTGGAGTCCATGTGAAATATTGAATGTTTTTTTTTTCTATTTACTGTTTTGCCAACTAATATTACTTGTGCTTTCACCTTCATTATGAGCATCAATATACGACTCTCTTGTGCATGTGTGTGTTTGTCAGTCTTTGGGGTCATGTAAAATGTTAGGATTTAACCTCTCTTAAGTGAAGTGCAATTTGGAGCATACTACATAAAGTCTGACTTGTCAGTGTAGTGGAGCCCAGCAAATTTTTATTAAGGGGTTCAACATTTGAAAAACTAGATATATATACTAGTTCAAAGAGGTAATTTTGATGGTTATCGTTGCTACAAATACCATTGTTTGAATATGTTTTATCTAAAAGGTTATTTTTATAAAAATAAAAAAATATAGGATAAACTTTTATTTTTTTAGTAAATTAGAGTTGGTAAAGAATCGAACTATATTTTTTTTCTTTTTGGTTCAATTAAAGTTGGTAGTAGGGACATTATGATTATGGTGCATTTGCATTTACTAAACCCAAAATGACACAGCAACTCAGCCGTATGTATGTCGGAACTGTACTAAACACTTTGTACCCCTCAATAGAACCCACTCAGAGAAACTTAAATAAAGACAAACAAAGACCCTACTTAACAAAATTTTGGCTACTCAACTTCTCCACTGTTTTTGGAGACTCTAATCTAAAAGTAGATTTATAAGTATGTGTTTGGACAAAATAAAAAAGGAAGAAGGGTAAAAAAATCTTTTACTTTCGTTTATTAGGTAAGTTTGTCCCTTAATATGCGATGAGATCAAGTTTACTTATGCCGTTATGAAACTTAGCAAATTATCATAAAATATGTATATATATATATATATATATATATATATATATATAGAGAGAGAGAGAGAGAGAGAGAGAGAGAGAGAGAGAGAGAGAGAGAGAGAGAGTATGAAAAGTGATTATGTAGTGTATATAAAAAGTTGATAAAATTGTATATAATGGGTATTGCGTGTATACATTGTATTAATTTTTTTTTTTACATATAAAGTGTAATAAATATAGATATATAGTGTATAATATATGTCCGGAAATGATGCATTTCACATTAAAGAGATAGCAAATATTAAAACAAATTAAAATTTTAATAAATAAATACATTTTGGCTACTAAATATGAATTGAAGTTCTATGGGTAGCTCCATGTTTTTGGCCTAGAAGCCATTTGGAGGCATATGTTTCTTCAAAAGATAACATTGCCCTTGCTATTGCTGGTCCATTTTATGTATGATGAGATCAATACATAACAGAGTGTCAAAACTTCAATTTGACCTCATTAACTTAGAATATTGACTTTAGTCAAACCTCCTAAACTTTAAAATTAAAAATATCATATGATCACTTCAAATTCATGTCATCCATTCCTACAAGTCACAACTGGTATACAGAAGCTATATAAATGATCAAACCCAAAAAATTCAAACGACTATGAAGATCATTACAAGAATTTTCTGTCTGATCAATTAATATAATCTGACAAATCATATATATATCTAAGATGGCTAAGTTGATGAATTAAGAGACTCCTTTAAACAACTTGGAGGCAACTTCTTGCCGGTGGCTTTCCCTTTGGCGTGAGCGCAAAATGCAATCACATGTCCATGATGGCCATGGTAGGCTAAGTTGATATCATTAAGGATGATTTTTTCGCAAGGAAATAATGCACTGCAATCCAAAATAACTGCTCTCCGCGAACTTGAACTTCCCCTTATGTTATTGAATGTCACGTCCTTGATTTGTACTGAACTTGGCTAAATAACATAAAAAATGTGTCATTCTTTTTAGGACTGACTAAAAAGTAAAGTAAGTCATATAAATTCAGACAGAAGAAGTACTATTTACTTATGCTAAGACTTGGACATTATTATTGATTATTTTGTATCCAAGAATTTCATCAACTCATTTTGTGATAATGTTTTCTACTTAGCAATCAATCATGCAATTTTTTTTTAACGCATTAAATTTAATGATTAAAAGAGGGAAATGCAAGTACCTGTTTGCTGCAATGATGTATTGGGCAATAATGTTGGTCAATAAATATAGGATTTCGAACCTTTTTCATGATAATATCTTCAAAAGTTATATTGGTAATGTTACCAACATTTGATGATGCCCAAGTCTTAATTCTCAACCCATTTTGAGTAGCGATAAGAGTGCAATTTTTGACATGTATGTCCTTAACAACTTCATTTGGCGAATTCCCTAAGCTACCGATGCTTATTCCGTGGCCAGGGCCACAAGTGACTCCTGAAATGTTGATATTATTGCTTCCCACGATCATAGCTATACAATCATCTCCAGTGCCAATGTAAGAATCCAATACATGAATGTTGGTGGAGTGGCTAATGTGAATTCCGTCAGTGTTAGGGCTATCACGTGGTGCTGTTATGTTAACATGACTAAATGTCATGTTTTCGCAAGCAAAGACCTTGAAATGTATGTTCTTGCTATTGATTGAATGTATGTCACGCACAACCGTATTATTGACAAAATTGAATCCAAGTGTCTGATTCAAACATTAGAAATAGTGTTTAATTGTTTAACTTTATATTATAATCACAAAAATAAAAATTATAAAAACATACCATTGATGAACATTGATGCTTTCCCCAAGTAAAAGATCCTTGTCCATCTAACGTTCCACCTCCTTTAATTTTTAAGCTATTGATATATTGAAAAGAAATCCAAGACGAATTGCAAAATAATTTTTGACTTCTTGGAGCTTTAATAATTCCTTTGATTTGGAAGGTCAAAGTCGATTTTTCGCATGGGCCAATAAAATTTACAACATTTACCATGTATGCACCTAAAGGTATCAACAATTCAGCTTGTCCATTCCATTTGCATGCATCCGCCCAAGCTTTCAAAAATGCCTTCCATAATATATAAATAAATAAATAAATAAAAGTAGACTTAAGGGGTGTTTAGATTGTCTTCTTTCAAGTTACAAATTAAAAGTCATAGATTCGAAATTTTCAATATTTGGCTTTTGACTTCTGTTTTTTTTTTTTTTTGTACTTTTTCAACTTTTAAAGAAGTACAAATTTATTCTTGTAGTTAATGTTTTCTTATGAGTTATGCAAAATATAATAAAGTAAAAATTGACCAAAAGGAATAATTTCTCGAAGAGTATCAAATCAACAAGAGGGACATGTAAAAAAAGAAATGGAACGAGTTTTTGTGTGTACTTATACGTAGATCTTAATCATACGATAATAATTAAAGACACATTAAAAAAAGTAAAATGACAATTCTGACCTTACTATTATCTGTCACTCCATCTGCTTTAGCACCATATGAAAGGACATTGAAGACCTTTCCATCAGCATAAGTGCACACAAGAACAAGGCCAAATATAAAAGCTATTTCTAAACATGATTTTGAAGCCATTACTTTTTGTTTTTGCTTTGCTTACTTCACTTGTGTTTATATACACCTCCATTTTTCCTCAAATTTTACAAGTAATCTTGAATTTATTAATTATTATCTAGTAATAAAAGAAATCCTGAATTTAGTTATACCCAAGAGATTTCTTAGATTTAATTTATTGATAAGAAAGGAAAGTAAATAAATATTTTGACTGAATATTAAAGTAAGTTTTTTAAATTTTCACCTAGCCCTTTTAGATTAATTGGATATTAATTTTACAAGAATTAAATGTTATTGTGAATAAGATAATTTCTACTTAGTAGATATAACATTAATTTTACTAATATATTTTTTTTGACAATTAACATAAACTTTTATTAATCATTTAAAATCCCAAAGCCTGCAAAATTTTAGATTATCACATCTATAGAGAGCTCATATACTTGAACAATATTTATTTTTTCTAACTCTAGTACATAAAGTAGTTTTTAGTTGAAACAAAATTTTAAATCACACCTCCTAAACATTAACAAGTCATCAACAAAACTTAGATGAGTTATCATCAGCTTTTGGCATCTTGGATGGTAATTGAAATTTGGATCTTCCTGTAAACTGTTGACAGGCGGGTTAAAGACGTTTAAAGCGGAGGGAAAACTTTCCATTACTAAATTTACCAGGCTGAAGTGAATATTTCTCAATATGAGAGAGTCATTCCAAATAATGTCAAACCAGAAATACTACAATACTTTTTTAAAAAAGGTGGCTTAACTAGACATCTATTTAGTTGCCTAATACCTCGTTTGGCTGTAATTGTATTAATATTATTTTTATATTTACATTTATTCTTGATCACCCAACTAGGTGATTTAACAAGACACCTACAAATACAAGGAGCAAATGTGACATCCGATCAATTCATCTAGCATGCTTGCATTTTAGAAAGTTTCCGTGGGGTCGAATTCAAATTAAAAAAGGGAAAAAAATCGAGTGGAAGAAATTTAAGTTGTGGGAGGTGTAGAGATTGAAATTTTGTGGGACTTACAAGATGCGTTCAATTCGAGTTGAGACTATATATGGTGTGTTCAATTTCAATTAGGATTCTTTGAGGCTACTCAATCATAAACCCTAGCTCATGCCTATATAAAGGGTACTAAATTCCCTTAAAAGACATCTCGAAAATTCCATAAAGAGACCGAGATCTCAAATATTCCGCAAATTGATGGAATATTCATATAGATGTCAAATCTAAATCATCCTAGTTCGAGAAATACGCCACTAACGACCCTCAAATCATGAATAAATCTTAGTAAAATCAAGGGAGGAATAAAATTGTATTATACCTAGCAACAACAGAGAGCATGATTACAATATTTTCAAAACATGTCCAATATCAATTACCAAGTCAAGGAACATCTAATAAATTTTACACAAAACTCTAAAATATAGTTCTGAAGCTAAAATGAAGTAATATATAAATAACACTCATCCACCAACATGAATAGATGTGGTTGACTTACCTCACTTAAAAATCCAAGATTATCACGTACAAGATGAAATATGACTTTAGAAGATGGATATGCACGATCATCAACTTTGCATATTTTGACATGTCTCTCAATGCGTTAATAACTAATATGTCAATATATAATTGTTTGATGATCTTGAAGAACCTATTGAGATTGACCTTTTTTTATTTGTCCTAACTTTTGAGGAGTTGGTGGAGTAGTTGTTATTCAATCTGTATTTAAACCAATATTAATAATAACAAAGCTTTGCAAAAACAGTAAATTCCAAAGTTTAAATCATGTAGTGAAGAACATAAATTAATGACGGTAAAATGTACCAGAATATGTAACAATTGTATGAAACAGAAAGGAAAGAAAATCGAGCCCAATGAATGCATAATGTCCCCTTAATTAAGGAAATTATTCCTCTCTAGTATCCGAGGTTTGAATTGGAATAGATTCTCCCATGATAGAATGATTCTATTCACCAGTGTATTGATACCCAAAACAATGGTGTCAGCGAGCCACCGACAGTAAAGTACATGAATAATGAATTTGTGCAGAAGAAGAAGTTCAGAAATTTTCATAAGTAAAAAGTCTGAGGAATCACAGGTATTTACAGCCAAAAGGCATTGGTTCCGAAAGGTTGCAATCTTTCAAAAACCACACAACCATTCATGAAAGTTTGCAACCTTCCATAGCGGTCATGGCTGTTCTTGAAAGTTACAACCTTTCAGAACAATCATCTCCAATGGTGGAAAATTCAAATAAAATGGAAAAGACGTTTTAAACTCGGGTTGCGCGAATTTGAGTTGGGTTGGGTCGTTTTGGCTAATTATTTAAATAATTAAAAAATGTCTCGGCCATTTAATTTAATTAAATAAATAAATAATTAAAATAATTTTTTTCCAAAATCTCTCGATTGGTCATTTTCCAAAGCCGACGCCGAGCCGAGCGACGACGATGATAGCGTGAGAGGGTCCCTATTTCCAGCCTTTTTAACAACTAGTAGAAGTGTTTCTCTTATTTAAGCACTTTAACTTTTCTTTCCACCACCAATGAGGGAGAAATGCATTTTACTAAAGCATAAGAGAAATCTTCCTTTCATTTCTCCATTAATTCTTACTATATACCCAATAATCCCCCACATGAATGGGGAATGATTATAACATAAAGAAATGCACGAACGAGTGTGTACTTTACAAGCAAGGATCAATTGCATCTGGATAAGTAGGTTTCCTGTTGAACTTTTCATAGTGAACATATGTCGATATACTCGGTCAATTGGTAGATGTGATATCTTTGAACCGTCGAGTTTTGGTGTATACCTAGACAACCATATGTCATACAATTAACCCTTTACTAGTGAACCGACTCAGCTTGCTACAACACATGTTATATCTGATCGCGTACAATCATAATATACATGAAACTTCCCAACACTCAATCATAGTCCAATTGAGAGTCACTTTCACCTTCATTCTTTTGAAATGTAAAGCTTATATCAATTGGAGTTTTGACATCGTTGAAATTCAAGTACTTGAACTTGTCCAATACTCTTTCAATATAATGAAATTGAGATAATGCTAGTCCTTGTGGAGTTTTGTAAATTCTGATCCCTAAGATCAAATCAGTAACTCCCAAGTCCTTCATATCGAACTTACTGGACAACATGTGCTTAGTAGAATTTATATCATCAATATCTTTACTCATTATTAATATGTCATCAACATACATACAAAGAATTCATGATTCGAAATGTTTTTACTAGACACATTTATCACACTTGTTAAATCTTGAATCCATTTGCCAACATCGTTTGATCAAATTAAGCATGTCATTATTTGGGTGCTTGTTTGAGCCCATAAAGTGACTTAACAAGTTTGCACACTTTCTCTTCTTTACCATGAACTACAAACCCCACAGGTTGTTCCATGTAAATTTTCCTCCAACTCTCCATTTAAAAGGTTGTCTTAACATCCATTAAATGGATTTCAAGGTTATGCACGGCCGCTAGTGCTATTAACATCCTAATAGATGTTATTCTTGTTACTGGTGAGTATATATCAAAGTAATTGAGAACTTCCTTTTGCCTGTATCATTTGACTAAAAATCTACCCTTATATTTGTCAATAGTCCTATCAGCTTTCATTTTCCTTTTAAAGATCCATTTTGATCCTAAAGGTTTATTTCCTAGAGGAAGATCAACCAATTTCCAAGTATGGTTATTCAAAATTGATTCAACCTCACTATTGACTGCTTCTTTCCAAAATGTTGACTCAGAAGAAGACATCGCTCACTGATTTAAATGTTTGAGACTCATTTTCAAGCAGGAGTGCCATAAAATTTGGTCTGAAAGAAGTGGATTTCTGTTGACGATTACTGCGCTTAGGATCCTTGTTATGTGGTGTATCTTCCATTGATTTTCCCCGTGGTCGTTTAGATCTTTCACTTGTTGACTCATATTCAGTTTTGTACGGATAAATGTGTTCTAAGAACTCAACACTATCTGAGTTAATTATCGTATTAACATGAATTTGAGGATTAATATCAAATTTGTGAATCAAAAACCGACAAGTCTTACTGTTCACAACATATCCAATAAATATACAATCTACTATTTTATGTCCAATTTTCACCCTCTTGGGTAAATAAACTTGTACCTTGGCTAAACACCCCCACACTTAAAAATATTTCAAGTTGGGTTTTCTTCTTTTTCATAACTCATATGGAATAGATTGTGCTTTGCTATGGGGTACCCTATTGAGTATCTAGTTAGCCGTAAGGGTATCTTCCCCCCACAAGCTTTGTGGTGAACCAAAACTGATTAACAAGGCATTCATAATTTCCTTTAATGTCCTGTTCTTGACCATACCATTTGACTGTGGTATGTAGGGTACAATAACTTGATAAATAATACCATATTTCAAACATATCTCTACAGAAGGAGATTCGTATTCTCCACTTCTATCACTTCAAATCATTTTTGTCTTTCAATGTAATAGATTCTCCACTTCATTCTTGTATTGCTTAAATGCATCAATTGTTTTATCCTTACTATTAAGCAAATATACATAACAATATCGAGACTTTTCAACCCAAATATCTTGTGATCTTTCAGGTTTACACATTGAGAAATATTAGATGAAAATCCACTAGGAACCTTTAGATTCTTTAGGAAAAGGCATAATTTGTGCTTATCTTCGTGAGACAATGTGTAGCATGCAGTTGGAACTTTAATTTTCTCCTCCTTTTGGATAGGGTGCAATTATGGCCTAATGTTCATTTCTTACAAATCTAACCGAGTTTTAATTGTGTCCTTGGTCTTTCTTTTGGCATTCATGATTGTCCCCATAATATTATCACATATATTTTTTTCAGTATGCATAAAATCCAAATTTTGTCGCAACAACACTCTTCCAATATGGAAGTTCAAAAAATATACTTTTTTTGTTCCAATTATCCTTTCGATTTTCATGTGACATCTTCTTCCTTTTCTTTGGATCCTTTGATAATTGTAGCCCCTCAAGATCCTGCACTTGATTAAGTATTTCAATACTAGAATGCATTTATGGCGGGGTCTTCTCTCATCTGTACCATCAAATGACTTCTTATCATTCCTCCATTTGTGATTATGAGGAAGGTAACGTCGATGACCCATATAACACTACTTCTTATCATTAGCCAATCAAGTTGATGAAGTGTCTTTATTGCAACATGGACATGCCAATTTTTCTTTTGTACTCCATTCAGATAAATTTCAATATGCTGGAAAGTCATTGATGGTCCACAACAAAGAAACATGCAACTTAAAATTCTTTCTGGCAGACGGATCATATGTCTCAATATCAACTTCTCACAATTCCTTCAATTCCTATATTAAAGGCTGAAGATATGTATCAATTGCATCTACTGGGCCATTTGGACCAGGAAAAAGCATTGACAAAATAAAATTTTCTCATTTTATGCACAACTAAGGTGGTAAGTTATAAGGAATAAGAACCACAAGCCAAATTCTATGTGGGGTTTTTGACTTTCAGAATGGCTGAAATTCATCACTAACAAGTTCAAGTCGAACATTACGAGGCTCGACCGTAAATGAAGGATGAAGTTCATCAAAAGACTTCCATGCCATAGAATCAATTGAGTGCCTCATTATTCCATCATCAACTCTTTTATCCTTATGCCCTGTCATAAGAGTAGATGTCTTTGTAGACATAAACAACCTCTGAAGTCTAGGCTTTAAAGGAAAATAGTGTAATCTCTTTGATGCTATCCTTTTTCCCTTTGTATTCCTTGTTTCCCTGTTATGTGTAGCTATCTTCCATCTAGACACACACACACACCAATTTATTAGTCATGCAACTGCGCAAATACAAGTATACAATGGTACCTTGATGCCTAATATTAATTAAATTTTTGGCTCAACTGGGCAGGACTTGATTCGGGTGAAAAAAATTCAGATAATACTACTGAATATACTATATTTTTATAGGTGATGTGGCAGTTGATTTCACAAATTACATGTTATTCAGGGCCAACTATTCCTCAATTAAAGTAGTTAAGGTTGTAATAAATAGAGAAATATGGCACATAATGTGGTTGTCGATTTGTTAGATTTGTGGATGAGGTGATCAATTTCGCACTATGACTGAGATAAATTGAAAGTTTTGCTCTACTAGGCATAAACACATTAGTTCTGCAGCTAACAAGAAGAATGTCGGAGGCCAAATGCAAGCTTCATATCAAAATGAGGAACTCAAATTACTACAGCAAAGGTTATATGACTATTTTCATTGTAAACTTTGATTCCATTGTAATTGATGATTACCTCAGACAGGCTTTTTAAAACTACAGACAATTACTTTATGTAAAAATAAGATTAGGAAAACATTGTCATTTTGTTTAATTTACCAACAGAAGTTGTGATCCAAATCAGTGGAGTATACACAATGATATGACAGTTATATTTATGCCTACTGATCAGGACCCATCATACGTAGTGATACATATAAAACTAGTATGTTATAATTCATGAAACAGTGAGTCTCTTTTAATTTTATACGCACTCTATATGAAATATGAATCTTGAGTCAGATAGCACACTTTACAAAATCAAATTATTTATTAGAAATCTCAATCCAATAACTTCCCGCCACTAATTTTACAATAGAAAAGAGACCAGATTTTGAAATCATTAACCTATTTATTGTGAAAAAAAGGAAGAACAAAAGAGTAGCTTGAATAAAATGATGAAAAAATGACATCAATAAAACATATGGAAGAAACACAACAACTCGATTGGAAGAGGAACAAACCTAGAATTCTGTTTCGAGCAAAGCTGGGGTGGAATTCTGTTTTGAGCAAACAACAACAATACAAGCAAAAAGACACGATTAGGGCAAAGGAACGTCAAGATTGAGCAAAAAATGTTGACATTATGGCAGAGTGACGACCTTGATCAGTTGCAATGGCGATCTTAAGAGCTCAAACTAGGGAAACTTTAATTTTAGAATGGGTTGCTATATAATTTTGCATCAAAATAGATGGTCTTTTTGTTTACCTTTAGTGCTATAACTTTTAGTGCTTAAAGTTTTGTTAAAAATAATTTTTTTGTCTTTTTTAATATTTCAGTATAAAATGTGGCAGAACTTTTCTCCCGCTCAAGGCCCTCAACATTTCTTAGGACCAGTGAATTAGCTTTTTAAGGACTATATTTAATACCTTCTCAATAAAATGTACAAGTAAGGACTACAATATAATCTCGTCCCAATAGATATACTTTTAGAGACATGATAATTCACTGGTCCCTACATGTTGATCTTAAGTAAGGTTTTTTCTTATAGTGATTATCAGATTTGTGAACCAAAAACTGATAGGTCTTACTATTCATAACATATCTAATAAATACACAATCCACTGATTTAGGTCCAATTTTCACCTTCTTGGGTAAATGAACGTGTACCTTGGCTAAACACCCCCACATTTTGAAATATTTAAAGTTGGGTTTTCTTACTTTTCATAACTCATATGAAATAGATTGCATTTTGCTATGGCGTACCCTATTGAGTGTCTGGTTAGCCATAAGGTTTGCTTCCCCCCACAAGCTTCGCAATGAACTAGAACTGATTAACAAGGCATTCATCATTTTCTTTAATGTTCTGTTCTTGCGTTCCACCATCCCATTTGATTGTGGTGTGTAGGGCAGTTGTTTAATAAATAATACCATATTCCAAACATATTTCTACAAAAGGAGATTTGTATTCTTTACCTCTATCACTCCAAATCATTTTTATCTTCCGATTCAATTGATTCTCCACTTTATTCTTGTATTGCTTAAATGTATCAATTGCTTCATCCTTACTATTAAACAAATATACATAGCAATATCAAGTGCAATCCTCAACAAAAGTTATAAAGTACTTTTCCCAGTGCAAGATGGTATTGACTTCATAACGCATACATCTGTGTGAATTAAGTCTAAAGGATTTGAATTCCTTTCAACAGACTTATAAAGATGTTTAACAAACTTAAATTCAACACAAATTTCACATTTTAATTTATCACACTTGAAGTCAGGCAATACTTCTAAAGTAATCAATTTTCGCAAGATTTTGTAATTGACATGTCCCAAACGGGCATGCCATCAATAATTTGACTCCAATAAGTAAAATAAAGAAAAATTCTTATTAATATTGTCAACAACCATTACATTCAATTTCAAAAATCCCTCAGTGAGGTAGACCTTTCCTAAAAACAGCTCATTCTTACTTATTACAACTTTGTCACTAACTAGGACACACTTAAACCCATTTTTAATGAGTAGTGCAGCAAAAACTAGATTATTCCTAATGGTAGAAATGTGCAAAACGTTGTTCAGAGTCAACACCTTTTCGTATGTCATTTTTGAACATTACTTTTCCAATTCCTACAATCTCTCTGTTGCTTTGTTCCCCGTGAATAGATCTTTCTCGAACTCAGCAGGAGTATACGTTGCAAAATCTTCTCTTGCGGAGCAAACATGTATTTTATGTGATCTTCAATGCCCCTCCTTAAGTTGGTGGTGATGATTTCACAGCCAACTTGGCCATGATAGCTGAGTGCTTGACACCAGTAAGAGCCTTAGTGAGAATATCATCTAATTGATTAGTGGTAGAAACATGGTGCAATGTCATGAGCCCATCTACAAGTTTATTCCTCACAAAGTGACAATCGACTTTAATATGCTTAGATTTCTCATGAAACACTGGTTGTGAGCTATGTGTATTGCAGATTGAATGTCACAATAAACATTAATGGGAGATGAAATAGGTATGGTCAATTTAGTGAAAAGTCTATGAAGTCAAGTCAATTCTCCCACTACCTTCATAAAAGATCTATACTCAACCTCAGCTGATGATAATGATATGATTTCTTCTTTCTTGGATTTCCAACTAATGGGGTTGTTCCCATTCAAAACAAAATAACCACTTACTAATCTTCTTGAGTCTAGACAAGAAGCCCAATCAGAGTCACAATAAGCCTGGACAGTAGAATTATGATCATTGGATAAATGCACCCCTAAAGTAGGGTCTTGTTTCAAGTACTTGAGGAGATGGAATGCTTCTTGTAGGTGAGGGTCCCTGGGATCCTGCATAGACTAACTTAGCTACTGGACACTAAAGGCTATGTCCAACCTAGTATTGGTGAGAAAAATTAATTTTCCGATCAGCTTTCTATAGTATATAGGATCAGACAATAGAGTTCCCTCTTTGGCTCTTATCATAAAAGTAGGATCAAGTGGAGAAGACAAATCGGCATAGTTAAAACAATCATATTCCTTCAAAAAGTCCAGAACAAATTTCCTTTGTGAGATGAGTACCCCTCCAGTTTTATCAAGTATCTCCAACCCTAGGAAGTAGTGTAATTTTCCAAGATCTTTGATCTTGAATGTATTGTGAAGATATGTCTTGAGTTGTTCAATTTCAGTTTCATCTGTGTCCCTGTTAAGATAACATCTTCTATATACACAACCACAAAAACTACTAAAGGGCCCGAATTCTTGTAGAACAATGAATAGTCATAGTGTGGATGTGTATCCCGTAACAGATAAGGCGTCAGTTAACTTGGCATACCATTGCCTGCTGGCCTGCTTTAGGCCATAGAGGGACTTAGTAAGCTTGTAAACCAAACCTGTATCATGTACTTCAAAACCCTGTCATACCTTCATGTAGACTTCCTCATGGAGAAAACCATGATGAAAAGTATTATTAACATCATGGTGAGACATAGTCCATCCTATTTTAACAACATAGGCTATTAGGGTCCTAACAGTGGTCATCTTAACCACAAGTGAGTATGTCTATGTATAATCTACTCCACCTTGTTGTGTGTAACCTTTGACAACTAATCTAATCTTGAATCTTTTAATACTCCCATCTGCCCTGTGTTTGACCTTGTACACCCATCTATATCCAATTGTTTATTTGCCTGCTAGTAGCTTAACAAGATCCCAAGTATGATTAGCATAGAGTGCCTCAAACTCCAATGTCATGGCTCTTTTCCAAGTAGGATTGAGAGATGCTTCCTTATATGATGATAGCTCACTATCATGAAAAATATTCTCAACAAGTATTTGACTGTTCGATGCAATGACATAAAAAGATATATGATGATGTTTGGTAAATAAGGCAGTGAGTGAAATGTTGGATTGGAGTTAGGATTCTTTAGAGTGGGAATGGATACAATGTAGTCTTTTAGGTGGTGTGGAACTTTGTTCTCTAAGAGATCTTCTCTGCACGATTAAAGGAAGGCCAGGTTGAGAAGATGGTTCAATTTGGAATGGTGGTACAGGATTAATGGGAAGTGGAGGTGATGATTGTTATGACTAATGTTCAGGAAAAAGGGATGAGTCAGTGTTTGTAACAATTTCACATCTGTAATCATTCACACAGGTGTCATAAGACCTAGACTCAATATGATCTATAAACTAAGAATTGGGACTAGGAAAAATAGACCCAACATACTTCAAAATAGAAGGAAAGGTCCATTTTTCATCAGACAAATTAAAGGAAAATATATCCTCGTGAAAAATTACATGCCTAGAAACATGTATTTTCTTTGTAGCAAGACACATTACCTTGTACCCTTTTGTTCCAAAAGGATATCCCACAAATATGTGAGGGGTTGTTCTAGGCTCAAGTTTATCTCTCAGCACTTTGGGTACAATTGGATAGTAAAGACATCCAAATGATCTAAGCTGGGTATAGTTTGATTTTCTATTATGCTGTAGCTTATATGGCATTTGTTTTTGAGTTGTGCTAAAGGGAGTCTGTTAATGATATTAGTGGTTGTTAAAACACATTCTCCCTAATATTTCAGGGGTAGTTTGGATTGAAAAAATAGGGCTCGAGCTGTCTCTAACAAATACTTATCTTTTCTTTCCACCACACTATTTCGTTATGGTGTGTATGGACAACTTTTTTGATGGATTATACATTTGGTCATGAAAAAGAGGTTTGCTTCATTGCTGGTTAACACTAGGCCACTGTCAGACCTTATGCACTTAATTGTAGTTTTGAATTAATTTTCTACCATGTTTGTGAAAGCTTTCAGTACATGCAAAACATTACTTTTGGTACTTAAAAAGTGAGTCCATGTGGACCTACTATAGTCATCTACCAATGTAATGAAATATTTGTAGGTGTCATAAGTGGAGATGTGGTGTGGTCCCCATAAATCAACATGAAGAATTTCAAATTTGGACTTAGTTTGGTTGGTACTTTGACTAAAAAGTAGTCTTTCTTGTCTTGCCATTGTGCATATGGTTCACATGAATGGTTGTTTTGGGGAAAATATTACTGGGAGAGTAGAAATATTCTTCATTTTAACAAAAGGCACATGATCAAGTCTATTATGCCACAATAGATTCACACTATCTTTTGGAGTTACACAGGTATTCTTATCAAACAAGACACTTTTATTATTAGAAGTAGAAGTGCATACAAGAGGACTGTGAGTAGCATGAGACACATTTCCATAAATATTCAATATCTTACATTTACCTACATGACAAGATAATTCCTACTTCCAATGGAATTTGAAAGGAGACCATTACTACTAATAGAAAAGCAACAACATATAGAGTTTTTATTGACATTTTTGGCATTCCTCATACAATTTGAGCACTGAAAATAAAGTTCATCTCTGCTATTACCAATCACCTAGGGGCCTGCAAACCTGTGCATTTCATGGAAGTAGTCAAGAAATGAATTGAAACAAGGTTATACTTAAAAGAAGGCACACACAACATTTCATGTAAAATAATATCAGATGTAATTGGTACATCACCAAGCTTTGTCACCTTGACTTTGTATCCATTAGGGAGTAAAACTAATCTAAGATAATGAGGGCCTTAATATTAATTAGGGAATTTCTGTTGAAGGTTATATGGTTAGATGCTCCTAAGTCTATGATCCACATATCGATATTTGATTGAAAACATTTACATGAATGATTGTCAAAATCAGTAGAGGGGGAGCACACTACAATACCTGCAAAGTTCATGGAACCAACATTGACACTTGAGTTATTTGAATCCTCTCATGTGGTTTCATTCTGGAAATGTTTGTATTAAATCCATGATTTGGTTGTACTGCTCCTTTGTGATAGCATTTTGGCGATTGTTGCTTTACACTTGTTCTTCTCCATGAATAGACATCATGTCAGCAGGAGTACCACCATGTACATTGGCCACCACCCTTTTTCCCTTGAAATTCTGATTATTATGTCTATAACCTTACCCATTGTTGTAGCCACTTGACTTGTAGCCTTGATTGTTGTTGTGTTGTGAATATCCATGCAACTTATAACACTTATCTCTAGTGTGTCCTAGTTTCTTACAAAGGTCATAGGTCAAGGCATTTCTACTACTGCTATTGCCTTGATAATAATTGTTTCCTCTATAGTTATTGTTTTCTTCTGAGTTGTTGTTGCTTCCCATATAACTGCTATTTTGATAGTTTGTCCTGAAGGCTCTTCCTACTTGAACCTTGTTATTTAATACACCTGTATTCAAAAAAGTTGAATCCATAAGCATTCGACCAGTAGGTCTGAACTCTCCCTATTTCTCCTATTGGATCAATTATGAAGAGGTATGTGACTTGGAAGGGAGTGGGTTCATCATGAGAATGTTGCCTCTCACCACAGTGTACACCTCATTTAACTCTATGAGAAATTGAATCAAATGTCTGTCATGTTCTACCTTGTGCATATTGTCCTTTGCACCACAGTTGTAGATGCAATTGCATTGATTTCTCAGGTTCAAGGTGCTTAATTCCTCCCATAACTTCTTCATCCTTGTGTAATAGACAATGATGTCCAACACTCCTTATGTGAAATCATTGATTTCTTTCTATATTTGATACAATTTTTCCCTATTTGTTTGATTGCATCTATCCTCCAATTCTTTCCTAAGTTTGACTGAGTCATTGACATACTCTACATTATCTAAAATTTCCTTAGTTAATGAGTTTAAAATCCATGATGTTACCATATCATCATATCTATGCCATTGACGGAGTTGAGACGAATTCACATTTGGTTTCACACAACTTTTATCGATGAAACCTAACTTGCTCTTCAATGATAGGGCTCGCATAACTCCTCTTTTCCAGGATCGATATCCTACTCTATCAAATTGAGCAGGAACAAGCATCATCCTTGGGCTGGGATGCACATACATGGCACCATTTGTGTCATTACTAGCAGCATTATTAATTCCTTCAGAAGCAAATGAACTCCTTCCAACAACCATGAATGTGTGTTTGAATTGACCAAAAAACAATCAAAAAGGAATAATCCTAAATTGAACAGTAACTCATAGAAAGAATAAGAACAGAAAGAGAATACCAATCTCTGAGATAACTCGATGAACAAGATCAAATCCAAAAACAAAATAGGAACAACTAATTAGTGATTAGTAGTGATGTAGACTAAGAGATCGAATCGACAGACCTTGCTCTGATACCATATTGAATTCCATATCAATGGTGAAACTTTACCTAAAATAAGGCAAGGAAGCCATAGTTGAGCACTGAATGAAGAAGAAGGTTGAGAGAATTGTGAATTTGTGTAAAATGAGAACTCACGTGCTTATTGAATAGTAATGAAGTATATATGCAAGTGAGCCAGCTGTACATGACCAATCAGAGATAGAAAATATTATGTTAACTACCTAAAAACTATGAGTTAACTAACTTACTGACATAATGTTTAACAAACTACTGGAAACTAACCGACTATTACCAAAACTAGTTCCTACATAGAATTGATTAAATACATATTTGAATGTGATCTTCAATAATTTCTATGCACTTGATATTTTTATCATAATTTCTTGGATACTTATCTTTTATTATGTGATCCAAATATAATGAAATAAGGTCCATTTGAGGTTTTATCTACTTGATGGTCATAGAATATGAGTTCACCATCTACCCAATACTTTCTAAATCATCATGTATTTGGTGAATATTTATATCGTTTGACTCAATCTTTGTCAACATACGAAATTTCATATCCTCCCTTCTAAAACTAGTTAGGTAGATTATAGACTGTTTCTTGCCATTATAGTGCTGGTTTTAGAAAGGAATATGTGGTGCAACAAAAGTTACTATTAACCAAAATGACATTTTAAATGATAATAATATTCTTAGTCTACCAATTTGAAATTATAACCCTTTTTGTTGGATATTCATGACTAGAAACTGTTATCCCTTGTTTGAAAATAATTTTGAAATTGTTACTGTTTGATACAGAATGTGTAAGATGAGGCTTAGAAAACTAGGTTATAGATGAAGAGGGTAAAGAAAAGTAATAACTGAGGCTTCAAACTTAAAGTTGGAGATCAAGAAGCAGTTATGGTTAGACCTTGAACTAGTGTGGAAGAAAAAAAATCAAAATCGATCAAGAAAACATATATAAATAAAGAGGATCATTAGTGACAAAAAAGAATCACATCAGAGTCAATGGAAGTAAAAAACAAGAAAAAGAAGAAGGGAAGAGTAAAGTGTGATGATCTGCCACATCATCATGACATTTAGAGCCATGTGGCATAAAGTTGTCAATGTGAAAGACTTACATTGGATGAAGAATAATCCTTAGTAGAATATTATCGAGATATATGTAGAATTTCTTTAAAGACTTTTGAATTTCATGATTTGTACGGAAGGTCCTTAAAATCTACTAGTTATGTAGAGAATTCTAGAAAAGGGACTTATCTATAAATAAATATGTAGAGAACTCTTGAAATAAAACAAACTTCCACCCAGATGAAATAAAGAGTAGAAGCTGTCAGAGATCCTCAATGTCATCACATGAGAAATATAACTGATCCTGTAATCAGATTATATCAAGTGACATAACAAGAGTAGTATCAGTACAAACAATATGTACTAATAGTCATTATCAGTCAACCGGAATCTACAACATAATATAAAGTAGTCATTCATCCCTTATATTTTCCTTACATGCATTGCACAAGTAATATTATAAAGCAGTTAACGTGCATCTATAACATAAACTAGGAAAACAACAACCATCACTTATCTGAAGAATTCCTTTTCAAATATTTCATACGCATAAGCCCATCACCACGTTTTCCTTCCCAGGATAACATCCATTCATATCATACTGTCAATCATAACTAGTCAGTACATTCTTGGCCTAAATCACAGCTAAACACATATTCAACCAACTAGATTTCGTATCCGAAGGCCTATGCATGAAATCTCCCATCAATCTACAAGAAAATTATAAAATAGAAAACAAGCCTAACTATTCAGTTAAGAAAATCTAGCTTATCTGGATGTCAAGTAACTGTAGAAGAACCCCAAACAAAGGTTTTTGGCTGCGTGGGGCAAATCCTAAAGATCGTAGAACAAGAATTTTTGGATGTTAGCCCTCTTCACGCTAAAATTTCTTCCCTCCATGGTTCAGTTAAGAGTGGCTTAGTAGAATTTTTGGAGCAATCCACACACGTTTACTTCATGTGAGAGAAACAATAAAAGACATCATTTGTCTAGAATATGATTTTGTCAGCCTCACTATAGAGGACATGAAGGCGCTATAGTGGGGTCGCCATAACGAGAGGCTTCCCACTATGGAGGGTAGAAGTATCCCGAATCAATTCCATTTTTTATCAAAATTGTTATGTACCCAACTTTTAAATTGCATTGCATTTTCAAGAGTTCTGAAATTCCTCACGAGGTGCCTTTGAGTAACAATAGTGTAGGTCATTACGATTTTATCCGTAGGAGACACTGACACTGCTAAATTTCAAAGCCTACATATTGATTATCGTGCCTACGAATTGATTAGACCGTACTTACGAAAAATACAAATTGTACATGGGAGCAACACTCACATTGTACTACAGAACCTAAGTGTTATGTTAATTCACAACATGTGACATTTAGACAATTTAGATCGAACTATCATTGGGATCCATGTAAGTGGGTCAGTATGGGTATTTAATGATTTTTGTGCTCATTAGAACTTAAAGTAATTGAGTAATGTTTGTAATTTTTGGGCTTGTTGGGGTTATGTCAAGTTATTATATATTACGTGTTTATATGTTTTATTTCAAGAAGATAAGATATTGTAATTCTATTTTACTCTCGCCTTTTTTGTTCAGTCATTATACTTCAATTTTCGCATTCAATTTATCTTGTTGACGCTCCTTGTATGGGGGCGCTTCATTCATGCATGTAAGTACTGAGAGACTATCAGACAAACATGTTGAGTATCACAACCGTCTATCTAATTTGTGAGTCATTTCTTCCTAGATTATCTGAGTGCAAGAGGTTTTCTTGTTTTGTTATTTATAGATTTTAGATAGGTTAGGGCCTTGTCTGTCCAAATATTGTATTCGAGGCTTGTAGACTAGTGAGTTTGATTGTCTAACCACATTATTGGTCATATTGGCTTTGTTTGTTGGTTAGCTAAAATTTGATAGTTGTTTAAGGTATTTGTTATATACATGTTTTCAACTTATATATAGACATCATGCGGCTTTGACGATCTATATAGTGTTAATGCTTTCTTACATACCATGATGACCTCGACAACCCAAACAAATTTTTGTGCTAGTTATTTATGATTTAATATAAACTGTTAATTAATAATAGTTATTTTCTTTGTAAAGTTGTTGACGGGGACTTACTGCACAAGAGTTTATTTTTAAGTCGATGTACTCTTATTTGTCTTCTTTACTTTGTGTGTCAACTAAGCGTCATTTGTAAATTGTTCAGCGAGATCGACTCACGCCTAAATTTTGGCATTCGATGACAATTGCACCCCTCAAGTTTAGGGTATGAAAAAATAAAAAAATTGAAAGATATATTAATGAGACATTTAACGGTTCTACAAATAGGAAAGTTGTCTCCTTATTCTAGAAAATAGATCAATTCATTTTTTCAAGGATCCATTTCTTTGGGTTGTCATCTTTGTCAGAGATCTCAAATAGTTAGTTCAAATAAGCCTATATAAAAAGTCATCAAAGGTCAAAATAAATATACAGTTATTTAAACTTTCTCAAATACATTTGTTCTACGCTTAGGTTGTGAATTGCTGGTAATTACATGGTGTAATTACAAACTGATTATTTTCTAATTTCTTCCTTTAATTTTTTTTTTTGTTTTAATGTATTTTTCATTTTTTTATTATTCTATATTTTTCTAAAAATGTTGTTTATATATTATATATTTCATTCCTTCTTATGTTCAACATTTATTTCATGTGATTCCATGCAATGTTCCGTATTACCTAAAAGAAAATCATTAGTATAATTTTGTTAGTATTCTACTTTTTAAATTGAAGTAGAATTGATTTTTGAATAAAGTTATGGACTTACGTTTTCCTTTACTTTTAAAATATATTTATATATGTTATGTTGAAATTTGACATAAGAGTATTATGCTAATTTTTTTTTTTTGAATTTAGTACTTATGTTATATTTTCAATTTCATTTGTTTTTGGAGTATTGACTCAATATTTTTACATTGTAATCTATTTTTTTAA
Source organism: Solanum pinnatisectum (assembly GCA_035578085.1). Taxonomy (NCBI): domain Eukaryota; kingdom Viridiplantae; phylum Streptophyta; class Magnoliopsida; order Solanales; family Solanaceae; genus Solanum; species Solanum pinnatisectum. The sequence goes on along the minus strand of CM069082.1, from coordinate 30,565,932 downwards.
ATTTAGACTTGATAGATTATCTTTTTGTCAAATGTTTTATAATTTTATGACATTATATTTATAATATTACTCTTTTTGTCAAACATGCATTTCATGATGTGTAACGATCCGAACCATCGTTATTTAGGAGAAACAAAAATCCAGGAAAATTCTGGGCTATTGTCCTTCCAGAGAGGGCCAGTTGCTGCTAGGGCGGGATAAGTTGGCGCCAGAGCGAGATAGACGAGACATAATGCAAAAAACGCAAAATCCTATTTTCTCCTTCTTCCTAAAATACCTAATTTAGTTGTAAAACATCTTAGAAACCCTCCAAAAACTGCTGCAAGCTTGGAAAGAAGGGATAGAGATATTTCTAGCGTGAATATGTCAATGGATTGCGGATTTCTAGTCAAGATCACCGTCACGAATTCCAGAAACAAGAATCAAAGACCAAACTCTGTGCAACTGCTTGGCACCCAAGTAGGCTATGTTTTATGAATTGAGTAGTTTTAAATCTGTGTTCGCTGCGTAATATATATAAATCAATGGTAGGATTATGCGTAGCCCCTCGTGCACCGAACAAAATATGGTTAAATCCTAGAACAAAGCCTTAGAGATAATCTAGGGTTTGGTAGGGTTGAATTTGTGCTTACATGATATACATGCATGAGTAGTTCATTGATGATGGTTGTGATTCTGTGATTGTGGGTAGTGTATCTGTTCTTGCATCATTGTAAATTATGCATGTATGTGAACGAAACATGTTGATCACCCTAATGTGAATAAGTATGAACAAAAAACTATATGCTATGAATCATCTCTTGTGGTATGACTGTGATGACATACATTGTGCCTGTGATTGTGGAGTGTTGCATGGATCGATTGCCACGTTCCGACATAACTAACTTGGATCGCTTACCATGTTCCAGCATAATTATGAAATCAGTTGTCACAATCCGGCATAATCTTTGGATCGAGTACCACGTTTCGGTATGCCAACAGTTTGGGTTTGGTTTCCATGAGAGAACCAATGATGTGATACAATTGTGTACCTGGATAATATGAAATTGAACATGGTTTCGTGATGCTAATTGATATTGTATTTCTTGGAGTTGTGTTATAGTTGTGAGGTCTTATGCTCGGTTGCTTTTCTATGTTTGAGTAGATTTGGTAGGTAAATTGATGAAATGTAGAAACGGAGGTGACTGTGATTGTGGAGTGTTGAATGGATCGATTGCCACATTCCGACATAACTAACTTGGATTGGTTACCACTTTCTGGCATAATTATGGAAACGGTTGCCACGTTTTGGCATAATCTTTGGATCGGATACCATGTTCCGATATGCTAACAGTTTAGGTTTGGGTTCCATGAGAGAACCAATGATGTGATACAATTGTGTACCTCGATAATGTGAAATTGAACATGGTTTCGTTATGCTAATTGATATTGTATTTCTTGGAGTTGTGTTATGGTTATGAGGTCTTATGCTCAGTTGCTTTTATATGTTGAGTAGATTTGGTAGGTATATTGATGAAATGTAGAAACGGAGGTGGGAAGTAGGCATCTCAAGAATTGTTAATGTTCAAGTAAGGGAGTCATGTGTTGTATTGACAAGGAGTAGGGGTGGTGTACGTGTTGTAATTGTTTGGAGGGATTTCACCTTGGAGAAAGGGATTGTGTTAAGGGTTAGGAAGCGTGACATAATGTACCATGTGGCCATGAAGGGGTAATATATAGAGGAAGTAAGGGTTGACGTGATCGGTTAGTTGAAAGACTTGTGGTTGTACTTGGATATTTTCTATGTGTTAGAATGGTTAGGCTATGATGAAGAATTTGGGGAGTAGGTTGACTGGAAAGGGGTTAGTAGTTAGAGTGTTAGTGTGATCCGTCGGTAACTTGAGAGAGGGAAGGTGGAGAAGCGAGTGGTTTAATTCATGATCTTACTAGTTGGTTTCTTATATTATGTGGTAGGCGTCAGGTTGACCGATGATGCCTACCAGTACGTGTATTTGTACTGATACTACTCTTGCTATATTTTTTGACGTAGTCTGGATGCAGGTTGGTGATGTTTCATTAGGTAAGACAAAGAAATTCTCTAGCAACTTCTATTCTTCCTTCCGCTTGGTGGGAGCTATGTTTTTATTTATCTTGTCCAGTTGTACTCTTAGTAGCTCTTGTAACTATTTAGACTAGATCCTTAGGGTGCTAAATAGTTGTGTTAAAGTTCCTACTTATGAAATTTCATCGGTATTTTCCATCGTTTTATTAAATTTTCTGCATGATTTAATTATGGGTGTAATAGGGTTCTCCTACTTGGGTGGTAGTACGTAGGTGCCCACACGGTCCGGTGGGTTGGATCGTGACAAATTGGTATCAGAGCCTTAATTACCGATCTCCTCGTACAAGAGCAAAATGCAGACTAGACTCATGCGGATTTGTGTGTTGACGTCCACATCTAATCTTCAAGAGGCTAGGAAGCATTCTAGGAAATTGTTCCACTCATTCTCTCCTTTCGTGCGAAGTATCGCTTGTGGTATTAGTTGAGTCCAATTGGTATCTAAAAAAGGTGGACCAGATGTCGTGGTCACGACTGAAGGAACACAAACAATGTGAATTGAAACTGAGAAAGTTCTAATTGGTATCTCGCCTCAGGGGCGATATAAATACATACATGATCAATAATGATCATCCATGGAGTGAACTAACTAATAATTTGGATTTGTCTGTGAGTTGTAACTTGAAATATGTGAATGTGTACTGCTTGTTCCCCGAAGTAATTGCGAATGTGAAGTTGAACTTATTTGAATGTGTTGTGATTACGTGTACTATAAATGTGTGTCTGAAACTTGTTATGTGAAATGTGTTGGCCTATTGCTTTAAATTATGTAAGTTGTAAATGCTCGGGTATTGTAGAACTCGTTGAGAAAAGAAGTCATGACTAGAAATCGATAAGAGAGTTAAATAAACTATGAGGCAATTTGTGGAAAAGATCTGAACGTGTCTTGCGCTTGGGTAATATCTACGTGAATGTCTGGGTGTACTTTGGGGGTGTGTGGGTTGTGGTGCTGAATTAACGAGAATGAATTGGTTCATGTATCATGGGATTGATTGGGGGTAGGCGATGATTTCCTAGTACGGAGAATTATTCTAAATTGTTTGGTAATAGTGGGAACCTTAGGAAAATTTTAGAAAGACGAAAAAAGGAACCCAAAAATTATTGGCCTGGGTTTTGGTTCCGTCTGAGCCGCTGGGGCGGGATTATTTCCGCCATAGCGAGACCGCCAGAGTGGGACAGGGCGAGACAACCTCAACCTTGCCTCCCTTGTTTTCCTTAACTTCAATTATCAACCCCGAATGAGATCCGAACAAATCCCTGCAATCCATTCAGTGTTCAGCAAATCAAGTATAAATTATAAAACTTAGTAATTAGTTAGTAGCCGCATAAAATAGCTAGAAAACCAGTATCCATGTGCTACGAAAACATAGGGAAGCAAAAGGTAAAAACAGAGTTTTCTTAAAAAATCTACAAGCCAAAAGGGGCGAAGAAAAACCAATCAAGAACCCTCAGATGGCTAGTGTCAATATCCGAGTCGAGATCCTCCAGAGGCACAAAGCTTGTCACGACCTCGTCCAGGAAAGTGAAGTGCTGGAAATCTCATTTCTCGACCCGTGAAGCTCCTGACTAGGGGAAACGCAAGTGAATATGGTCCTCACGATCTTCCATATCCGGACCAGCAGACGATCCCTCTCAAGACCCTTTCTCCTCTCCTGATGCAACTGGCGGTGGAGCATCTCAACCCCCAAGGCAGTACTGGGTGGGGCCGGAGTGAAGTCAGTATATGCACTCCCCAATCTTTCCCGAATCGCAGCTAGATCCTCTTTGACCCGCGCCTCCTCGTCTGAATCCGCGGCCGCCTTGCTGTGGCTAGCGTTGCCAGTCCTCCTCTTCTTGCTCCTAGAAGTAGAACCTACCCTAACCAAAAGAGGGTGAAAGGGGGATCCATAGGAAATACCTTGTCAACATAAAATAGTGGCACTTTTGCCCGCTTGCATAGAGTAGTGATAAGACCTGGGAGAAAGAACGCCTTTTTGTTACTCCGGTAGAACATCTTTCACTTGGAAATAATTTGCGCCCCCATGTTCAGCTTTATACCCTGTATGGCACACGCCACCACCAAAGCCCGAGGAAAGGTCACGTGGGTACAGCTTCCCAACAAGCGGATCCTTCAAGTGACCAAGTGTAGCCACCTCTTAGCATCAGGTGACCAATCAATATTAGTAATACCCTCCGCGGTAGCCAATATACCTGATCTCGGCGCGCAGGCTAAACTAGGGTATCTCTCAGCCACTCCAGGTCCATCTCCCTTAGCTTTGCCTGGTACTCATCATTCGAGACCTCTGGTACCTCTAGAGCTTCATTGATGGCAGTGGCATTCAGAGAAATGTCAAATCCCCTATACGGATGATAGGGTGAGTGTCGTCCCATCACACAGTGGGCAGGATGGCATAGAACTCCCTTACCCAAGTGGAACGCGCATTTGGGGAGCCTCAGTCAGTGGAGCCCATTCGAACTCCATCAGGCGGGCATAAAATCCAAGCATCTTCTCCTCTAGCTTGAGTAACACGAACCCTCTCTTGCAAAAAAACCCTGTGTTGCGGTTGTCATGATGCATTTCCCGACTTGCGACATCGAGGACTGGATGAAGGGTAAGTATTCTTCATTTTGACCTCCCATTTAAAGAGCCTGCAATGAAGTAAAATATAGGTTTGAACACGATAGGATAGTCGTTTAAGGCTAAAAATAATAAGAGAGAATGTTATGTGCTAAGGTTGCAGGCCATTGGTCTAGCACATCCCGCCACAATGGCCATAATCCCATCTTGGTGGGATTATAAAGGTCGCCATAGCAGGATGAAGGCCGCTCTAGCGGCCTTCAGCTATAACAAACAACAGACGCGGTTATGGCGTCTCTTCGCCCAAAAGCCCCATTTTCGATAGAATTTAAGAAGATCAGAGTATTTTAACTATCCTAGGACTCAAATAAACAATTATTTTAGTAAAATAACGCCTAAATGAGGCCTAAATTAGAGTTTTACACCAAGGGACCCTTCAACTTTCCCCACCCATTTTTGTACCGATTCGATTGTATTTTTATGAAATCTTTACGCCCAGAACGTTGTGGAGACGTTGGGGACGTAAGGGAAGTACCCATGCTACGTTTTTCTAACAAATCAAGCAACCTAGTTTATTTTCAATTAACTACCCAAAACACTGTCCAATTTTGATCATTTAATTGTCATGCAATTATTATTAATTAAGTAATGAAGCAAAGAGTGTTAGAGAAGAGAAGTTTGCCTTAATCTGAACATCGGAACAAGGTGGTTGAGAGTGTTTTGGGAAATTTTGAGCTAGAAAATGAGGAAACTATTACCCATTCCCCCTTTTACTATTTACGATCTCCCGCTACAGCGTGAGAAGTCCCGCCATAGCAGCTTCACCTTAGCGAATGACATGCGCTCTGGAGGAATCAAGCTGTGAAAAATTTGGACGCATTCTTTCATTATAAGTTGCCTCCATTCATTCTAGTCCTTGGGTATAGTACCTTCTTATATCAACTATTTGAAAAGTCATCATTCCTCGTAGTTTCGTGATGGCCCTATTTGTTAGTTAGGTTGAGTACTCGGAAATAGGTGTGTGATTGTCCATGCACTAGTCGTTCAGAGACGAACGAGGGGTAAATTGGTATCTATTATATGACCAGAACCGTAGTTATTTAGGAGAAATAAAAATCTGGGAAAATTTTGGGCCATTGTCTCGCCAGAGTGGGCCAGTTGCACTAAGGCGGCGGCGCCGGGGCAGGGTAAGTTGGCGCTAGAGCAGGATAGGCGGGACAAAATGCAAATAACGTGAAATCCTATTTTCTCCTTCTTCCTAAAATACCTAATTTAGTCGTAAAACACCTTAGAAACCCCCAAAAAGTTGTTGCAAGCTTGGAAAGAAGGGAGAGATAGATTTCTAGCGTGAAGATGTCAATGGATTGCGGATTTCCAGTCAAGATCACCATCACAAACTCGAAAACAAGAATCAAAGACCAAACTCTGTGCAGCTTCTTGGCACCCAGGTAGGCTAGGTTTTATGAATTGATTAGTTATAAATCTGTGTTCACTGCGTAATATATATAAATCAATGGTAGAATTATGCATAGGCCTTCGTGCACCAAACAAAATACGATTAAATCTTAGAATGAAGCCTTAAATGATGATCTAGGGTTAGGTAGGGTTGAATTTGTGCTTACATGATATACGTGGATGAGTAGTTCACTAGTAAGGGTTGTGATTATGTGATTGTGGGTAGTGTATTTGTTCTTGCGTTATTGTAAATTGTGCATGTATCTGAACGAAACATGTTGATCATCCTAATGTGAATAAGTATGAACGAAGAACTATATGCTATGAATAATCTTTTGTGGTATGACTGTGATGACATACATTTGCCTGTGATTATGGAGTATTGAATGGATCAGTCGCCACGTTCCAACATAACTAACTCGAATCGGTTGCCATATTCTGGCATAATTATGGGATCGGTTGTCACATTCTGGCATAATCTTTGGATCAGGTACCACATTCTAGTATGCTAACAGTTTGGGTTTGGGTTCCATGAGAGAACCAATGATGTGATACAATTGTGTACCTCGATAATGTAAAATTGAATATGGTTTCGTGATGCTAATTGATATTGTATTTCTTGGAGTTGTGTTATGGTTATGAGGTCTTATGCTCGGTTGCTTTTATATGTTGATTAGACTTGGTAGGTATATTGATGAAATACAAAAACGGAGATGGGAAGTAGGTATCTCAAAAATTGTTAATATTCAAGTAAGAGAGTCGTGTGTTGTATTGGCAAGGACTGGGGGTAGTGTACGTGTTATAATTGCTTAGGGGGATTTCACCTTGGAGAAAGGGATTGTGTTAAGGGTTAGGAAGCGTGATGTAATGTACCTTGTGGCTATGACGGGGTAATATGTAAAGGAAGTAAGGGTTGACGTGATCGGTTAGTTGGAAGGCTTATGGTTGTGCTTGGGTATTTTCTATTGTTAGAATGGTTAGGCTATGATGAAGAATCCAGTGAGTAGGTTGACCAAAAAGGGGTTAGTAGTTAGAGTGTTAGTGTGATCCATCGGTAACTTGAGAGAGGAAAGGTGGAGAAGCGAGTGGTTTTTTTCATGATCTTACTGGTTGGTTTCTTATGTTATGTGGTGGGCGTCGGATTGATCGATGATGCCTACCAGTACGTGTGTTTGTACTGATACTACTCTTGCTATGTCTTTTGACATAGTCTGGCTGCAGGTTGGTGAAGTTTCATGTAATACCTCGAAAACCAGACCCAGAAAAAATTACAGAAATATACCTAAAGCAGTGAACCACGACAGGGTTCACAGACTATGAAAGGGTCCACGATCTATAGACTCGCCCGTGGTCTTGACCTGGATGTCACCATGCCCAGACATCAGATCACGAGCACCTTCACGGTCCGTGGTCTTGATGATGGGCTGTGGTGGCGCCCGTAGAGTCGAGGCAGTGAACCTCCCTAACCAGCCACTTAGACCCCCACGCCTAAGTGAGGACCATAAGGACCTTCACGGTCTGTGGCCCTTCACACGGCCCGTGAGGGTGTTCGTGGAGCCTTACCAGTAAGCCCCCTAGCCTGTCCCTCTAGACCACAGCCCAAGTGGAGACCACGGACACTTTCACGGTCCGTGGTCCTTCACACGGGCCGTGGTAGGGCTCGTAGACTCAGACCCTCAGCTAGTAGTCACCAAGTCCAGACCACGACCAACTTCACGATCCGTGGTCCCTTTCACGGTCCTTGAAGGCGGCCTGGGTCAGCCCGTTTACAGTTTAAGTCAAGGTTATTTTGGTCTTTTCCTTATTCTTTGGACACCTAAACTACTTCGTTTTAACCCTAAATTATGAGGTTTTAGTCAGTTTAAGCCTATGAACATAACTAGAACTTACCTAAGTTAGATCATTAATCAAAACTTAGAAAAATTAGAGCATAAAAGGAGAAAAGAAGTCAAGAACCCTAGTTCAAGAACGCAGCAAGTTTCCTCCAGTTTCAGCCCTGAAATCGAAGGATTTCTCTGTGGAATTCGTAACCAGGTATGTGGGATTTCACCAGTAGGTTTCTTTCACTCATTAGGTCCCTAGCTTTCAGTCAGTTTCTTGATTCCCTTATTATAACTAGACTTAGGGTTTATTAAATGTTAGAATCATTGGGTTCTTAGCTGTTAGAATGATCCAAATCAGATTAGTATGTTAATATTCAGTTTATTGCATGAATTCTAGAACCCTAGCTATGTATTTCTCTAGTTCTTGAATTACACATGTTAGGTAAGATATTTCAGTTATTCAGTTATACATGCCCCAGTTATTAATGCATCAATATCAATTTAATTGTTGCATACTCAGTTTGCATGTTCAGTTTGAGCTATCTAGTAACTTACATAAATTCAGTCATAATGTGTTAATTACTTAATCCATTGAGAGTGGCATAATACCGAGTTGGACTAGGGTTCAGCGTACCCAATTAGTCCCAGAACTACTAGCCACATAGGTTGTAAGTCCCCTCTGTGGGCATCATTTCAGTGATCATGCCAGCATGCCTCTATACCCTCAGCGTATAATCCTCTCTCGATCGGATATACATCGACTCATCACATTTTAGCTGATTTTATTATCGGTTATTAGTAGCTCCCATAGTTCATTCAGATTCTATTGCATTGACCATGTATCAGTATATTCAGTATTCAGTCTCAGCATGTTATAAATTGGTCATTTTATTCAGTTATCTTAGTATTTAGTATCTATATTATGTTCATATTATATTATTGCTTATTTGATTTTTTCAGTTATATGTTATTTCAGCTTTATTTTATCCTGCATGCTCAGTGCCTTTCAAGTACAGACATATACGTGCGCTACATCTTCTCATGATTCAGGTTCTCAACATCCAGATCATGCTTAGGTTGGTTCCCGATCGTTAGTTCAGCAACATCAGTGGCAAGTCCTCATTCTTCGAGGACCAGTGACATGTTTATCTTTTCAGTACTTTTAGTCCTTTAGTTTCAGTTTTGCTAGATCTAGTTGGGGCATGTCCTAACATTTCTAGTTAGTTTAGAGGCTTATTTCAAGCATAGTTAGATTCAGCTTAGAATTGAGTTAATATCTTCTTTGTATTAAACTCATCAGTTTTCATATATCTCAATTATATTATATGGGTATTCCCTATTTTTTTTTATTGATTATAGTTTCCGCATCAGTTTATTATTCAACTTATATTTAGTATGCTCATGATCATGCCAGCAAGGTTAGCTTGGGATCACTTGTGGTCCTAGGTCTCGTGTCCGCGTCTCAGGGGTAGTCTCGGAACGTGACATTTCATTAGGGAAGACGAATAAATTCTCCAGCAACTTCTATTCTTCCTTCCATATGGTGGAAGCTATGTCTTTATTTATCTTGTCCAGTTGTACTCTTAGTAGCTCTTGTACCTGTTTAGACTAGATCTCTGGGGTGTTAAATAGTTGTGTTAAACTTCCTACTTATGAAATTTCATCGGTATTTTCCTTCTTTGTATTAAATTTTCCGCATGATTTAATTATGGGTGTAATAGGATTCTCCTTGGGTGGTAGTACGTAGGTGTCTGCACGGCTTTGTGCGTTGGGTCGTGACATGATGTTCATAGAAGTTCTATACTTTTAGCTTTTATGATTAATTTAATATCATTTATAAAGACCCTTATTTGTCTAATTTCAATTTTTAATTTGAAATAATTAATTTTTATTTTTAAAATTCAATATAACCTTATGGTTACACTTGTGCAACCAAACAATACATGTGTAATTACAGTGTGACAAACAAATATGTCAGTGTAATTACTAGGTTGTGTAATTATTAGAGTAATAATTACTACCCTAGTAGTTCATCATTTCCAATTACCAGATCGCTTTCCAAACATACCCTTAAAATAAATCAATTCAAATATACTCTCAGGTGTTTTACTTTTATTTTTCTTTAAATAGTCATAATCATTCTTTTTTAGGACAACCAAAAATATAAGTGGAAACTAAGCAAATACCTCATAAAAGCAAAATAATTACAAACATACATCCCTTTACATTCACACTCCACTAAATAATTAAACTATATACCTCCCCCCCCCCCCAAACTAATTTCGCTTAATTGATACTAAATCAGTATCATATATTGTATTGATATCATTAAGGTTGAGTATTGATATCATTAAGGTTGATAATTTTGCTTAATTGATACTAAATCAATATATATATATATATATATATATATATATATATATATATATATATTTAGAGAGAGAGAGAGAGAGAGAGAGAGAGAGAGGCGAATCCAGGATTTGAACTTCTTGGGTGCCAAGCAGACACGATGCTTAGATCACTAAATCAACCTTAGGTTTCGATTCCGCACAAATTCCATAAAGCATAACTTTTTTTAAAATAATTTTACTAATATTATAAATATATATTATTCATTTATTAAAGTTCTCGATGAGTTTACATATTTTGAAAACGGTCCGTTAGAGCATCATTACTTAAATATATCACTTACTATGTAACAAACTAAACAAATCATTTGAATATTTGTTACCACTCTTATTTCATATTTCATTTTTTATCTACTTCATGGAAGAAAATGATATTTCCACCGTTGTGATAGCTACAAGAAAAATATTTACTTAATCAATTTTAAAAAGATTAAGAAATAATTTTTTTTTTAATTTTATTAGGAAAAAAGGATTTTATCATATCTAAATAAAAATTAAAGATGAAGTTAGTATGATATTATTTTAAAAGTATATGACATTATTCTATTTAAATTACAAAACAAGATTAAGAAAAATATTACTATTTCCAATGTTTGTTAGTTAAAGGATTTCAAAAGAAAAGAAACAAGAAAGGGATTCTTTAAAAATAATAATTTTATTAGAAAAATAAAAAAATATTATGTTCATTAGAAAAAGTGTATTTTTCACACAATAAAGTAATAACAGAGACATTTTTAGGATTAAACTTTTAATAGTGGAGACATTTTTAGAACAAATTATTAACAGTAAGGATATTTTTTAATTAAACTATTAATAGAGATTATTTTTATTCAATGTGACATAGTTTAAAGCTATTTTTAACACTTCTCTATCAAACAAATAACTAATAACAAATTATAAAAAATCGAATATTAATAAATTAAATTAGTCAACAATACTAATCAAAACTAAGCCAACTAGAATTGAAAAGAAAAAAGGAAATATAATCTTCAAAATATGCATTGTTGAAGCTGAATTCCTCATCTATTTGAGGCTGCGAGGTTTTTTTTTTTTTTTTAAAAAAAAGTCGCTTCCCAGACTTAATCCCGCGTCTGGAAGGCAGGGAGTCTCGCCCTTTACCAGTGGCACCACAACACCTTTTGGTTCTGTGGACACCATTTGTTTATTTATACACATTATACGTATATACACCTATACATCACGTTTCGACCGAAGTTCGTGGGTGGCGTGGCACCCCCACGAACCTTAGTAGATCCACCCTATATATATATAGTATCATTAAGATTTCTTGTTTAGAAATTACTCATTAATCAATAATACTATATACTCTTACGGGTCGTTTGGTGTGAGAGATAATAATAAATAGTGATGAGATAAGAAAACAGTGATGTGATAAAATTTTCGTATCTTGTTTGATTGTCATGTTTGGGATAACTTATCTCATCATTTATATCATGGTGATGGGATAAGTTATCCCTATTGGGATACTCAGTAATCGGTTATCAATTCTTATCAAGTTGTTAGAGTAGATATAATTTGATTAGATTAAGTTGTTAAAATAGTTCCTTAAATTTAGCTAAGTTTGTTAGAGTAGTCCCTTAGAATTAGTCAAGTTAGTTACATCTTATTGTATTTAAGCTGATGTTACTATTGAATACAATAACTAAGAAGTTTGCTTTGATTCTCAATCTCTTTATGGTTTCAGAGCCCCTCTAAAACTCTCACAAGTCTGATCCAATTTTTTTTCCCCTATCTCTCTCTTTGCGTCCAAACATGGTTGCTTCTGCTACCATCAGTGACATTGCTGCTGCAGTTACGACTACCACTCATGTGGTACCGTTCAATCCAGCTGCCCAATTACCTATCAAACTGCAAGGTAACCTCAACTTTGCCACTTGGAAGGCCCAACTAGTGATGCTACTCAATGGACACAAGCTCCTTGGGCATCTCACTGGTGCCACATCTGCTCCGCCAACAACTATCACGCAAACTGATAGTACCATCTCAAATCCTGAATATGAAATGTAGTTTTGTCAGGACCAACTAATTCAACAGGCAATGATGGCATCCGTGACCCCACTATTGCTCCCACTGTTGCAACTGCCTCTTCGGCAAAAATAGCATGGGATCTCCTTCATACAGCGTATGCAAATAGGAGTCACACTCGCATCTTCAGCTTGCGTGATCAGTTGCAAAATGTGAAAAAGGCCTCCAAAACAGTTGCTACTTACCTACAGGAGATCAAATCGATTGCTGATGCTCTCTAAGTAACAGGCTCTCCTGTTGTTGATGATGAACTAACGGTCAAGATCTTAAGTGGCCTAGGTCATGAGTACCGTGAAATCACTGCCGCTATAAGAGCGCGCGACATACCCCTAAGCTTTGAGGAACTATTCCAGAAACTCATAGACCATGAACTCTTTCTCAAACATCAAGATATTGACAGGTCATCCTCCATTATCACAGTTGCTGTTGCACAAAGGACCAACCTTCAGCCTCAACATCAGAAACATAATTGTCACTCCCCCAATCAATCTTCGCAATCACATACTCCACGACAAGCGGTCCTTGGAAATCAACACAATGGAAAACAACCCAGGCAAGTAGTCAAATGCCAACTCTGCCATAAAATCGGTCACACAGCTGATGTGTGTCACTCAAAATCACACAACCACTTTGAAGCCAAGGTCAACTTTGTGTCAAATCATCCAACAGATGCAAATCCTTGGATCCTTTACTCTGGAGCAACCCATCATGTCACAACAAATTCAGATAATCTTGACGAATACACTGGCAATGAGGAAGTGTCCATGGGTGACGATAAAACTATTCCCATTATTCACACTGGTTTCACTCAAATTAAGGCTTCTGACTCTTCTTTCATGCTTTCTAACACTCTTTGTGCCCCAGCTATTAAAAAGAACCTTATCTCTGTTGCTAAGTTTTACACTGACAATCTAACCTTAATCAAATTTTTTCCACATTCTTTTCTTGTGAAGGATCTCAAAACTCGGAGACTACTAGTACAAGGCCGGAATAAACATGGATTCTACGAGTGGCCCTAGAGGAATCCTATATCACCTTCCGCTCACTTCACCTCCACCAAAGTTTCTCGTCAACTATGGCATCATCGCTTGGGTCACCCTCATCTGAAAATTCTAGACCTAGTACTGAATAAATTTTCCCTTCCCTTTACCACCAAAGAAAAGTTTCAATTTTGTAATTCTTGCTCATCAAATAAAACTCATCGTTTGCCGTTTCAACGGCTCACTTTAACTAGTAATGCCCCACTTCAAACCTTGTTTAGTGATTTATGGGGTCCATCTCCCATTTTATCCATTGATAAAAGGTTGTATTACTACATTTTTGTTGATCATTACACCAAATATACTTGGTTGTATACAATAAAAAACAAAAGTGAAGTCGCTTCAATTTTTGCACAATTTCATCCTTTAGTGGAAAATTTTTTTAAACACAAAATTGTCTCACTTTATACTGATGGAGGGGGTGAATTCACAAGTCTTAAACACTACCTAAGTTGCAATGGCATTGAACATTTAATTTCCCCACCCTACACACCCCAACGAGTTGGCATAGCTGAACGACGACATCGTCACATTGTTGAAACAGCTCGAACTCTTCTCAATGAAGCCACCTTACCATCTGAACTATGGTCCTTTGCCTGTCACCATGCTGTCTATCTCATAAATAGACTCCCTACACCTGGCCTGAACAATGATTCTCCTTATGGAAAATTATTTGGCGAACCTCCAAAATACACTTCGCTAAAAATCTTTGGTTGCCTTTATTATCTATGGCTTAAACTATATGCACATAATAAATTTCAGCCTAGATCTACACCATGTGTCTACTTAGGAGTTTCTATTGTTCATCATGCACACCTCTGTTTTGATCCAGTGCATTCAAAAATATTTGTCAATCGTGATGTTCAATTTTGTGAAGATATTTTTCCTTTTACTCAAATGTTCTCACACTTGAAAAATAAGTTTTCCACGTTAAAATGGGAAATCATCGAGTCCCAAGTCTATAAGGATTCTAGTCCAGATGTTCAATACAACATGGACTCGACTCTTGTTCCACTTCTTCCGCCACCAGTCCCAATTCCCCTAACAGTTCCTCCTTGTTCAAACACTCCAGAGTCCACAATTGCAAGGCAACTACCAGCAGTCTCCACTTCATCAGGTATGCTTCCTATCCCTTCTCAAACTCCTTCCCTATTTAACAATACCAATCCCAATATCTCTTCCTCTTCACCCGATTCCCCTCCTATAGCCATTCTGCTGCCAACAGCCACTCCTCCCGATTCCAGCTCTTCCCCAACCCAACAGCAGCCATCGCCCCCTATAGCAATAATGCTGCCAACCACTGCCCTCCACCTTTCGATGTCGTCACAAGGTCCAAAAATAATATATTCACACCAAAGAAACATTTCAGTTTTTTAGCTCATCTCTCTCCCACTCCAAATACCTTTAAACAAGCCGTCAAGCACACTGAATGGCAGAATGCTATGAATCTAGAATATGAAGCCTTAATGAAAAACCATACTTGGAAACTAGTACCACGAGACCCGACGATTAATGTTGTTGATTGTAAGTGGTTATTTCGAATTAAAAGAAAAGCTGATGGTTCTATTGACAGGTACAAGGCGCGATTAGTAGCAAAAGGTTTCACACAATGTCCAGGATTGGACTTTCATGAAACTTTCAGTCCGGTTGTCAAACCAACCACCATTCGCATTGTTCTTTCCATTGCAATCCAAAATAACTGGAAGGTTCAGCAACTTGAAATGCATTTTTGCAAGGTAACTTACAGGAGCAAGTATTCATGGCTTAGCCGAAAGGCTATGTCAACTTTGATTTTCCCAATCATGTATGCCGTCTCAACAAGGCCATTTATGGCCTAAAACAAGCTCCACGTGCCTGGTATGAAGCTCTCAAATCTCACTTGACTAAAATTGGATTTGTTAAGTCTGAATCAGATGCTTCTCTATTTATCTTCACATCTGAAACTGTCACGATGTATATTCTGGTGTATGTTGATGATATTTTCATTGCTGGGAATTACCCAACCTTGATCGCACAAATCATCAACTCTCTGGCCTACAAGTTCTCCCTAAAGAACCTTGGTGAACTCAACTATTTTTTGGGAATTGAAGTCCAACATGTTCCAAATGGGATTATATTATCACAGTCCAGATACATACTTGAGATTCTCTCAGATGTGGATATGGCCGACTGTAAAGGAGTTACGACACCTATGTGCTCCAGTTCACCACCAAAAGCAGGCGATGGCTCCCCTCCTGCCGATGCAACCTTGTATCGACGCACTCTTGGTAAGTTGCAATATTTATCTTTCACGCGTCCGGATATTGCATTTGCAGTTAACAAACTATCCCAGTTTATGCAATCACCAAGTCTGGAACACTGGAAAGCAGTCAAACGGGTTCTTAGATATCTCAAAGCATCATCAACATCGTGTCTGCAAATCTCTCACCACTCTGATAGTAATCTATATATGTACGCCGATGCAAATTGGGCAGGTGATCCATGTGACAGAATCTTCACCTCTGGTTACATATTCTTCTTAGTACCAAATCCTATTTGTTGGTCCTCTAAAAAGCAACAGTCAGTTGCTCGATCTTCTACTGAAGCAGAATACAAATCGGTCACCAATGCACTCTCTGAAATTACTTGGGTCCACAACCTATTGAATGAGTTACGATATCCAATCTCGCAAACACCAAGCATTTTTTGCGATAACATTGATGTTTCATATCTCAGCAAAAACCGGTCTTCCACACTAAGATGAAGCACATTGCAGTAGACTTTCATTACCTCCGCAACAGTGTGAACTCTGGTAGAGTGATAGTCAAATATCTTCCTGCCGTGGATCAAATTGTTGACACTCTCACAAAGCCGCTGCCCAAACCTGCTTTCCTTCGGTGTTTATCCAAGTTAGGCGTTGTTGCACCACACCTAACTTGAGGGGGTGTATTGGGATACTCAGTAATCGATTATCAATTATTATCAAGTTGTTAGAGTAGATATAATTTGATTAGATTAAGTTGTTAAAATAGTTCCTTAAATTTAGCTAAGTTTGTTGGAGTAGTCCCTTAGAATTAGTCAAGTTAGTTACATCTTATTGTATTTAAGTTGATGTTACGATTGAATACAATAACAAAGAAGTTTGCTTTGATTCTCAATCTCTTTAATCCCAAGATAGCTAATCCTGGAATAAGTTGTTCCCAATCAAACGACCCTTTATAGTATCATTAACTAATGAGTAATTTCTGAACAAGAAAGCTTAATGATATATATCAGTTAAATGAAATTACCAGCCTTAATGATATCAATACAGTATATGATACTAATTTAGTATCAGTTAAGCAAAAATTATCAGCCTTAATAAATGGGGTATATGCTATAATTATTTATGAGAGAATGAATATTTCAAAAGTTACTTTGGATTTGGGTATAAATTTATAATTTTTTTGAGTTTTATCATCCATTTATATAGTTTTTCCAAAATATAATACGGAGTACTTGATTTCAAGGTAAATCTTAATAACCAAAATTCATTTTCTTAAACTTATTTTTTCATTATATTTAAAAATATGATTATAATAATCCATTAAATATATCCCTTTACCCCAGCCACTAGTTCAAGAAAGAGAGAAGGAACAGGGAAAAGGTAGGATAACTAGGAAGAGAAGCAATGTGAAATTGTAAGTGGAGTGAATGTGAGTGGGGTAAGTAACTGGTTAAAGTAACAGAGATGAAAAGAAAAGTAAAAGGTAAGGGGGTTTTGGTAAGAGGAGTATTGCAGTAAAAGTTATACACCGTACAATCTTCTCATGATCTATCTACCAGGCACTGGTCACTGGGACAGCAGGTATTGGTATCAGAACAACACCAACTCTGATTCTGATAAGCTAAGAGAAATAAAAAAAATAATATAATAATTAGTGATTTGTTTAAAGGGAACCTTTAGTTTATGGATTTCCGTATGTGTTGTCAGAGACAATAGCTGCCATAAAGGCAGAATAGTTGCAGTGCAGATACAACAGACCTTGGCCCTCAGTCATAATATTTTTGCTCAGTATACTGTTCAGAGGGGCCCAGTCTATATATTTATGTAATGTGTGAACGGAGTCAGAATTTTAATTTTATGACTTTTAAATTATTTGGTAATTTTTTAAATGTAAGCAAAAACTATTGAATTGGATAAAAAAAAATAAAAATAAGTCGTACCTGACCATTACTCCGTCTCTGGTGAGAGAGAAATATTATGATCAGAACCATTAGTTTTATCCATGTACAGAAGATTTTGCAACCCAAATGGTCCCTTAAGAATAAATAAATACATTGCATACTACCAGTGTATTCCTCTTGTTGAAAGAGCTCAAGTACTTTATTTCTTTCACTTGTTCTCTTTGTCAAAAGAAAAGAAAAGAAAAACTTAGTGATCCATGATGAGTAGTACAGGAAGAAGTAGGTTTCCTTTCACAGCAAATCAGTGGCAAGAACTTGAACATCAAGCTCTTATTTACAAGTACATGGTCTCTGGAATGCCTGTTCCTGCTGATCTTCTCTATACCATTAGAAGGAGCTTGGATTCTTCACTTTCGTCAAAGCTCCTCATTCACCAACCACACCACAGTAATACTAATTTTTTTCACTACTATCCTTCATTTCATTATGCTAGTATTTATGTTGTTTTGAGATTATGTTTTTGGTGCAGTTGGATGGAACTGTTTTCAGATGGGATTTGGGAAGAAAATAGATCCAGAGCCAGGGAGATGCAGAAGAACAGATGGAAAGAAGTGGAGGTGTTCAAAAGAAGCTTATCCAGATTCTAAGTACTGTGAGAGACACATGCACAGAGGCAGAAACCGTTCAAGAAAGCCTGTGGAAATTATGACTACTACCAACACATCAACAACAACTAGACCTATACCTCCAACAGCAATTCCCATCTCATCAATCAACAAAAACACAAACACTTGTGACCCCGCTTCTTTCTCTTATTTAACTTCTTCTTCATCAACTCATGAACCCCACCATAACTATCCTTTTCTTTATAGACCCCCTCAAGACCATACCCCTAAATTCCTTTTCGAACCTCCTCCTGCTTATTCCAGGTTTAATTTAATTTCATTTAATTTCTGTTATTCTGTATATATGTTGGTATTAAAATTTTCCATTGTGATTAAGCAGGAACGGAATGAAAGAGGAAGTAGGTGAGCATGTTTTCTTCTCAGAGGCATCAGGGACAATGAGAAGTACTTGTGGATCGAATTCACTAGAGAGTGATACTTGGCAATTGTCACCACTTACAATGAGTTCTTCACCAATGAAACAGAGGACAACTTATTCACCTTCACAGAGTACAGCACATTCGTACTTGCAACTTCAAAGCCTCAATGAATCTTCAAGACAAAATTATTATTATCATAACGATGTCGAGAAAGAAGATCATCAGCCCAAGAAAGTAATGCACCATTTCTTTGATGAATGGCCACCCAAAGACAACAAACATTCATGGCTTGATTCTGATGACAAATTTTCAGGCCTTTCCAAAACTCAACTCTCAATTTCAATACCAAATCCCTCACAAGACTTGTTCATCACTACTAATGGTAAATTACTTAACTCTTAATTTCATCATTGACAATAAAAAAAAAACTCTGTTTTGACCATAACAGTTGGTATTTAAATTTTGCAGAGAAATGAGATTTGAGAATCAGAAAGAGCCATAAGAGTACTAGTACTTGTTACAATGGTGGTGGGGCTGATGTTAGCTTTTTGATATATACATGTGTTCATTCAGAGAAGTTTTTATTATTTATGCAAGTGTTGTGTTGTGTTATTGTAGTAGTATTAGTAGTACTTTGAATTGGATGTATGTGGTGCCTGGCAAGTTAACTGAGCATTCACATGGTATTTGGGTTTGTCAGCAAGCAGCATTGTATTCCTTCCCCCTCTCTCTTTCCCCTGCTGCTCCTAATATTATTATTACTACTCACTGATCACTGCTACTATTAGTATTTGTTTTGTTTTGTTTTGTTATGAGTGGTCAGGTTTTTCTGCCATTTTGCCACATGTTGTTATGTTTTTATCACTCTATATGACGTGTTCAATATCTCCTTTTAGCCTTTTTTTTGCTGTTGCTTTCAACGACTTGGATTCTTTTGTTATCTCATGCATTATAGTATATGGTTTTTCTTCTCTTTTTAAATTAGGAAGTGGAAATTTTATTGAAATTAATAAGTTTTTGTGCACATGCATATGTTTCTGACTTGAATAAAAATCTTAAAGTTTGCAAGTAATAACTTTTTTATATATATGACTACTGACATAGAGCCACTAAGGTTTTAAAGATGTTTGGGACATGAGATGCTGACCTCCAAGAACATTTCAACTTTAGGGACACTTGGGGAGTTGGCCCTTGTGTTGTCTAAATCTCTTTTAAAAGATTTGAATGTTCACCAAGCTATATGATAGCTCACAATTCTTTTTTCTTTTTTCCTTATTCATGAAAAGGGTATAATATAATTACAAATTAAGATCAAGTAATGAATTATATATTGGTAGAATGATTTTTATATCACTCTATCAAATACTTACTTTGAAAAAATAATTATATATAATCATGATGGAATTCGTAACTTGATAAATGAAGCTAGTTGTTTGTTACTTGACTGTCAATTAGGAAAGATTAAAAAAAAAAAAAAAAAGAACGTTTGTGGTATTTACTTTGTCCGTTTTGATTATAAGGCTACTAAAATTGTATTATTGAGAAATAGAATAATGTTTGGTTTATTGTATAATTCCTTCTTATAAAGCTATTTATTTTGTTGTCTCATTAATTTTCCGACAATTATCATGATCAAACATTATTATTCTTGTATTTTTTTTTCATTCTCTCATTTATTGAATGTTCAAAAGTTTCTCAAACGGTCAAACCTTGTACATTATGCAAAATATATTGTTGTATGTTTATAAAAAAAATCAAATTTGATTTTTTGTTGTCTTTTTCAACTCAAGCACTAAAATTAATCAATACTATTTTAATATTATTATATCAACTTAGCAAATTTAGCTCAACACTATTTCAATATCATTATATAAATTTTTCAAATTTTGAGTGGGATTTTATTATTCCAACTTTATATTATATATTTTTCATTGAAAATTTATATTGTTTACTTTCTTACTCCATGATGTCCATGTATATCCTACCTCTTCAAACCTCATTTGTAGGATTATACTGATCAATATATTATAATTATCCAATTTATATATATTAACTAAGAGAATGAGGTCTCTTTATGAAATCTGGCTTTAGGCCCTAGACAGTTGAGATGCCCTCGAGTATTTTGTATTTTTCAAGAAAATACTGATAATTGTTTGATATTATTATCCTAAAAAACAAAAATAATAGTATTAATTTTGCAGACAATTTTTGAAATGTGAGTGCATAATTAGAAACATAATTACGAAAAGTGACAATAGTTCCAATTTAAAAAATTTATCAGGAGTTTTTACAAAATATACGAGAAATTAATTTTGGTTAAGACTTGAAAAATTCACTCAATACTTTAATAAGTTGCTCGAAATTTTGTATATGAAATCAATATAAAAGGTGTATATTTCACTTGAGGCTTAAAATTATTCATATTTTTTATATATGAAATGTATATCTCGTTCAATACATAGAATTTTGCTCATATTTTTCAGGTATGAAAAAGTATTAAATCGGTATGAAGTTTGTATACCTTGCTCATGGCTTATCGATCACAATTTCGTACATAAAAATTGTATAACTTTCAAAAGTATTGGTACAAATTTAATAGAACTACAACGCACATGCAAATTTTAAAAACATTTTTAAATAAAAAATCATCATATAATTATAATATGATTTTAATATAATACATATTTGGTACAATTTGATTGAAACTTTGAACTTCAACTAAATAAGATTGAACTTCAACGGAATTTTTATATTTAATAATATAGTGTCTTAAGTAGTTAAAAGGTGTGATTTTCTTGGATAGAAATAATTATTATTTTATGTTTTGTTTTATTTGAGAAACAAAGATATTAGTGAGACTTGTAATTATTGTTCAATTCCACAAATGGTTTGTACACATGGCAGTCACCAGGTTTTGGAGTTATATTAAAATGAATAAGTTTTCCGTCTTATGTTATTTTTGTTTTACTTCTACATTTCTTTCGTATCGTTATGTTGAGGCTGACTTGTCTTGATGGAATAGTCAAGTGTCATCATGTCTATTTTTGGATCGTTACAAAAAAAAATCAATTAACTACGATATCGATAATCTCTAACTAATATATCGCTAAAACACTCTTAACTAATTGTTTTTATTATAATTCATTGCTACTTCTTAGCTAAATGAGATTTACATTTTTTTTTAAAAAAATCATTCTAACTATAAAATTTTATCATTAATTTTTTAATTTCTACTAGTGAAATCCTAAAAGAATGGTGTTTTGGTATCCGATTCTGATCATCAAAATCTGTGTGTGGCCCTACAGTATTAATTCAGGGTTTAAGAGTTTGAATATCATTCATTCTGGCTACAAGATAACAGGACAAGAATCTAAAACATGAATTAAGTCCACTCAACATTTAAGCTCAAATAGAACATGTGCAAATACTCTTTTATTCTGATATATATTACATAAAGAGGAAATATATAATCATGGTGTTTACGGTTTGGATAAAAATTAATTCAAATCAAAATAAATTAGTTTGATTTGGTCGATAATATTTGGTAGGGGTGTATAAAATTGAAGAGAAAATCGAATCAAATAAAAAAAAACCCGACTAATGATTTGATATTGTAAAAGAAAACCCGACTATATTTAGGTTTTGTTTGGTTTCAACTAAAAAAAGTCAATACAACATCAAACCAACCTGACATTATATATATAATTTTTAAAATTTATTTTATACATAAAATCATTTACTTTGATGTAATTTCTAAATATTACTTATACGTTTTCATAATTTTTATCTTTTGACATATTTTTTCAAGTTTTTTGAGACTTAGAATCTATTTGACACTGCTGCTAAAAACTGTTTTTTTTTTCTAGAAGCACTTTTTTAAAAAGTGCTTTTGAAAAAAAAAACAATTTGTGTTTGGCTAATAATCTGAAAAGTGATTTTGATAAGCAAATTGCATTTGACTTATCTTTTTCTAAAAGTGCTTTTGAGAGTCAAATTAGGGAAAAGGTTAAGTTTCCATATACTTTTAATATTAAGATTGTTTTATAGAGCCATTTTAAATATCTATTAGAAAAAATTTTATTTTAATTATATTAAAATATACATATTCAAATTTTCAATCAATATTATACATAAATAAATAAATAATAAATTAAATATTAATATAATGTTAACATGATGACTTAAATATAATTCAAAATATCAAGAAAAATAAATTTAAAAATCATTCCACAAATTAACCTATATACGAAAAATTCACCACAAAAATAAATAAAGTCCGTCATATTTTTAATACTAAAAAAATGTTGTTGTTACATTTATTTCTAATCATGTAAAATAAAATGTAAAATAATATATTAAATAATAATAATATATAAACATAAAATAAAATTAAAAAACTATTATATAAAAATAAAAAAAATAATAAATTCTTGAATGAAACTTAACCAAACTTATGAGATATGCTAATAAATTAATAAGAGATATATTGGTAAATATGTATATATGAGAGAGATAATTTAGTCTTCAAGAAAATAATTTTCTGCTTCTGCGCTTTTTTTAAAAAGCAAAAATTTTTAATTTCTTCTCAACAAGAGAAAAATTGTTTTTGCTTCCATTTAAAAGCAATTTTGAGAATTTGTATAACACTAAATTTTTTCAAAAGAAGTTTTTTTTCATAAAAAAAAAACACTTTTGACCTTCCAACAGCAATGTCAAACTGTCTCTTAAAATTTTGAATGATTCAATAAAGGTTATAGTTCATTAATGCTAACAAAATAAATTAATTCAACATTAGAATGATAATAATGTTGAATATTTATTCTTTAATTTTACATTGGTTTAAACATTTAAAATAACATAATTTTAATTTTAATCATATAATTAATAATTATTAGACTTATTTTAGCATGATTTATTATTTTTAAATTCTGATAATTTTCATTATGACTTATCAATTTGCAATATTTATTTTATACGATTTTATTATTATTTTTTATTGAGTATTTTAGTGTCATCACTCATTTCATATTTTGTGTTATTTTCTTAAAAACACTTTAGATAGTTGCATTTTAGTTGAACTCTGAAGAAATATTTGAAGGACAAGTTAATTTTATGTTTGTATGAAATAATAATCAAATACAATATTTGATGTCTTGAATTCTTAGATACAACCTTTGTTAGAGGGGTTTTACCTTTTAATGTAAAATTTTTTGACGTTAATATTACTTTAATCAAATTTTAATATAAATATGAAGTATCCAAAACCCAAAATGTTATGGACATGGGGAATGGAACCAAAGGAGTAGTAGGTGCCAGTCAAAGCAGGACAGAGAGCACTGTGGCAAAAGGGCTCTGTCTAATTTCTGATCAATCTGTGTGCACTGAGCAATGAGATGAGTAATGACTAGACCACACTATACTATATTATCATCACATACAAGGAAAATTTACCACAAAAATTGATTCCCTATCTTTAACCTTAAAATAATAAGATATATTTTATAATAAGATAGACACTCGCACATATTAGGGATCAAAATAAATATTTGAATTTGACAGTAGTATAAAGATTAATAAAACATCATATTATTAAATTAGAAAAGTAAAGTTAGTTATTCCTTATGTTTCAATTTATTTGATTTATTTTTTTAGTCTATTTTAGAAAAATTATTGTTTCTTATTTAACAGTTTTTTTTTTTTTAATTTTAAGTTTTCATATGACAGTTTAAGATCACAAAATTAAAAGACATTTTGATATATTAATTAACACATCTTTAATTTAAAAATACTAATTTTAAAAATCTTGTTTAATTTTTTAAACTTCATATCAAGATAAAAATATGCCAAATAAATTGAAAGGGTATATGTTACAACAAGTTAAAATTCATACTACTGATGTCAGCGTACATAAATTACTTCCTTTATTTCATTTTATTTAGGGATAATTTCAGAGGCATCCCTCTAGTTTTTACTTTATAACACTCCTCTTTCTTTATATATATATATATATATATATATATATATATATATATATATATACACGTGTTTATTTTACTAAACAAAGATACTTATTTCTTTATATTGATTTATTTTTAAAATATTTATTAAATAAATCATTTTAATAGTGTATGTTAATATAAAGAGGGATAAATTTGTCAAATTATAATTAATTTATATTTATTTTAAATAATTTAAAGAATGATTAAAAAAAATCAAAATAAAGGAGATATATATAATATCGTAAATCACAGTAGATGTGAATGTTATAGAACAAAACCTCAAGGAAGATCTCTAAAATTATCCATTTTATTTATTACTATCTTTTCATTAATTTCGATTAAAAAGTATAATTTTTTTAAATATTTAAAAATAATGTTATGTTGAAATTTTCATTTCATTTTTAAAAACATGCTTTATTTATAAAAAAAATAAATCTTTTCATTGCATATTGAATGAGAGTGGGTAGCTGTTTTAATTTAAGTTGTTTTGTTTTTTGCTTTTTGAGTACTGACTTTTATACACACGCTGAGTGATTTGCAGAGATGAATAAATGAGAAAGTGGTTAAAAGCTGAAGAAGAAGAAGAAGAAGTAAGGCACTCACAGTCTGCAACTGACTGCTTTATTTTGTCAGCTTACTCACCCAAAAACTCACTTACAACCATGATTCACTATCCCACTTTTGGATTCTTTTTTACTGCCCCTATTGCTTTGTTACTACTCCTTCCTTTCATTCTAAATTATTACTCTTCCCTTTTTCAACTTTTAATTATTATCTTATATATTTTTGAGTATTGACACCCTTAAAAAAAAAAACTTTTTTATCTGACTAATTAAATTTAGATATACCCCGATACACTCTGATCTACCACATGACATAGCAAGTGGTCTCAAATTCTTGTAGGAGCATGAAACTCTTAATAAAAAGCCGAGAGAAATGTTGAAAATACCCGTAAACTTGACGAAAATTTAGAGGTGTATTTTACTTGTATTGCAAGATCGAGAGTAAATTTAAGTTCGATTAATCAAGTAAAGGAATGTTTTTAAAGTTGTCAATAGTTAAAAAATAAAACTAATAATTCACATCAATTTTAGAGGTGTTTTCAATACTTTTTTCTTTATTTTTTTCACTCCTCTCCCAAGAAACTTCCGCTTTTTTGCTATTTTGGTGACTCAAAGTCACAATTTCTTGTCAATTTATTTGTGGAGGAGGGGGTGCTTACCATCCGAGCAATTCTTTAATTTCTTATCAATTTATTTGTTTGATTTTGACTTAACATAACAAAAAAATAAAAAAAATAAAAAGAAGAAAATTTATGATATTAAATTTAAAAAATATTAAAATGTTATCTAATTTTATAATCTAAAATATGACATGTTAAAAGTTGAATTATAGAGTTGCAAGAAAAGAAAGGATTATTTCTAAAAAAAAAAAAAATTAAAATGGAGGAAGTACTATTATTTATAATTTAAAATATTTTATAATTGAAAATTTATGTTATGAAAATAAAATAAAAATATTTAAAATAAATTATTCCTAATATATGTCATTATATATTTAAACGGATTCATAAAAATACATAGAATTAGTTATTCAACCGAGTCGGCCTTACGAGCTCATCAGTTCTCGCATTTGTAGACAGTTGTACTCCTTTGTTTCATATTACTTATGTTAACTTAGCATAATCTTTTTTTAAAAAAAAATTATTGGGAGTATATTTTACTAAATTAATTTTATTTAATATTTGAAACTTTAAATTTAACCATAACTATTTATTTAATTTTTTAATACTAATAAGGCTAGAAATAAAAAAAATATATGGTAAAGAATGAAAAAAGTCACATATTAGTGATTAATTAACTTATAAGGCTTGGACAATCATCTTATTTTTGAGCTAACTTTTGAGATATGAGTTAGGTTCAAGATCTAATTTTTACATAGTATCATAGCTTTTCAATCACTGAGGTGATTGTTCTTGTAGTCCTACTTGTGATTTTGATTTTCAAGGTGAAATTGGTGAATAGTAGCCATCGAAAATGCCGATAATGAATTGCCAAAGAAGCTAAATCATAATCACCCTATGTATATGGCAAATTTGTGACCACTGTAAATCCAAAGGTCACACCAAGGCAATATGTTATTGATTGGTTGGCTACTCTCTGAACTTTGAGAGGAGGGAGAGGGAGAACTATTACAATAAAAACTATTCTTATAAAGTAAATTATCAAAATGAGAAAAGAAATTTTCACACTATTCACAATGTAGTTAAGTGAATTATCATGGACATGGCTTCTCAAGAAACATGGATTATAGTAGAAGTATGAGTATCTAACAACAACAATATAATCAAATTTTGCACATGCTTGGTAGGTCTAACTTGAAGGGAGGTACAATTATTGTTCTTGGTTCACAAAGTAACAGCACTGGATGTGCCAACTTAACACAAGGTAGAAGCTCTACTAATTTAAGTAGAAAATAACATTGCTGTCGCAGTAGGTATCAATCATAATGATTGGGTAGTAGATTTTAGGACTACCATTCATGTGTAATGGTGCGGTCGGTCATTTTTGGAAAATTTTGTGAATTTATCGTTCGTGATTGATCCCGAGTCTTCTATGATTGAGTTTTGAAAAGTTGATTTTGAACTTTGAGTTAAAAGTTGAGAATTTGGTAAGTTTTGAGTTTGAAAGGCTAAGTTGTTAAGAAAGTGATTTTTGGAGTCTTTTGGAGTTTTGAGTATTGGAATGAAATTCTATTGATTCCATTAGTTCGGGAATGTAGAATCTGAGCTGTGAGAGTTGTCGGTTTCAAATTTCGAGTCTTTTTGAGGTTTTGAGGTCCTAAATTGTGAAATGGTAGAATTTTAGCATTTGGATTGACTTTGGTCATCATTTGGAGCTTGGATCAGAATTCTGAGAATTCCGTTGAATTCATGGGATGATTTTAGGCCCAGGTGGGATCTTGATTGATTTTTCAAAGACCCCGAGCTTAATTTAGCCCATTTTAGGCGTGAGTTAGTTTCTTGTGATTTTCACGGATGTCGGGTCAAGGAAACCTCATATTCGTATTTTGATGGTTTCATTGAGTCCGGAACGTCGAATATAATTGATTTGCATATTTGGTTTGTGTGTACGGAGTTCCGAACGAATCTCGAAAGTCCTTTCGATGATTTAAGAGTTGGCTATATTTTGCTGGTCTACAGGCCTCGCTTTTGCGAAGGTTGGTCGCTTAAGCGAGGTTCACAGAAGCGAGAGTCCCTTCGCTTAAGTGAGTTTCATAAAAGAGAAGGAGGCTTCGCTTTTGCGAGAGCCGAGTTTTTAGCGGGGTTCGCTTAAGTGAACCTCTGGTCGCTTGTGTGAGACTTGAGAGGGTTTTTGACCTGCAAATTTTGGTGTTTAAGCCCCATTTTTTATTTTTGAGCTTGGAAAACCCTTGGTAGCGATTTATGAAAGAATTTTTTGTGCTAAATTATTTGGGAAAGCTTTTATAACACCAAACCTTCATTTCTCTTTGATTATTTATCGGTTTAAACATCAAAATATGGGATTTTGATTGGTGAATGATGAGGTATTTCAAGAACTCAAGTTCTTAGCTAGAATGAAGATTTTGAACTGATTTTAAGTCCTTTTTTCGAAATGATTTTTCCTAATGAGTTCCTAAAGCCTTGTGTAATGTTTTCAAGTATTAAATTGCGAATTCAAACCTTATTTTCGAAATTGAATTTTGTGTTGATTGACCCACTTTTCAAGAAAATTGATATATGTATTGTTGTTTTTGGAAAGTGATTGTGAATACTTGATTATTATAGATTGTGTGGCTTTGAAAGTGATTCGAAAGGGGAATACTGAACTCTTGGAGTGAATATTGATTAATTTAAGGCAAACGATCTCCTAAACTTTGTATTCTAGTAGAATTTGTGTACTTCCTTCATTGCTTGTGTGTTGGGAGTAATTAGAATGAGGTGAAGGGTTAATTGTCCACTTGTTACATCTAAATGAATAAAAATGGGTTGAAATGTAAAAAGATTTTGTGATGAACATCATGATGATGAGATTTGCCTTATTGTGACCCTTGTTGATTGATTGATGAAATGTTTGAAAGCATGAATGTGGACTTGAATTATGTGAATTGTTCTCTTTCATGTGGTGTGATATTGCTTGTATCCATTGATTGTCAACATTGTGATGAGACATGTGATGATTTATGATGTCGAGGTCTTTACTGGCGAACGTTGTGATGCCGAGATTTTTTCCGGCAAGTGTTCTAATGCCGAGGTCATTTTCGGCAAGTATATATAAAGCCGATGAGAAATGGTTCCAACTAGTGATTTGATATAAAGCCGACGAGAAATGCTTTCGGCAAGTGATTTGATATAAAGCCAATGGGAAATGGTTTCAGCTAGTGATTTGATATAAAGCCGATGAGAAATGGTTTCGGCTAGTGATTTGATATAAAGCCGATGAGAAATGATTTCGACTAGTGATATTGTGCTGATAGGAAATGGTTCCGGCGAGAGATTGATTATTGTGCTTGATGCATTTGATGCTTATGCGTGACTTACTTGTTAAGTGTGATTGATGTACTTGTTGTGTGTAACTGAACTACTTGATATTGGGATTGACTTATTTGATTCGTTTGGTTGTTGAATTGTGAAGATTGAACTGTGGATATTGAGCCTTGTGAGTAGTGTATTGTAGAATTGCTAGGTTGGGTTGATTTCTGTGCAGGTTGTAGTTTGAGAAGTTTGGAGTGTAAGGGGTATTTGATTCCTAACTAAATGCTTTGTTTATTAGGCTGCTTTATGGGCATCATATTGTTAATATTCACCCCTTGCTTCTACACTTATGTAGGTTTCGAGCCTGGACCTGTGTGATCTTCTTCTTCTTCTCCTGACATTTGAGGCTCGTTGAAGGACTTGAGAGGTAGCTGCTTGTCATCTCGGCAATCCCTCTTTTCCTTTTATCATGTTTTGTTCTATTTGAGAAGCAAAAACATTTAAGACTTGTATTTATCTTTCGAATTATGTATTTTCATTAGTGGTTTGTACACGTGACAACTGGATTTTGGAAATTTTAATAGAATAAATAAGTTTTTCGCCTTTGTCTTGTTCTTATTTTACCTTTTTCCGCATTTCTTTCATTTTTCATTGGTTTGAGGCTGACTTGTCTTTCAGGACCTCTACAATGAGCCGATGAAGGTAATTGGTAGAGAGAGTGATGGTATTTACCCTCTACCTACTCAAAAATCAGTAGAGGCAAATCCAAAACAATCCAGTCCTTCATTGCTCTCAGTAGACTCTCAAGTCTTGTAGTGGCATCAGATTGGGGCATACTTCATCTAGTGTCCTAGCACATGTCTTTCCTTTTGCTTCTAAACAACGCTCAGTAGAAGTACATGATGCACTATATGTCTTTTGGCTAAACAACATAGATTACCTTACAGTACTTTTGTGTCATCTTGTATCTTAGCATAGAACAATTCTCTCTCTAGAGTGATAACAAAATATCTCAAATGGAGATATCTAACATGGTATCAGAATATGGTTCATCTTACTAAATGTCAGGCTTTTAAAATTGTCTATGCATCAAAAGTTCAGTATTGGGCGTGATGTGAGATGTTAAAGAATGAATAGTGTCCTGTAAGATTTAAATAATTTTCATCCCTTTGAACTAGTTGTTAGGTGTGAATTAGATCCAAAACATAATTTTATAAAAATATGATAAACTTTTTTTAATTTTCTAAATTAGACAAGAAAAACGAAATGTAATTTTCTATATTGAATTTACCTTGTTTCTCTGTTTCAATCACTTTGAAGTTGCGCAGAAAAATAATTATTTGATTCATATACTTTGTTAGTGTAGTTATTCCGATTGTGTAGGAAATTCAAACCTAGCTTATTGTTCAAGTTTAATTGTCAAACGTTCAAATAGAAAGGCATAATACTCCATTTTAATTTGACTTCATTTCACATGTACACTCTTTAATTTTGAATGTGCACAAATAGACACTTAAACTTATATAAAGTTGAATAAATAGACACACACATCCTACGTAATATCCTACATGATAAACTGAGTCCTACATGGTGTTCTACGTGTGTTATGTCATGTAAGACTCATATGTCTAATTGTTCAACTTTATACAAGCTTAAGTGTCTACTTGTACATAACCCCAGAGTTAAAAGATATATATATATATATATATATATATATATATAAATTAAAATGTACATTTATGTATTATACCAAATAGAAATGACGAATATTAAAATGTGTAATTTCTTTTTGAGACGGATCAAAATATGAAAGAATATATGTGGACCAGAAAAGTATCTTTACTTAGCTTCTGGACAGTCATGTTTTAATTTCTTTTTAATATGTTTGGGTGGGGAAGGTCTAGGTAGAGAAAAAGGTTAGAATGGAAGAACTTGGTCAAACATGAACTATTCCTTTAGGGGTCGTTTGGTATGCCAAAGAACATAGATAGTTTTGAGGTGAGAATTCAATATTATGTTATTCTTTTTTTGGTTATTAATTTTGAAATAAATAATATATTTAAATTAGTAATTTATAATATTTGATAGGGGTGTATATCGATTGGTTTGGTTTTATATATTTTCAATTCGGGTTTATTGATTTTCTATTTTTAAATACGCTAAATCAATAACTAAATCAATAAGATATTTTCTTAAATCAATTTTCGGTTTATGAATTTTGGTTCTTAATAGATCGATTTTGATTTAATAATAATAAAATACTTATAAAATAAATATATGACTTCTCCAACAATTTGACGCAATAAGACTATAATGTCACTTTACAGAACGCTCATAAAATATAAACAATAATAACTAACATGAAAAAAGTTATACAAGTGCAACACAAAGATAAATCAAGAGGAATTGAATTCTTACTTTAGGTTTTGATGTTTTGTATAATGTGAAGTTGTGAATTAAAAGTCATTGTAAAGTATGAATTGAAAGCTAAAGGTCAAAGACAATAACTAATAATGTACATATATTGACATTTAATATTTTTGTAGGGGTAAAATTATAAGTTACTACAGTCTTAATATGCTATCCAACAATCCAATATTAAAAATCAAAATCGCATTGATAATCCAATATTTTTTTTTTATTATAAAACCACTAAAAACTTGTTAATCCAATAACTCAATAACAAATTAATAGTATTTTTTTTTATTTAATTTATCGATCTGTTCAATTTTTGCACATTCCTTAATTATTGGAATAAGTTAACTATGTAATAGAATGAAATAATAGTATTGGAACTAGTTATCTGAGATAAAATAATTAAAATGGTTCCTCAAACTAGGGTTGCATATCGGTCCGTTCGATTCAATTTGAAGATTTATCAATTTAACTTATTGATTATCGAATTAACTTATTGATTATCAAAATTGCTAAATTAATAACTCATTATCAATAAATCAATAACATTAAATTATGAATTTTGATTCGATTTGATTTTGAACCAAGCTACCTCCCACCAAAATGAAATGAACAAGTGGTATTGAACAGGTTCCTTTTCCTTTTCATGTTACTCCACTGCTTAGCATTATAGCTTTAGTTTGTTTTTTAGCCTGTAATAAATACTGTGCAAACGTCAGATGTAAAGACATGCCTGAGTAGATCCAGAAAAAAGCAGGTTGAATTGAAGGGCTGCTGCTTCTAAATTGGAGTAGTTACTTCCTTCAATGCAAAAACTAATTCTTACTACAAGTTAGTTAATGCCACACATCTCCTCCAATGCCACAAAGTTAGCACCATTTTACTTAAATTTTGATTTGGCATATCTATTAAAAAAATATTGATTTTTTTTTTTCACTTTAAAGAGAAAATATTGATCGATACAAGTGAGTTTATTATTTATTCCCAACCAAATGATTTATTAAAAATGACAAGTAAAAATGGAAATTTAATTTGGAAATATTTGATAAATAAATAGAGATGGACGGAGTAAAATCGATTTGGTCATAAAATTTGTTTAGTTTTAAAATATTTATTTGGATATGATAAAGTTTTTAGTAGGGAGCACTTTACCTCGAATGAAGCTCAATGTGGTGCGAATTCGAAATAGTTCAACTACAATATATGTATCGAACACGGGATAAAAAACCAAAAAAAAAAAAAACTTAAAATTTTGAAATCTACATTAAAAAAATATTGATTATTTTTTTTCACTTTAAAGAGAAAATATTGATCGATACAAGTGATTTTATTATTTATTCCCAACCAAATGATCCCAAAGGGTATCATAGAAAAAATTTTTTTTTTTTTTGATTTATTAAAAATGACAAGTAAAAATGGAAATTTAATTCGGAAATATTTGACAAATAAATAGAGATGGACGGAGTAAAATCGATTTGGTCATAAAATTTGTTTAGTTTTAAAATATTTATTTGGATATAATAAAGTTTTTAGTAGGGAGCACTTTACCTCGAATGAAGCTCAATGTGGTGTGAATTCGAAATAGTTCAACTACAATATATGTATCGAACACGGGATAAAAAACCAAAAAAAAAAAACTTAAAATTTTGAAATCTACATATAAAAAAAAAAACTTATCTTGGTACAAAATATAATTTGTTGAGCTCTTTTATAATTTAAAAAGTATCTCAAATTTTATATTTTTTATATAAAAACTCATGTATTTATGACTTTAACAAATTTTATCTATCCTTTGCTTTTATTAAACACACCCCTGAAATTGATATCTACTTTTTGACAGGTATGACTATTTAATTATAATTTGTCTTGAAAAGGCATGATTTAGCCCAATAATTTTATTTTTTTTATCGATAGTGTCTTACTTGTTTAATCCCAGCTTTCCTAAAATATACGTCATATAACCAAGAATAATTCAAGTTCAATTATTTAATGACTTACAAAAAGATAGAGCTAACCATTATTTTCATTTAATTACGTTGTACTCAAACGTGTGAAATGCTGAATTTAATTATTTTTGTTGTAATTTGTTGTGGTGTATATATGATTGTAATTTGCATAATGACCTTTTAGCTGATCTATTATCTAATTTATTATAAATATAATTATTTTATCCCAAATTTATGATTATTTTTAATAATTTTAAATTTTATGGATATAAATTATGTTTTATATATTTTTTAAGGTGAAATATATTTTCAAAAATTATGATCGAACACATGTTGAAACTTCCATTCACATTTCACCTAGTCTAATTTCTCAAAAATATTTAAAAATTCATTGCCAAATCTAGCTTAATTCATTGCACCATAACAGTTTGGAAGTCCAAATGATAAAAGCAGTTTTATTTTGTCGTGGAAAAAGTACCAATTCCCTTAAATAAGTGTACTTCCAACATTAAAGATTTACACAATAATTCAAAAGAGGCATTTAAGATGCAAGTCACAATAATCTCTCGAATCTACCCACAAAATAAAAAATCTCTTGAATTGTTAATTTTGTAGCTCTCTCATTGGTGATTGGGATTTACAATTTAATTTTCAACACCTTAATTTACAATTTACAATTTTATTTAATTTAGGCTCAATTCACCTCAGCCAAAGTCTTTTGTCATATTATTAATTATTTTTATTCTTTTTTCTCATTTATTAATTTATCCTATCATTAATTTATTTTGTTTTTTCTCATTTATTATTTTTATTCTTTATTAGAGATACCATTTGTAATATTTGTATTATTTCTATTTTTTTTGTTAGTATATCTTTTCTTTTTCTTTTTTTTTTGTCTTTCTATATTTTTACCTTTTCAAATAAATGACTTAGTTATTTCTTATTTACTATTTTTATTTTCTCTTTTCTCATTTATTATTTTTATTTTCATACTATCCATTATTAGAGATATCATTCGATAACATTTTTTTTATTAGTTTATTTTTTTATTCTTTTTTACTTCTTTATATATATTTACCTTTTTAAGAAAATAAAAAAATATTTTTTTGTTTATTACTTTTGTTCTTTTCTCATTTATTATTTTTCTTTTCTCATTTATTATTTTTCTTTTCTCTATTATTTTTTTTCATTTATTATTTTTATTCCTTTTCCAGTCGAGACATCTATTGTAAGGTACATCAATGCAGGAGTACATGTTTGTAATTAATTTGTACAATAAAATCTCTATAAATGCATATGCTTGGGACTGGAAAAAATATTCATTTATCGAGATTATTGGTTTATCGATGAATGCATAAAATATTTATTTATCGATAAATAAATATTTATTATTTTAGAGAGTATTTTGCAGTATGTGTCATAAGAAAGAAAAAAAAATATTGGAATTAAGAATTTCAAAAGTTTAAATCTAGGAAACTAAAAAGTGTAGTCTTTGCATATTTATTATTTAAATCTAGGAAAGCTAAACGAATTTAGTGAAGTTTAATGTTTCTAATTGTATTCATGTATATAGAATATGTAGAGATTTTATGTTAACTATAAAAGGAAAAAGCTAGATGTTTAAAAATCATAATCCAAGTATAATGTCTTCTCATCATTTGAAAGGCGTACAAAAATCATCTTTAACTAATAAAATAAGAAACGCAATATGTGAGCATAAGAAAGAGAATCCAACTATTAGGCAAAAAGATTTGCAAGCATGGGTGAAACAAAAGTTTGATTTGACTATTAGTCAATCAACAATATCGCACACTTTCAAAAGGTCGGCAGAGTATTTGTCAAATGAGATGAAAAATAGCAATGCCAAAAGGCATAAACCAGCAAAATACCCTGATTTAGAGAAAATTTTGTACGAGTGGTTTCTTCAAATGTAAGAGAAAGTGAACATGTCAGGGAAAATTATCCAAGGAAAAGCAAAAGATCTTTTCCTAAAAATGTATGGTGAAACTAATCCAGAATTTAACTTCTCTTCTGGTTGGTTAGAACATTTCAAGTCAAGATACGGAGTCAAGTCTTACAAACGTTTTGGTGAAAGTGGTTCAGTTATCATGGAGAATATTGAAAACGAATTGCCTAGCATACGGTCAAAACTAGATCAATTTGAATTGAAGGATATTTATAATATGGATATAACTGGACTATTTTACCGATTGGAAGCTGATCATTCACTTGTTACCAAGCAGCTTGAAGGTCGCAAAAAAGACAAAGAGAGAATTACTCTTGCTCTTTGTTGCAATGGTGATGGATCTGACAAAGTACCATTGTGGATTATTGGTAAGTTTGTAAATCCTAGATGCTTTAAAAATGTGAACATGAACAATCTTAATTGCATGTATAGATTCAACGAGAAAGCTTGGATGACTGACTTGCTTTTCCAAGAATATGTTGGCTGGTTTGATAAGAGAATGAATGGCAGGAAGGTTTTGTTAATAGTAGACAATTGCCTAGCTCATCCAAAGATAATTGAAGGCCTGAGAAATGTAGAGTTGTTTTTCTTACCTCCTAACACAACGTCTAAGATTCAACCATGTGATGCTGGGATTATTCGAGCATTCAAAGCTCATTATCGTCGTCGTCTTTATTTCAGTATCCTACAAGGCCTTGAGGTTGAACCACCAAATACTAAAAAAATTAATATTTTGAACGCTATTAATTTTGCTAACTTGGCTTGGAATTTTGATGTGAAAGAAATAACAATTGCAAATTATTTTTGGCATTGCAAGATCCGATTGGAAGAAAACAATGTTCCCGAACCACAAGTTGGTGAATTAGATGAAGGTATCCAAGAAGTTGGTGAATTAGATGAAGGTATCCAAGAATTAAATGATGTCATCTCTAATTTAGTCCACAAAAATGTGATGGATGTTGAACATCTTTTGAACTACCCTAACGAGAATGATACAGTTATGGAATCACCTACAGAGAAAGAGATTATTTAATCTGTAATGAATAATGATGATGGGAATGATCCTGAACAAGATGATAGTTGCATTGTCCCACATGTATCGTCAAAGGAGGCATTTCAAGCAATGACTACATTGTCAAACTATTTGGTACAACACAAACAAAATATTTTGAAAATTGTGTTCGTTCTTCAAAAAGTTAAAGATGAGATTAATTTTGGTTTAGGTGGAAAGAAAAAACAATCAACTATAGAATCATATTTTAAAAAGAAATAGTTATTGGTCTAGTATTATTTATTGATTAAATATATATATAAATTCTTGATGTATTCTAGTAATTATTACTTTATATTTTTTTTGGGCCTTTAATACTTTATTTTTTAATTATTATCTAATGCATTTAGCGAGAATATTACTTTAATATAACTGGCCCAAGTCGGGACCGGAGAAAAATATTCATTTAGCGAGATTATTACTTTATCGAATATTACTTTATCGAGGTTTTGCTGTATTTATGGGACAGTTGCTTAATTTTCCCATTATGTAATTGGTACCTAAAATAGTCAAATCCCTATCCAAAGTTATTTGGGGAATGGAAGTGAAATACTTATTATTTTAGAGTAAACTTGAAAAAATGAATGCAAAAATGTAGAGATACTCCCTCCATCCACTTTTAATTGTCATGATTTTCTTTTGGGAGTGAAATTATAAGAACTTTGACTAACATTTTATGATGTATTTTTTCATCATATTGATATGTAAAAAATTGCAATGTATAGTACTTTTCGTATAATTTTTGGATATCTAAATTTTTATTTTAAAATATTCAATTAATGAAATATAAATTTAACTTTGAAAATTAATCAAATTGACTTTCGAAAAGCACAACGTAACAAATAAAAGTAGACGGAGGTTGCACGAATTAGCCGCTTCTCTAGGTACAAGTTTGTTATGCCTTGAGCCTACACCCTGGATATGGCCAGCACTAGAGAATCATTGCTGGTGCCCAAGCGAACCCTTGACCTGGCTAACTATAGACATGAGACTCAATATTATATGCGGAAGCCTTAAGTAGATGAGCATTTAAATCATTTAAATTAAAGCTTTGAAACATTGTCTTGAAATACTTAACATGAATAAATTCCAATGAAATCATCTGGAGAAAAAAAAACATAAAAAAAAACATCTAACTCTGCTTATCTATGAAGCATCTATTGTTAAGGAAGGATGTTGGGACAAGATCCACGATAACTCAATACTATTAAATAGAATATAAAAGTGGAGTCCTCTGAAATCAAGGAGGTCTCACCAAAAGCTATCAAGAAGTGTGAAGTAATCTCAACGGAGCTTATGTTGATAATCTTAAACACCTGTATTTGCATCATAAGAAAAGATGCAGGTCGAATGATATCAGTACATTGAATGAACGAGTATGTAATATGGCTGAATAAACAAATAACTGAACTGAATGACTGAAAGCAACTCAACTGAATCAATACATAAACGTGAAGTGAAAACCATTTAAGCTTCACAATAAGATATGCAATATGAAAATAATATACTATACTTTGTGGGGAGTTTCTCTAACTGATAGCCATTACTATGAGCCTAACAATGATACAACATTTTGTCATTGTTGCAAGGGTCATCCTATACTTTGCCGAGGTATAGGATGATACTGTAACTACGGTTCCATCAAATAGGCCTTCTCAAAGACAGTGAGGTCAGTGCTATCCTATCCTACACTGGCTACGTAGTTTATTGAGACTTTTGAGTTATAAAATACTCTTACCCAATTCGGTGATCGATACTACTCCCAAAATAATCAATATCAATTATGCTCAATCACTTTTCAGAAAGAAAGGGACTATTACTTTACTTTTCACTTTGCTCAATCACCCTTTACAAAGAAAGAGACTATTATTTTACTGAAGTACTTTTCAAAAACATCAATCATACTCTTTCTTTTTTTCTCAACTGTCAAATAGTATATATGAAATCATTTGATTCTTTCTTAAAAGACTTTATACAAAACATGCATTTAAAACATATACTTATGGAGTTATCTTTCAATTCCAAGATCGATATATAAAAACTGAAAACTCTTATACTTTTTTGAAAATAGTGCTCTCTTTCATTATAAGAATGATACATTTGGAACCCTTTTTCAAAATAATGTCTTTAAACTTTTCTCTTAAACTCACTTTAGTTCTGAATGTGCACTAACACAAATGATTAGGTTATGCAGGAACTTTCAAAGGTAAATGGAGCATGTAGGAGCTTATACATAGAAGGAAAATGTGGACACAACTTAAAGGAACACGCATCAGATGAAACAATGAAAAGAATCAGCCCAGCGACCCTTGGCGCAGGGCGCCGAACCCTGAACTTTAGAAGTCAGGCCTGGGCGCATTGTTGGCGTAGGGCGCCAGGCCCTGAACTATTGAATGCCATCCTTGGCGCCTTCCTGGCGCGCCGCCCCAGGCCCCTCCCCATCATCCCCCACGAACTCAAGTTAAATTAGGATCCCAAATTAGTTTGAAATTTGGGAATTGTTCCTAAACTCTACTTACCTTTCGAACCCAAAATCAATATATGAGAAACTTTCATACAATTTCTTTTGAAAACACAACTTTACTAAATCAATAGGGTTCATGTGGTACTACTCATGAACAACATTATAAGATTCTCAAAAACAAAGGAAATCAAAACCTCAACTGTTAAAGAACTGAATTCAATATTAAGAACTATGATTGGATCCTTTAGATGAAACAATTTCTGACTGAATTGAGATGTAGGGCATGAGGACGAACTAGTCCAATACTATAAATAACCTTACATACCTGGAAGAACGAAGTTCTTGGCGAAATCGACGAAACTCGAAAAATGATTGAAATCCTAACTTTTCTCCTCTTGGAACCTTACTCTTATGACTTGAAGGGCTAATGAACGTAAAAGAACTGATTAACACATTCTAAGACCTTAATTAGTTAGGAATTTCGTTTAGGATTTTTCTTAGAGGTAAAAAGATAAAAACGACCATTTTTAATGTTTTTTCGTCGGCTAATTCGTCATTGCACTGTATCAACTTACTAAAATGGTCATAACTTTTTACCCCGAACTAGAAATAAGGCAAACTCGGTGACAATGGATAGAGACCTGAAAGACCGTTAATTTGGTAGGTCATGAACCACGTAGTTCTTTATGTAGTGAAAGATATGATTGTTTGAAGTT
Organism: Solanum pinnatisectum; assembly: GCA_035578085.1. Lineage (NCBI taxonomy): Eukaryota > Viridiplantae > Streptophyta > Magnoliopsida > Solanales > Solanaceae > Solanum > Solanum pinnatisectum. The sequence goes on along the minus strand of CM069082.1, from coordinate 30,526,262 downwards.
GACCTAAGTAGAATCATCGGTCAAAACTTAATCGGTAAGGAAGCTTTCAACTCAACTTTGTGCTAGGGGATTCTAGTGACCTTAATTGATATCCAGAAGCATTCCCACACTAATGAATTGAACATAGAATCTAAGAACAATTAAGAATCACTTGGTACGACCTTGTACGAATTCAAGAATGATTCGAATCTTAACTTAGAAATTTTCGGAATGTTACAAAGTTTGACGGTGAAAATTCCCAAGATTGTTGCACAAGAATATTGTCTCTAATCTACAAATTGTTAAGCATGTAGGATACAATATACATATAATCAATTTTCCATTTAAGTTTGGTTCAACAACACAAGGAGGATCCCTTTCCCTTGCACACATGTTAAGAATTTGATGACCAAGTGGCCCATACTTCAAGGAGAGTTCCTAATGAAACAAAGTGGATGTCAAGAATTCCTGCCTATCTTGCAATGAAATTAGTGAGTGGGCTACTTACGGGCATTGCAAGAAGCCTTTCAACACCTACTCCCATATAGATTGCATCTACCCTTGCTACCACCAATTGACAAGTGCCATTGAGCCTGTGTCATCCGGACTAGTCACACAGGGAGCTATGTGTCATCATGTTGATCCAATAACTTTGGTCTAAATCATGTGTATTTATATATTATTTTTTTCATTCTCATCTATTGTTTGATGTCTACATTAAAATCCTAATTAAATTTGAATCGCACATTACAACTCTCATTCTGAATGTGACACTTTTGTTAATGTGCTTAATTTTCTCGCCAATTTACTTCATACTTTGTTTTTTTACTTCACTAGTATGTGTATCCGCGCGTTGCACGGATATTTTAAAATATAATATTTTAAATTAAAAATAACTATTAAATTTATTATGCACTTAGTAGTGTATATTTTTAAAATGATGACACAATTCATTAACTTATTTATTTGAGCATGTTAGATTAATATTATTAATACACAATTTAATAATTATATTATTAAAATATTATGTCTATAGCTATAATTAGCTATTAGAACAATACTATAACAAATTATTTTTTGAATTTTAAAATTGTTGAATTTTTGTTAGTATTTTATTATATTAAAAGAAATACCATCCGTGTAATATAATTGGTTTAATTTACTAATTTTACTTACTCAGGTTTTAGAGTTCGTGTTTGAGTGGAAATGTAATGGGAAGTTTTAAAACTGCCTATTTATATTCGCGTTTGTATTTAAATAAGGAATTTAATTATTATTTTTAATTTTTAATTTGAAAAAAGATCATTCAAATATTTAATTTTTGATTTTTAAAAAAATTAAATTTTAGTTTCGGTTTCAAAATGGCAATTCATTTTACTTTAATTATTAGAGAACTTTATGTAAATCTTTTTAGTGTGAAGTTCATTGTAAATTTATTTCCATAATCTGTTTTTAGAGTTTGGAGTTTGTGTTTGAGTAGGAATTTAATGGGGAGTTTTAACACTGTTTATTTATATCCCTATTTTATTTAAATAAAGAATTTAAAGTTTTTTAAAATTTTAGTTTTAAAATAGATTATTCAAATATTTAATATTTCATATTTATCTTAAAAAAAAAATTGCGAATTTGAAATAATTTTAACTAATTATAATTACTGATTTTTAAAACTGATCCCACTATTATGTGTCTTTTTTTTTTTTTTTTTTTTGCAAAATACAATTTTGTAATTTTTATTTTTAAAAGAATTTTTCAGTTCGTTAATCTTTTTAATTTCCTTTTGGTTAATTTAAGATACATATATACAAAAATTTTGAATTATTTTTTGAATTTAAAATTGTCTAATTTTTGTTTATGAATTTTTTTTGTTGGTTACTCTTTTCTATTTCTTTTTTTAATTTAAAATAAATATATAAAATTAATTTTAAAATTGTTGATATTTTGTTAGTTTTTTTTTATTATGTTAAAAGAAATACAATTCGTGTAATATAATTGGTTTAATTTACTAATTTTTACTTAATCAAGTTTTAGAGTTTCTGTTTGAGTAGAATGTAATGAGAAGTTTTAATATTGTCTATTTATATTTCTGTTTTTATTTAAACAAAGAATTTACTTATTATTTTTAATTTTTAATTTTAAAGAGATCATTCAATTTTTTTTATCTTTATATAAATATTAAATTTACAATTTGTGTAATAGAATTGTTTTAATCTATTAATTTTTTTAATTAATCAGGTTTAAAGTTTGTGTTTGAGTGGGAATGTAATGGGAAGTCTTAAAACTATCTATTTATATTCCCGTTTTTATTTAAATAAAGAATTTAAATGTTTTTAAAAATTTTTAATTTTAAAACAGATCATTCAAATATTTATATTTAATTTTATCTTTTTATAAATATTAAAATTATTAAAATGGTTATATCACATTAATTTAAAGTAAGTATTCAATAAAAAATAATTTTTAAAATTTTCCGATTTTAAAATGGCAGTTCATTTTATTTTAATTATTAGACAATTGTTTTTTTAAATCTTTTTATTGTGAAGTTTCATATTTTTTTAAAATTCGTGTATCTTATTGTAATTTTTTTTCTTAGTCTCTTTTTATAGTTTGTGTTTGAGTGCGAATTTAATGGGGAGTTCTAAAACTGCCTATTTATATTCCCATTTTATTTAAATAAAGATTTATTTTTTAATTTTAGATTTAAAATAGATTATTCAAATATTTAATATTTAGGTTTTATCTTTAATAAAAATTATGAATTTTAAATAAATTTAATTAATTAAAATTACTCATTTTTGAAGCTGATCCCACTATTTTAAAATAATTAACTACAATTACATGTGTCCTTTTTTTCTGCAAAATATAATTTTGTAATATTTATTTTTAAAAGAATTTTTTAGTTGGTTACTCTTTTTATTTCTTCTTGGTTAATTTAAGATACATATATAAAGAATTTTAAATTATTTTTAAAATTTTGTGGTGCTGATATGTGTCACTTTTTTTTATACATAGATAGATATAAAGTCATTTTTACTTGTGAAAAAAGACGTCTTACAATTCTCTTGTCGTCAACCATAGATTTGTAGCAATTTGTTAGTTATAAAATTTTGTTACAGATTAATTAATTATTTGTTCCTCTATCCACAAACACAAAATTAAAGGTAATTAGTGGGGGGTGTAATGGGATGTATGGGACGTAGGTTAGTTATGTCTTATATAATACAAATAGATTGATTATAAGCAATTAATAATATATATATATATATATATATATAAGCAATTAATGTATTTCTTCCCGAAAAGAGAAATACGTGCTTAGTAATTTTTTTTTTTGAAAAAAAGTTCTATATATAATCGCTTGTTTTAAATTCACGTTAATTTAATTAAAATTTTTATAATATAATGATTTTTTTGTGTATTACTTAAATAAATATTTACATTTATATTACCCTATTTTTTTGAACTTTTTAAAGATTATTTCTATTTAATTATAAAAACTACTTTACAATAATTTTTAAAATAAAATAATAAATAGTAATTATTTATTCCTATTATATATAATTAATAATTTTAGTATTTTTTTTAGAAATTTAAATAATTTATGTTTAATTATAAAACTGATTTTAATTATTTAAAAAAATAAAATCATAATTAATAAAATAGTAATTATTTAATGTTTTTATTTAAAAATAAAATAGTAATTAATGTAGGTAGTTTCGAATTCAAAGATTCAAACTATTCTCCATATTCTTAAATTCATGTAAAATTATAATTAAAAATAATTTAAAATAGGTAGAATATAAAATTTTAATACGTATAAAATTAAAATTGGTAATAATAGGAGATTTGAACTAATAACTATTCACTAGAACATTAATTAAGTATTAGATTGTTTTATTTTATGAAATAAAAATAACATACAATCCTAAAAAAATGTAACCACAGTAAAAATCATCTAACAATACAAATATATACATATATAAAAAAAAAACTCCTACGATCTAAATAATTTAAATACAAAGTATGACATAAATAAATCAAATTGAATAAAATGAAACAAATAATCACAATAAGACATTATCGATCTAAAAATATCGTGTAGAAGATTTGAACTTTGATAAATATTGTTCTTCTTCTTTTTGGACTTTCACTTTTTTCTTTGCAAATATATTCAAATTATTTCCGGTTGCCATAAAAAAAAAGATGAAGATAAAAAGAATAATGAACCATAGTTATAAAGTTGAATATACTAATATGAATTTGAAAAGAGGGAATTCTAAGATTCAGTTTATAAGTATAATGGCTAATGCTTCTTCTATTGTTTGATTTCAATTGCCATCTTCAAAGTTTATTAATTGTTGAGAAATAAATTTATCTAAAAGCAACCTAACTCAATCAGAAAAAGGAAATTAGCGTCCAATATATATGTAAAATCATTTCATGACAATCATAAATTTCAATAATATATATATATATATATATATATATATATATATATATATATATATATATAAGCAATTAACGTATTTCTTCCGGAAAAGAGAAATACATGCTTAGTAAATATTTTTTTTGAAAAAAAGTTCTATATATAATAGCTTGTTTTAAATTCACTTTAATTTAATTTAAATTTTTGTAATGTAATAAATTTTTGTGTATTGCTTAAATACATATTACATTTATATTACCCTATTTTTTTGAACTTTTTAAAGATTATTTCTATTTAATTATAAAAACTACTTTACAATCATTTTAAAAATAAAATAATAAATAGTAATTATTTATTCCTATTATATATAATTAATACTTTAGTATTTTTTAGAAAGGAAAATTATTTATGTTTAATTATAAAAAATGATTTTAATTATTTTAAAAGATAAAATCATAATTAATAAAATAGTAATTATTTAATGTTTTTATTTAAATAAATTAGTAATTAATGTAGGTAGTTTCGAATTCAAAGATTCAAACTATTCTTCATATTCTTAAATTCATGTAAAATGATAATTAAAAAATAAATTTAAAATAGGTAGAATATAAAATTTTAATACGTATAAAATTAAAATTGGTTGATGTCCAAATAATAGGAAATTTGAACTAATAACTATTCACTAGAACGTTAATTAAGTATTAGATTGTTTTATTTTATGAAATAAAAATAACATACAATCCTAAAAAAAAATGTTAACCACAGTAAAGATTATCTAACAATATATATAAAACTCCTACGATCTAATTAATTTAAATACATAATATGACATTAATAAATCAAATTGAATGAAATGAAACAAATAATCACAATAAGACATTAATTGATCTAAAAATATCGTGTAGAAGATTTAAACTTTGATAAATATTGTTCTTCTTCTTCTTGGACTTTCACTTTTTTCTTTGCAAATATATTCAAATTATTTCCGGCTAGCCATAAAAACAAGATGAAGATAAGAAGAATAATGAAGCATAGTTATAAGGTTCAATATACTAATATGAATTTGAAAAGATGGAATTCTAAGATTCAGTTTATAAGTATAATGACTCATGCTTCTTCTATTGTTTGATTTTAGATTGTCGTCTTCAAAGTTTATTGATTGTTCAGAAATAAATTTATCTGAAAGCAACCTAACACAATCAGAAAAAGAAAATTAACATCCAATATATATGTAAAATCATTTCATGACAATCATAAATTTCAATAAAATAATTTACCATGCATAAAAACTTTCCTAATAAATAACACAAACTATTGATAGAGTATAATCAAATCAAATCATCTTAAAGTCTGATTTGTAAGCAAATTGAGCACATAAATATTTATTTAAGTGTTGCCTACATGAATAATGTATAACCAATGAATGAACATGACTGAAGATTGAACCAAAAAAAAAAAAAAGAAACTGATTCAAGAATTGAAGAATAGGTGCAAAATAATTTAGAGGATAAAATAAGAAGTTTGATGGAAAAATTAGTTTATACAGAGAAATTCGTCTTTATCTAAGATAGAGTTAGTTTTTAATTCAAATTTTAAAAAATGAATCGTAACTTTCTATTCAAATTCAAAATTAAAACTGGTGATTTTTTTTTTTTTTTGTGGGTGAACTCACGTTTCTTTTTAAAATGTTTTTTTTTCTAATTTTCTTCATAGGTTATTTATTAGTAACAAATATTTTTTAAAAAAAGAGAATTTATTATATATATATATATAATAGGAGAGGTGATAGCGCCTAGTGTCAGCGTACAATTAATCTCTAATTTTAATTTCTAAATTATAAACTAATTAAATAGAATTAGTTTAAATTTTTATTAAAGGGAAAACAGTCACTGTTTTAGAATTGAATCTTAGAATTTTTGTTTATTTTTTTTTTTTAAAAAAAGGAAAAAACGTTATATTTTAACATACAAGTTAGATTCTTTAATTTTGAGTTTTATGTTTTTTTTTTTTTAAAAAGAAGAAGATGTTATATTTCTATTCTATAGAAGAGCCAAGAGAAGGACGATCAATGGCATTTTAGTAATTTTAACATCATTTAAGGGTAAAATAATAATTATATAATTAATGGCCAAAATGAAAATCTAGAAGAATCCATATATGTCTTAACTTTTGTTATGGGCCCATAAGGATATTATTGTAATTTTGTTAAAATAAAGAGTTTCTATTAGTTAACTTCTTACAAACAATAATAAATGCTAAACTTGTTTTGACATATTTTAGAAAGAAAATTTTGAACTAATTTAAATAAAATGTGTTTGAATAGTTAATATTTTGTTCCTAGAAATACTTTAAAGGATTATTGCGTAAACATATTTTTAATAATATGTTACATAATTTGACCACTAAATTAGTATCTTGATTATTAAAATAGTCTTTAAAATGACGTATCAATATTATTTTTAATTAATTTGAAGAAAATATCAAATTTCGTGACTAAAAGAATGAACAATGTTTGACTATAAAGAAATTAATAATTTGATAATGTAATTCATCGAAAGATTAAAAAATATAAAATTTTCATTTTCTATATTTTCTTAATATCAAATATGATAAACTATTTTACAGAGAAAAATTGACAAGGAAAATGTTCAACATTCAAATTCTAATGAATATTAAAATTCAAACTAAAGAAAAATGAGTAGTTAAAAAATAAAGAAAGAAGAAAATGTCAATAGAAAAAGATTTTGTTGAGAAATATAGAGAAAGAAAAAAACTAAAAAATAAATAAATTAGGAAAAAACAACCTGAAAAAAAAGTATATTAGTTATTTTGTGGGGGTAAGATTTAGAGTTTTCTTTACGGCATGATATTAAGAGTGTAGTATCAAAAAAAATTAATTAATGTAATTTAGAATATAAAATTACGATAATTGTTATCGTATATAGAAATAAAGTTTTTTTCAAAGATTGTTTTTATTGTTGTGGAGTTAAAAAATATTTTTTTAATAAATACCTTCAATATTTAGAATATAACATTACATAATTGTTATTGTATATAGAAATAAAGTTGCTTTCTTGATTGTTTTTATTGTTGTGAAGTTAGAAATCAATTTTTTTTAAGTATTTCTATTTATCGAAGACAATAATAAAATGTATCACAAAATTCATCGACAAATCCAATTACAAACAAAATATACTTAAGTTGAAGCAATAGAGATTTGAAAGACTTTAAATCGATCTTTACGAATTGATTGATCAATGATTAGTATTTTATCAGATGCAAAGCTTATGGTGCAAATATTACAAAACGAAGATAATAACATTGTGGAAAATAGATACCACTTGCGAATATATATGAAGATCGATGAACTTTTTCAAAGATATCAACATTTTATATATTCCTTGAACACGAAATGTTTTAACTCATAATCTAACGCAATTCTCTATTTCCTTGTTGCATAGAATTTTTTAGAATTCAACTTTCTCAATTTAGGTTGTAAACGACATATTTATGTCGTATGACCATTTGAAATAGATTATAAAGTAATATATTGAAGTTGTTTACTAAAGAAAAAAATAGTATAAAGTACAAAAATCTCATATCTTTGGAGGCTAATTGCATCATATCTGGAAAGTTTCCTCAATTACAAAAATCTCGAATTTTTCATTGCTCTCGAATACATTAATTGGTTGTCCAATACATTGCAAATGACATATTACTTCGAGGGAGGGATGTATTCGAGAGGGGATAGGTATGTATCCAAGAGGGAATAGATGTATTCGGGAGGAAATAGGGATATATTCGAGAGAGAATTATAATATCTTAAGTTGTAAATTTATGTAATATATATATATATATATATATATATATATTAAGTTTTTAATTATTTTCATAAAACTCAAAATTAAAGAATCTAACTTGTATGTTAAAATATAACCTTTTTTTTTTTATTTTTTTTAAATAAAAAACAACATAAAACTCAAAATTAAAGAATCTAACTTGTATGTTAAAATATAACGTTTTTTCTTCTTTCTTTCTTTTTTTTTTAAAAAAAACAAAAATTCTAAGATTCAATTCTAAAACAGTAACTGTTTTCCCTTTAATAAAAAATTTAAATTAATTCTATTTAATTAGTTTATAATTTAAAAATTAAAATTATAGATTAATTGTGGCGCTGACACGTAGGCGCTATCACCTCTCCTATTATATATATAGAGATTATTATTATTATTATTCAAACTAATTACACAACATATATATATATATATATATATATATAGAACTTTTAACCTGGATAGAAAAAGAGTTAGCAAATGAACATATAAGTGAATTTTTAATATGGTCTAAAGAAGAATTAGCTAACAAAGACATACCTAAAACCTATATAATAGATTTTTTAAACAAAGAAAAAACTAAAGTAATAAAAGAAATCAATCACATAAAATTAAATATTAAATATACTAAGAATATGATAAATTACTATAAACTAATATGCCCAATTAGAACTTCTATAGGATAGAAAAATAGATTCTTTAAAACATCTTGAATACTTAGACTTAAAAATACAGCCAGAAAAGAAATATAGATCGCTATACAAAAATAATATTTTAAAGTGTAATTTTTCTGAAGGAGAACATATACTACACTCGGAAGATAAGCAATACAATACTTTAATAGACTTAACAATAAATCTTAGTGAAAAAATTCAACAACAAGATAAAACCATAACAAAACTATTAGAAACCATAGAAGTAGTACAAAATAAACAAAGCAAAATACTAGATAAAATAGAAACTAATTTAGACTTTTTAAAAGTACAGGGATTAGAGATAGAAAGAAAAATACAGTATTTAAGTAATAAATTTAATTTAGAAAACATACCTAATAAAATAGAAATAGAAAAATTAGTAAAGGCAATAACTGAAAAGCCTAAAGAATTAGAAAAAGTAAATACTGAAATTAGTAATTTAAAAGAAATAATTATAAGAATAGAAAAGATCTCACTCTCATGAGTGAAGAAGATATAAATTATAAAAAAGCATTAGAATATACAACAAAATTTCATAAAGAAGTAGTAGGATTTTCTGATCACGTTCCCTCTAGTTTTACAGACAAAATAAACCTAAAACAGAATAATACAATAATAGCATTATTAATAGAATTAAATGCAAAAGTAGATAAAATATTAAAAGAAAAACAGCCTGAACAAATTCATAAAAATACAGAAATAGATGAATTAATTACTCAGCTTAAGAAAGTAGAGATAACACCTAAACCAGAAAAATATAAATTAACTAGAAAACCTCAACAATGGACTTTCTTTCAAATAGGCGAACAGTTCAAGGCAATGAACCCGACTCCGAGAAAACAGAATAGGCAATAATATACTTTCTAGAATATTATCTAAAAGACAATCAAATACAGAAGAAAATCAAGAATTAAATGAAATCATAGACATAGATAGAGATTTGAAGATTTTCCAACAAAATCAACTTAAATTATTAAATCCTAAAACTTTATATAACGTAAAACATTTCTCTAGAGATAATCAATTATACAGACACTATAGAGAAGAACAGATATCAGCAATAGGAGAAGACTTTGCAAACCTAAATTTAGTAAACCCAGCTTTCTTAAAAACTATTAAAAATTCCAAAAGTATGTTAATGCATATGGGATTAATAATTGTAGGAATAAAAGGATTAACTAGAAAGAATTTAGGATCCAAAGTTCTAATTGTATTATACGACGATAGATGGTCAGACTTAAAGAAATCCATAATTGGCTTAACCGAAGTAGACATGACAAATAATGGAGGAATTGTTTATATAAGTCCAGATTTTTTAATTAATTTAAAGGAATTTGGAAAACATATTAAAATAGGAATCCAAACTAAAGGGTATGAAGAAATGAATAATGGAAATAATTTATTAATGTGTGTAGGATTTATTGGAAAAATGACCTTAAGTAGTAACACAAAATTTAAACTCCAAGTAAATGATGTAGTAGAAATAATGGGTAACAAAGAAATAAAATTAATAAAACCAATAAAAATAAATCCAGAAGAATATGCAGGATTAGAATGGAATCTAGATAAACTAAGTAAACCCAAAGTATTTGCGCCAGAACAACACTTAATGTACACTAGCTCAAAAGGAGAAACATCGATTAGGTTTACAAACTATAACTACACAAGTCAAAAAGAATTAGATGATAATGAAACTGAAAGTACCATAGAACCAGAACAAGAGGAATCTATGAATATAGAATTAATACAAGAAGGATACGAGGTAGAAAGAGCTATAAAAGAAGCTAAAAGACAATACCAAGATAATAATAATACAGTTTTTAAATGTAAAGGATGTAAAAAAGATAAAATGGATATAATGGAAACTATAGAACATTTTAGAATATGTCAGGAAAGAGAGGATAATTTAGCATATAGAACGAGCGAATTAGAAGACATAAACGAAGAACAAGAAACATTATCCATAACTAGTTACAAAGAATTAATGGAAGAAGCGACTAGCTCTCATAGTGCAAGTCCGTTCCAAAGAACAACAACAGCCCCAAATATTAACTATAGCACAGGTAATTTACCTAGAAAATCATGGGTTAGACATGATCAAGAAATAAAAGATAATATTAGACCAGCAGGAAAACAAATGCCTATAGAAGAACCTATTAGACTACAAGAAGGAGGAAATAAAGAAAAAATATTAAATATAGCAGCACATGATCCACAAATGTGGAATACGGTAATAGAATTATGAAAAGGAATAGTGGTAGCAGATTTTATTAAAAATTATCAAGAGACTGATGCTGAGACTATGTATAGATACTTAGAAACATTCTTAGGAGAATCTTGTAAAGCAGTATGGGAATCATATAAACAAACTTTTCCACAAGAATTTCAAGCACTAATTGAAATAGGACCAAACCCTTATAATTTTACTAATAAAATACATGTGTTATTAACCGGTGAAGACCCAAATAGTGGATTAGTGGCATTACAAAGAAATGCTCTAATAAAATTAGAACAGTTAAGTATATCTAATTGGATACATATAAAGAGTTTTCTTAAAGACTATTTTTACTATTGTACTATTAGTGGAAATACATTTAATGAAGAATTAGGAAAGAAGTTATTCAATAAGTTGCCAGGAGCATTAGGAAGAGAAATAGAAGAAAGATGGAATAGAAGAGAAGGAGTAGTACAAGACCCTACAAAGTTATGGTCTATAGGACAAAAAATAAATCACATAATGGAAATACTAACAGAAAAATGTACAAATATACAAATACAAAAGCAACTAAAGCAAAATGAAATGAACTTTTGCAAGGCAATGATAGATACTACTCAAAGTTATGATAAAGAACCTAGTAAACTAAGAAGATATAAGAGAAGAATAGACCATATTCGAAGACCATATAAACACAAAAAGTACTTCTTAAGAAAATCATCAGCTAGAAAGCCATATTTAAATAGAGATAGACATGTTAGAAAATATAGAAATGATAGGAATTATAAAAATAAATTAGAATGTTATACTTGTGGAAGTATAGAACATTTAGCAAATACATGCCCAAAAAGGAATAACATGAAAACTAGAAATTCCCAATTAATAGAAGACTTTCAAGAAACCTTATTAAATGTAGATGAATATATATGGACACGTAAAGTATATATTCTGTAGTAAGTATAGAGACTGCAGAGGAAAAAGATATACAATTAGACACCTCTGATTCAGAAGATGATAATTTAGTTAATGAAATAGGATTAGAAAAATTAGAACTAAAAGAAGAAGATTTAAACTATACAATGATGAATATATATCAAGATTGTAATCATGAATTTGAAAGACAAAAGGGAATAGATAGCAATCAATGTAGTATATGTAAATGGTATCCTAGTAAAATAAATAGAGCTAAATGCAAAAATTATTATATGGAAGCATGTATAAGTTGTATAGAAAATAAATTAAAACAACAAGTAACCAAAAACCAAGAACAAGTTCAAACAAAAGACCATGCTACTAATCTAAGACTAATAACCTTAGAAACTAGAATGAATGATTTAGAACAAAGACTAATTACAATAGAGAAAGGTAAACAAAAAATAGACCAGGATACTACACAAGGTACAATACATTTAGACCAACTAGAAAGTGAATTAATGAATATAGAAGAAAACAATACTAGTTTCTTATGTAATGAAGATAAAAATTTTGGAACTATAAGAATATTAGTGAGAATTAAAATCAAAGATATAGAAATAGAAACTTTAGCATTAATAGATACAGGTTGTACTGGTTGTCTCCTTAATAAGAAAATAATACCTCAACATATACTACCAATACTAAAAATATTAAAAGAACCAATAACAGCTATACAAATGGATGGAACATACAATACTTATGACAAATATATAGAAAAAGCACAAATAAGCTTTATTAATACATGTAACGAATTCTACAAACCAACGTATAATATATATAAAATTTTAGTAAGAGATTTAAATATTAAAACTGATTTAGTGTTAGGCTTACAATTTCTTATACAAAATAATGGAAGTTGTCTAGTCTCTAGAGATGGAATAATGTTGTTTAGAAATACAACATATACTCCTGTACAAACTAGAAAAATTTCAACCAAGGAATTAAATAAAGACAATAAACTAAATACAATTCCTTGTTGCGACGACTGTGGCAATAATGGTACTTGTTCCTCAAAAAATCTATATGAAGAAGAAAAAGAAGAAAATTATATAGAAAATACATATATAGAAGACATAGAAAAAGATTATACATTAATAAATGTAGAAAGCAATTTTACAATTTTCAAAAGGAATAAATACTATAGGAAAAATAAACAATCATAAAGACTTAGAAAATATAGTAGCAATATTAGATGAAATGGAAATAATAGGAGAAAAACCTTTAATACATTGGGAAGTAATAAACTTATGTGTAAACTAGACATAATAAATCCTTAGTATACTATAAAAAGCAGAACAATAGAAGCAAATAATGAAGACATCAAGAATTTACTAAAGCAGTTAAAGAATTACTAAAACTAGGAGTAATAAGAAGATCTACTTCTAGACATAGATCAACAGCCTTTATGGTTAGAAACCATAGCGAACAAGTAAGAGGCAAGGCTCGCATGGTAATAAATTATAAAAGACTAAATGATAATACTAGAACAGATGCATATAAATTACCTGATAAAAATGAGTTAATTAATAGAATACAAGGTAAAAAGCTATTTAGTAAATTTGACTGTAAATCAGGATACTGGCAGGTAAAAATGCACCCGAAAAGCATAGAATGGACAGCATTCACTTGTCCTGAAGGACATTTTGAGTGGCTAGCTATGCCTTTTGGTTTAAAGACAGCTCCTCCTATCTTCCAAAGAAAGATGGATGATATGTTTGGAGACTATAAAAACTTCGTGTTAGTATATGTAGACGATATTTTAGTGTTTAGTAAAAATATACAAGAACATCTAGGACACCTACAGACAGTATTTAGATTATTTGTAAAATATGGGATAATAATTAGTAAAAAGAAAATGGAATTATGTAAGACACATATAAATTTCTTAGGAGTAACTTTAGGAGAAGGAAAAGTAAAATTACAACCACATATAGCTAAAAAAGTTTTAGATATGCCTGATAAGTTAGATAATACGAAAGAATTACAAAAATTTTTAGGATTAGTAAATTATGCTAGAAATTTTATTCAAGACTTAGGAAAAATAGCTGGTCCATTATATGCTAAGACAGATAGTAAAGGACAAAAATATTTTAATATAGAAGACATTAAATTAGTCCAACAAATTAAAGAAAAAGTTAAAAATATACCTGACTTACAAATACCATTAGAATCAGACTATTTAATAGTTCAAACAGATGGTAGTAAATTAGGATGGGGAGCCATCTTAAAATCAAGACCAAATAAATACAGTCCAAAAAATGAAGAAAAAACATGTGCATACCAAAGTGGACAATACAAAGAAAAAGGTAATATGAGTAGTATCGACGCAGAAGTATTAGCAGTAATATATGGACTAAACAGTTTTAAATTATACATTTTAAACAAAAATGAAGTATTAGTACGAACAGACTACGAAGCCATAGTTAAATTCCATGAAAAAATAAATAGTAAAGCTAGTAGTAAAAGACGATGGTTAAATTTTATAGATATAATATCTATATATAATAATATTGTTTTTGAATATGTTAAAGGAAATGATAATGACTTAACTGATAGATTAAGTAGATTACAATTAAAGACTAATTAATATTTATTACAGCATGAGACCAACAAGTCAACAGACAGTAGACAAAGGCAAGGGCATCGCCCAGCCAGATACTTACGCTCAGACAGTACTAGGCAGACAAAATTTCAGACCTTTAAATACCACAGACAATTTTATGGGGCGAATCCATTTCGGTAAGTACAATTTAATTTCCTACCCTAAGTGTAATTTATCATTTAGAGTAAATTTAGACTGTAATATAGACAAGACTCAACAATGTTTAGTAGATAACTTGTGGATGACATACAATAAACAAGATACTAAGTATTTTATAGCAGTTTCTAATGCTTTATGTCAATATTTTTCAGACAAAAATAGAGAAAATAAATTTAAATATTATGTAGTTATACACGGTAAGACTAAAGGTATTTTCCAAACTTGGATAGAAGTAATTGATTCCATAAATGGGATAAAAAATCCACTTTTTAAAGGTTTTAATGATTTCACTGAAGCTTTAGACTATGCAAGAGGAATACTTGGGCCTAATTATTATATTTCACCAGCTCTCAGACAAAGCCCAAACCAAATACCCCAATATAATATCCAAAAAGACTCAGACAAAATAATTTTTTGTGACCATTGTTCTTCCATGACTGAGGGTTTCAAAAGACTCAATACAAAAAATGAAATCCTTATCCAAGAGAACATGAGACTTGTTAAACAGCTCGAGACTTTCCAAAATAAATATGTTCCAAGAACAGACAGTACAACTCAGCAAGAAGACATGAGTTCTCCATCTCACTTAAAAATGGATGAGACGGGTGTGCATTCCCCTCTGAATGCTAAGAACTCTACTGTATCGGAGCATGATACAGCTAGTCCGGTTCAAACGGTGACCGGTAAAGACTTATCAAATCCGTTAATGGCTGTCATTTTGCCAAAAAGTGAAATAGAGGAGTCTTCTTCCTCACGAAGGAGATTACCTAAATACTTCCAAAAAGACACATTAAGAAAAAATGAATTATTAAAAAAGAAAAAAAATGAAAAATTAGAAAATATAATTAAGCAAACATTAGAAAAGTTTTTTCAAGACAAAAGCCAAGATAAACATATTATCAAAAATAATCCCAGTCCAAGTAATGATTTAGAAGACAATATTCACAGCTCAGACGAAGAACAGACAAATAATATTCAAGACTCACAAGACCCTTATGAAGATGATGACTCAGGTATGAGTTTTGACACTATTGCACTACACAATTTAGACACTTAATCATTTCAAAGCTTCATCACAAAGAAGACAAAAAATACAAGAAGGGAATAGCAACATGAAATAATTCAGTAGACTTCAAGAAGGAACAAGACAAAAGTCATTTTCATTAAATTACAAGTCACTTTCATCACAAATGCAAACAAGACCAAAGTTACATGGAACGTAGTAAAAAATGGCATGAATTTTTCAAAGCATGGGCAATATACATATACATATATATATATATATATATTAAAGTCAAAAATATCAGGTGGGAATGCCCACTACGTGTCTTGTAAATAATTAGTATGTAAGAAGTATTAGGTGGGGATACCCACTAAGTGTTCTGTAAAAATGAGTGTATTGTCACTTTATCATTACCCTCCCAAAAGAGGGAAAAACTGTTGACATAGTACGCGTCGAGTCTGTAAGATAAGTCAAAAGATGAACTTAATAATGCATGTGACGATGGGGCCCAATGAGTACCCGACTTGCATTATTAAACGAATCTTATCAAGTTGTCGGCCATTAAAAAATTAAGGCCACGTAGTAGTGTCATTTTAGTCTTTTAAGTCTTTTAGGGTCATTTTGGTCTTTTAAGCCTTTTATTTTGCCTATAAAAGGAGGACTAGTAAGAGGAGAAAAGGGTAGAGTGAAAAAAGAGTGGAAAGGATAGAAGTTAGAAAACTCTCTCCATACTTCCTCCATCCTACTTCCATATTCCTTTATGTATCCAAAATCATCTTTTGTACATTAAAGTTTGTGAAATAAAAATAAGTGTGCTTGTGTGTTAAAGTTTTTGAAAGAGTTTCCAAGGCCCTTCGGGGGTTCCCGAAAGGAAAACCTCTCTCAGTTTATCATGTAAGTTTTACGATGTTTACTTCCCAAAATTTCCCTCAAAAATATGTTATTTAATTTTCTAAGTTGTTAGTTTTTAATGTAATTATTGTATATATGTTTTAAAAATTTACCCTTAGTATATGGTTAACTTCTTAACTTCTTAATAACGACTATGGATTAACTCAGAAATTCCTAGGATTCTTGGCTTTATAGTCCGCTTGATGAAAGGACAAATTTGTTTGCGCTTTATATCCGGTGTGGTTAAAGACGAAGTTGTTAAGAATAAAGGTTAAGAAGAAGATATGAAAGGGGTAAGACAAAATCCAAAAACAAATATAAAAAATAAAAACAAAAATAAAAAATTGAAAAACAAAAATAAAACATGGGAAAAATAGGAATTTAAGTCATAAACTAGCTTGATTAAACTAACAGAGAGAGGGAGTACTGAGTAGGACGTACAAAATATCTGAAACAAAGCCTTGACACGGAACAAAAACAAAACCTTGACACGGAACAAAGACAAAGCCTTGACACGGAACAAAGACAAAGCCTTGACACTGAACAAAGACTGGACATAGTTGACACTGAACAAAGACTGGACACAGAACACTACTAAATTACATTAATAATCTACTACTATATTATTATATATTATACTACTATCTATATATCTACTACTATATATAATACTATATATATATATCTACTACTATATTATTATATATTATACTACTATCTATATATCTACTACTATATATAATACTATATATATATATCTACTACTATATATATTATTATTATATACTACCATATATATTATATATTGATTTTACTATACTTACTGTTTTTACTATTTTTACTGTTTTTACTGTATTTCTGTAGTATTTGCTGTTGTTTTAACTGTTTTTACTGTATTTTCTGTATTTTCTGTATTTTTTGTATTTTCTGTATTTTTCGTATTTCCTGTATTTTCTGTATTTGCTGTATTTCTGTGTTTACTGTACTTACTGATTTTAGTATTAATACTATAATACTTAATCTGATAATACTTAATACTATACAATATATCTAAGTCTAAATACTACATACACTACATACTACATATACCTCTACCCCCAATATATCTAAGTGTCTATATATTTGGTATCATATATATATATATATATATAAGTTTTTAATTATATATAATTAATTATTTTCATAAAACTCAAAATTAAAGAATCTAACTTGTATGTTAAAATATAAACTTTTTTTTTTTTTTTTTAAAAAAACAGCATAAAACTCAAAATTAAAGAATCTAACTTGTAAGCTAAAATATACCCTTTTTTTTTTATTAAAAAACAAAATTTCTAAGATTCAATTCTAAAACAGTAACTGTTTTCCCTTTAATAAAAAAATTAAATTAATTCTATTTAATTAGTTTATTCTATTTAATTAGTTTATAATTTAAAAATTAAAATTAGAGATTAATTATGGCGCTGACATGTAGGCGCTATCACCTCTCCTATTATATATATATATATATATATATATATATATAGATTTTTAAAGTATCTATGGGGTTAGGATGAATGTCATAGTGTTGAAGCAAGTAATAATCTTGGAGGAGTACGGGCTAAATGTCATGTTTTGGAGGCAGAGGCGGAGCTAAATGGGGGTTCATAGGTTCGGACGAAACGATTAGCTTTTCGCAAACCCTATATTTTTATTAAAAAACTAAATAACTATATGTACATTAACAGACGAACCCCCAAACAAAATTAATTTAGAACCCCCAAACTCTTAACCTTGGCTCCGCCTCTGCTTGGAGGAGTAATCAATTAACAAGTTTAAGTGGCAATTTAAATTTACCACACACCTTAATCAACTTACGTTTAATTTTTAATGACTTTTTTTTTTTTTTTTTAAAACAATTGACTCATGGTTAACATATCTTGGTAGAAAGTATCACATTGCCTTTCCAAGCGTGGCATCATATGATCAATAGTTTAGTCAAGGTGAAGTATTACCTTAGTGCCGAAGAAGACAATTCGAGACAGCCTACCATGATTTATATTTAACAACAGTTGATAGTAATAGATCATAAGTACATGCAATAGGAAATAAGCACCCAACATTTTGATCTCAAATATTTATCAAAAATTCCATATGTTAAATTTGACCAGAATTATGAGACAAAAAAAATTTAGGTGCAATTTGTAGCTTGTAATTTACATTTAGAAGTACAATTTTACACTTTTCAGCTATTTTAATCTATTTTCTAGGATCAAGTGCAACTTCAAATGTTGAGTCTACGAAGAATCAATCAATAGTTTTTTTTTTTTTTTTTTGGTTAGTGCCCCTTGGCCAACTAAACTCGAAGACCTGGTGCATACTATTTACTAACTCATCCAAATATATATAGTAGGTCTTTTCTTTGAAATAAAAGAAAATCCAAGTGGGTTAAGTTTAGAGAAAATAACAAAAAAATACATTATTATTAATGTTAATTATTCTCTGAAATAGTAGTTTTTGGAATTACATTTTCTGCTATTTAATTATTCCGGATATATGTATATGAAGACTCAGTTATATGTATTTTACATATACATGTGAGTTAAATTAGGTGTACTTTGATCAAGGTACAATGTATTCAAAGCATGATTCAGTTGTATCTAGGATACACTAGGATACATTAACTCTCTCTCTCTCACTCTCCCCCTCTTTGTATTTATATTTTACAGTGTCTTTGAGTTTCATAATTTCGTGTATTTGTGTATCCAATATCAATTTCTTTGAATACATAATTAATAAAATATGAAAGCATGTATCCAATATTAATTTACCAGCACAACCAAAATTAATTTCTTCTAGTGCATTCAATATCAACTATCTAGTGTATTTCATATCAGATACAATGTATCATGAGCAAACTTGAACAATGTATCTAGTCTATCCGTGCATGGATGCATATATATGGTATCAAAACTCATGCATCTGACATCAAATATGCACTAATACATTCATCAATTGTCTCCAAGTGCCATCACCACTGAGCAGGTTCACAATGTAATGACCCTAAAGGTCATTTTAGAAAATTATCATTTTACTCCTCCCAATAGTTGCTCCATGTATTGTTTGATCGGATTATAAAGTTGGTTTTGAAATTTGATTTTAAAGTTGTGATTTTTTTGGAAGTTTTAGAGTTTTGGAGAGTCAAAGTGTTTAAGAGTGTTTTTTGGTAACAATTGAAGCTACGACTCTCGAAATGGAAATCCACCAATTCCATTAGCTCCGAAACGTGACTTTTGGGTTAGTAGGATTATTGACTCATGCCTTGAGGTATTCAGATGAACTTTGGAAGAGTTTTTGTACTTTAAAAGTTGAAAGCATAAGATAGTTGATCAAAGTCAACATTTGGTGAAAGCAAGCTCAGAATGAAATTTCAATAGTTTCATTAGCTCCGAAATGTGGTTTTTGGTCTTGACAAAATTGAAAGAATACTTGAAAACCTTAGCTTTCTCCTCTTGGAGCCTTGCTCTAAGACTTGGAAGAATTAATGAGAGTAATAGGGTTGATTAGTACTGCTTAGAACCTTATTTAGGTGTAAAAAAATTGGGATTTAGGCTTAGAAGGGTGGGAAAAGACTGAATTACCCCTCTTAAAAAACTATTGAAAACCTTTCATGGGCTATTTGCGGTTCGTGGTTTGATCTATGGACCGTATATCCCAGCCGTGGAATTCATATTGAAATTTTCAGGCTCAAAAGTTCATTATACGGGCCCAAACTACGACCTATAGATCTGTCCGTAAGAATTAAACCCACAATTTTGACTCTAGTACTTTTTCCACAAGTGAACAATATGTGTTGTAGAAAATTCTACGGCCCATAGAAGTGATTTGTAGGTCACTGATTCAGAAAACTCTGTTGTAGTAGTCTCTGGTAAAACAGTTATAACATTTTACTCCAAACTCAAAATAAGGCAAACTTGGTGCCGTTGAAAAGAGGATGTAACATCTCAGTAATTGAAAGAACTAGAAAGAGTTAGAATTGGAAATAGTCATTTTATGAAAGAATGAAAAATCTGGAAATTTGTTAAGTTATGTTAAGTTTGAGTGTTGGGTCAACTTCAAATGGCCATAACTCTTATCTCAGGATGAGCTAGGTGTGCTTCTAGATACCGTGGGAAATATCTTGGAATTATCTTTCCAACGTCGATGAGTTTACGCGATTCCGAGTTCGTATGACTGAGATATGCCCATTTGAAGTTGAACTGCTCAAATAAGGAAAGTCTAATCCGGATTTTGGAAGGGTAGTTTGGTCTTTTCCTTACCAAATTACTTTATTTCATTTTTAGGAGTTCAATTGGGGTCTAAACTGAACTCGGTCAGTTTATGCTTTTGAAAACTAAGTTAGGGTTTTGAGAGAAGAGAAAAGAAGAGGAGAAAAAAGGAGAAGGAGCAAGAATCGTCAAGTTCTTCAAGATTCGCTTGTGGATTTCGTCAAGGGGTGATCCTTACGAGGTATGTGAGATCACATAGCGTTGGGTTAGTTCACCCATGCACCAATCATGATTCAATTCAGCGAAGCTGTATTGTTTTGAAAACAAATCCTATGGGTTCTTGATATTAATTCGTTTGAAATCTTGCGGGTTCTTGCTGTTGAAGTTTCTTGAGGTTGATTCATGTATTTAGGTGTGATTTCGAGTTGAATCTTGCATATATTGAGGGTATAGTCGATTCTAAGAGTTTGGGGGAAAGAACCAAGTTGAAATAGGGGGTTTAGAGTTGAAAAACGAGCAAGAAAAGTCGGAGTGCACCTGGGTAGGGGCTTCGGGCTCCACCCCAGCCAGAGCGCCCCAAAAGTGGCTCTGAAGTTTGGGCTATGAGGTGCCGCGCCAGCCAGAGTGCCCCAACGCAGCCCCTGAAATTCAAGGGCTAGCGCCCCTCGCCTCTCAGCGCACCAAGGACACCAATTCTTCCCATTCTTCCCCTATCTTTTCGTACTAGTTCCTTAGCAACGTACCTATGTTTTCTAGTTGATTCCAACACTCTAAGGTACGTATAAACATCATGAAATCATTCATAAATATGAGATCATGAACCTTAAATCCATAATTCATTTCAAGGAAAGTTAAGAGCCAAGTCAAGAGGCAAAGAGTTAGGTCAATAGAAGTTCATAAAGTTTTCCAAAAGTCTTTCACAAACGTTTTAACTTTGTTTTAAGACTTAGACTTTGAGTTGAGTAAAGACTAAGAGTAAAGTTCAATTCTTCAAAGATTATATGGGAACTAAGTATTCTCAAGAGTTAAAAATGTTTTCACATTTGAGCAAGAAGGGAAACACCGATTTTCAAGAGAGATTTTAAGCTAAGTTTTGAGTAATTATCTCAAACCAAAGAAAGAGTTTTGTTTTAAAAACATATGAGCTAAGTATATTTTTGGGAGTAGTATTGAGCACCAATATGGAGGAGCGAGTTCATAATAACTCAAGTCTCCATAAACCATGTAGCCATCATGGGTAGAAAAGGATTATACTTTTTAGATGATTCCTTAGTGCTTTTTAGCATAGACTAGTGGATCCACTTAGTTAAGGCGTTCTATATGATGACAAAGTATAGGATAGTTGTGGCAGCGTGGGCAAGACGATGTATCACTACTTAGGCTCATAGTAGTGGTTGTCAGTTAGAGAAACTCCCACAGAAACTATGTTACTTTATTATATGAGTAAATTGAGTTGTTATTGCATTTCTTTAACAAATTGAATTGCTACCTATTGTTTTAAATGCTTTGTACATCTGCACCCTATTTATTGTTGAGTACTTTGCATTTGAGTTAAGTTGTCCATTAGTTGAGTAAAGCCAAGGTAAGTGTTTCTCTCAGATTCCTTTCAAGCTTATGTTATGTTTAGTTTTCCTTCGCATACTCGTATATTCAATGTACTGATGCCATTTGGCCTGCATCATTTTATGATGCAGACACAGGTAATCAGGATCAACATCCAGCGCCTTGTTGATCCAGTTGAGCACTTAGAGTTAGTTGGTGAGCCTCCTTGCCTTCCGGAGGGCTCCTTTTTCATTGCTTTAGTACTTTAGTTGTTAGGATGATCGGGGGTCTTGTCCCGACATCCCTCCTTGTTTTAGAGGCTTTATAGACAGTTAGTAGTTCAGTTGTCTTTACACTGTTATTTCTTATGTTAAGACTTGAGTTGCCATCTATGGCTAGTTGAATGTTTTATCCTTAAACATTCTGAGTTTAATTTGAGATAGTTGTTTTATAAGTGCATTTGATCATTGTAATAATACTTAGAGTCTTCCGCTGAGAGTCTAGCCAGGCCAAGGGTTCGCTTGGGGCAAGAAATGGTTCTCGAGTGCCAGTCCCGCCCAGGGTGTAGGCTCGGGGCATGACAGAGGACTTATAGAACTCTAATTTGATAGGTCATGATTCACCTAATTCATTATGTGCGGAGAGATATGGTCATTCAAAGTTGATCTAAGTAGAATCTTATATCAAAACTCAATCAGTAAGGAATCTTTCAACTCAACTTTGTATCAAGGGATTCTTGTGAACTTAATTTATGTCGAAATATATCAATATACTAAAGAATTGACCTTAAAACCTAAGCATAATTTATGAATTATCTGATATGGCCTTATACACAAATAAATAATGGTTCGAATCTTCGCTTAGAAATTTTTTCGGTGTTACGTTTTATAGTCTTATTTGTCCAATGCCTAAGCGTACATCTTACTCCTCGCAATACCTTTTACCGAAAATCTCCAAAATACGTTTTTACTATACCCAACCTGAAACTCACTCCATAAATACCTTTTAAAATATTTATTTTTATAAAATAGAATTTAGGATATATTCCTTTTAAATTTCGTAAAATGATCGAGCCTAAACAAATTGAATGAAGTTAGTAAGATAAAAAAAATAAATATAAAAGAGCAATATAAGAAATATAAGTTAGACGCACATGAAGAATTCAAATCTTTATCACATAGCTCAAAAGTCTCATACTTTATCATATTCTTATTACAAAACACTGAATAAAGTATTGAGTAACAAAAACAACTAACAGCATGTAAACTTCACTAATTATTCCCCTCCCCATTACAAGAATCATTTGAGTACCAATAATCAAATCCCATAGTAATTAATTAATTCTAAGAGGACCACTTGAATTGCAATACTTGATTGCCTTGAATATTGAGATACAATCCATCATTCTTTACATGCCATTCACATATATTATTTTCACATCTTTGAGAATCTCTATTATTATCAAAGAGAACAAATGTACCATGTACCCCTTCTGATGTTTGAGCAGTCAAAGCAAATGAAGCAATTGCTTCTTGTTTTGGATCACCAAAATTCACTGGAAAAGAGCCTTTAGTTCCTTGTGGAATTGGCAAAGTTCCATCATCAAAACCCATAATTATACAATGAGCTCCTAAATTGGCAGTTAATTCATTGTTGATTAATACAGTAAATTGTATACATTGAACCAAAGAACATGAATAATATATAGTGAAAACAAGAAAAGTTGTTGGCAAATTGAATTGTGAAGACTTCATTTTTCTTTCATTTTTGCTACAAAGTGTGGTCAATATATGAGTGAAGTATTAGTCTTTATATAGTTATATAATATGAAATTTTATGGGAACAGAGTCTAGACTATCATGCTAATATGTAATATAGTAATGTTCCCTTAAATTAATATTACGAGTCAACTATATATTGTTCATGGAGAAGTGATAATGGATTGACTGTTATTTAAGATCTCTTTCCTATTTTTTATTTTATTTTTTTAACTTGTCAATCTCTTTAAGTGTAGTTATTCTCAATTATTCAAGGAAAATGTTTTAAATCATTTTCTCATTATATGGGATGTATAAAATTTTTTTCTTTTGTTCCATCAAAACTTAAGGGAAATTAACACTTCTAGTCTTCAATTAATGAATCTATGCACTTTTGGTTCATTGATTGTGAATTTTTATAATTTAACGAATTATTAAGCATTAAGCCGCTTGGTCAATATGCTGTATTAAATTTTAATATTATTTTATATTTGGAGATCGGATAATATGTAAATATAACTATGCTCCAATATTTTTAATTACACAAAGATTTTCTTGCTCAACTATTATGACAAAATGATGTTAGAGTAAATGTTAAAGATTCTCATCATTTTCACCTCCTCATTGTTCTTAATAACTGCAATTGACGTATCTTTTGTTATGTTGATTTCATTTATATAATATTTAGTCAAAGTCGAATGATCTTGTTGTTACAAAAAAAAAAAATCTTATTTAGTGATTCATATGCTTACTCTCTAGAATTGTTGTCCAAAACTCAAACTTACTGAATTTAGCAAACAATTGACGATTCTTAAGAATCGGAAAGACAATCATCAAATAATCTGCATGTTCATCCTTACTCCAACAATCGATAAAAATGTCATCTATGAAAAGAATAACGAACATATCTAAAAATAATATTTGAACACTATGTTCAACAAATCCATGAAAGTTGCAGGAGCATTTGTTAGCCCAAAAGACAAAACCAAAAATTCATAGTGACCATACCTAGTTCTGAAGGACATATTCAGAATGTTTCATTCTCTAACTCTGAGCTAATGAATTTGATTTCCCTTTTTTGGGGGGGGGGGGGCGGCTTTGGGAAATCACCGAGAAACAATTCTAGAAATTCATTCACCAACGAAACTTAATGAGGATTTGAGGTTTCAAAACTGGTATCCCTAATCCAAAATAAATGATAGATACAACCCTTATAAATTATTTTTCTGGCCTTAAGGCCCGAGATAAACTGATCTATAGGCGTTGAGGTACTACCCTTTCATTCTATGACTGGCTTATTGGAAATTAAAATTTAACGACTTTGGTTCTACAGTCAATTGAGGCATAACTAGCATAAAGCTAGTTTGTAATGACCTAACCTGGTCGTTATGAGTAGGTCCATAGGGAAAGAATTTGGACCCACAAAAATTTCTGGTAGTAACTTAAAATTCTTCGTTAGGCCAGCCTTAGATAGAAATTGGGCTTGGTGGGGTCTGGAGCCATCCGAGAAGAAGTGGGGTCCTTTTGTTGAAATTTTGTTGATGTATACTTGTATACAAGACATTAAGGAGTCCATAAGAACTTTAGAATTGAATTCGGGTAAGTAAAACTCCTGGAATTAAACTTGACGTGCAAGGTATGTGTTGTGATATCAAGGGAAGGAGTTCTGTTGTAAAAGAGGCCTATTAGCGGATGTTGAGCTACATATCTCTCGTCGATCTCACTTCAGTGGGTGGTGTCCCACTATAGCGGGGTAAGTTGACTCTATAACGACGTCGCAATAGCGAGACATGGGTTGCTATAGAGACAAAATAGGGATTTTATGCACAAAACTGCCCCAACCCTTATATTCTGCACTTTGAGTTCTTGAAATTTGGAGGGGCCATTTTGGGTAGTCTTCATAAGTTTTCCCATGAAATTCTTTGAGAAAAAAAAATTCGACTCCCCAATATTGCAAATTGTTTCTTTAGCCTTAGAAACTAAGCCGTTGCTATTGGGGGAAGGTTTTTGCATGATTACATGGAGGAAAAGAGCCCTAAGTTAGGGAAGATGATCACATTTTGGCCGGGGTTGGGATTTGTTAATAATCTGGGTAAATTAATAGGCCATTAAAGATTGATTATTGTTTGTATTTCTTATTATAAACTAAGAATAATCTGAGGCACTTCACAAGGGGAAAGCTTGGGCTATTTAGAATTTTCAAGAGGCTTGATTTGGGTAGGTGATGTTTGTATATTTTTTATTTACGTATGTGTGCATGTCTACTGCTTTTTAGTATCATATGTTCAATGCGTAATAGGAGGCATATGAAATGACATCGTGTATGTAATCTTATGTAATGAACTTGTGTGACTTGGGGTTTTTAAGTGGTCTTGTTCATTGTGCTTTGTGATTATGCATGCTTGCTTGTGATTGGTGGTTGGCTCGGGTACCACACTAGTACATAATGTTGTTGGTCGGATCGAGTACCACATTGTTACAAGATATATGGTTGGTTTGGATACCACGCCTGGTATGACACTAACAGTTTCATTTGGGTTCTGTGAAAGGAATCATGTATGTGATTATAGTTCCATGAGAGGATTGGATATTACCATTATGATCATATTACATGTTTTATGCATTGGTTGATTCATGACATATGACTATGAGTATGTGGTTGGTAATTGTTGATTGTGTATTATTATGTATTATTATTTTCTGGTGAACTGTTTACCTTCACAATCTTGGATTGACCGAGTGATCCTACTAGTACACGATGGTTTCTGTACTATTACTGCACTCTTTTTCCTTTCTTGTTGAGTGTAGCGAATTGTCTAATGAGAGACGTTTAATTCCAAGTCCAAGGATGAGCTTCTTTTTCCAGGCTTACATGGATTCTTCTACATTTTTGTGTCCATTTGTTCGGATAGACTATAGACTTTAGTTATGTTTAGATTTCGAGGTTGTTTCCCTAGTTTGACTATTTAGAGTTTTTGTATGGTGTCTTTCAATTCTTAGAGATAATTCCGCGTCACAATTGTCTTAGCTATTGAGTTGAGTTTTTGGGGACTCAATTTTATAGTTACTAAACTATTTTCTTTATTTTATTGCTAAAACTTGGTTTATTTATATAGTGTTGGGTTAGTTTGGATCAGTCCTTGGTTCTTCCATCAGGTTGCTTCAGTGTGGGTGCCACTCACGATGGTTGGGGGTCATGACACAATCCATACCTAGAATGAGATCAAAATTAAGCATGTCTAACTCAACTATATTGACTAAAGTTTTTCTGAAAAATTGCAATGGAGAAATTTCTATAAACCCGTTTAGCTAAAACTAACTCACCAACAAGAGTATAGACTGAGAAGAGTTTTGCTAAAATTTTGAGATTGACATCAAATGTCATAGAATCTTAAAGAGTCACAAAGGAATGTGTGTCTCCTAAATCTAACAAGGCAAAAAATTCAAATTGAAAGACTCATAACATACATTGACCATATAAGAGCCCTCTCGATCCTATCGAGTCTGAAGAGCATGAAACTTATTTTGACTTTGTCTTCCATCAGAGCTAGATGTGGTATCATGTTGAGTCGGGCGACCTACTAAAGCACTAGGCTAAGTTAGCTGATGAACATTTATACCTTGCTTGCAATCGATGGGCAATCCTTCAATCTATGACTAGTCTTACAACATCCAAAGAAACTATTGGTACCATCCATGCATTATTCCGTATGGTTCTTACCAATCTTCTGACAAGTAGGAAAAGAACGTCCACTAGAAACACGACCCCATGACCAAGAGTTTGGCACCCTATTGTCACGACTCAAGACTACCCCCTAGACGTGACATGGTGCTTAGAGTCATGAGTGGCCTTAAGCTAACCACATGGCATAGCACGACACTAGGATATCATACAAAACTGAAATAACATGGAAAAGTGGAATAGAAACTCAAATTACTAACATAGCATAAAAAAGAAATTTGAATACAATTACTCATAAAAGAGAAAAATCAGTAACGTATGAAGAGAAAGAACTAGTGTATGCCTTTTTGTTTTATATTTTTTAAAATTAAAAGTAGTCATGCAAGCCCATTTATTATATAAAAAACCAATGCATAAATCAAGGCCCTAAATAATGACTCGATACAACAAGCCTTAAAAAGAAAAATAAAATAAAAGGAAAGCTACTAAACCTAACAAGAAATATCTAGCCCTTGTATCGATAATGTCGCCTCTTCTTCTTTCTTGTGAAGTCTCAAGCTTGCCAAGATAATAATGGCGATATCGAAGAATGAAATCGGGATTCTAACATCAGATTGGAGAAACACAATACAAATATCTGAGCTTGGATAGAATCCACCTTAGAAATTTGAAACCTCTAACAAAAATGCCATGAGTTCTGACTTCGTTTAAAAATTCTTCAGCTAAAAAAATATGACTGGTAAGCTTCTTTTTGATTTGATGTCCCCAAACTTATTAGATAAGTAATAAATGTTCCAAGACTGGCTTTCTGTTTTAAATATTAACCATCTCCGATATCTTTTTTCTACATATTGAGCTAAACGGTGATACCATTGTGAAAGAATAAATGCCATGGTAAGTCAGTCATATACATGAAAGCTTTGTCTATCTCTCAACTGTTTCTCTTTTTGCCTTGTCCCTCCTATAATAATTTATATGGAACACAAGCTGTATCCCTGAAATCCCTATTTTTGATGTTTCTAATTTGTAAATTAAAACTTGGGCTATATCTATATCCAAAATAGTAAAATAGGCTTAGTTGTTAAAAGAATATCTTGAGTTATATATAATATGATTAGTACCAACAATACAGAAAACTTGATTAATTAGAAAATCAACAAGTCTATTGCCTTCTCTAAAATTGTGCTCCACCCTCACTGCTTCTTTGTTACTTGAAGTGGTCTGTTGCAAGATATTCTTTTGTTGAGACTATTTACATTGCTTACAAGTTAGCTATAGTCGGTTATGAGTTAGATGATCATATATTTAATCTCATTTTCCAGCTGTGTATAGTTGCAGGATTCAAGTTAGTTAGACTAGCTATTTTTCCTTTTCTCTTGTATAAATAGATGATTTGTATGACTCCTTGATTCACTTCCTGATAATGAGATCTGAAAAGAAGTTTCCAATTTCTCTCTCTCTATATTGAAGAATTCTCCATTAATGGAGTTCGTCAAACTTTAATATAAGCTAAAACAAGCTGAGTTTAACATGGTATCAGAGCCATAAAAGGTCTCTCTTCATCCAAATTTTATTTTGGTCTAATTTTTTTCTCAATCTCTTTGTATCTCATATCGTTCGATTTCAATTTCAATATGATTCTACACATTTTTGCCCATTCAAATCTCTCTTTGCTTTAAGAAATTCTATTCCTATTATTTGATCTATTCTCGTCATGATTAAAATTGTTAATAAAACCACTGGTTCATCTGTTTCATCTTCCCTAACCTTCGATATTTGGAAGTCCTTTGTACATCCATCCGTCTGAGAGTGCCGGTACAATGTTGGTTCCTATTCCATTTTTGATGGAGTTGGATTTCACTCATAGAAGAGGGGTGTGTTATGCTCACTTGCTGTAAAGAACAAATTGACGTTCATCAATGAGAATGTAAGAAACTAGCTCAAACGACGTCTGATTGTCGCTAGTGGGATTGATGCAATGCCATAGTGAATTCCTGGATCTTGAATTCCCTCATTAAGGATATTGTGGATAGTGTTGAATACGTATTTGATTTATTGGAATTGTGGAGTGAGCTGCATGATCGATATGACCAGACTAATGGGGTCAAGCTATATCAGATTCTAATGGAGATTAACGATCTTGGGCAGGGTAATCTGAATATTACTTTCTACCATACCAGGATGAAGAAGCTATGGAAAGAGCTCAACACCCTGTGTGTGAAGAGCAATTGCAGTTGTCTCTGCACTTGTGGTGCCAAAGACACCATGTATAAAGCTGGACAGGATAGGAAACTTATTCAATTTCTCATGGTCCTGAACAAAATTTATACCATCATTCGAGAAAGCATGCTCATGATGAATCCTTTACCATCTATGGGACAAACGTTTGCTCTCCTTGTCCAGGAAGAAAAGTAACGAGAATTCAAGCCGAACAGTCAGTTTTATTTGTAGAATCTTCTTCTCTGAATGTTTTTTCCTCAATTGTGTCCTTATCATCAGGGGCATTTTCATGAAACTTTTGTGGTTCATCAGATTTTCAAAACTTCCAGACCAACTACACTAATAGTGGCACCAAAACAAGGCTCTTATGTGATTATTACAAGAGATTGGGACACTTAAAAGACAAATGCTATAAGATTGATGGTTATCCCAACAAATCAGGTCTTAATAATCAATCCTACACCAATCATGCACATAGAAATCAACAAAACAACTTCAACCCCAATTCACAGAATATAGAGGATAGGGAATTGTAACCAATGTTCATAGAGATCTGCATGTCTCCAGCTCAAATGAGAGAAGTCAAGTCAACACTCAGAATGGACCTACCAGCTTATCTAAAGAACATTATAATCATCTAGTTAGCATGTTGCAACAGTTCCAAGGTGGAAACAAGCAGGATGGATTTGTTGCTGACTCAATCCCTACCAATAGAGCTGCCAACTTTGCAAGTCTAATTGTTTGCAACTCTTTTGTAGATTTTGATAAACTATTTCTTGGATGTTTCAAAATAAAAACTGACTCATGGATCCTAGACTCAGGGGCTACACATCATATCACCTTTGACAAAAACCATCTAACCAACCTCATCACAATACCATACCTCATACTTGTTAGATTGCCTAATGGTTACAAAGTTAAGGTAACTCAAATTGGAGAGGTGAAATCGGCTCCCGAAATCACATTGACCAATGTTATTTTTATACCTACTTTTAAGTACAATCTGATCTCCATCAGCTCTTTTGCTACAACCTTAAATGCATTGTCTCATTTACGAACTCTCTCTGTCTACTGCAGGCCCCTTCACAGAAGAGGCCTCTGGTGATTGGTAGAGTGCATGATGGGCTGTATATCTTCTGCTCACACTATCTACAGAAGAAAAATCCCATTACTCAGCAAGATAACATTTTTTCTTTTCCTTATTCTCATGTATTCAATATAACAGTGTACAATTTTAGTGCCATTTCCATTCATGTTCCCTCCATTCTGATGTAAAATAAATTTCTTTTGTTGTTGCTAAGGAGGAGAATACTCCTGCGCATGATTCTTGAAAAGATCCTGTTGTGGATGATAGAAATAATGTGTCTGATCATACTTCCTTTGTCTCTCATGATAATACTGTAGACTTGTTATATCATTACAAACTTGGTCATATCCCTTTTGTAAAAATGAAAGGTTTAATCTCAATACCAGTATAGTTCTCAACCAAGCGACCTTTCTTTTGCCAAATATGCCCCATGGCCAGACAACCCATGCTTCCCTTCCCTACCAGAACCACCACTTCCTCAAAATGTTTTGACCGGTTACACATAGACTTATGGGGACCATATCATACCAAAACATATAATAACTTTACTATTTTCGTACTCTTGTAGATGGCCACTATAGAGCAACATGGACTCATCTATTTAGTAGTAAAAGAAATGCTTTGTGCGTAATCCAATCTTTCATATCCATGGTCAAAAATTAGTTTAATACCACAGTAAAGACTATTAGATTAGACAATGGATGAGAATTTTCCAATAATGAAGCCACCTGTTTCTTTTAACCCAAAGGCATTATACATAAAAACTCCTATCCGCATATACCACAAACAAATGGTATTGTGGAAAGGAAACATAAATACCTACTTGAAACAGCTAGATCCCTACTTTTTCAATCCAAATTAGCCATAAAATACTGGGGTGAATGTATTCTGACAACTACTTACATAATTAACAAATTACATTCACATGTCTTGCATAACAAGTGTCCATTTGGAATATTAATACAACAACAAAACCCTCATACTATCATATGAGAAGTTTTGGTTGCTTATGCTATCCAACCACACCTAAAATTCACATGACCTACTTTTGACCCTAAGGCCAATCATCATGTATTCATAGGCTATCCTCCCAACACAAAGGGGTACAAAGTTCTAAACCTAGCCACTAGGAACATTCATGTGTCTTGAGATGTAGTATTTCATGAGACAATATTTCCCTGTTTATTAGCAAAAGAAAAAGATGCTATCATATTTCCTACTTCCCCTTTCTACTATTCTAACCTCCCTCATTTTTCCTCTTTATATCCTGATCCTATATCTCCTTCTGCCACCTCCAATACCCTTTCTGATGGACAATGTGATCAAAGGTCCAGTGCAATTCCTAACCAATTTGAGCCACCTGATACCTCCATCACCATACCTACTTGCCCTCCTCATAACTCATCAACCTCACCTCTTGCAACACTTACTACTAAACACACTAACATGTCTCCACATCTATATGTAGTCCCACCAATACCTGGGAAGTCAACAAGAGAGTACAGACTACCATCCTACTTACAATACTACATTCATTATGTCCCTAAGCCCACTTCACTTTATCTCTATGCCTCATTCTCCCAAAATAGTCATATTACCCCTGAAGATTTGTTTCCATTTAGTCAGGATTTTGTAATGAACATTTCTCATGACTGTGAACCATCATCTTATGAAGAAGCAACTATGAATCCTACATGGTAGATTTCTATGACACAAGAATTTCATGCACTGCAAGAGAACAATACCTGGGATCTGGTTCCTTGCCACCTGATAATAAATTCATTGGTTGTAAGTGGGTGTATAATATCAAACATAAGGCAGATGAGACTGTTGAGAGGTTAAATGCAAGGTTAATTGTGAAGGGATACACACAACATGTTGGAGTTGAATATAATGTAACTTTTTCCCCAGTTGTAAAAATGACAGTTGTCAGAGCTTTACTTGCTACTGCAACTAATAAATGTTGGGATATTTTTTCAGTTAGATATAAACAATCCACTCCGTCATGAGAAATTGTATGAAGAGGTTTATATGGATGTACCACATGGATTAGACACTAGCAGATCTAGACTTGTATGCAAGTTAAATAAGTCCCTGTATGGACTCATACAAGCCATCAAACAATGGTATGCAAGATTAACTGGTGCACTCAACTCTAGAGGTTACACACATTCCATGAATAATTATTCTCTATTCCATAGAAAGTTAGGATCTTCTATTGTTTTTGTAGTAGTTTATGTGGATGATGTTTTACTCATTGATACAGACCTAGTTGAAACCACTGTCGTGATGTCTTTCTTACACGACACCTTCAAGATAAAGGATTTAGGGAAACTACATTATTTCGTTGGTTTAGAGGTTTTGTATAAACATGATATCATTCTTATCTCTCAAAGGAAATTTGCCCTTGACCTACTCAAAGAATATAATTATAGTTTGTTCATATCATTCTCCTCACCTCTTGATCCTTTGATCAAGCTTTGAGCTGATGAAGGTTCACTAATACTCTCAGATCCTGCCTATTACAGGAAGCTCAATGGTAAATTAAATTTCCCCACAAACACTAGGCTTGATATTTCCTGTGGAGTTCAACACCTAAGTCAATTCATGTATCTATCGAGAGAACCCCATCTACATGCAACACTCTGCACGTTAAGATATTTAAAACAGGATCCCACCTTGGGAATGTTCATGTCCAACTCAGATGACTACGCTGTTAAGTCCTTTTGTGATGGCCGGGGCTTCCTGTCATGATTCTAGAAAATATGTTACTAGTTATGTTGTCCTACTTGGCAACAGTCTTGTGAGGCGGAAATCCAAGAAGCAAGAAATCATCTCTCTATCTTCAACTGAGGCAGAGTATAGGTCCCTTAGAAAGGTAGTTGGTGAATTGGTTTGGTTGCAGAGATTATTTGATGAACTTACAGTCATTACCGGCCTTTTCCATGTATTTTGTGATAGTCAATCTTCTTTACACATTGCCAGAGATCCTGTTTTCTATGAGCATACAAAGCATAGTGAGATAGATTGTCACTTTGATAGAACTAAACTTCAAGAAGGACTAATCATCCTACACCATGTTGGTACTGACAATCAGTTGGCTGACATCCTCACCAAAGCACTCACTGGGGTTAATCATTCCATTGTTCTATCCAAGCTGGCAGTGATTGCATCACCTCCAACTTGAGTGGGGGGGGGGTGTTGAGACTCTTCACATTGCTTACAAGTTAGCTATAGTCTGTTATGAGTTAGTTAGATAATCAAATATTTTATCTCATTATTTCTAGTTGTGTATAGTTGTAGGATTCAAGTTAGTTAGGCTAGATATTTTTCCTTCTCTCTTGTATAAATAGATGATTAGTATGACTCCTTGATTCACTTACGACAATGAGATCTAAAAAGTAGTTTCCAATTTTTCTCTCTCTATATTGAAGAATTCTCCATTAATGGAGTTCATCAAGCTTTAATCTAAGCTGAAGCAAGCTGAGTTTAACAACTTTTTTTATTTGTTAATATCATTAATTATGTTTTGAGTTTAGAAGTCAATATTTCATTTGCTTTGATATTTTTCTTGACTGATATTAAAGCTAAAAGAACAAGAAGTTGTCCCTGTGTTATTATATTTAGCACTTGATTGACATTAACATGTAATTAGACTTCTGGACCAATTTGAGTCACTTGGCTAGTTAGTTTGACTTAATTTCCTCTAACTTTTTTCATGGTTATCATTTATGCCTTTAATTCTACTATTATAGATATGAATATGTACAGTTTTTAGTTGTGTGAAATTATTTTGTATTTGTGCTCTATTTGTCTTTTCATAATTTTCTTTTTGATTCAGTATGCAAGGTTTGGATATTTGTGTAAAGTTTTATATGTATCTATTATTTTATCGAGAAGAGACAATTTACCTTTATTCTCATTTGCATGGCCACATAGCTGCTTTCCTCAACACTATAGAAATTAATTAGTGTATTTCTATTGATTTTTGCTAGAAGGTATTTATATTTGGGCTGGAACTGAAGATCTTGATTACATACACTAGCTATGTAAATGCGGAAATGAGTGCGAGTATACGTAATGGTACAATATTCACCGGCCGGAGCACCGAGGCAAATGTCATGCTACAATATTCATGTGATAAGGTACACACTAGCTAATGAAAATGCCTTTTCATTCATCATTTCAAGTACAATTGTTTTAGTGATATATGTTTCTCCAATGCCAGATAGCGTGCACACTTTTGTATACAAAAGTCATAATTGGACCTTCACATAAAACCTTTAGTCCAAAAATAACAGTTTTGTGAGGCTATAAATAATTTTATATATATATATATATATATATATATATATATAATTTTATTTTAAAATTTCATATCAAGTCAAATTAAACACTAAATTTAAATGATGAGAGTGTATATATATTTAGTGTTTAATTTGACCTGATATGAAATTTTAAAAATAAAATTAACTTAAAAATTTTTTGATCTTAAATTAAAAATGTGTGCATCGTTTAAATCTAGTAATTTTAAACATGCTTAAGTTAAAAAAAACTTACTAAGTAGATAGAGACACTTTTTCTTAGGACAAATAAAAAAAGAAAAGTTAAACACTTGAATTAGGATGGAGAGTGCCGTAGGTGGTTTGCCATAGATTCCAAATATTTTTACTTGAAATTTATGAAGATAGATTTGAAGATGACGTTATATTTGGTTATGTTTTTTCCAAAAAAGTATTTAGTGTAATTTTCATGCTTAGTACTTATTTTAATGTAACTTTGAAAGTGAAAAAATCAAATAGAGAACATGTAAATTATAATGTTTTTTTTCCAAATTTGAAATACAACTTCAAGTTAAATTCCACCCATAGTGAGTTAGGAAATAATCAACAAAAGGGTGTTCCAAAATTTCCACTCGCGAGCACCAACTCAGTATCTTCCCCTACTTTTCCAGTTCGTCTTTACAACTCAACTTTCCTCCATCTTTTTCTCCGGTTTTCCCTTCACTTATCACCCACAAAAATGGCCTCCCACATTTCAACAATCATTGACCAATCTACTACATCAACTGACTTGATATCTTAGAGTAACTATCAATCCAATCAATCCACATAATGTTTGAACTAATCTTTTATCATATCATCTCCAAAAGAATTATCATCAAGAAAATTTGAAGGAATTGAAGACCCAATTTCCATCAAAGTCACATTCTTTAAAATTCTCAAAGCATCAAATTCGAAGTCATTAAAAGTGCTCACAATAATTCTTGGCTTTTCTTCACTATTCAATATCTTAGTTTGCCTCTTCATAGACTCGACTGGTCAGTTGCTACTCTCCATATCATCAAATACAATAGAAGAAAATCAATTGGACTAAGTGGTGGATATCTTTGTAACTCTGTTATTTTATTTTTAGAATCACAATTCTTGAAATAATCAGAATAATCAGTAAATTTATAATAATAAATAAAAAGCAATGGTTGGTTGAATCCAAAATAGTGTAGACGGGATATTAATTTTTTTTGCTCATTGAAACAACTCAATCCATAATAATAGTGTAGATGACATATGAAAAGAGAGAATTATTTTTTGCATTTTCAATTTAATCTAATCAAATGCAAAAAATAGTTCCTCTTTTAATATGTTATCTACACTATTATTTTGGATTGGGCTTGTCTAGTGGACAAAAATATTTAATATCCCATCTACACTACTTTGAATCCAACCAACCGTAGTTTTTTATATTAATTATTTTAGATTTTCTGATTATTTCTAGAATTGTGATTCTAAGGATAAAATAATAGAGTTGCAAAGATTTCCACCTCTAAGTCTTATTTATTTTCCTTCTTTTGTATTTGATGATGTGAAGGGTAACAATGGGGCAGTTTAGTCTAGAAGTGGCAAATTGAGATACTAGATAGTGAAGAAAATTCAAGAATTCTTGTGAACGCTTTCGATGATTTGGAATTTGATACTTTGAGGATTTTAAAGAATGTGACTATTGTGATTGTGACTTCTATTCCTTTAAATTTGTTTGATGATAATTCTTTTGGAGCTGATATGATAGAGCTTAGTTCAAAAAATAATAGGGATTGATTGAATTTAATGACTAGTAGATTATATATTTACATAGCATTTTGTAGTTACTCTTAGATATCAAGTCAATTGATGGAAGAGATCGGTCAAGGGTTGTTGAAATGTGGGAGGCCATTTCTGTGGGTGATAAGGGAAGGGTAACATGATGAAAAGCCGAAGGAAAAGTTGAGTTGCAAAGAAGAACTGCAAAAGGAGGGGAAAATAGTGAATTGGTGCTCACTCGTGGAAGTTTCTTAAACACCATTTTGTTGACTATTTTCTGATTGGAATTTGACCCTGGTGGGCATAGCTTCTAGGGTACCCATTATGGTGTGTCAGATCTAAAATAATCAAGTTTGTAATACAATGATCGTTCAAGGTGTTTGGAAGAATGGAGTCAGAGTGAATGACAGTGAATGTGGTATCGTGGAAAGAGATGAGTTTGAGAGGTTTATAGAGATCACAATGGGATACGGTGAGGAAGGGGAAGAATTGAGAAAGAATGTCAAGAAAATGGAGGGATTTGACTAAAAAAGCTATGAAGGAAACTAGATTATCAAACGTGAATCTCAAGGATTTTGCTAATGAGCTTTTAGTTGGTTGTAATGAGTACTAAATCACTCAATATATCATCCCAATAAATAGCTAGTAATCAATTGTAGTTTTCATAGAGATTGTTCTCTGCTTCTGAAAAAGTAGTGAATTTCTTTTGAACTATTCAAAATGAGACAATCTTATTAGTTTATTTTCTTCTTTAGTACACACATTTACCGTTAACGAGATTTTCAAAAAATTAGGAACAGTAATAAGAAAGGGCAAGGAACATGATTGTGTGGGAGAAAGTAAAATTGTATAATCTATTATTTATAATATTCTATTTTTGTTGTTTAAGGCTCAACTCACCCACCCCATTTGTTATTCCTACAAAAACACTTTTGAATTTGGAACAAATTATTAGTTTCATCCTTGAACTATTGACAGTCTTTAAAATACCCTTCTAGTTGACTAATTGAACTCAAATACACCGCTTTCATACCATACACAGAAACCTGTTATTCACACGCGTACGCATGGAATTTTCTGCTAATATAACATATACATAGATATATTTCATGGCATAAGAGGGGTGTTTTAAAATTTAGTTAGTCAAGTAGAGAGATGTTTTTAAGGTTACTAATAGTTTGGGAACGAACCTAATAATTCTCATCAAGTTCAAGGATGAAACTAACAACCACATCTTTATTTTATTTTTAAAATATTATTTATTACTTGTCCTTTTTTATTGGGTAAAATAAAAAACTCACTTCTATTAGATTTTTGTCACAACGTGATCCATTGTTATTCATAAGGCACCTCATGTGGAAAGTCAAAAAATCTTGAAAATGCATTGCCAATTTAAAAATTGGAGTACGCAACAATTTGGTAAATTTGAATTGATTTGGGCTGATGTCAACCACTATAGCGAGAATCATCCGCTATGGAGGCACCGCTATAGTGCCTCTTGGGTGCTATAGCGAGCTAATGGGAATCAAACTCTAGTCAACGTGTTATCTTTTATTTTTCCTTCCACTTTCCGAGGAGAAAATAGACGGGGGATGCTCTAAAGATCCTACTAAGACAACTGTAGCATGCGAGCAATGGAGCGGAGGGATTTCAACATAAAGGAAGTAAAAACTCAAGGATTTCTGATTTGCGTTCATCACGACTTGCTCTCACAGAGCCAAAAGCTTAGGGTGAAAGTTCCTCAGTAGTTACTTGGCTGGCAATTAGGTTAGGCCTTCTTAAATGGGTCATTTAGTGTTCTTTCCTTTGCTTGATATTTTGTAGATTTTGGAGAGTGCTTACCCAGGCCCGCGGGCGCGAAGGCTGGATAGTTAAATTTGTTGCTTATTGTTGTTAAGGCGGGAAAATATTGTGATTAAGGGGTGGTTCTCTAGTTCTTGATTGTTAACCTTGAGTTCCTTGTTGGGGGTGGCATGGTGGTAGTTTTAAGATTAAGTGTTGTGAAATTTATGGATTATAACTAATTTTGGGGTTTGTGGTAATTGAGGAAAAGAAAAATGAGCGGGAAGAGTATTAATTCGTGGGAATTGGGAGGTTATTCCTGTGAACAAATGTGTACTCAAAATTGGATCCAGTGTTGGCTTATTTATATATACTAGTTTTGCGGCACGTGCGTTGCACGTGTGTATCGTATATATAATATATGATGCTGTAAAATAGAATTAATATTACTAAATTAAATATTTTTAGTAAATAATTATAATTAAACGAACATATGACAAGTGTTTTTAAATTATTAATACATATTGTCATAGAGTTGAATTTTGAGATTAAAATGACCAAATATAATTAAAACATTTCAAAATACTTTCAAAGTTTAAATATGAGAGAAAGTGACATTTCTTTAATAATATTATTTCTTACTTCAATCAATTTTGTAAACAAATCAAACCAACAAAATAGAAAAAAAAAATATTCATTCAAAAAATATCACCAATAGCCTTTCCTCTTGAGGTTATGAACATAAATGATGTACACCATTTAAGTACCAATTTTTGACTTAAATACTCATACTTGAAATTTTGTATGTGCATGACACTAATAAGGATTACCATAACTATTTCAATATTTTATCTGTATATGTAACATATCTTTTTCAAAATATTATTACTTAATTAATATTTGAGTAAGGCTATCATAGAAAGGTAATTTTACAAAAAAAGTGTACTTAATTTTTATCATGAATGATGGTTATATATACTTCAATAGAATAATTTAATTTTAATATATGAATAATATCACCTATGGTGAAAAATTCATTTCATTAAGTTTTCTACCTTATCTTTGTGGAATTGTAGTCTTCTCCATTTTTCTGCCGCATACATATCATATAATTGTTGTCTAATGAAAGTATATAGTATCTTATAGAAGTTGTATTATGATAAAAAAAATATTTAAAATTTTCAATAATAATAATTAATAGATGAATAAAATTTAAAGTATTATTTATAGAATCATTAATTTGATTTAAGATCATGGAACAATGCGTAGCCAATGAAAAAGGAAGAAGAAAATATATGTTCATGCTATATTCACTCTAGTGTTCCATTTGATTTAAATCTCTTGCCACCAA
The DNA here is from genome assembly GCA_035578085.1 of Solanum pinnatisectum. Lineage (NCBI taxonomy): Eukaryota > Viridiplantae > Streptophyta > Magnoliopsida > Solanales > Solanaceae > Solanum > Solanum pinnatisectum. The sequence continues at coordinate 30,485,745 of CM069082.1, read as the reverse complement.
CACTTTATTTTCTCTATTCATTTTTACATACATATCTATTAAAAATAATTATTATCATGGCTATGGTATCATATTATAAGTAAAAGTGAAAATCTATTTTTGAAATAGTGAATTTAACATCAAACTAATAATTCCATGGACTACGTTGATAGACATTGTTTTAGAAAAAATAGGAAGAAACTCCTTCGTTTGAGGGAAAAGAAAAAAAAATAAAAAAACAAAGAAGAAACATCATACCCAAATCATATGCCTTTTTTCATATCTGTTTAATATTATTGTCTCTCCCACAACTTTTCGTCACTGCTAAATCACGAAAATGGTAAGAAAAAATACGACTGTAAATTGATGAATGATTTTCTACAATATTTTCACCAACTCTTTCTTATGAGGTAACTCGAATTTCGTTGAATTTTGAACTTGATCAATTTTTGCAAATAACACTAGAGATTTTTAAAGAAGAAGAAGAGTAGAGAACTTAAAGAATTTGTAGTTTAAAAGTGTGAGGAAACCCCTATATTTATAACTACCAAATAATAGTATGAATAAGTCTTAATTGTGCCTTATCCGAAAAGTGACAACCTTTTGAAAAAGTCACTACTTATCGAAAAAGTCACAACCCTTTGAAAAAGACACAACTCATCAGAAAAGGCACAACCATTTAGAAACGTCACAACCCTTTGAAAAAATCATAACCCTTTGGAAAAGTCACAACTCATTGAAAAAGGCACAACCCGTCAAAAAAGTGACGACCCTTGGGAAAAATCACAACTCTTTGAAAAAGTCACAACCCGTCAAAAAAATCACAACCCTTTGGAAAAGTCAAAACTCATTGAAAAAGTCAGAATCCTTTAGTTTGAAAAGGTACCTACTTTCAATATAATAAAATTTTTTAAATCAATAAATAAAATAAGTTGAGTATTTTTAATTGGGGGTATTTTAGTAATTCAACATTCAAGTTTGGGAGTTCATGATTTTAAGGTAGTATAGATATAGATAGATAGGTGATTGTTTTTTTTTTTCCCTAAAAAAAGTAATGTGTGTATGTTAACTTCTTGTAGTATTACTTGTGTGATGTATGTGGACGAAACTGGAAGGCTAATGAGAAATGAATTCATGTGATAATATCATGCTATAAACCTATTATTTACTTGGAGTTTCAAGTTGGTTGTTCATTGTGGTTATGATCGTGCATGTTGTTTGTGATTGATGGTAGGCTCAGGTACCACGCCACTCTAGGAAACTAATGGTTAGCTTAGATACAACACCTTGTATGAATCATTAATGGTTGGCTCGGGTACCACACCAGTACACTAATAATTTGTGTGTGGGTTCCATGAGAGAACCTGATTTTTATGTTGGTTCCATGAGTGGACATAGTTTCTTATTTATTTAAAGTTTATTACCAATTGACCTTTGAGTGGTTATAATGGTGTATTTTAATATGGGGATGGTTCTTAAATAGACTGGGATTGCATGTTGAACATCATGATCTTTTCCTTAGAGGATCCTTAGGTGGTACGGGTTAAGGTATATGCATTTTGTGATCTTGTGATACATGTTTCATGCATTGCTTAGGTCAGGTTGGTGACCGAAGTCTTGTTCGAAGTTGTTTTACATGAACGGTGTGTGTTTGTTGAAGTGGTCTAAAATATATCTGATAAAGGTAGGCTTGGAAATCTTAGAGCGGCAAGAAGGTTAATTGTTTAATGGTGGAGTTGACAGTGTAATAAGGTAGGAAATGAGGCTTATGCATACTAGCAAGCATAGGGGAAAATACTTTGAGTGGTATAGCTGCCATATAACATGTTTCCTTCTTAATGTCTACTTAATATTAGGTGGTAGATTTGGGTAGATCGATAATGCCTACCGGTATGTGTTATTTCTATTGATACTACTCTTGCTATGCCACTTGACATAGTCTGGTTGCATGATTTAGTGATGTTTCATAGGTAAATATGATAATAAACTCCAATAGATTCTACTCTTCCTTCCTTATTGTGGGAGCTATGCCTTATTTTTTTTTTATAAACTTGCATTCTTTGATTCTCTTGTACCTGTTTAGACTAGTTCCTTGGAGAGTGTTAGTGTCCTTCTTTGAAAATAACCTTGGGTTTTAAATCAAGTTAATAGTAATTCCATAATTACATGGGTTGTTAGATTATATTTTATTCATTTTCCGCATGATGTAATTATGTTTGAGGGTGAGGGTTCCCCTATCTAAGTGTTAGAGTATGTGCCTGCATGACCCGATTGGTTGAATTATGACAATTCGGTATCAGAGCCTAGGTTAGCTATTTCCTTGTATTGAGAAAATGTCGAATAGATTCTTGAGATCAGTGTGTTGACATCCATGTTTAATCTTCAAGGGGCTGTAAAGAATTCTAGGAAGTGGTTTCACTCTTCACTCCTTTCGTGTGGTCTGTCTCTTGTATTATGGGTTTAGTCCAATTGGTATCTATGGACTCCAATTGGTATCTCAACAAAGTAAATAGATGTCATTGACACTTCTGTAGGGATACAAGCAAGAAAGATTAGAATTGGGAAGGTTCCAATTGATATCTAGCTCAGGGGTCATGTAAATGCATGGATGGTTAGTTAGTGGTCTTCTATGATTCGAATAGAATGTATTTAACCTAATTAATTTGGTGATAAAGCTTGATGACTATTATTATGGGCATAATATTGCTTGAATGACTGAATTTGTGTTACATATAATTGCATGAACATTAGTGACCTGGTGGTCAAGAGAACGTTATACTTCATTACATTTAATTATCTGGATCTAAGTTCTTAGTTTTATGTTGCTAGGTATGATTCTGCGTTTATGTTTGAGTCTATGATCTGAATGTCTACCATGCATATCTTTGGGAATGATCTTGGGATTATTTTAATAAATATGATTGTGTTTTAGCGGCACAAGGACGTGGGGATCTTTCTGAAAACTCAAAATTTCTTGATTGGCCCCGTCGAGACTGCCATAGTGGGACTGAGCCACAATAGAGATTCCGCTATAGCATCGTGTTAATTGTTATAGCAGGAAGAGTGAGGCAGAACCAAAAACTTTGTTTTCCTCTATTTTTGCCCTTCGTTCTCAGGCACATAAAATCGCTAGTTCATTGATTATTAGTGCAAAATAACAATAGACATCTGTAAACAACAATAACCTATATTATTAGTGCTTAAGTAGTAAAAACCAACATCCACGTGCTATAAAAAACAAGGAAAATGATAAAAGATGTCTTATGCTCAAACATGGCAAATAAAAAAACAAAACAACAAATACATCTAAAGGGGGGAATCTTAACTGTGTGCCCAATCAACATCATTAGGCAAGTTCTCCTTCCTTAGTCGAGCCTCATGAAAGGAAACTTCTAAAAGTCCTTCGTATCCTACTGGGGAGATTCTATTTTGGGGCAACACAACAGACTTCCATATGCAAGCAAGAAAGCGGTCTCGGGAGCTCCCCCTCCTCTTTTCAGCATCAAGCTCCTTACAGAGTGAGGCCATGTCTTGGATGGGAGGTGGGGTTGATGTCCCAGTAGGAACGACCTTCATGTACCTTCTGATAGCGGCCAAATCATCCTCCATGCAGTTGCTAGACCTCGAGGTCTGGGATTGCATAGTGGGGGTGGGAGGCTCCCCATCATCATCCTCAAAACCTGTTGTGCCTGGCTGAACATGACGTTGAATGGATCATAATTTCCACATCAAAATCTATGTCTTCCACAAGTACCCCAACCCATTTACAAAGTGAAGACACTACGACAGGAAAAAGGGCCTTATTGCTACCTTTGTAAAAGTCCTTCCTTACAACCATTATCTACTCCCTCACATTCTGTTAAATATCTTGAATAGCACAGGACACCTGTATTTCTCAGGGATAAGTCACGTTGGAGAGATTTGCCAATAGATGAATCCTTTGACCGACCAGTTCTTGCCACCTCCGAGCATCAGGTGAAAAGTTGTGTCTAGTAATGCCCTCTATAGTAGGCTAGTAGACCTTACCCTTATACTGCTCTACAACCATCAAGTCTCGTAACCAGGTCATATTTATATCCCCCAGCTTGACCATATATGATGAACTTTAGATCTCTAGTATTCCCATCACTTCATTCACATTCTGGGCATCCACTAGAATGTTCACTCCATATATGTGGATAATGGGGTGAGGTAACTCAAGAGAATAGTAGGGTGGATACCATAGAATTCACTTACCCTTACAACCTACGAGAAGGGAGGGTCATCGACCAATGGACCCCAACCAACCTCCTTGAAAAAGTTGTCAAAATTGTTGGCCTTCTCTGTTACTTCCCTATTATTAAAATCCCTCTCTAGAGAAAAGCCCATCTGTCGGATTACACGAAACCTCTCCTTACTAGCATCATCAAGAAATCTTTTGTAAGGATAATTTGGTCCTTCAATTACACTAATTTTATTTATTGAACCCGCAAGCACATGAATTGTCGGTTAGAAACCATAGACACATCCTAAGAAGCATGTTAAAAAGAATAACCTATCTTTTGGTCAGGCTGGGAGACTACTGCTTGCAACATCCCATTATAGCGAGGGGGTGACGAGTGTGGATTTGTACTCATTTGAGGCTCTTTTCTTGTAACTTTTTGGCACTCAAAAAGAGAAAGAGTCTAATTATCCATCTAATTGTGTTGATTTCATGTATTTGTCTCTGGGAAGGAAAATGATGGACAAAAGTGTCATAGAAGCTGAGAAAGAGTTGAACCTAGTAGGAAATGAGCATCAGATGTTGCACCTGCGAAGGAACTCCACTTTTGCAAAAGGGTCAACTAAGTCAATTGGTCACTTAAGCGACCATACAAGGTTTGCTTTTGTGAACAACTACAAAAAGGTAGGGGTCGCTTAAGTGAACTGATGTTCAATTTTGCGACGTTCACTTTTGTGAAATCCATGTCGCTTCTGCAAAGCCTGCTTAATTGTCAGGGGTAAAAATAGAAATTCTCAAGCATTGGATCCAAAAGTCTCACAAAAGAGTTAAAAAGAAGTGTCACATCCTGAGGCTACCCCCTGGACGCAACACGGGGCCTAGGATCACGATTGACCCCAAGCTAACCCTATTGGCATAATCACGAGCATACTAAAGATAAACTGAGCAATAAAACAGTGCGGAAGCTAAGTCATAATGAACCGAAATGATGGGGAATACCCATATACTAAATCTGAATAAAAATAACTGACAGTTTGAAATACAATAGAAAAATCAAAATCTAACACTAAAGCTGAAACTAACTATGTCTGAAAGAAAACCTTTACTGACTAGAAATGCTGGGACATGCCCCAGCTTGAGATAGCAAAACTGAAACTAAAACTAAAAGCGATAAAGATAGTCATGTCACTAGTCCTCGAAGAATGAGGACTCATCACTAATACTCCTGAACTGAAGATCGAGAATTGATCTATGCGTGATTTGACTGCTGAGGACCTGAACCTACATCACAAGAAGATGTAGCACAGAGTATGCATCAATACTTGAAAAGTACTGAACATGTAGGATATAATATAGTTGAATAATAACATAACTGAAAATAAACATATATCTGAACAATGACATGAGATAAGCATGATACAACTGGGAATACTGAACATGAAATACTAAATGCAATGACCAGGTTTATAACATACTGAGACTGGATACTGAACTATACTGATAACATGGTCAATGCAATAGAGTCTGATTGAACTATAAGGGAACGACTAATAACCGACATAAAACCACATGAGTTAAATGTGGAGTTCGATGTATACACCCCATCAAGAGGACCCAATATACCCTGCCATAGGTGTAGAGGCATGCTGGCGTGATCACTAAAATGATGCCAACATATGGGACTTATAACCTATGGGGCACGTAGTTCTGAGACTTGAGGGTTACGTACTGACCCTAGTCTACTCGGTATTAATCTTCCCATATGATTAAGTAACTAACATTTTATGATTGTAATACTGTAGTACTGGATAGCTCAAAACTGACATACAAACTGAGAATGCAAATTAATATACAGATGATAATGCATTCAAAATCTGGCATGTGTAATTCATGAACTAAAAGAACTACATAGCTAGGGTTCTGAGTTTATGCATGAATCTAGGCAAACCAATACTATAATGATATAATATGATTTGGATAATTCTAACGTTCAAGAAACCCTAAGTCTAGATAATAATAAGGAAATCAAGAATTTGGCTGAAAACTAGGGACCTAATGGGAGAAAGGAACTCACTAGTGAATCCTACATGTGATGAATTGCATGGATAAATCCTTCAATTTCGGGGTTGAAACTGGTGGAACCTTGTTGCGTTTTTGAACTAGGGTTTGGTCGCCTCTTTCTTCTCTTTACGCTCTAAGTTTCTAAGTTATGATGAATGCTTTCACTTAGGTAAGTTCTAGTTATGTTTCTAGGCTAAAACTGATCAAAACCACGTAGTTTAGGGGTTAAACGATGTTGTTTAGGCGTCCAACGCATAAGGAAAATACCAAAAGACTCCTGACTTAAAAATATGTCGGGGTTACTAACGGATGAGACTGACGGATCGTCGATCGACTGACGGTCCGTGCTGGTCAACCATCAGTCGTGGTTGGGGGCTGGAAGCTAGGGGTTTGACCTATAGCCCTGGACCATGGACCGTGGTCTAACTTACGGTCCGTAGGTCCTGGCGTGGCTTGACCCTTAGTAAAATTTTTTGAGGCTTCTGGGAGGAGGTTCGCAGGTGCAAACCACGGACCTGCAGGACAGACTATGGGTCCTCCTACGATCAATGGATGGTGCCCGTGGGTGCCACCTGCAACACCTGAAAGCTGCAATCTGGTTTGTTCTAGTGTACGGGGTGTTACATTATCTTTCCATTGGGAACATTTGTCCTCGAATGAAGTCTAAAGTAGATGAATGTAGGGAAAGAGCAGCAAACCCTACCACTAAGTACTGTAAACTAATTTTTGACTCAACTAAGTTCCAAAAACATGTAAATACATTGAAATGCAAGTACAAACTGAAGGTACATGATACTAAGATTGAATTTACGAAAGAGTGTCTGAAAAACTGAAGAGGAACTATTACCTCAAGCTAGAATGGAATAGGAAGGAAAGAGATGAGGATACTTGGCCTTCATGGCTGCTTCTACTTCCCAAGTAGCTCCTTCTACGGATTGACTCATCCACAAAACCTTGACTGAAGCGACTTCTTTGTTTCTCAACCTTCGAACCCGACGATCAAGAATTTCAACTGGTACCTCTTCGTAAGTGAGACTATCCTTCACAGCCGTACTTTCTTAAGGGTACAATATATGCTGGATCACCCACACACTTCTTCAACAACGAAATGTGAAAAACCGGATGCACTGATGCTACTTCTGTTGGCAACTCTAACTCATAAGCCACTTTACCAACCCTTTTCAAGATCTTGTAAGGGCCTACTTATCTAGGACTGAGTTTCCCTTTCTTGCCAAATCTCATCACCCCTTTCATAGGCGACACTTTTAGGAAAACCCAATCATCAACTTGTAACTCTAGTTTCCTTCTCCTTACATCTGCATAGGATTTCTGAGGACTCTGGGCTGTCTTATGTCTATCTCTAATGAGTTGCACTTTCTCTATAGCATCATGAATTGAATCTGGTCCTATCAAGGTTGCTTTACCCACTTCAAACCAACCAACAGGAGATCTACATCTACACCCATACAACGCCTTATAAGGGGCCATCTGAATGCTGGAATAGTAACTGTTATTGTAGGCGAACTCTATAAGAGGAAGGTGATCATCCCAACTACCCTTGAAATTGATCACACAAGCTCTCAACATATCCTCTAAGGTCTGAATGGTACGCTCTGCCTGACCATTTGTCTGCGGATGAAATGTTGTGCTAAGGTTAAACTGAGTACCACGACCTTTCTGAAATGAATTCCAGAAATGAGAGGTAAACTGAGGAACTCTATCTGAAATGATGGACAAAAAAACCCCATGCAACCTAACTATCTCATTAATGTAAAGCTTCTTGTAGTCCTCTGTTGAATCTATAGTCTTGACCGCCAAAAAGCGTGAAGACTTAGTAACTATATCAACTATCACCCAAATGGAGTCATGTTGTCTGCGAGTACGAGGTAAACCTGTGATGAAGTCCATTGTGATCACTTCCCACTTCCAAGTATGAATGTCGATCTCTTGAGTCATACCTCATGGTTTCTGATGTTCTACCTTGACTTGTTGGAAATTGGGGTACTTTGCCACAAAATCTGCTATATCACTTTTCATGCCATTCCACCAAAAGACTTCTCGTAGATCATGGTACATCTTAGTGGCGCCTAAATGAATAGAATATCTGGAGTTATGGGCTTCTACCAGAATCTGTTGTTTCAACTTGTTCACCTTAGGAACACATAATCGACCCTGATAACAAGCATACCATCTCCCCCTTGGGAGAAAACCTCAACTCTCTACGGATGGACTACACCCTTAAGTTGAAGCAATATCAGATCACTGTCTTGCTTTTCCTTCACTTCCACTACCAAAAAAGATTCTAACCCATTATGAACGGTTACACCACCATGTGATATGCTCATAAGACGAACTCCTAAGCGAGCAAGTCTGTGAACATATTTTGCTAGTTCCTTTCTTTCTTCTTCAACATGTGCCACACTACCCATAGATAGTCTGCTAAGAACATCTGCTACTACATTGGCCTTACTAGGATGGTAATGCATACTCATATCATAATCTTTGAGGAACTCAAGCCATCTCCTCTGGCAAAGATTCAACTCTTTCTGGGTGAACATATACTGAAGGAGTTTTTGGACTAACACTGAATTTGACTGCTATATAAGGAGTTACAAAATACAAGATAGCCCCTGGATCTAATAATGGATAGACATCAAGGTCAAAGACTCGTAACGTACCAGTGACTACATCAGGAGAATCTTTCTGATCCTAGCTGGCTTGAAGAGAATACAACCTGTTTTGGCACTGGCCACCACCTGTACCAAATGAGTTACCCTGCTAAGTCGGGTGACCTGCTGGTGCTGCTGAAGTTGTAGACTGAGCTCTACCATTATTACCTCCTTGACCCTGTTTAGAAGGACAATCCTTCAGCCTGTGACTAGACTGACCACACCCAAAACATCCTTCCTTTCTTGCAGGGCGCTCGCCCAGATGGTTCTTACCACACTTAGGACAAGTTGGGTAGGTTTTGGTACTTGAAATAATACCTCGAATCTTAGAGCTTGATGCCCTACATTTCTGATCATTACAGAACTTGGAGGATGGAACACTGGCTGATGAAGGTGTTGGAGTTGAAGATTTTTACTGATACTGCGAGCGATTTCCACCACCCGATTTTTGTGGATAATAGTCATAGTTGCCTGTCCTAACTTTCTTATTCTCCTTGGCCTGTTCCCTAAGCTTATCACCCTCAACCTACTGAGCATGAGTCATGAGCCTAGAGATGTTCATATCTTCAAGTAACATGACATTCCTACACTCTGTCTTCACAAGATTGGGGCTTTTGTGCTAGAAATAGTCAAAGCTATTTCAGTATTTGGTTTATTTCTCGATTATTTTTGTAATTCCTTGATTCCATACCTAATTTCATGAAATGCGTTTAATCTAGTTCTCATGCTTTAATCAATGACTTGAGAGTGCACGTTTGAATCTAGTTTTCGATCTTTGTGGGTTGCTCGAAAGATAATTCGTGAAGTGTAGAATTAGGTTAATAATCATATTTATCTTTGAGCCCTAAATTTTAGACCAAAAGGAGATAATTTAGGTCTACTTTGTTGAATTATAAACTTGCTTCAAATAGAGGTTTAGATTAAGGTCTTAGATTGCTTTGTTATTGACACGATTGAGATCGAAAGGAGATATCCTGACATAAACCTTTGAGATGGAAAGAAGATTAGTGTTGATTGATGATGATCTAGCCTATATATGATTGAATGAGCATGTGTTGAACTGCAATAGATCCTTGAGTGTTGATTGAATTCCAAATTTTCCGAATTCCCATATACCCCTTGCTTGATATCATCTTTTCCCAAAGCCTTCATTTGGCGACCAAAATCACTCTTGATATTGATAATCGTGTATTCTTAAGTCTAGGTTCAAACTTGTATCTATTCAGTCTTTGTATTTTCAATTGCCGATAAATTATTTTTTGTGGAATTTGACCCCGAATCTTAGTTGGGTACTTTTATTGACGACAAATCGCTTACTCTTTGAACTTGCTTTGAGGGAAATTTGAGCATTATCAATAATGGCGCCACTCCCAGGGATTAATTAGGCATATTGAATTGATTTAGGATTTCTAGTTTACTTGTTTCTATCTAGATTTTGAATAGTTGTCTTTACTTTATTTTGTTTTGTTTCTGTGGCTCTTAGTGATATTCATATATTTGGGAATGGTAGGCCCTATACCGGCTCATGGCCTTGTAATTAAAGGGATGTATAAGCCAATTTAGGCTGAGGGTCGTGGATGAAAAACTCATTTGGGGTAAGAAAGCCCTATACCTACTTTCCCAAGAAAAATAGAGGCTTCGCAAAATAAACCTAATTCGGTGTTATGATATGGTCAACATAGAGTTTGGTCTTGAAAATCTTAGGGCTAAGGTGAGAACAACTATGGGGGTTGAAACTCCTCCTTATCCAATGGTTGAAAGAGCGAAGACGAGTCTCATGACTCGTACCTTGCTTGGTGTGATGAGACATTCCAACTTAAGTTTAGGATTGAAATGTCGAAATCCAATACAAGAAAACAAAAAGGGATTGAGGTGGATATAGAAGATATCTTGAGCTTGTGCAACCAACCAAAACATTAACAATCCAAGAAGCCGAAATAAGTGGCATAAAACTAGAGTTGCAAGAAAAATCTAAAAAGATCATAAATGGAAACTCCAGTTCATGTAAAATTGAGGGTGTCACACAATTGAAGGCCAACAATCATGAAAACAATGTTCAAGTGGCCTAATGACCCACTCATCCTCACTTTTGCCCAAGAATCCAAAATGGAAGAATGATGCAAAGTTGGGTAAGAAATTAAAGTCTCCAAAGTGGAGAGATCGGGTGAAATACATGATCGTCTTGAAGTTAAAATGATCCTAAAGTTGGGGGAAAATATTCATCGTCTTGAAGTGGAAACATAATGTGTGATGTACATGGTGTCGCACTATGACGTTAAATTGTGCGCTTGATGGGAGGCAATCCATCGGTATCAAAATAAGCTTCATTTCTAGTTTTTAATTTGTAGGCTATATTTGATTTCCTTTTTTGACTAATCCTCATGATTTTCGAGTGTTTGAAGTTAATTTGAAGAGGTTGGAGGCATGGATCTTGAAGGAAATGAAGTTTGGAGCCCAAAATCCCCATCAAAATATGACTTGGAACCTTTTTGGGTGCCTAGGTTTGCCCAATGAGACTGTGTGGATCGCCCAATAACCTCCAAGTTTGCCAAAATAGACAGTGAGCACTGTGCAGAAACATGCCTCAGGTATCACAAAAACAAAGGTTAATTCGCCTAAGCGAAGTCTGCAAAAGCGGCACCCTCTTGAATATTTTCTGACCTAACAATTTTTCTCATCTGTCCTAGCCTTGGGTGGATAGAGTTATCAGATACTTGTTGCTGGTGGGTAGGAGGTGGTAGGTATCTTGTGAAATTAGTTAAGATTGTGATGATAAACCCTCCAAGAAGCTCCAAATACCATTATACATTTTGTGATTGGATTTTATTATGCCCTCTTTCAAAGTAAACTTCCATATCCTTTATGAATTCCTCAAAGTGATTAAATTAGGAGCCCATCATAAACTCTTTCATCATAGCTTCTTTACCCATCATGTTCAATAATTCCTAATTTCTCTTTCTGTCTAAACCTACAAAGTTGAATTTTATTTTTGGTTAATATAGTTCATTTTAGTAATTTGAATGAATTAAAGAGAGGATGGAAACGTCAGGTTAGTATTTTATTATGATTGCAATTTATTTTCAATCACTTTAAAATTTATTGCAAACAATTGCTTATATGATTTAGTAGTTTCAATAACATGCCAGTGTCGTCTTATGACTAGAGCAACTTGTTGTGAAGTATATGAGGATGACACTAAGGACTTGTTTGGAAAACCACCTTTGTAATTAAATTTGATGTAATTGAGTACCTGACTGTAACGATCTGTTCCCATCGTTATAGAAAAGCCAACGGGGGAAAATTTTGGGCCGAAAAACTTTTTTTCATAGTATTTAGATTTTCCCAACCTTGTCCAGATTTGGACGGAATCGGAGTCATTGAGGTGTAGGGAAATCTAGTAACAATCGAAGTAATTATGATTTTGTTTACATGAGTAGTTAGATAACACGTTAAGGAATCCGTACAACTTTACGAAATTGAATTCAGGCTAGTAGAACTCCTGAAATCTATCCTAGCGTAAATGGTGTTTTCTAATCGTCTTGGGTTAAAGGTGTGTTGCAAAATGGGATTTTAGAATTCTTTTAATTAGCTCTCTGGTTCCTTTTGGACCGCTTTGGCGGGATAGTTGCCGCTCTAGCGTGGCCGCCGCAGCGGGATGATGGTCGCTATGGCGGGTACAACTAGACTTAAATTGTAGATGAAAGATGAATAGCTCATTGTTACGCAGAAGCCGTGGGGCGGGGGTTCTGGTCGCTTTGACGAGTCCACTATAACGGGGTGAGGGCCGCTGCAGCTGGACCGATGCGACTTAAAGCTGTAAATAAACCTAAACGACCTTATTTGGCACTTTTCGACTTTTAGAGCGAAGGAATGACCCCCAGGCGTCTCATACTCATTTTTCACCATTCTTGAGGCTAAAGGCAAGGTTTTCACTCCCTGAATCCATTTTTTGATTCATAAAACGTAATAGATTGGGTGAATATTGATGGGGGAGGGTTTTGTTATAGATTTTATGGTGGAAACAACCCTAGTTTGGATAATAATGATCATGGATTTGATCTAGGGTTCATAGAATTGGTATAATTTTGTGTAATTAGTGATTGTTTATTGATTCCCGTGCTAGTATGATTGTGATTGTGGTGTGTAAATGGGATCGGTTGCCACGTTTCGACATAAATAACTTGGATCGGATTGCCACGTTCCAGTATGCTAACTGTTTGGGTTTGGGTTCCATGAGAGAACCAATGATTTGATATAAAATATGAAGTTGTTCGTTGTTTTATATGTTGATATACATGCATGTGATTATAATGATTATCTTGACTTGTTTATGTTGCACTAGTTGGATAGCCGCGTGATCCTACCAGTACATTGTGGTTGTGTACTGATTCTACACTTGCTCTTATTTTTGTTGAGTACAGGGCATCTTGAAGCGGCTATTGACAGACCTCGCTTAGAAAATGAGTGATCGTCGCTTCAAATTCAAGGGTGAGCCAATTCTTCTGGGCTACCATGGAATTCTCTTTCGTCTATGTCCACCATTCCCGGACTTAGACCTTTATTTTAGCTAGTTGATTAGTTCATTAGTTGGGGTTGTATCCCTTTCTTGTTTAGACTTGGTTCATTGTTGGAATGTTTTGGTCATAGGTTCTAGGTTATTCTTCCGCATTGATAACTATTATTGTTAGACTTTTGTTAGAGTTTATAGGAACTCTATTTTTATTTCCTTAGTGTTTGATTTAAATGCCTTAGTTTTTAGATTATTTTCTTGGTTTGGGTTATAGTAGTGGTTCTCCCACCAAAGTGTTAGTGTGGGTACCAATCACGATGGTCTGGGTCGTGACAAAGTTGGTACCAAAGCCTAGGTTCGTTGATCTCGATGTACCAAAACAAGTCTAATAGAGTCTCACGAAATAGTACGGGGATGCCTTTACTTTTCTTCGAGAGGCTATAAAATTTAGGAAATTTCTCTATTTTCTCTTGTCTCCTTTCATGCTATGACTTGATCCCAATTGGTATCTAGAGATTCAAATTGGTATCTAACTTCCTTCACTCTTCTGTTCGTAGATGGTTAGTACTAGGTATAACGATGTTAGGCCCATAGCTCCTGTCAATGCTCCAGCTGAGGAATCTACAGCGAGAGGTTATGGTCAAGGCAGGGGTAGAGGAAGAGCTAGGGGGTAGAGGTCGTGGAAGAGTAGAACCTGTTGTAAATGAGGTACCGATTGATAATGTTCCTATGAATGAGAAACCTCTTGCGCATAATGAGGATATAAAAGAGGATATTGAGGAAAATGGACAAGAGAAAGAGGTGCCCGCGGAGACTGCAGTTGTTCCTCCCATCGATCTAGTGTTAGCTCAACAGATCATGTCATTCTTAAAGGGATTGATTGGTCCTGGAGTGCTTCCTTCTGTTCAAGAAACTCCAGCTCCTACTAATCCTCCTATTGATAGCACTGCTCCCAAGGTGGGTGGGACTAGAGGTAATGATGCTTTCTTCCGTCCTTTATTGGGTTCTGTTATGATGGGAAATGAGCATGATATGTTGACTAAGTTTCTGAAGCTTAAACCTCCTGTGTTTTGGGTTTTGAGACTGAAAATGCTTATGAGTTTATCTTAGACTGTTATGAGAGGCTGCATCAATTGGGTATTGTTCACCAATATGGGGTGGAGTTTGTGTCTTTCCAACTTCAAGGGGAGGCTAAGCAATAGTGGAGAGCTTATATGGAGTGCAGATTTTCTACTTTACCTCCACTTACTTGGATCCAATTTCATGCTCTGTTTCTGGAAAAGTATGTGCCTAGAACCTTGAGGGATCGTAAGAAAAATGAGTTTATGGCTTTAGAGCAAGGTTGTATGTCTGTGGCTGCTTATGAGTCCAAGTTCCATGCTTTATCTAGATATGCTACGCAGTTGGTTACTACTGAGAAGGAGAGGATCTGGCTTTTTATAAGAGGTTTGAATTTTGAGTTGCAAGTATTATCTGTTCATATGACTTCTGCAGGGAGAAGCTTTAATGGGGTGACAGACTATGTTAAGAAAGTGGAGGGGGTGAGGCGAGACAGTCAAGTTAAGGCTTAGGCAAAAAGGGCCAATAATTCGGGTAACTTTCAAGGTTCTTAATCTAAGGGGTCTGGAAGGCCAACACTTGCAGCCAAGCCAATTCAGTCCGCTATGCCCATCTGTACATGTAACTACTCGGGAACTCCATCTCATAATTTTTAGGATATTCAGATTCTCACGCCTTCGACGGGCAGCAGATTATATTTTGATGGTACTTGCTACAATTGTGGAGAACCTGGGCATATGAGGAGAGATTGTCCCTATCAGCGTGTGTTTGAGTCCGCGCAGCAGCCATCTAGAGTAGTTGTACCCATGAGGAATGGTAACAATGGTAGAGGACGTCCATAAGGTGGGATAGGAGGTAATCAGTGAGGCTGTGGAGGTAGAGAAAATGGTAATGGAGGTAGGGGTAACGCGCAACTAGGCAGGGAAGTAGCTCGTCAGGACGATAGGGCTCAATGTTATCTTTTTTTGGCAAGAATGAGGGGGAGGCATCTGATGCAGTGATCACAAGTACTATTACGTGATCGGATGGATAATATGTTATTTTATTCGGGTTCTACTTATTCTTATGTATTTGTGCGATTTGTCTCCGAGTTTGATATGATTTGTGATGTACTTAATGCCCCTATTTGTGTTTATACCCCAGTTAAAGGGTCAGTCATAGTCACCCATGTCTATCGTGCTTGTTCTATTTTGTTTATGGGTTTTCAGACTTGGGCTGATTTGGTGATTTTGGATATGATTGACTTTGACATATTCTTAGGCATGACTTGGTTGTCCCCCTATTATGCTGTGCTTAATTGTAATACTAAGTCTGTAACTCTAGAAATTCCAAGAAGGAAAAAATTAGAGTGGGAAGGGGTGTACAAGCCTAAGCAAGCTAAGATTATATCCTCCATTTGGGCTAGTAAATTAGTAGAGTAGGGTTGTTTGGCTTATTTAGCTTATGTTAGGGATATTGAGATTGAGGCTCCATCAATTGGGTCTATTCCTGTGGTATCAGAATTTAATGAAGTGCTTTCAAATGATTTTCCTGGTATGCCTCCGAATAGAGATATAGATTTTTGCATTGATTTAGAGCCTGGTACGCGCCCCATTTCTATCCCTTCATATCGCATGGCTCCAGCTGAATTAACAGAGCTTAAGGCTCAAATCCAAGAGCTTTGTGATAAAGGATTTATTCGTCCTAGTGTTTCCCCTTGGGGAGCTCTGGTGTTGTTTGTTAAGAAAAAGGATGGTAGTATGAGAATGTGTATAGATTACCGGCAATTAAATAGAGTCACTATTTGAAACAATTATCCTTTGCCTAGAATAAATGATTTTTTTGGCCAATTGCAAGGTGCATCAATTTTCTCTAAGATTGATTTGAAATCTGATTATCATCAATTGAAAATTAGGCTTGAAGATATACCCAAGATGGCGTTTAGAACTCTTTATGGGCACTATGAGTTTTTGGATATGTCTTTTGGTTTGACCAATGTGCCTGCAGCTTTCATGAGTTTGATGAATGGGATGTTCACACCATTTCTTGATTCGTTCGTTATAGTTTTTATTGATAATATTTTGGTTTATTCGAAAAGTGAAAAAAAGCATGCCAACCATCTTCATATTGTTTTGGGTGTTCTTGGGAAGCAAAAACTATATGCTAAATTTTCTAAGTGTGAATTTTGGTTAAAATCGGTAGCATTTTTAGGACATGTAGTTTCAAAAAAAGGGGTAATGGTAGATCCTCAAAATATTGAAGCGGTTAAGAATTGGGTTAGGCCTAACTCTGTGACGGATGTTATGAGTTTTGTGGGACTCGCTAGCTATTATCGTCGATTTGTTAAGAATTTTGCTTCCATTGCTACTCATTTGACTAATTTGACCAAAAAGGAGATACCATTTGAATGGACTGAAAAGTGTGAAGAGACCTTTCAAAAGCTCAAGACTCTCTTGACCACCGCGCCCATTCTAGCATTACTGGTTGAAGGTAAGGATTTTATTATTTATTGTGATGCTTCGCATTCTGGTTTGGGTGTTGTGTTGATGTAGGTTAAGAATGTTATAGCTTATGCCTCGCGTCAATTTAAGGTGCTTGAGAGGAATTACCCAACGCATGATTTAGAGTTGGCAGTAGTAGTGTTTGCTCTTAAAATATGACGGCATTACCTCTCTGGGGTCAAGTGTGAGGTATTTACTGAGCATCGTAGTTTGCAGCATGTGTTCACTCAAAATGATATGAATTTAAGACAACGAAGGAGGATGGAGTTACTTAAAGATTATGACATGACCATTCAATACCATCCGAGCAAGGCTAATGTGGTGGCAGACACTTTGAGTCAAAAAACGGTGAGTATGGGTAGTTTAGCTTGCTTAAGTTCATCCAAGTGACCTTTAGCTAAGTAAATTTAGACCATAGAGTTTACGTTCATGCAGTTGGGCATCTCAAAAAGAGGTGGGGTGATAGCTAGTATTGAATTAAGGGCCACTTTCATTGAAGAGAGCAAGGCCAAACAATTTGAGGATGAGAATTTGGAGGAGCTTAGAAAGAAGATTGTGATTGGCAAGGCTTAAGAGACCACTCTTGATGCAGATGGTGTACTGAATTTTAAAGGAAGAATATGTGTTCCTAGAGTAGCTGACTTGATTGAGAAATTGTTGGCAGAGTCTCATGGTTCGCGATATTCGATTCATCCGGGTGTGACCAAGATGTATAGAGATCTGAAGTGAATTTACTGGTGGCCGGGCATAAAGAAAGACATAGCAGATTTTGTGGCAAAGTGCCAAAATTGTCAACAAATGAAGTATGAACATCAAAGGCCTGCAAGTTTACTTCAATGAATGCCAATTCCAGAATGGAAGTGGGAAATAATAACCATTGATTCTATTTGGGTAGTGGTTGATAGATTGACTAAGTCAGCCCATTTTATTCCGGTAAGAATAGATTATAATGGTGAACAATTGGCTAAAGTGTATGTGAAAGAGATAGTGAGGTTGCATGGGGTACCCCTCTCTATCATCTCAGATCGTGGTACCCAATTCATATCCAAGTTTTGGAGGAAATTGCATGCTGAATTGGGCACACAACTCACCTTTAGTATAACTTTTCATCCAAAGATGGATGGACAATTGGAGAGGACTATTCAAGTATTGGAAGACATGTTGAGGGCATGTGTGATTGATTTCGGAGGGCATTGGGATAAGTTCTTACCTTTGTGTGAATTCTCCTATAATAATAGTATCACTCCAGCATAGATATGGCACCATTTGAGGCACTCTATGGGAGGAGATGTAGATCATCCATAGGGTGGTTTGAGGCTGGAGATGTGAAACCTTTGGGGGTTGATTTAGTGAAGAATGCTCAAGATAAGGTGATGAGTATTCAAGTGAAGCTTCTAGCAGCCCATAGTAGACAAAAGAAGTATGCAGATCATAAGGTAAGAGACATGACATTTCAATCCTGTGAAAATGTTCTTCAAAAGGTGTCACCCATGAAAGGGGTGATGAGATTTGGTAAGAATGGTAAGTTAAGTCCTAGATATATTGGTCCATTTAAAATTCTTGAATGTGTGGGACCGGTGGCGTATAGATTGTCTTTACCTCCTAATTTATCGAGTGTTCATCCGATGTTTCATGTATCTATGTTGAAGAAATATCATGGTGACGGGGATTATATCATTAAGTGGGACTTAATTGTGTTAGACAAGAACCTCCAATATGAGGAGGAACTGATTGCAATCCTTGATCGTGATGTGCGTAAGTTGAGGACCAAAGAGATAAAGTCCATGAAAGTTCAATGGAAGAATTGTCCAGTTGAAGAAGCTACTTGGGAAACTGATGTTTGCATAGTCAATGACACCACTTTCGATTCAAGTGTCTACGATCGTGCAATAGTATAATAACCCAACCAAGGGTAGGGGTCGTGTCCCAAGGGAGTATTTTCAAGAATTAATAGAAAAATAAAATTAGTTCTAACTAGTCGTAGCTAAAGACATTAACGATTAAAAATATTGTAAATTAAAGTGGGACACAAAAGTGTCAAATATCGATTTGGGGGTTTTGTTACAAGTATAGAAAAAACAATAAAAATAACAAAGAAATCTATGAGTGAGAGGGGATTATTGGGATTTGACTGCAGTATATATTGGTATAAATCATTGGGTACATGCTTTCGATAGGAAATTTGCAAGATAATAGTGACTAGGCAAAGCTTTAGATGGAAATAAATTCCTTCTCGGGCAATTTACCCCGTTTCAAATGGGTTCCTCATGGACACCTATTTGCCGCATGAATGCCAGCCTACGCCTTACCTCACTCACTCTCTCGAGCTGAGTGTTAGGATATGGGCCTAGGGCTTACCCTCTCGAGCTGAACCTCATGTCGACCCACTCCTTAGGCCATCATTTTAGCAGTCTTGGTTTCGTGACCTCTCTCTCGAGCAAGTCGAAAACACATGGATGGTTTTGTATTTGCAACTACAAACCCATTAAATTAAACCACAACCGCTAGGTGAAGTCACCATTAAAATACATCTAACTTATCAACAAGCAAAACACAACAATAATCTCAACACATATTTGCTAAATCACACCCCAAGAATTTGGATTTTTAGCCACACATCAAGAGATATAAATTTATACCTAAATGAGCTTGCATTCAAATGAGTATGAAGATTTAAGTCTTGTTACAGGCCAAAACCCTTTTCTTCTTCAAGTTTCAAAACCCTCTCAAACTCAGAGAAAAGTACTAAAATTATATTAATTGTTTCATACTGAAAAATATTATGATACTAAAATCTGATGCTTAGCTATAACTATCAACGAGTATTTATAGTTTTCAAAAATCTGCTTCAGCGGGTCATTCGGCGACATTAGTTGAAATTGCCGATCAACTCGATGATTCACCATTTGGTGTAGTTCAGCGCCGTCTTGCACCATTCTTCGGCATCGTCATGCGATGGGTCATTTGGCGATATAGTACTGCTTTACGGAACTTCTCGGCAATGCGCCGACTGCTCCCTTTTTTGCCGACTTGATCCTTTCCTTTAGGTTCAACACACTGAAACAAAAGGCGAAGTAAGACCCTTCGACGACTCGCCAAGTGGACTTGGTGATCCTCAGGCCTTCATTTTCTAGTTCTTTTCAGCCTTTCTGTTTCTTTTTGCGAAATAGTGTCCATGCTTTCCTTCAAACTTTAAATACCTGAAATTTAAGTGTTTTCATAAGATATTTAGACTAAATAAGCATTTGAGGACACTATTTCTATTAAAATAAGCCCTAAATAAATCTAATTTGTGGACTCATTAGAAACTGAGGGTCATACGAGACAAGTCATTCCTTCCTCGGCCTATTTTCCTAAGTTTTGTCACTCGGGGATAAGTGATGAGTAAATTGGTATATATTGTAATGACTTATTCCTGTCGGTATAGAAAAGTCAACGGGGAAAAAATTGGGGCCGAAAAACTTTTTTTCGTAGTATTTGAATTTTTCCAACCTTGTTTAGATTCAGACGAAATCGAAGTCATTGAGGAATGCGTACGACTTAACAAAATTGAATTCGGGCCAGTAGCACTACCGAAATCGATTCTAGCATAAAGGGTGTTTTCTGATCGTCGTGGGTTAGAGGTGTGTTACGAAATGGGATTTTGGAATTCTTTTAATTAGCTCTCTGGTTTCGTTTGGACCGCTTTGGCGGGATAGTTGCCGCTATAGTGTGGCCACCACAGTGGGATGATGGTCGCTGTGGCGGGTACGCGAGACTCAAATCGTAGATGAAAGATGAATAGCTCATTGTTACACGGAAGCCGCTGGGGAGGGGGATCTTATCGCTTTGGCAGGGCAGCTACAACTGGGTGAGGGACGCTGTAGTGGGACCGAAGCAACTTAAAGCTGTAAATAAACCACTAAACAACCTTATTTGTCACTTTTCAACTTTTAGATCTAAGGAACGACCCCAGGCGACTCCTACTCATTTTTCACCATTCTTGAGGCTAAAGGTAAGGTTCTCACTCCCCAAATCCATTTTTCGATCCGTAGAACGTAATATAATGGGTGAATATTGATGGGTGAGGATTTTGTTATAGATTCTATGCTGGAAACCACCCTAGTTTGGATAATTGGGATCATGGGTTTGATCTAGGCTTCATAGAATTGTTATAGTTTCGGGTAATTAGTGATTTTTTATTGATTCTCGTGCTAGTATGATTGTTTGTAGACCAAGAACAAGCGGAACGAATCCGAAAAGGGAAGGATCAAATTTCTTAGGGTTTCATGCTTGTTTTGAGGTAGGTGATGGTTATGATTTTATGATTGTGTGATGTATGCTTGTTCCTGCTTCATTATGATACTTGTATGTATATGAATGTTGCAATGGTGATCACACTTGTTGTAATTGAGATGATGAATGATGATTGCCATGAAATCATGACTTAAATGTATGATCTTGATGATATACTTGTGATTGTGATTGTGGTGTGTGAATGTGATCGGTTGCCACGTTCCGGCATAACTAACTTGGATCGAATTGCCATGTTTCAGCATAAATATGGGATCGGTTGCCACGTTCCGGCATGCTAATTGTTTGGGTTTCGGTTCCATGAGAGAACTAATGATTTGATATAAAATGTGAAGTTGTTCGTTGTTGTATATGTTGATATACATGCATGTGATTATAATGATTATCTTGACTACTTTATGTTGCACTAGTTGGATAGCCGCGTGATCCTACCAGTACACTATGGTTGTGTACTGATTCTACACTTGCTCTTATTTTTGTTGAGTACATGGCATCATCAAGCGGCTATTGATAGACCTCACTTAGAAGTTCAGTGATCGTCGCTTCAAATTCAAGGGTGTGCCAATTCTTCCGGGCGGTCATAGAATTCTCTTTTGTCTATGTCTACCATTTACGGACTTGGACCTTTGTTTTAGCTAGTTGATTAGTTCATTAGTTGGGGTTGTATCCCTTTGTTGTTTAGACTTGGTTCATTGTTATAATGTTTTGGTACATTGACTTTCAGGTTCTAGGTTATTCTTCCGCATTGTTAGCTATTATTGTTAGACTTTTGTTAGAGTTTATGGGAACTCTATTTTTTATTTCCTTAGTCTTTGATTAAAATGCCTTAGTTTTTAGATTATTTGCTTGGTTTGAGTTGTAGTAGTGGTTCTCCCACCAGAGTATTAGTGTGGGTGCCAATCACGAATGTATGGGCCGTGACACTGACGTATTTGGTTGGCCATGTAAGTAATTGAGTGTAATTGGCAGGGGGTAATTACACTCTCCATTTCTCAGGCTGTGAATTGCTGATAATTACATAGTGTAATTACAAGTTGATTAATTTTAAATTCCACCTTTCTATTCAAATTTTTATTTTTATTTTGAATTTTATTTTTTTTTCATATTTTTAAATATATTTTTATCTTTATTATTCTAAGATTTTTTAAATATTTCATTTCTTTCTCATTCTCAACATTTACTTCATGTGATTTCATACAATTTTTCGTATTATCTATTTTTTATGTCATGTTATTTTTTCATTAACATAATTTTGTTAGTATTCTATTTTTAAATTAAAGTAAAATTTATCGTTGAATAAGGTTATAGACTTACATTTTCCTTTTCTTTAAAATCATATTTATGTATATTATGTTGAAATTCAACATAAAAGTATTATGTCAATTTTTTGATTTCAATTTAGAACTTATGTTACATTTATTATTGACTTGACATTTCATATCAAGTCATTTATTTTTTAGTTAGACTTGATAGATTATCTTTTTGTTCAATATTTTAATAACATATGACATTTTATTTATAACATTAATCTTTTTGTCAAACATGCATTTCATGATATTCATAGAAATATTGTACTTTTATTTTTTTATGATTAATTCAATTGAAATATACTAATTTAAAAAATATAAATCTATTATTTTTATAGTATTATTAAGAACATATGTTTATTAATTAATATATTTTCAAAAGACAATATATATCTTAAATATTTAATTTGATATCATTTATAAAGTTTCTTATTTATCTAATATAATTTTTAAATCATTAATTTATTTTAATAATTTAATATAATCTTATGAATGCAGTTGTGCAACCAAACATTACATTTATAATTACACTATAGCAAACAAACATGTCAATGTGATTATTAGGTTATGTAATTATTAGGCTGATAATTACTAACCTACTAACTACACAAATTTCAATTATCAAATGGCTTTCCCAACACACCCTAAGTGTTCTATATCATGTGTTTTGAGATAGAACGGTAAATTTTAAAATTCGCCACTCACTTTTCTCTCCGGATCACCTCGTCCCACACATTGATAGTAAGGTAACAACTGGTCGAGTCAAAAATGGGTGGGTCAAATATGAGTCAAGTGAAAATGGGTGAAATATCGGACCTACCCATATTTAATACGAATAAAAAATGGATAAACTAACAAAAAAATTAAAGTGTGTTTCATGTTTTTTTAGAGTGTGTTTGGTGTGAAGGAAAATATTTTTTTCTCTTTTTTTGTTCATAATAGATAATTATATTCTTTAGAAAATAACGAACCGTAGCTAAGTTTTCTCGGAAAATATGATCTTGGAGTTGCATGTGTGAAATAGTGTAAATAGGGAGTGATGATTTTTTTTCATTAAAGAGCTGGGCCAAGCCCAACTTATTGAAAAAAAGGGAACATAAGTTGATTCGGGCTCAAGGGAGACCCGAGTACAAAAAAAAGAAGAATTATAGAAATACATATCTTTTTTTTTTTATCATAATCTCTAAAATTCCCTACCATTTAAAAGAAAATCAAAAATTCCCTCTCGGATACATCACTCTTCTCTCGTGAATACATCCCTATCCCCCTCTCAGATACATCTCTCACCTATGTATCTAGATGTCTGGTAATTTATACAGAAGTCCAGTGATGTATCCGAATGTCCTATCCCCTATCGAATGTATCCCTCACCATGTATCCATATGTTTTCTATGTATCTGAAAGTCCAGTGATATATATGAAAGTCTAGTGATGTATCCAAAATTCATAAATTCTAAGGATTTTTTGTTATTTGAAAAATAGTTGGGAAATAATTCAATTAACTCTTTACACTATGAGATTCTGTAAATTATACAAAAAAAAAAAAAAAAAAAGCAATAATAGTATAACAAACAATTAGGAAATATCTAAAGGGAAAGACTTAAAGGTCCGAAAACCATCCATGGTTATTCTCGAGGTCTTCTATACAGATGAGTTCGTTTCTTTTCCTTCGAAGTGGTCGTATCTTCTCTCAAACACCAAATCATGATCATGAGCTGGAGTGTATTCCATCTTGACACTTTAAACCTCACAAGTTTCATGGAATCTATGTCACACCCTAAGGCCGCCCCTAGACGCGACACGGTGCTCATAGCCACAAGTAATCCCAAGCTAACCTCATGGAATGTCATAGCACCAAGACATACAACTAACAACTGAAAAGAAGAATAGTCTGAACACAAGTTTGTTTAAAACAAATATGAAATAGACAATTTGAGAGTAAACATAAGCGGAAATACAACTATATGTCTGAAAGTCTCTACTAATATGAGTTGTTAGGACAAACTCAAGCTAACTCCAAGTGTCTTAAAAATGAAATGAAGTATTGAAGGAAATCAATGAGGGATGTCGAATCATGAGGACTCACCAATGGTAGTGTTGTGCTAATTTGAACATGTACTAATCGCGGTCCAAAGGATGAATGTCTGAAACTATATTGTCAAACAATATAGGATGAAAGTATGCGGTCAATACTTAGAATGTATTGAGTATGAGGAAATGTATGATAAATATGACATCTAAAAATGATAAGTTTGTTAAATATGTTGTTGCAATGATCAAGTAAAATAACATAAAAATTGAGTTATACGAACATGAAATACTTAAATACAAAGTCACAAACTAACTGAAAATATATTATAATGTGGGAGATACTAAATCAACATAAACCATGTGAGCTACTACATGGAGTTCAGTATATTGCTCCTACACCAAAAATAGAGTGTCCTACTTGTCAGTGTCCTACTTGTCAATGTAGGACCATAATATATGAGCTAAGGTGGATCCACTAGCCAATGTATGGTCGAGACATAACCTATTAGATCACATTGTTCCGGGACTTTGGTAATCGACCTAACTAATGTATGCTATTGGGAGTATACATAACTGAGTTCGAGACATAACCAACTCAATGCTAGGTATACTCCTAATTGAATCATGCATAAATCTGGAAACAATATAATATGTAATACTGAATCATACTGATAAAATATTGAGTAGCTCATAAATCATGATAATTGGACATAATTTGAAAGATACTTTAACCAAAAATATCTAAATCATGATATTTGTATACACTGAGAGATACTTTATTCGAACGTATCATAATTCATGAAAATTTGATAATTTGAGATATGCATATAAAAATAGCATAATTATGATTATGAAAGTACTTGTATGTTATGGGTTCATGAAAATATCATTGAAAATATACATTATAATCAATTTATACAATTTAGGATCAATCATGAAGAAGAAACTGAAATTCAATAAGAACCCATGAAGATCACATAAACCATAATTTTAGAGAATTCATAATTTGAAAAATTAAGGTTTTATTTTTTCACATCCCGAGCCTACACTCTGGAGATGACCGACACTCGAAAACTATTGTTGGTCTCAAGCGAACCTTTAGCCTATCTAACTACTTAGCAAAAGACTAAACACATATACACATAAGCTTAAGTTACTGAAAATTTAAACAATAAACTGAATCTCATAAATTGTCTAAAATATTGACTTTAAATATTAGAAATAATCAAAATATATAAGGAGAACAAAATGATTTTAACTCTTTCTAACTTTGTCTATCTATGAAGCCTCTATTAAATCAAGATAGGTGACAAGATAATACCTACAATTACCTCAAAAGCACTACTAAAACATTAATACTAGAGTTCTCAGAGAGCAAAGAAGTCTCACCAAAAGTTGATGAATGTCTTATCTGAATGGAGTGCCTACTGATAATCCTGAGTACCTATATCTACATTATAAAATGATGCAGTGTTGAATAATGTCCGTACATGAAATGTACGGTATGTAATAAAGTTGGATGAAATACACAATTGAATTGAATAGAGTAACTAAAAGAACTCTAACCGGCAGTAAAGCATGACCATGGACAAAATCATTACAACTTCAAAATGATATAGGCAATCGTAGCAAAACACTAACATAAAATGCTATACTTCTTATGGGGAGTTTTTCTAATCGACAACCATCACTATAAGCCTCATGATAATGAACTTGTTGCCACATTGCCAGAACTGCCATATATCTTGCTAGAGAATAGAATGTAACTCAACTTATAGATCCAACTAAAAAGCCGTCAACGAGGTTGGTGAGGAGTCACCCAAATAAATGATCCCATACTATCTTCGCTAGAGGTGTAGTTTATGGAGTTTGAGTTATCTTAACTCTTATCCAAGTCAGTGCTCAATACTACTCTGAAAACATGCATTAATGCTTATAATAATAACAATGTTGAGTTAATACTCAAAAGACTCTCTTTAGGAAAAACCAATCTTTGCACTTTACTGATTGAAATGCTTCTGAAACTGTTTATGCTTTCTTAATAATCAACAATGCTTTACTCAAAATGATAACTTAACATTCTTGAACTCTCTTTACTTATGAAATCAATGTATTTAATTAGTTGTACAAAGGCCTTCACCAATTCTCATTTTAAAAAATAAGGTTCATATAATAACATTAAACATGAATGACAATCCAAGGATCAAAATGCATGAAATATCATAGTCTCAATAACGGAAGGCCAGAACCCATAACAAGAACTAAAAGCCAATTTCAGAATTCATGAAACGTTAGGTACAACCTTAGATTTAACTCTTACTAACTGAATTTACATATGAGGCATGAGAATGGACTTAGTCCAACACTATGAATGGCCTTATATACCTGGAAGGTTATGTTTCTTGAAGAATCTTGAACAAGATGCTTGAAACCCTAGATTTCTCCTCTTGAATCCTTGCTCTATGTCTTGAGAACGATTATGAGAGTATTAACATCAAACTAAACTGAAAAGAATCTTAATTAGGTGTAAAACTATCAGGGTTTAAGCTTAGAAGGGGTGGGGAAAAACTTAAATAACCCCACTTAAATTGACAATAACCATCTAAGGGCGTCCATCTACGGTCTGTACAAACATCCACGAAAAGTAATGTCCACTTGTGGATCTTTTACCGAAAGTCCAAATATCTAACAAGTAACCATGATTAACCATCCACGACCTGCACTCTTCTCCACAATTTGTAGTAACCCCTCATACATTGATTATGGAGAATAGGTCTGGGTCTCATGACCTTGAACCACGGATGCTAGGTTCGGATCGTGTTTCATTTAAAAGCCCATACTGGGTGTATACCAATTACTGGAAACACTAAGTCACTATAGGAAGACCACGATCACCATTCTACAAGTCGTAGAACTTTACGTAACCCAATATTCTCCTTCGTACTTTCCAAGTACATAATATTCAAACTTCTGAAGTCTAAGTCTACGGGGCCAACTACGGCTCGTGTTCCTAGCCATGAGTCGTACTGGTGGCTCTTTGTATTGGGTTTGTGGCTTGGAAATTTATGAAAGTCCAGTGTCTCAACAATGACTGACATTCCATGAGCTGTGGAACCATGTATGACCCATACATTACAATCGTGGAATATTAAAAACCAACCCATCAATAGTCTCTTTGCAACCTTTCCTCTTCAAATTAAGTTATGCACTCCCGAGATGATACACTTTTGGACTCAATTGGTGAAGAAGAACCCATTGATGAAGTTTCCACATACCTTGTATAAAACCCTAGCTTGAATCTCGGGTGGAAGGCTTGAAGCTTGAATCCTTTATTCTTTCTTAAGGGAGAATACTTGAGAGAGAAGAAATTAATTTTGGGTGAGTTATGTGTGAATGAGGGGGTTAGGGCTGTTGAAAATCATTTTTTCCCACTTAGAATAGACCAACACGACTTAGTTTGGTAATTAAAAGAGTGAGGAAAGATTAAAATCCCCTAATTGAAAAATTGCCCGAAGGATTCTATAAGGGTATCTACGGACCATAGAACCCTATTCGTAGATTTAGAGGAATTTCCTAAGTTTCAAGAATTTCAACTGTGAGACCATTTTATGACTTGTACTTCCTTGTACTGATCTTAATGGCCATTCATAGAACTTAGTCTAAGAAATATCTGAAGTTTGAAACCATAAGACCTACTTCACGGACCGTGGAAACTTCTACAAAATGGATTATGGCTTGTAAAAGTTAACGTAGAGTTCTGAAACTCTGAGGTCTCAGGATTTGGTCTACAAAGCCTATCCATGACTCGTAACACCTCCACGATCTGTAATATCCTGTCACGCCCCTAGCTAAGACCAACCTGACACTATTGCTAGTACGAGCAAACGTTCTGGCATTTCACATGAGCATGAAACTATAAAAACTAAAGAAAGCGGAAAATATTATGAAGATAAACACGACCCTTTAAAAGAAGAAAGTCTTCATCTCAATACATTTAGACTACATAAATGTATTAAACAGAAAGTTATAAACCCATATTCTGGAAAACAAGATCAATTGTTTGACAATTGACATAATATGTGAAGCCTCTACTAAATGATAGAAATCTGCCGGGACAAGGCCCCAATATTCCCTTAATACTAGAATAAACTTAAAAAATACTAATAGGTTTAACTTGCCCCTGGTTGAAAGGAGGCTCACCAATAGCAAAGAGAAGGATCATAGTGATGTGCCTAGTCACGGACCTGAGAGCCTGAACCTACATCAGAAAATGATGTAGCTCCAAGGACGATCAATACATGGAATGTATTGCTATGCAAAACCACAAAAGGGGAACCAGTAAAGCAATAAAATATAATAGCACAATCTGAAGTCGTATTTGTCAACGTAAAGTGAGTCAAACTTTTTTGTTATTTATGGGAGCAAGTGGTGAACCAACATAAACCACCATGTGAGCGCATAGAGTCTAAACTCGGCCTGATAAGCTAAGCCATCCTATACCTTGTCGGGCATAGGACATGACATGGCATTATTTTCTAGCAAGGATCCATAATTATCCCTTTTTGGGACACATGAGGAAAAAATGAGTTATCTGAATTGCGGAAAGATCTCTATCCTACGTCGGCAAACATAATTCCGAGCATTGGTCATTTAAACTTATGCCTTCTCGGTCAACCAACTAACTCCCTTAAGCTCATACTGAAAGATAATTATTTTACTGATCATTTACCCAAATTTTTAGCCTTGAGTTCATGATTTATCCTTATTAGGCTCATGTCATAGGTTTGCCACTTTAGGGATCATATCAAAGATTTAACCATGCTACACTCATAATGCATGATCTAATATAGTTAATTAGAATTTTCGGAGAATAAAAATAGTAGAATCTTG
Organism: Solanum pinnatisectum; assembly: GCA_035578085.1. Taxonomy (NCBI): domain Eukaryota; kingdom Viridiplantae; phylum Streptophyta; class Magnoliopsida; order Solanales; family Solanaceae; genus Solanum; species Solanum pinnatisectum. The sequence goes on along the minus strand of CM069082.1, from coordinate 30,456,265 downwards.
ATACACTACTTCTATATCTGATGTTCCTGCTATATTAACACTTTATGACACTAAGAAGAAAATTGGGATGGTTTTAGCATGGTTCGCCATTCATATCAAGTAGTTGGAGTTTTCAGTGTGATTCCTTGGTAATCAATTTAGATTCAAACACTATAGTTCACAAGATATAAAGCAGAAAACCAATCACAAAGACCATAAGCAAAACAATTTGTCCTCTAACTAGTTCCCAAATTGATGAAAATCCCAATAGAATAAGTGTTTAGTTGCTGCCAAATTCCAAACTATTTTTAACAGATGATGTACAAACTTTATCGACTCCATAAATTTCATGTTGTAAAGCAATCACAAATCTGGCAGAATGTACAGAATTATGTAATTCACAACACTTATCAAATATTCATGAACTACCAAGTCGTTTCCAGATTTCTAGCAACTTTTGACAAAGAACACTATTAATTGATAAAGACGGGGAATTCCTTCAACCCTAGACCTCTTGATAGTAATTCAAATTTGAGGGTGATAAAACTTGAAGAAATAGATGAGAAAAGTAGTTCTACATACCTCAAACGTTTAGAGAACTAGTGATTGAAAGTGAGGGAATATTAGGCTTGAGTCTTTGAGCCGTCTCTTGGATTTTTTTGTGTTAGTTTTGGAGAAGAAGAAGAGAGGAATGTTGAATGATGAAATAGCGTATGAATTCAGATTGAAATGAAGGTTTTTTAATCGTTTGGGGTTAAGGAAAAAAGAAAAGCTGAGATTGCCCCTAAGGGAGTTAAGTAGCCTATGGGGCTGCCTATTTGGCTTGCTTCTCCTCTTTCTTCCCACGGTTTAATCCCATACAACCTCCAAGAAAATATACAAATCATTTCGAGCTGATTTCTTACTAAATTAGAAGAACTAAATGCTCATATACGCAGCCATAACACCTAAACTTGCAACTACAACTTAAAACTTAAAGTGTGGGTGTCACGACCCAAAGTACACCCTAGTTGTAACATGGCATATAGGACCCCGAGAGACCCTATACAAGACACTTAGCATACATAAATAAGATAATTGAACAAAGAGTTTTAGAAGTAGCATTTCAAATCAAAGAGTTTAACAAAATGTAGCGGAAGTCTAACATAAGTCTCAAAGTCATCTATTACATCAAAGGAGTTATTGGAACGTAAATCATACATCACATACAATATCTGAAAAGAAAAGACATGAAAACAATAAAAGAGTCTCGGTCCTCGAAACATGAGGACTCACCAATCTTCAATATTTATATGAGATCACTAACCACGAGTATGGGAGGTAGGAACGTCGGACCCTACATGAGTGAAACAATGTACGCAAAAGTATGTGTTAGTACATGGAATGTACCAAGTATGACAGCAATGCATAAGAGTTATGAAATCGTGCTAAAATGGACTTTATATGACATGCAATGACCAAGCTAAATCATAAAATAACATGTTATAAAACATAAATCGAAACCATGGACAATGCAAGATAAACATCTTTAAAATACCTTTGAGATACTTTTAGAAAGTAACCTTAGTTCATTATTGTGGAAGATTTGCTTTTAAACGACATCGACCATGTGAGCTATAACATGGATTCAGTGTCTATCCCACACCGAAAAGAGATGTCCTTACTTGCCAAGGTAAGAACCATAAACTTCTAGCTTTGATGGATCCACTAGTTAATGTCTATCTAAGATAATCATCCTATGGTTGCACATAGTTATGGGATAAACAGATTGCTACTAGAAACCCGGTCTCAACTACGAGAGAGCTTCCATTTCAATATCATCTCTGTGCTAAGCATAAATCCCACGGATTAGTCATTGGTCTTAACTTATCTTATTATACTTGGAAGGGCACATCAAGCAGCCAATCCAAGCTAGAATTCATTAGAATAGCTCCTTAATCTTGATTCAACTTAGGTGAGAAAACATTTCAACCTTATGAATCATTTATATGAGAAAATCCTTTCACAATCATGTTATGAGTAGTATGTGAGAAATCCTTTCACAACAACAACAATACCGATGCTTTACTCTTAAAGCAACCTTAAATCATTTTCATCTACTTTATAAATAGTCATGAATATCTTTCATAAATTCATCTTTCATAGTTCAAAAACTTCATCATATGATCAAAATCTAGAAATCATGGATCATGCATGGGTTTGAGTGAATTCAATTTAAAAAACACGTAATTATGTCAATTCATGTATAAAAAGGCATAGAAAAATCAATTAGATCATAATTGAAAAGAACCCCTGAGATTGAATAAAATCCTAACTTGAATTGGAGATTCTAACTTGTAAAATTGGAGAATTTAGGAGCCCTATGGAGGAAAGGAATCCATAGGTGAATACTCTCATACCTTGATTCCAATAGCCCACAATCAATGGTGAATTGGAGGCTTGATCTTGAAACCCTAGACTTGTTCAAGCTTTAGAGAGAGAAATATTAGAGAAGAACTTGACCAACTTTTGAGATTTTAGGAGAATGAGTTAAATTGGGAAATTTGGGGGCAAAAATGTTTATATTGGGTCTAAGATAGAAGGTAAAATTACATAGTATTGGGTTAGAATAATTAGGAAAGACCCAAAATCCCTTTAAAATAAAACTATCGAGCCTCACTTATGGTTAAGACCCACGTTTCATAGGTCCTATTATGGACCATCCTGGTTGACTGTAGGTGGATTCAGAGACTCTTTTTGGGCCTTCAAATGATGGGGCCCATGTACGGTTGGTAGGTCTACCTACAAACCGTACATGGCTACCACAAGTCTATAAAAATTTGCCAAACATTTTACTTCATTTCCCCTTGTCACCTACGGACGCCACCTAAGGTCCGTAAATGCTTCTACCATTCATAGGTGGGAGTCGTAGGTCTCACCTCCAACCCAAAAATTTTAATTTCTCTGTTCTTTTCAAATCTGAGGTGTTACAGTGGGGTGTAACATTTCCTTTGTCTTGTTCAAGTTAAATTTCCAAGTTTCAAAAGTTATTCCATGAGTTGGGTCTATAACCCTTAGTACCAATTACTCTTCATAAACCCTCTTGTAAACAATGATCCTAATTTTCCTAAAATCTTAAATATCAGCTACAAACTCCTTTCCATAAGCCGTAATACCATTTACGCTATATAAACAGTGTTTGCAAAACCCAAAAATTATGTAGACTTTAGATTTTTTCTATTATCAAATTCATGATCTGTATTGAGAGGCTTCTATGGTATTACAAATATCTCCTTGGGAACATTCATCCTCAAATGAGGTCTTACTAGGATGAAAAGAATAGAGAGAAATCTGCAACCCAATACTCAAAGCTAAAAACATAAAACTGGAGGAGTGATTGAATAAAACTAAAACATGAAGTTAAAAATTGATTTCATGAATATGCATGCATACTCAAACATGGGAATAGCTGAAACACATGAATCTAAAAGAGTACTAAGAAGGGACTATTACCTCACAGTGAAACTAAACTAGAAGGGAAGAGGTGGGGGTACTTGGACATTATATCAACTTCAGCTTCCCAAGCAGCACCCTCAACTAATTGATTCCTCCAAATGACTTTCACTGAAGTGACTTATTTATTCATTAACTTATGAACCTAATAATCAAGAATCTCAACTGGGACCTCTTTGTAAGAGAGACTTTCTTTCACACTGACACTTTCTAAAGGCACAACTGAGGTCAGATCACCAATGCATTTCTTTAACAAGGACATATGAAACAGTAGATGCACTAATGTTAAATCTGAAGGCAAATCCAACTCATAAACAACATTATCGTAGCACCTTAAAATATGATATGGGTGTTTATACCACGGACTGAACTTCCCTTTCATATCAAACCTTATCACCCCCTTCATGGTTGAATTTTTCAGATAGACCCAATGCCCAAAAATAAATTCAAGTTCATATACATAAGATTTTTGTCTACTCTTGGCCATTCTCAACGTATCTCTAATAAGTCGAACTTTCTCCATGGCCTCATGAATTGACTTGGTCCCTATCAAATACATTTTACCAACTTCAAACCAAAAAATTAGAGACCTATACCTCCTACCATAGAGACCCTCAAATGGAGCTATATTAATATTAGAGTGATAACTATTATTATAAGCAAAGTCAATCCAAGGCAAATGAGCATCCCATACCTTTAAAGTCGATCGCACAAGCTCTTAATATATCCTCTAATGTCTGAATAGTTGGCCAACCTGACTATTTGTCTGCGGAAAGCTTTGATTATCTTAACTTGAGTACCAAAACCCTTCTGAAATGATCTCAAAATTTGAGAAGTGAAATAAGTACCCGTATATGAAATAATAGACAGTGGCACATTATGCAACTTACCCAACTTGTGAATGTAAAGTCTAGCATAATCCTCGTCTGAATATGATATCTTAACTTGAAGGAAATGCCCTACTTAGTCATTATATCTACAACTACCCAAATAATGTCATGGTGACGACGTGTATAAGGTAGACCTATGGTGTAGTTTATATTCAAACCTTCCCACTTCCAAATAGGAACACTGCTATCCTGAGTCATACCAACTGGTTGCTGACTCTCGACCTTAACTTGTTGGTAATTTGGACACTTAGCCGTAAATTTCAAGATATTCTTTTTCATCTCATTCCATCAATAGATGTTCTGTAGATCATGAGACATCTTAGTGGCTCTCGGGTGAATAGAATATCAAGAAATGTGAGCTTTCGATAGTATATATTTTCTTAACTCATTAACATTTGGAACACATATCCGACCGTGAAAATGAAGAATTCCATCAGTCCCTTGAGAGAAAACCTTAATAGATTTTTTGAGAGCCACTTTCTTCAATTCAACTAAAGTTTGAATCATTTTCTTGTTTTAGCTAAACCTACGACATAAGAGATGATTTTGATCCATTATGAAAAATAACTCCAACATTCTCTAAATCAACTAAATGACAAGTATGTTAACATCACCAACTAACTCTTTTTTTCTCATCTTCATGTGAGCAAAACTTACAATCTACTAAGATCATATGCAACTACATTTGCTTTTCCCGGATGGTAAAGGACACTCATGTCATAATCCTTTAATAATTCAAGTCGTCACCTTGGTGAAGATTCAAGTCATTCTATTTGAACAAATATAGAAGATCTTTTGATCGGTGAACACATCCATATGAACACCATAAAGGTAGTGCCCATAAATCTTAAAGGAAATCACCACCACTGCCAACTCTAAATCGTGAGTTGGATAATTATTCTCATGGACCTTAAGTTGCCTAGAATAATAGGCAATGAACTTATCATGTTACATCAACAAACAACCTAGGCCAATCCTAGAGGCATCACAATATACTACAAAACCATTTCAACCTTTCGAGAGAGTCAAAAGCAGGACTGAAGTAAGTCAAGTCTTCAACTCTTGAAAACTTTGCTCACAAGATTTGGACCATTGAAATTTCACTTTTTTGTTAGTCAATTTAGTCAAAGCGATGGAATAAAATCCTTCAACAAACATTTTATAGTAACTAGCTAAACCCAAGAAACTCTTAATATCTGAGGGAGAAAGAGGTCTAGCCTAGTTCTTAATTGCCTCAGTCATCTTAGGATAAACCTTAATACCCTCGCCTAATACTATATGGTCAAGGAACGCTACAAACCTTAACCAAAACTCAAAATTACTTATTTATACATTAATTGATAGTTCTTAAGAATCTAAAAGATAATCATCAAATGATTTGCATGTTTATCCTTACTCCAAGAATGGATCAAAATGTCATCTATGAAAATAATGACAAACATATCTAAAAATAATATTTTAACACTATGTTCAACAAATCCATTAAAGTTGTAGCAATATTTTTTAGTCCAAAAGACAACCAAAACTTCACAGTGACCATATCGAGTCCTAAAGTCTTTAGAATGTCACATTCTCTAACTTTGAGCTGATGATGGCCTGATATGAGGTCTATGTATAAAAAAAAACTAGCACCCATTGGTCGATCAAGTCCTTAGCCCTTGGGATGTGATACTTATTCTTAATTGTGACCTTGTTCAGATAGCGATAATTAATACATATTTTGAGAGAACCATTTTTCTTACGCACAAAGACAACTGGATCAATGTATGGAGAAATACTGGGTTTGGTAAAACCTTTATTGAGAAGGTCCTTTGGTCGATCTTTTAATTCCTTAAGCTTAGCTAGAGCCATTTGATATAGAGGAATGGAGATACGTAGGGTATTTAAAATATGGTCTATTTTGGAAAATCATCGAGAAACACTTCAGAAATTCATTCACTAGTGGAACTAACTGAGGATTTGAGGTTTCAAAACTGGTATCCTTAACAAAAAATAGATGATAGATGCCACCCTTATAAATTATCTTTGACGACCTTAAGGCTTGAGATAAATTGACCTATACACGTTAAGGTACTACCCTTCCATTCTATGACTGGTTCATTGGAAATTAAAATTTAATGACTTTCATTCTACAGTCAATTGAGGAATAACTAACATGTATCTAGTTTGTAACGACCTAACCTGATCATTATGAGTAGCTCCATAGGGAAAGAATTTGGGCCCATAAAACTTTTTAGTAGTAACTTAAAAATTCTTTTCTAGGCCAGTCTTAGATAGAAACTGGGTTTGGTGGGGTCTAGATCCATTCGAGAAGGATTGGGGTCTCTTTATTGAAATTTTGCCAATGTATACTTGTATACAAGACATTAAGGAGTCCATAAGAACTTTCAAAGTTGAATTCGGGTAAGTAAAACTCCTAAAGTAAACTTGGAGTGCAAGGTATATGTTGTTACATCAAGGGAAGGAGTTGTATAGTAAAAAGGGCCTATTTGTGGATATTGAGCTACATATCTATCATTGATCTCACTTCAGTGTGTGCTGTCCCACTATAGCGGCTCTTACACCACTATCGTGTGGTAAGTTTCATCTATAACGATGTTTCTATAGCGAGAGAGGGGCTGCTATAGAGATAAAATAGGAATTTTACACACAAAACATCCCAAAACCCCTATTTTCTGCATTTTGAGTTCTTGAAATTAGGAGGGGCTATTTTGGGTAGTCTGCATATGTTTTCCCATGAAATTCATCTATAAAAGTAAGAATTCGACTCCTTATCTTGAAAATTGTTTCTTAAGCCTTAGAAACTAGGCCGTTGCTATTGGGATAAGGTTTTGGCATGATTCCAAGGTGGGAAAGACCCCTAAGTTAGGGAAGGTGATCACATTTTGGCTGGGGTTGGGATTTGTTAATAATTTGGGTAAATTAATAGGCCATTAGTGATTATTGTTGTTTGTATTGCTTATTTTAAACTAATAATAAGTTGATGCACTTCGCAAGGGGAAACCTCAGGCTATTTAGAATTTTCAAGAGGCTTGATTTGGGTAGGTGATGTTTGTATGTTTCCAATTTATGTATATGTGCATGTCTACTGTTTTTTAGTATCATTTGTGCAATGCATGGTACATAGGCATATGAATGACATCGTGTAGGTAATCTTATGGAATGAACTTGTGATTGTGACTTGGGGTTTTTAAATGGTCTTGTTCATTGTGCTTTGTGATTGGTTGGCTCGGGTACCACACTAGTACCCAATGTTGTTAGTCAGATCGAATATATGGTTGGCTCAGATACCACTCATGGTATTGTTTGGGTTCTGTGAGAGGATCAAGTATATGATTATGGTTCCATGAGAGGACCAAACATTTGCATTATGATCATATGGAACATGTTTTATGCATTGGTTGATTCATGTATTATTGTTTCATGACATATGATTGTGAGCATGTGGTTGATAGTTGTTGATATGTGTATTTTTATGCATTACTATTTTGTGGTGAACTGTTTACCTTCATAATCATGGATTAGCTGCGTGATCCTACTAGTACACGATGGTTTCTGTACTATTACTGCACTTGTTTCTTTTCTTTTTAAGTGCAGTGAATCGTCCAGCGGCTTATTCGAGACCACAATTGAGAGACGGTTAATTCCAAGTCCAAGGATGAGCTTTGTCTTTCACGCTTCCATGAATTCTTCTACATTTTCATGTCCATTTGTTGTGCCTGACTATAGACTTTAGTTATGTTTAGATTTCAGGGTTGATTCCATAGTTGACTATTTTAGAATTTTGGTATGGTGACTTTCAATTCTTAGAGATAATTTCCATGTCACAATTGTTTTTGCTATTGAGTTGAGTTTATGGGGACTTAATTCTATAGTTACTAAACTATTTTCTTTATTTTATAGCTAAAACTTGGTTTATCTAATGTTGGGTTAGTTTGGATTAGTCCTTGGTTCTCCCATCAGGTTACTTTAGTGTGGGTGTCACTCACGAAGGTTGGGGTCGTGACATAGTCCATATCGAGAATGAGATCAAACTTAAGCATTTCTAACTCTACTAGATTGACTAAGGTTTTTTCTAAAGAAAATAAGATCAGGGAATTTCTGTAAACCCGTTTAGTTAAAACTGACTCACCAACAGGAGTAGAGACTGAGAAGAGTTCTGATAGAATTTTGGGACTAACATCAAATGTCGTAGAAACATAAAGAGTCACAAAAGAAAGTGTGGCTGCTAAATCTAACAAGGGAAAAATATTAAATTAAAAGACTCGTAACATACATTTACCACATCAGTGGAGTTCTCTTGATTCTATCGAGTCTGAAGAGCATAAAACTTACTCTGACTCTTTTTGCCACCAGAGCTAGATGAGGTATCATGCTGAGTTGGGCGACCTACTAGAGCACTTGGCTAAGTTAGCTGACGATCATTTCTACCTTGCTTGCAACCGATGGGCAATCCTTCAATCTATGACTAGTCTTACCACATCCAAAGAAACTACTGGTACCAGCCATGCATTATTCCGGATTGTTCTTACCAAACTTCTAACAAGAAGGAAAAGAACGTCCACTAGAACACAACCCTATGACTTAGAGTTTGGCGCCCTATTGTCACGGCGCAAGACTATCCCCTAGACGTGACATGGTGCCTAGAGCCACGAGTGACCCCAAGCTAACCACATGACATAACACGACACTGAGATAACATGCATAACTGAAATAACATGAAAAAGCGGAATAGAGTCTCAAATTACTAACATAGCATAAAAGAGAAATTTAAATACACTTACTCATAAAAGAGAAAAATCAGCATTGTATAAAAAGTAAGAACTAATGTATGCCTTTTTGTTTTATATATTTTTTAAATTAAAAGAGGTCATGCAAGCCCATTTATTAAATAAAAAACCAATGCATAAATCAAGGCCCTAAATAATGATTCGGTACAACAAGCCTTAAACAAAAAAAGAATATAAAAGGAAAGCAGTAAACCTAACAAGAAACATCTAGACCTTGTATCGATAACGCCGCCTCTTCTTCTTTCTTGTGAAGTCTCAAGCTTGCCAAGCTAATAACGGTGATATCAGAGAATAGAAATGGGATACTATCATCAGATCGGAACAATACAAATATCTGAGCTTGGATAGAATCCACCTTAGACATCTAAAATCTATATATCACAAATTCCATGAGTTCTGACTCCGTTAAAAAATTCTTGTTCTAAAAAATGTGACTGGTAAGCTCCTTTAAGATTTTAATGTCCCCAAGCTTATCTGATAAGTAATAAATGTTCCAAGACTCTCTTTCTTTTTTCAATGACTAACCATCTTCGATATCTTCTTCTCTATAAATTGAGCTAAATGTTAATACTAATGTAAAGAATAAATGTCAAGGTAAGTCAATCATGTACATGAAAGCTTTGTCTATCTCTCAACTATTTCTCGTATTGCATTGTCCCTCCTGTAATAATTTATATGGAACAATCTGTAACCCTGAAATCCCTATTTGTGATGTCTTCTAATTTGTAAATTAGGAATTTGGGATTTATCCATATCCAAAATAGTAAAATAGGTTCAATTGTTGAAAAATATCTTAAATTATATTTAATATGATTAGTACCAGCAATACAGAAAATTTGATTAGTCAAAAATCCGCAAGTCTATTGCCTTCTCTAAAATTGTGGTCCACTCTCAGTGCATTTGGCTTGGATAGTCTTAATAGTTTTATGGCATCCCTTTCTAGTGATTTTCTCAAGTTCCTCTTTATTCTTCACTCTTCCAATTTCAAAGTATCTTGTGATTTTTGAGTAATTAAGTTTTTGTTGCTTCTTTCTTTCTTTTTTCTTTCTTTATTTTATTTTGCATCTTTTTCCTGCAAATGGAATTATCAGTTTTTCTGGGAGAATATAAAATGTACGGATGTCACAATTTTTCTCTCTCGTCTCTTGCTCAAATTTTAGTAAATATTTACGAGTTGAATCAAATTTGGATATTTGTAAATTTTTTAATTCTTTCGGTTGTTCTCTAGATATTTCTATGTGTATGATTAATTATTGTATAATTTTCACATCTATTTTTAATACTAATATATATAAATTCAACCCATATCAGGGGTTTGAAAACAAATGTATGATTAAAAAGCTAGACTTTATTTACACTGTAGAAAAGAAGAATTTAGTTTATTGTAGTTTTTTCAATTAGTTGTGTATATTAATTTAGCAATAAAGTACATTGGTTATTTAAACAAGCTTAGATGTGGTTGCAATAAAAGAATGATTTTTCTTCACTAGTAAGGATAGTTGTTGGCTATTTTTTGGGATAAAATGGAAATCTTTAATAATCGATTTTGGCTAACTGTTTGTTGTCAATGTGCAAGACTTAATTTTTTTTCTCTTTATCTTGTCCAGGTATTGGAATGATTATTTCGTACAGGGTTATCGACCGTTCTTTGTAGTTGGATCTGTGGCATTGCTCCTTATTATGTGGAGATTTTTTCTAAATTTTAGCATCTATATTGGGTTTCGTATACATGCTCCTTAGTATGGTATGCTTCTATTTCATTTCATTTTGTCTCCTATTTGATTTGTGAGTTAGCAAGATCTACTTCCTCTTTATTAATTAGTGATTAATTAGATCATTTATAAGTGTAATTTACCTTAGTCTTGTAAGTATCGGTTTTTAACATATTTTGCACAAACCCTTATTTTTTTTCGTGTGAGAAAGAAGTTTGACCAGAGATGATATTTATCTAACCTTGTTATTGATACATGTATATACGACTTATCTACTTACTTAAAATGAATGCTTATCATAATTCAATATTTTAAAAATACTAATTTTGAAATATTTTCAATCTAAAACTAAAATTTCAAGTTTGTATTCTTTCTTTGATGTAAAGAATAAAATATACTTCTCATTTCCTTCCTTTTCTTCTTCTAAAAAAGATATTTGAACCCATATATTGGGAAAATGAAGCCTATAAAGTATTTGAGAAATTAAGGTTTACGTTTTTTAAATTTTTTAATTTGACTTTACAAAAGAGAAATTTGTAGATCGAGAGGAAGTGAAGAAGAACGGAAGATAATGAAAAAAGAAGTGAAAGGGTCTATTTTTGCTTCTTTGTTACTTGAAATGGTCTGCTGCAAGAGATGCTTTTTTTGAGATTATTTACATTGCTTATAAGTTAGCTATAGTCGATTATGAGTTAGTTAGATAATTAGATATTTAATCTCATTATTTCCAGTTGTGTATAGTTACAAGATTCAATTAAGTTAGGCTAGATATTTTTCCTTCTCTCTTGTATAAATAGATAATTTGTATGACTCCTTGATTCACTTTACGATCATGAGATCTCAAAAGCAGTTTCCAATTTCTCTCTATATATTATAGAATTCTCCATTAATGGAGTTCATCAAACTTTAATTCAAGCTGAAACAAGCTGAGTTTAACATGGTATCAGAGCCATAGAAGGTCTCTCTTCATCCAAATTTCATTTTGGTCCAATTTTTTTATCAATCTCTTTGCATCTCATATCGTTTGACTTTAATTTCTGTCTCACTCTACGTATTTTTTCCTATTCAAATCTCTGTCTCTCTGCTTTTAGTAATTCTATTCCTATTACTTGATCTATTCTCGTCATGGTTGAAACTGTTAATCAAACTACTGGTTCATTTGCTTCATTTTCCCTAACCTTCGATGTTTGGAAGTCCTTTGTACATCCTATGACTGAGAGTGCCGGCACAATGTTAGTTCCTATTCCACTTGATGGAGTTGGATTTCTCTCATGGAAGAGTGGTGTGTTACGCTCACTCGTCATAAAGAACAAATTGGGGTTCATCAATGGGACTGTAAGAAACCAGCTCAAATGTCTGTTGATTGTCGCCAGTGGGATTAATGCAATGCCATGGTGACTTCCTGGATCTTGAATTCCCTCAACAAGGAAATTGTGGATAGTGTTGAATACGTGTTCAATTTATTGAAATTATGGAGTGAGCTGCAGGATCGATATGATCAAACTAATGGGGTCAAGCTATATCTAATTCAAATGGAGATTAACAACCTTTGGCAGGGTAATCTGGACATTACCTCCTACTATACCAGGATGAAAAAGCTAAGTAAAAAGCAGCACCCTGTGTGTGAAGAAGCTCAGGAAAGAGCTCAGCACCCTGTGTGTGAAGAGCAATTGTAGTTATCTCTGCACTTGTGGTGCCAAGGACACCATGCATAAAGTTGAATAGGATATAAGACTTATTCAATTTCTCATGGGCTTGAACAAAGTTTAGGCAATCATTCAAGAAAGCATGCTCATGATGAATCATTTTCCATCTATGGGACAAGTGTTTGCTCTCCTTGTCCAGGAAGAAAAGCAACAAAAATTCAAGCCAAACAGGCATTTTTTTTGCAGAATCTTCTTCTCTGAATGTCTTTTCCTCGGGTGCGTCCTCATCATCAGGGGCATTTTCATGAAACCTGGGTGGTTCATCAGATTTTCAAAACTTTCAGACCAACTACATTAATAGTGGCACCAAAACAAGGCTCTTCTATGATTATTAGAAGAGAATGGGACACATTAAAGACAAATGATATAAGCTTTATGGTTATCCCAACAATCAGATCTCAATAATCAATCCCACAACAATCATGCACGGAGAAATCAGCAAAACAACTTCAATCCTAATTTACAGAACAGAGGGTATAAAGGAAAGGGAATTGCAGCCAATGTTCGTGGAGATCTGCATGCCTCCTACTCAAATGAGAGAAGTCAAGTCAACACTCATAATGGACCTACCTGCTTATCCAAAGAACATTATAATCATCTAGTTAGCATGTTGCAACAGTTCCAAGGTGGAAACCTATAGGATGGATATGTAGCTGACTCAATCCCTACTAATGGAGCTGTCAACTTTGCAGGTATCACTGCTTGTAACTCTTGTGTAGATTTTAATAAACTATCTTATGTTTCAAAACAAAAACTGACTCATGTATCCTGGACTCAGGGGCTTCACATCATATCACCTTTGACAAAAACCACGTAACCAACCTCATCACAATACCATACCTCATACTTGTTAGATTGCCTAATGGTTACAAAGTTAAGGTAACTCAAATTGGAGAGGTGAAATTGGCTCCCGAAATCACATTGACCAATGTTCTTTTTATACCTACTTTCAAGTACAATCTGATATCCATTAGCTCTTTGGCTACACACCTTAAATTCCTTGTCTCATTTACTAACTCTCTATGTCTACGGCAGGCCCCTTCACAGAAGAGGCTTCTGTTGATTGGTAGAGTGCATGATGGGCTGTATTTCCTCTGCTTACACTGTCTACAGAAGAACCATCCTATTACTCAACAAGATAGCATTTTTTCTTTCCCTTGTTCTCATGTATTCAATATAACAATATATCATTTCAGTGTCATTCCCATTCATGTTCCCTCTATTCTGATGTATAAGAAATTTCATCTATTGTTTCTAAGGAGAATACTCCTTCTCATGATTCTTGTTTTCCTCGTAATGAAAAAGATCCTATTGTGGATGATAAAAATAATGTGTTTGCTCATGCTTCCTTTGTCTCTCATGATAATACTGTAGACTTGTTATGGCATTACAAACTTGGTCATGTCCCTTTTGTAAAAATGAAAGGTTTAATCTCAATACTAGTACAGTTCTCAACCAAGCAACCTTTCTTTTGCCAAATCTGCCCTATGGCCAGACAACCCAGGCTTCCCTTCCTTGCCATAACCACCACTTCCTCATAATGTTTTGACCGGTTACACATAGACTTATGGGGGACCATATCACATCAACACATATAATAACTTTAACTATTTTCTTATTCTTATAGATGACAATTGTAGAGCAACATGGACACATCTATTAAGTAGTAAAAGCAATGTTTTATGCGTAATCCAATCTTTCATATCCATCGTCGAAAATTAGTTTAGTACCACAGTAAAGACTATTAGATAAGACAATGGACTAGAATTTTTCAATAATGAAGCCACCTCTTTCTTTCAACCCAAAGGCATCATACTTAAAAACTCATGTCCGCATATACCACAAACAAATGGTATTGTGGAAAGGAAATATAAATACCTACTTGAAACAGCTGAATCCCTACTTTTTCAATCCAAATTACCCATAAAATACTGGTGTGAATTTATTCTGACTGCTACTTACATAATTAACAAATTATCTTCACATGTCTTGCATAACAAGTGTCCAGTTGGAATATTACTCCAACAACAACCCTCATATTCTCATATGAGAAGTTTTGGTTGCTTATGCTATCCAACCACACCTAAAATTCACACGACCAAATTTAACCCTAAGGCCAATCATCATGTATTCATAGGCTATCCTCCCAACATAAAGGCGTACAAAGTTTTGAATCTAGCCACTAGGAAAGTTCATGTGTCTTGAGATGTAGTATTTCATGAGACAACCTTTCTCTTTTTATTAGAAAAAGATGCTACCACACTTCCTACTTCCCCTTTCTACTATTCTAACCTCCCTCATTTTCCTGTTCATGTCTTGATCCTATATCTCCTTCTGCCATCTCCAATACCCTTTCTAATGGACAATGTGATCAAAGGGCCAATGTGATACCTAACTAATTGGAGCCACCTAATACCTCGAGCACCATATCTACTATCCCTCATCATGCACCATCAACCTCACCTCTTGCAACACTTCCTACTGCACACACTAACATGTCTCCACATCTATTTGTAGTCCCACCAGTACCTAGGAAGTCAACTAGAGACTATAAACTACCATCCTATATACAGGACTACATTCATCATGTCCCTAAGTCCATTTCACTTTATCTATGTGCCTCCTTCTCCTAAAACAATCATATTACCCCTGAAGAATTGTTTCCATTTAGTCTGGCTTTTGTAATGAACATTTCTTATGATTGTGAACCATCATATTATGAAGAAGCAATTATGAATCCTACATGGCAAATTGCTATGACATAAGAATTTCATGTATCACATAAGAACCATACCTGGGATCTGGTTCCTTGCGACCTGATAAGAAATTCATTGGTTGTAACTAGGTGTATAAAATCAAACATAAGGTAGAAGGGACTATTGAGAGGTTAGAGGGAAGGTTAATTGTGAAGGGAAAGACATGGCATGTTGGAGTTGACTATAATGAAACTTTTTGCCCAGTTGTTAAAATGACAATTGTTAGAGCCTTACTTACTACTGCAACTAAGAAATGTTGGGATATTTTTCAGTTAGATATGAACAATGCATTCTTTCATGAGAAATTGCATGATGAGGTTTATATAGATGTACCACAGGGATTAGACACTGGCAGAACTGGACTTGTATGCAAGTTAAATAAGTCCTTAATGGACTTAAACAGGCCAGCATACAATGATATGCAAAATTAATTGGTGCACTCAACTCTAGAGGTTACACACATTCCATGAATAATTATTCTTTATTCCACATAAAGTTAGGATCTTCTATTGTTTTTGTAGAAGTTTATGTGGATGATGTTTTACTCACTGGTACTGACCTAGTTGAAATCACTGCCTTGACGGCTTTCCTACACGACACCTTCGAGATAACGGATTTGGGAAAACTACATTATTTCCTTGGTTTAGAGGTTTTGTATAAACAGGATGGCATTCTTATTTCTCAAAGGAAATTTGCCATTGACCTACTCAAATAATATAATTATAGCCAGTTCATATCATTCTCCTCACCTCTTGATTCGCTGATCAAGCTTCGAGCTGATGAAGGTTCACTATTCTCAGATCCTGCCTATTACAGGAAGCTCATCCATAAATTAAATTTCCTCATAAATACTAGGCTTGATATTGCCTATGGAGTTCAACACTTAAGTCAATTCATGCATGTATCGAGAACCCCATCTACAGGCAGCATTCCACATGTTAAGATATTTAAAATAGGATCCCACCTTGGAGATGTTCATGTCCAACTCAGATGACTACTCTGTTAAGTTGGCAACAGTTTTGTAAGCTGGAAATCCAAGAAGCAACAAACCATCTCTCTATTTTCAGCTTAGGTGGAGCATAGGTCCCTTAGAAAGGTAGTTGGTGAATTGGTTTGGTTGCACATATCATTTGATGAACTTACACTCATTACCGGTCCTTTCCACGTATTTTGTGATAGTCAATCCACTTTACACATTGCCAGAAATCCTGTCTTCCATGAGCGTACAAAGCATATCGAGATAGAATGTCACTTTGATAGAACTAAACTTCAAGAAGGAGTAATCACCCTACACCATGTTGGCATTGACATCCTCACCAAAGCACTCACTAGGGCTAAACATTCCACTGTTCTATCCAAGTTGGCAGTGATTGCATCACCTCCAACTCGAGGGGGGGGGGTGTTGACACTATTCACATTGCTTACAAGTTAGCTATAGTCGGTTATGAGTTAGTTAGATAATTATATATTTTATCTTAGTATTTCCAGTTGTGTGTAGTTGCATGATTCAAGTTAGTTAGGCTAGATATTTTGCCTTCTCTCTTGTATAAAAAGAGGATATGTATGACTCCTTGATTCAATTCATGATAATGAGATCTGAAAAACTGTTTCCAATTTCTCTCTCTATATATTATAGAATTCTCCATTAATGGAGTTTATCAAGCTTTAATCTAATCTGAATCAATCTGAGTTTAACAAATTTTTTTTATTTGTTAATATCATTAATTATGTTCTTAGTTTAGAAGTCAATGTTTCATTTGCTTTAATATTACTTTTTCTTGATTGATTTGAAAGCTAAAAGAACAAGAAGTTGTCCCCTTATTATATTTAGCACTTGATTGACATTAACATGTAATTAGACTTCTGGACCTATTTGTGGTACTAGCATAAAAAATTCCACATGACATAAATTGCAACATTATGAGAGCATACTGAGTCTCTTGGCTAGTTAGTTTTACTTAATTTCCTCTAACTTTTTCTTGGTTATCATTTATACCTTTGATTCTACTACTATAGATATGAATATATAGAATTTTTAGTTGTGTGTAAAATTATTTTGTATTTGTGCTTTATTTATCTTTTCATATTAGTGTATTTCTATTGAATTTTACTAGAAGGTATTTATATTTGGGCTAGAACTGAAGATCTTGATTACATACACTAGCTATGTAAATGCAGAAATGAGTGGGAGTATACGTGATGATACATTATTCACCGGTCGGAGCACTGAGGCAAATGTCATGCTACAATATTCATGTGATAAGGTGCACACACTAACTAATGAAAATGCCTTTTCATTAATCATTTCAAGTTCAATTGTTTTAGTGATGTATCTTTCTCTAATGCCAGATAGTGTGCACTTTTGTATACAAAAGTCATATTTGGACCTTCACATAAAACCTTTCGTCCAATATAACAGTTTGTTGAGGCAATAAATAATTTCATTAAGGGTGTGTTTGGTATGAAGGAAAATATTTTTCAATTTTCTCATGTTTGGTTAGGTTAAATGTTTTGGAAAATATTTTCCAAATCAACTCATTTTCCTCAGATTTAAGGAAAATGACTTCCCTTCAAAACTTAAGGAAAACATTTTTCAAAACTATCTTTCAACTTCAAATTACAATTATTTTTTTGTTGAAAAAATCAATTTATTTTGTCCTTACCCTCAAACCACCCCCCCCAACCACCACCCACCCCCAAAAAATAAAATAAATTTTAAAGATTGTTTTTAAATTCAATTTTTTTACCCCACCCTCACCCCTACCCCACCCCCTACCACTACCCCTCCAAAAATATATTAAAAGTAGTTTTTAAAAGATATTTCAAATTTCAATTTTTTATTTTTTTACCCCTACCCCCTACCCTTGCTCCCCATTAGCCCCCCACTCCCCTTCAGAAAAAAAAAATTAAGCTTGTTTTTCAAAAATATTTTCAACTTCAAATTTTTATTTTTTCATCCCGATCCTCGATCACCCACCCCCCTCCCTGCCCCCCTCAAAAAAAATTGAGTAATTTTATTTTTTTACCCCTACACGTGTCCTTCCCGCCCCTGCCCCACCCCCACCCAAAAAATAAATTTATGTTTGTTTTTAAAAAATATTTTCAACTTCAAAATTTCATTATTTCACCCTTACCCTCGACCCCCCAACCCACCCCTACCTAGCCCCCCACCCACCCATCCCCTACCAGCCCACCAAAAAACAAAAATTTAAGTTTGTTTTTAAAAAATATTTTCAACTTCAAAATTTCATTTTTTCAGCCCTACCCTCGACCCCCGCACCCACCCCCTACCAGCCCCCCCACCCCCCAAAAAAATTTAAGTTTGTTTTTAAAAAATATTTTCAACTTCAAAATTTCAATTTTTCACCCCTACCCTCGACCCCCTACCAACCTACCCTCAAAAAAATTTAAGTTTGTTTTTAAAAAATATTTTCAATTTCAAAAATTATTTTCTACTCTAGTAAAAAAAAGATATTTCTCAAAAACATTTTTCATTCATAAATCAAACACTAAAAATCTTTTCCGGAAAATATTTTCTACTCACCAACCAAACATCAGAAAATAAGTCAAAATCAACTTGTTTTCTAGAAAACATTTTCTAGGAAAACATTTTCCTTCATACCAAACACACCCTAAGGGTAAAATGAGTATTTTAAAATTAAATTATTACTAAATAGAGAATTATATCATTGTTTTTTGTATTGATTAAAATGAAAGTGAGTTATATAAATAAGGACAAAGAGAGTATTAAAAATATAAGATATGCAAGAACCACGTACAGGTTCCGTGGGAACTATTTAGAATATATATTTATATATAATTTGACTTGATAAGAAATGTTAAAAATAAAATTAACTTTTAATTTTATGATCTTAAATTAAAAATGTGTGCATCGTTTAAATCTAGTGATTTTAAATATGCTATACAGAGTGTTGAAATTAAAAAAACTTACTAAGTAGATAGAGACACTTTTTCTTAGGACAAATCAAAAAAGAGAAGTTAAACACTTGAATTAGGACGGAGAATGCAGTAGGTGGTTTGCCATAGATTCCAAATATTTTTATTGGAAATTTATGAAGATAGATTTGAAGATAAGGTTATATTTGGTTATATTTTTTCTAAAAAAGTATTTAGTATAATTTTCATGCTTGAGTACTTAATTTAATGTAACTTTGAAAGTGAAAAAATCAATTAGGGAACAGGTAAATTGTAAATTTTTCCCACAAATTTGTAATTCAACTTCAAGTTAAATTTCACTAATAGTGAGTTAGGAAATAACCAACAGAAGGGTGTTTCAAAACTTCCACTCGCAAGCACCAACTCAGTATTTTTCCCTGCTTTTCCAGTTTGTCTTTGCAACTCAACTTTTCCTCCATCTTTTTCTCCGATTTTGCTTTCCCTTATCACCCACAAAAATGGCCTCCCACATTTCAACAATCCTTGACCAATCTACTCCATCAACTGATTTGATATCTCAGAGTAACTACCAAATGCAATGTAAGTAACTGACCCATTAGTCATTAAATCCAATCAATCCATATAATGTTTGAACTAATCTTTTATCACATCATCTCCAAAAGAATTATCATCAAGAAAAATTGAAGGAATTGAAGGCCCAATTTCCACCAAAGTCACATTCTTTAAAATTCTCAAAGCATCAAATTTCAAGTCATTTAAAGTGCTCACAATAATTCTTGGATTTTCTTCACTATTCAATATCTTAGTTTGCCTCTTCATAGACTCAACTGGTCAGTTGTTACTCTCCACATCATCAAATACAAAAGAAGTAAATCAATTAGACTAAGTTGTGGATATCTTTGTAACTCTATTATTTTATTCTTAGAATCACAATTCTTGAAATAATCAATAAATTTATAATAATAAATATATATATAAAAAATAAGGGTTGGTTGGATCCAAAATAGTGTAGATGGGATATTAAACTTTTTAGCCCACTTAAACAACTCAAGCCATAATAATAGTGTAATGACATGTGAAAAAAGAGAATTATTTTTTGCATTTTCAATTTAATCCAATCAAATGCAAAAAATAGTTCCCCTTATTATATGTTATCTACACTATTATTTTGGATTGGGCTTGTCTAGTGGAGAAAAAAAAAATTAATATCTCATTTACACTATTTTGAATCCAACCAGCCATAGTTTTTTATATTTATTATTTCAGATTTTCTAATTATTTCAAGAATTGTGATTCTAAGGATAAAATAATAGAGTTATAAAGATTTCCACCTCCAAGTCCTATTGATTTTCCTTCTTTTATATTTGATTATGTGAAGGGTAACAATTGGGTAGTTTAGTCTAGAAGTGGCAAATAGAGATACTAAATAGTGAAGAAATCCAAAAATTCTTGTGAACGCTTTCGATGATTTGGAATTTGGTACTTTGAGGATTTTAAAGAATGTGACTATTGTGATTGTGCCTTCAATATCTACAAATTTGCTTAATGATAATTCTTTTGGAGCTGATATTATAGAGATTAGTTCAAATAAATAATAGGGATTAATTGAATTTAATGACTAGTAGATTAGTTATTTACATAGCATTTGTAGTTACTCTGAGATATCAAGTCAATTGATGAAAGAGATTGGTCAAGGGTTGTTGAAATGTGGGAGGTCATTTTTGTTGGTGATAAGGGAAGGGTAAAATGATGAAAAGCCGAAGGAAAAGTTGAGTTGCAAAGAAGAACTGCAAAAGGAGGGGACAATTGAGAGTTTCACTCTCATGCAAGTTTCTTAAAACTACTTTTTTGATTATTTCTTAGTTATTTACATAGCATTTGTAGTTACTCTGAGATATCAAGTCAATTGATGAAAGAGATTGGTCAAGGGTTGTTGAAATGTGGGAGGTCATTTTTGTTGGTGATAAGGGAAGGGTAAAATGATGAAAAGCCGAAGGAAAAGTTGAGTTGCAAAGAAGAACTGCAAAAGGAGGGGACAATATTGAGTTTATGCTCACTCATGCAAGTTTCTTAAACACTATTTTGTTGATTATTTTCTAACTCACAGTTTGTGGAATTTGACTCTGGAGGGCATAGCTTCTAGGGTATCCGTTGTGGCGTGTCAAATCTAGAATGATCAAGTTTGTAATACAATGCTCGTTAAAGGTGTTTGGAAGAATGGAGTCAAAGTAAATGTCAATGAATGTCGTAACGTAGAAAGAGAAGAGTTCGAGAGGTGTATAGAGATCACAACGGGATACGGTGAGGAATGGGAAGAATTGAGAAAGAATGTCAAGAAATGGAGGGATTTGGCTAAGAAAACTATGAAGGAAAATAGTTCATCAACTGTGAATCTCAAGGATTTTTCTAAGGAGCTTTTACTTGGTTGTAATGAGTACTAAATCACTCAATCTATCATCTCAATAAATAGCTAGTAATAAATTGTAGTTTGCATAAAGATTGTTCTCTACTTCTGAAAAAGTAATGAATTTCCTTTGAACTATTCAAAATGAGATAATCTTATTAGTTTATTTTCTTCTTTAGTACACACATTTACCGTTAATGAGATTTTCAAAAATTACTCAATGATAATTAGGAATAGTAATAAGAAAGGGCAAGGAACATGATTGTGTGGGCGAAAGTAAAGTTGTATGGTCTATTATTTATAATATTCTATTTGTTGTTGTTTAAGGCTCAAAGCACCCACCCCATTTGTTCCAATGGCTATTGCTCTCAAGATAATGACTTTCGTGAATATGCAATAGGCACTCTACCTTTGCTGGAAAATTCTCTCAGTTTGTGTTTATGCAAAGACTGCTTTTTTCTTTGGTTGGCTTGAACCTTTTATAGAATTTGTTTTGCCTTTATCAACTTCTACAAGAAAAGGAATTTGTTTCCCCGGAAAACTAATCATTTTCCTTATTGAATTTGTCTGCCTCTTTCCTTTACTGCCTAGGACTTGTTTGTATTTACTTCTTTCCTTCTTCAACTTGAATTGCTACTTCTTTATTTTTTTCCTTCTTTATTTCTTTCCTTCTTTGCTCCTTTGTTTAAGCTATTTCTTTATTTCTGCACTTTAATATTTTTTCTTCTTTGCCGCAATCTCTCATATTTATATAGGTTGTCCGCATTCACGTCTAAGAACCTGGTTCACCTAATAGAGTACACATAAGATAACAAGTAGTGACCCTTGTTCACTTTATCAATCATCAAAATTACTTTATATGTTCTCCTACTTCCCAACATTTATTATTAAGTACTCCCTCCGTCTCATTTTATGTGGCAACATTTGATCAGGATGGAGTTTAAGAAATAAATGAAGACTTTGAAATGTTTACCAAATTGCCCCTTAAAAAAATAGTCATATTAAAAAGTAGACTCACTTTTCTCTCTCATCATAAATGTATTGGAGTACTATATTTAAGATTAAGTAAGACCAATAACGGTAAAAGAGGAATTATACATTTAAATACTTACCATATAAGGAAATGTGACATTCTTTTTTTGGAACTGACCAAAAAGGAAATGGTGCCACATAAAATGGGACAGAGGGAGTATAATTTATCTTAGTCTTGCAAGTGTCCATTTTTAACACATTGCAAAATCTTACTTTTTCTTGTGAGAAATAAGTTTGACTAGAGATGATATTTATCTAACCTGGTTAATGATACATAAATTTACGACTTATTCACTTGCATAAATGAATGCTTATCAGTATTCAATATTTTATAAATACTAATTTTAAAATATTTTCAATTATACAACTAAAATTTCAGGTGTGCATTCTTTTATAATCTAATAAACTAAAATTAATTTTCGTTTCATTCCTTTTCTTCTTCTTAAAGAGATTTTTGAACCAATATATTGGGAAAATGTAGCCCATAAAGTAATTGGAAAATTAAGGTTTATTTTGTAAATTTTGTGATTTGAATTAGGGGTGGGCGTTCAGTTATTCAGTTCGGTTTTGTCAAACTTCGGTTCAGTTTTTTGATTTTAGAAAAGTGTGCACCGTATATTAAACCAAACTAATTCGGTTCGGTTCGGTTTGGTTTTTTCTACTTCGGTTCGGTTTAGTTCGGTGTTTTTAAATCAGTTTTTCGGTGTGAATGAAAAATAAAATAAGGATAAAGTATAAGATAGAAATTTAAAACTATGTTAAGGAATGATGCGTATTACCGTGGAACACTTATTGTGCTAACTAAAAGACTATATTTGTTTTTATCAAGAACATTGTGCCTCCAACAATTTATCGAGAAAACAAGTATGAAGATGATTCCTTTACATAATGTACATTGGTAGAAATATGTTTGAGTTTCTCTTGGAAATTTATATTTCAAGTTAACTATTGAATTGTACATTTGGTGTTACTTTCATTTGTTCATGAATGATTTAATTGTTGATTGATTTTTTAATTTTTAGTTAAGAGAATGCCCATATATATATATATGTGTGTGTGTGTGTGTGTGTGTGTGTTTTTAAATAAAAGTTTGATTTTTCGGTGCACCGAAGTTTTGAGACCCTTACACCGAACACATAACCGAAATTCCAAAAATATAACACCGACACTGAATCGAAAAAATGAAGAATCGAATTAGTTTGGTTCGATTTGATTTTTCGGTTTTCCGGTATTTATGTCCACCCCTAATTTGAATTTGTAAAAGAGAAATTTGAAGAGTGAGAGGATGTGAAGAAGAACCAAAGAGAATGAAAAAAGAAGTGAAATGGTGTATTTTTACTTCTTTGTCACCTGAAGTGGTCTATTGCAAGAGATATTTTTTTTTATTTTTTAATATCATTAATTATGCTCTCTTTTTAGAAGTCAATGATTTTTTTTTGCTTTGATATTGATTTTTGTAGACTGATTTTAAAGTTAAAAGAACAAGAATGTGCTATCATATTTAGCACTTGGTTGACATTAACATGTAATTAGACTTCTGGACCAATTTGTGGTACTAGTATAAAAAAATTTGTATGACCTGACTATTCAAAGTCTCTTGGCTAGTACGTTTACTTAATTTCCTCTTTAACTTTTTCTAGACTTCAATAGATATGAATAACTAGAATTTATAGTTGTGTGTGAAATTATTTTGTATTTGTGCTAAGTAGATAGAGACAAATAGATATGAATAAACAGCAAAAATAGAATAAAAGTAGAATCAAAGGTACAACTTATCACCAAGAAAAAGTAGAATTTTAGAAATAAAAAAATCATCTTTTGAGAGATGTAGTACTCATTACGACCAAGTAAATGCTCAATAGAAAAATCCTTGAGATTCACATTTGATAAACCATTTTCTTCATAGCTTCCTTAGCCAAATCCCTCCATTTCTTGGCATTCTTTCTCAATACTTTCCCTTTATCATCGGCTCCTACACGATCTCTATACACCTCTCAAACTCATCTCTTTCCATTACCCCCTTCACCGTCATTCACTTTAACTCCATTCTTCCAAATATCTTGAACAAGCTTCGCATTAAAAACTTGATCATTCTAGATCGGATACACGACGACAAGCACCCAAAAGCTATGCTCTCCAAAGTCAAATTTAATCCATAGTGAATTAGGAAATAACCAACAAAAGGGTGTTTCAAAACTTCCACACATGAGCACAAACTCACTATCTTCCCCTGTTTTTCCGGTTCCTCTTTGTAACTCAACTTTTCCTTCATCTTTTCTCTGTTTTGCCCTTCCCTTATCACCCACAAAAATAGCCTCCTACATTTCAACAACCATTGACCAATCTCCTCCCTCAATTTGCTTGATATCTTAGAGTAACTATCAAATGCAATGTAAGTAACTAATCCATTAGTCATTAAAAGCAATCAATCCATATAATTTTTGAACTAAGCTCTATCATATCATCTCCAAAAGAATTATCATCAAGAAAATTTGAAGGAATTGAAGGCCCAATTCCCTAGTCACATTCTTTAAAATTCTAAAAGCATCATCAAATTCTAAATCATCAAACGGATTCACAAGAATTCTTATAGCTTATTCACTATTCAGTATCTTAGTCTGCCTCTTCATTGACTCAACTTCCCAATTGTTACTCTCCACATCATCAAACACAAAAGAAGGAAAATTAATTGGATTAAGTGGTGGCAATCTTAGTAACTCATTATTATATCCTTAGAATCACAATTTTTGAAATAATTCAATTTAGTAAATCTATAATAATAAATATGGCTGGATGGATCCAAAATATCATAATGGGATATAAATTTTTTGGTCAATGAACCAACCCTATCCATAATAATAGTGTAGATCACATGTGAAAAGGAAGAACTATTTTTTGCATTTGATTGGATTAAATTGAAAATAAATTTTGAGTCAAGAGATTCTATAGAGTAATGAATAATCCCTTCTTATAGCATTATTCTCAGGCCAATGCCAGATTAATCCATCTCTTCAATTTTCCAAACAATTAATCAAATTAGGCATTGAATAGATGGATTAATTTCTTGGAAAATTGAAGAGATGGATTAACTTGGCCTTGACCTGGGAATATTGCTATAAGATGGGATTTTTCATTCTTCTATAAAGTCTCATGGGTCAGAATTTATTTCAATTTAATACAATCAAATGCAAAAAATAGTTCCCCTTTTCACATGTTATCTACACTATTATTATTGATTGATCTGGTTTCATGGCCCAAAAATTTAATATCCCATCTACAATATTTTGGATCCAACCAGCCATAGTTTTTTATATTTATTATAATTCTAGATTTACTGATAATTCTGATTATTTCAAGAATTGTAGTTCTAAGAATAAAATAATAGAGTTACCAAGACTGCCACTACTAAGTACCATTGATTTTCCTTCTTTTGTGTTTGATGATGTGGAGCGTAACAATTGGGTAGTTGAGTCTAGAACATGCAAATTGAGATACTAGATAGTGAAGAAAATTCAAGAATTCATGTGAACACTTTCAATGATATGGAATTTGTTGCTTTGAGGATTTTAAAGAATTTGACTATTGTGGGAATTGGGTCTTCAATTCCTTCAATTTTTCTTGAAGCTAATTCTTTTGGAGTCAATATGATAGAGATTAGTTCAAAACATAATATGGATTTATTAGATTTAATGATTAATGAATTAGTTATTTACGTAGCATTTGGTAGTTACTCTGAGATATCAAGTTAATTGATGGAGGAATTTTTTCAAGGGTTGTTGAAATGTGGGAGGCCATTTTGGGTGACAAGGGAAGGAAGAACTGATGAAAAGCCTAAGAAAAGTTGAGTTTCAAAGATGAACCGTAAAACCAAGGGAAAATAGTGAGTTGGTGCTTGCACATGGAAGTTCTAAAACAGCCTTCTCTTGATTATTTTCTAACTCATTGTTTGTGGAATTTGACTTTGGAGAGCATAGCTTTTGGGGTGCCCGTTGTGGCGTGTCCTATCTAGAATGACCAAGTCTATAATGCAATGCTCATTCAAGGTGTTTGGAATAACGGATTCAGAGTGAATGCCGGTGAAGGTGGTATGGAAGAAAGAAATGAGTTTGAGAGGTATAGAAATCGCGATGGAATGCGGTGAGGAAGGGGGGAAATTGAGAAAGAATGCCAAGAAATAGAGAGATTTATCTAAGAAAGCTATGAAGGAAAATGGTGCATCAAATGTGAATCTCAAGACTTTTGCTAATGAGATTTTACGTGATCGTAATGAGTACTAAATCACTCAATAGATCATTTCAATAAAATAGCTAGTAATCAATTGTAGTTTTCATAGAGATTGTTCTCTGTTTATGTAAAAGTAGTGAATTTCTTTTGAGCTATTCAAAATGAGTTAATCTTATTAGTTTCTTTTATTCTTTAGTACATACATTTAATGTTAATAGGATGCTCAAAAATTACTCACTGGTAATTAGGAATGGTAATAAGGTAGGGCAAGGAACATGATTGTGTGTGCGAAAGTAAAGTTGTATGATCTATTATTCATAATATTCTTTTTTTTTTTTTTGTTTAAGTCTTAGCTCACAAACCCTATTTGTTATACCTACTAGAACACTTTTGAATTTGCATGAATTATCAAATTTTCCATCGAGCTATTGACAATCTTTAAAACATCTTTCTACTTAACCAACTAAACTTAAATACACTCCTCTCATGTCATACGGAGAAATGTGTTATTAACACACATATACATAGAATTTTATATTGATATGACATATACATAGGTATATTACATGACATAAGAGGAGTGTTTTAAAACATAGTTAGTCAGGTAGAGAGATGTTTTAATGCTATCAGTAGTTCAAGATGAAACTAATAATTATCACCAAGTTCAAGGACAAAACTAAAAACCTCGTCTTTATTTTATTTTAAAAATATTATCTATTGCTTGTTATTTTACTTATTGGATGAAATAAAATACTCACTTTCGTTACATATTTGTAATGAGCTTATTCATTGTTATTCATAAGGCACCTCAGGCGTAAACCCAAAATTCTTGAAAATGCATTGCCAATTAAAAAATTGGAATAGGTGACAATTTGGTAAAATTTGAATTGATTCACGTTGATGTCAGTCCCCATAGAGGGAATCAGCCACTATAGCGCCTTCATACTAGCAGGATGACAAGAATCAGACCCTAGTAATGTAACACCCCGAAAATTTCTAAGTTAAGACTCAAACCGTTCTTGAATTGCTTATAAGGTCATACCGAGCGATTCTTATGTATTATTAGATTCTAAGGTCAATTCATTAGTATGAGAATGATTTTGGATATCAATTAAGGTCACCAGAATCCCCTAGCACAAAGTTGAGTTGAAAGCTCCCTTACCAATTAAGTTTTGACCTAAGTTCTACTTAGGTCAACTTCAAACAAGCATATCTTTCACCACATAAAAAAATTAGGTGTCCCATTACCTCTCAACTTAAAGGTCTTTGAGTCCTCTTTCCAACACCATCGAGTTTATTTCATTTCGAGTTCAGAGTAAAAATATATGCTTGTTTTAGTGAATCCTCTTTTTGTAAGGCACCTCAACCGTTTTTAGAGGGGTAGTTTGGTATTCGCCCATCCCTTCTAAGCCTAAGCCACTTTTTTCTTCACCTAATTAAGGATCTAATCAGTGTTAAAACATTTTTCATGTTCTTTAACACTAGAAGAATTAGAACAAGGCTCCAAGAGGAGAAAAGGCTAGGGTTCAAGCGTTCTTGAAGTTTCCATCGATTTTGGCCAAGAACCTTTATTTTTTTCCAGGTATGTAAGGCTATCACAGTGTTGGACTAATTTGTCCTCACACCCTACATCTCAATTCAGCTAGAAATTGTCACATCTAAAGGATCCATTCGTACTTCTTGATATTGAATTTTGTTCTTTAACAGTTGAGGTTTTGATTCTTTTGTTTTGTGAATCTTATAGTGTTGTTCATGCTTAGTATCACATGAACCCTATTGATTTAGTAAAGTTATGTTCCAAAAGGAATTGTATGAATGTTCTCATACATTGGTTTTGGGTTTGAGAAACAAAAGTTTAGGAACAATTTCCCAATTCTAAACTAATTTGGGGTCCTAATTTTAACTTGAAAATTCATCGAAGGTGCTGGGGAGAGGCCTGGACGGTGCACCAGCAGTGCGCCCATACCTGGCCCAAGTAGTTCAAGCCCTAGGGTGGTGCATCAGCAGTGCGCCCTTAGTTTGCTTCTTAAGTTTGGGGTCCGGCGCCCTGTAATAGCAGTGCGCTAGGGTCGCCTAGGCCAATTCCTTCTTTATTTTATATGGACGTGTTCCTTTAAGTTGTGGCCACATTCCCCCTCTCTGTATTAGCCTCTTATAGGCTCCATTTACTTTTGAAAGTTTCTGCATAATCTAATCACTTGTCTTAGTGCACATTCAATACTAAAGTGAGCTTAAGAGAAAAGTTTAAAAGCATTATTTTGGAAAAGAGTTTAAAGGAACATAAATGGTTCCAAAAGCAGTATTTTCACATTGAGAAAAGAACTAAGATTCATGATTAGTATGACAGATGAGTATATCATCAATATTTAAGCAGTATGACATCCAGATATGTCATCAATGTTTATGCTGTATGACTACTCGATCATCAATCATCATATCACAATATGATTTCACATATAGTTTTCATGATTACGTTATTTCAAGAGTTTAAGGGAACTTTAATGGTCCTGAATGTATCATACACATTTAAATGCATGTTTTGGAAAGAGTCTTTTTAAATAAAGAATCAAATGGTTTCATATGCACTATTTAACAGTTGAGAACAAAAAGAGTATGATTGATGTTTCCGAAAAGTAATAGCCCATTTCTTTGTAAAGGGTGAGAGCAAAGTGACAAGTAAAGTAAAGTAATAGTCTCCTTCCTTGTAAAGGGTGATTGAGAATAATTGATATTGATTATTTTGGGAGTAGTATCGAGCATCGAATTAGGTAAGAGTCTATTATAACTCAAAAGTCTCAATAAACTATGTAGCCAGCGTAGGATAAGATAGCACTGATTCTTTGTGTGACTTATCACTACCTCTGAGAAGGCCTATTAGATGGACCCATAGTTACAATATCATCTATACCCCGGCAAAGTATAGGATGACTCTTCCAACGTGGGTGAAACATTGTATCATTGCTAGGCTCATAGTAATAGTTGTCGGTTAGAGAAACTCCCCACAAAGTAAAGTATATAATATTCATATTGCTTTTATTGCATATATCATGGTAAAGCTTAAATTGTTTTCACTTCATGTTCATGTATTGATTCAATTGAGTTACTTTCAGTCATTCAATTTAGTTTTTTTTTCCAGTCATATTACATACTCGTACATTCAATCTACTAATGTCATTGACATGCATCTTATTGTGATGCAAATACATGTGTTCAGGATCATCAATAGGATTTTCGTTGAGATCACTTTGCACTTCAGATAGCTTGGGTTAGCCTCCTTGCATTCTGGGGGACTTCACATTTATGTTCTAGCCAGTTGTCTTGAGGTGTCATAGGTCCTGTCCCGACATTCATCTTGAGTAAAAGAGGCTTCATAGATAGTTAGAGTTGATAAATCTCTAGGTATGTTCCTATCTGTTTTGAGATCTTGAAACTATTACTTATACTTTATTAAGTATTTTCAGACATTTAATTGAGTTGATATTAATTATGCATTATTAAAATTCCTTATCTGCCCAAGTAAGTCTTCCGCTAAGTAGCTATCCAGGCCAAGGGTTCACTTAGGGACCAGCAATGGTTCTCAAGTGCTGACGACGGCTAGATTATAGGCTCAGAGAGTGACAAGTAAATACGTTATCCTTTTTTTTTCTCCCACTTTCTAGGGAGAGAATAGACTAGATTGTTCTAAAAACTCTTCTAAGACAATCGTAGCATAGGATAAATGGAGGGAAGATATTTCAGTATAAAAGAGGTAAAAACTCAATGATTTTTGGTATGCGTTCATCACAACTCGCTCACATGGAGCCAAAAGCTTAGGGTCAAAGGTCATCCTCAGATTCTTTGCACATAGCTAGGTTAGTCCTTCTTAACTACGTAGTTTAGACTTGTTTCATTGCTTGATATTTTTATACAGGGGTGGTTCTTATATAGATCGAAAATGCATGTTGAATACCATAGGTTGTGCCTTAGAGGATCCTTGGATGGTTCGGGTTACTTGAAAGAAGAGAGAACTAGGTGTATGTATTTTGCGATAATGTGGAACATGCTTCATGTATTAGTTAGATCATGTAGGTGAATGGAGTCTTGTTCAGAGTTGTTTACTTACATGAACGATATCTGTTTGTTGGAGTGGTCTAAAATATATTTGATAAAGGGTATGCTTGGAAAGCTTAAGAGTAGAAAGAGGGTTGAATGTTTAATGGTGGAGTTGGCAACGACCAATGTAGGAAGTGGGACTTAAATGTACTAGTTTATGGGTATTATACTTGAGATGGTACAAGAAAAGGGGCAAAGATTTGGGGTGGTGTAACTTTCATACTGCATGTTTCCTTCTAAATGTCTACTTTGTATTAGGTAGTGGATTCGGATCAATCGATGATGCCTTTCATTAAGTGTTGTTTGTGTTGGGTTTTAAAAGGTGTGAATGGAAAATGAAGAGTTGCGACTTTTATGAAGTGTTGTGACTTTTATGAAAAGTGCGACTTTTATGAAAAGTTGTGACTTTTATGAAAAGTTGTAACTGTTATGAAAGGTTGTGACATTTCCGAAAGATTGTGACTTTTCTAAAGGGTTGTGACATTTCCGGTAAGGCACGATAAGAACTTTTGCACACTACCCTTTGTTTTCTATAAATTGAGGGATTTCCTCTCATTTGAAAAAAACTAATTTTTCTGGACTTCTTCTACAACTACTAAATCTAGTATTCTAAGTGTACTTTACTGCCGTTGAGTGGTTCACTGACACCGTGGTTTTAGGTACCGATACACCGGTGAGTAAGATTGTTCTATCCTGGGAGGATATATTCCATTAACCTCGGATACTTGAGGGGAATAATTTCCTTAAGGGGACACTGTGCATTCAATGGGCTCGATTTTCTTTCTTTGAGAAAAGTATTTTTATATTGTTTCTAATCCCATTTCTGATTCTATTTTCTCTACTAGTTTTAATTTTCTAGTTTTGAAAATACTCTTTAAATTTTATTGTTTCTTACCAAGTTCTTCAAAGTTTTGTTCTAAGTATCTTAGGAATACAAGATGAATAACAATCTTAAGGAAAATATTATACTATTGGTATTTCTTGTATTCTACTAATTGAGAGAAACATTTCATGGAAGTAGATGATTAATGCATTACTTCTCTAGAATTCAGTGATTTGTTTAGCAAGGTCGAAGTGAGAATGTACTAGAATAATTGGTGGTATTTCTATTAAATATTACACCAGGTAACCTTCTTATTATTTATCTAAGGAGGAAAATAGTTTCTAAAAGTTAACAATTTTGATATTTATCATGTATGTCTTTGGAAGAAGATCTGCAAACCATATGATTTTTGAATGAATTTTCCTTGGCAAAAAGTGTTGCCTTTAAAATTCTTTAGTTTGCATAATGAGAGATGCACATTTTTGTTTGATAAAATAGTATGTCAAAATATTATAGTTAGAAGGCTATTTGAAAAGAAAAACATATCTATGTGATAATCTAAGAATATGTTTAATTATGTTTGGAGACTAAAAAACTTTTGTAGTTTTGTACTCCATGTGAAATTTGATTGTGTCTGATTGTTGTAGACTAAAGACTTTTGTAGTTTTCTACTATGGATAAATTAGACTATGCAATTTGTTTGGAGAATATGAAAACTTCATTTAAGTCAATGTTGTACTTTTGATTTTCTATAAACTTCACTGTTATATAGAAACAAATTGTACAATTTTTTTTTTGTCTTTATTGTTAGTATTCTAAATACTAAATGGTATGTCTATTTGTGATAGAGGAAAAATATTAGTGACTTAGAGTTTGTGATTTTGTGCCTCTATGAAATGAACTTTGATATTGTGTAAAGATTGTCAAATGGAATTGAAACACTATAATTCTTTTAGAGAATAATATTTTCAAAAGAGGTTTCATGTTGCCAATGACTTTGATAGAATGAGAAAAAAATATGTGGAAAAACTATTTTCAAATACTTGAAAAATATTTTTGAGATCATATTTAAAATGCAGGGGGTTCTTTGCTTATGACAAAGATAAAATTAGACTTAGTGTCTAATTTAAATTTGGAGCACAAGATATGAAATTCAATGATACTTTTGTATTATGTTAGACCCACAAAATTCTTGGAGTATAGTTGATATTGTGGTCGTTGAGTTTCTCTTTTACTAGTATATGGTATGACTTGTATGAAACTACCAAATTATATGTATACTTTTTCAAAATGATTGAGTTATTTTATGAAAAAGTGTCACTTAAAATGTTGTGATTTTTCATGAAAAGATATGTCTATTAAATATAACTATTTGTATAGACATGAATATTGGTGAATAGTCATTTGTCATGTTTTGTAAAAGAAGTCTTTGGACTATATTGCCTTTATTGGTCCTGATGGAACTTTGTTCATGGGTAGTTCTATAACAATCAAATTGAAAGTTATGGAAAGGTCCTTCTGAATAGGACATTTGACAAGGTGATTACTCTAAACAATGTTTGTATCACACAAAATTGTAAGAAATAGGAACAACTATTTGTGAGAAAAAGCTACCTCGTGGAAAGCTTTTCAAACTCAATATTTTTATTTGTTCTTACTTTCTTGAGTCAAACTTTTGTGACATGAACACTTGGGACATGTCAATAACCTTGTAAGGAAAACTAATCAACTTAGAAGTTTTGTCTAACTTTGAGTGCAATAAATTAAAATGTCAAGTTTGTCTGAAATCTAAGTATGATGAGCATTCTTATAAATCTGTTGAAAAGAATTCTAATCTCTTAGAGTTGATTTACACTGACATTTGTGATATGAAGTCAACACCATCTCGTGGTGGGAAATATGTCACGACCGGCCCTAGCCTATACCCCGGAAGGGACACGGCGTAAAAGACTCTGAAAAGTCTCGTACAAGCCTCATAGCATTCATAACATTCGATATAAGGAAGATGGTACAGAATTAAAACTTTTAATTAAATCCAAACAATCAAAACTTCATTTAAAACATCAGAAGTCTATTAGTCTCAACATGGCCATCTAAACAATGTCTTTGAAACAAAAGTAGGGTCACGGCCCTTTACAATTGAAAACCTTAACAAAACTCTAACATAAGTATGAAAAAAAATAAAACATCAACTACTTGTTCTCGATTTATGAGGACATACAACTTAGCCTTGGAAGAATCTCAATCCAAGCACTTGGAAAGTAGCTCACTTGCCGGAACCTACACTTGTAGTAAAATAAGAGAAATATGGGTTAGCACAATTAAGTACTAAGTATGATAGCCATGCAAAAACATGTTTAAAAAGGACATTTTATTTCAAAAGCATGCTTATATGCCAATTTGAGAGAACTTCATAAACGTAAGTATAAGAGGCATAATATTCAAACATAACCAACATACAAGTCATTTCTTCACATTAGAACATAATCGACCATATAAGACATTTCATCACATTAAGCTTTCACCTCAAGTAACCCTCAAGCTATACTTTGTGCAATATATGAATAGCGTCCCATAGCACCATCCACACCAAGTACCACATCAAGGTCACCAAAAATGAACTTACCATTCATCTTTTTCACCTTTAGACCATAGTCATACATAAGGAACATAAATGCTTCATAAGCATAACAACACATTAGGACCATAATCTAGGGCAACCCTAAGTCTTACTTGTGCATGTATGAGTAGCATCCCATACTACTACTCACACTAAGTACTCCCTTGAAGCCACCATGGACAAGGCACATTCATATTCAATAAATCATGACAAGGAAGTAACTCATAATACAAATCCAAGAAAAGCATGCATCATCTCATTAAGCATATAAGTCAACATTCTTCATTAGCTTCATTAAGAGCACCCTCATTCATTAGACATTAAACCAACATTCTCATTAGCATCTTCATAAGAGCACTTTCATTTCTTTTAACATTACATCATAAAGAACACACCATGACTACTCTCAAAGCCTACTTGTGCAATGCATGGATGGCATCCCATACTACCACCCACACTAAGTAGTGCATTCCTGAGAATCCATAGTTCATTAACATTTTTTGTGGCGGTAAGCCTTAACCGACATAGACCATGTGAGCAATTCATTTAATCCCGGTGTCACCCTCACCGGATAAGGAATTCCTACTTGCCTAAGGTAGGACCATTACTGTTTAGCTTAGGTAGATCCACTAGCTAATATCCTATGTGGGCACATAGTTATGGGATAGGGAGATTGCTTCTAGATACCCCAACTCAACTCACGTGAGGGCATCCATCTCAAGAGATTGCTATTAGAAACCCCGCCTCAACTCACGTGAGAGCTTCCATCTCATATCACTATCCACTCGGTGCTTAGCATTATTCCCCACGGAGTACTTAACATTCATTACTTTCATTTATTATTATGGGATAAGAGATTATTACTAGATACCCTGCCTCAACTCATGGTTGAGTATCCATCTCAAACCCAACATTCATTCATTGGATAACTCATAGATTCAAAGATGAGAATAGTCTTTCAACTAAGAATCCCCATACTGTGAGAAAGTCCTTTCACAATATGTCATTATCATTCATTAGTGTACAATTGAGAATACTCTTTCAATCAACACATCATCATTAACATAATCTTAGAAACTTCATTCATTCTTTATTCATTCATGAGTGTGTGTATGTGAGAATAACCTTTCACATATATCATCATCATTCATTCATAAATGTTAAATTGAGAAATAGCCTTTCAATAATAACACAATTGCATTCTAAACATGATCATTATACTATCATATAAATCACACACATACTTCACATCATGATCCTTCATGAAATTTCCCTCCAAGGCCATACATCAATCACAACCCAAACATCTAAAATACTACAATAGATAAGGGAATTAACATGATTCAATAATCAATTCAATATAGACATAAACAATTCAATATACATTTATGATCAATCAATTCCTAACCATAATTCTCAACTTAAGAATTTGGGGGAAAACATGGGTTCATAGAAGAAATCATCTTAATTCATCATTAATGCAACATTCTATTCATAATTCATCATGTAAAAGCTTTTGAAATCATTTTGGAATTGAACCCATGCATAGATTGAAAACTAGGGTTTTTGGAGAACTTTGGAGACTTGAAATCATCTTTGAAATTGGCTCCTTGAAAGAAACTAAGGCAAGGATGAAGACTACAATACCTTTAGGGAAGAATTACACACTAGATTGAAGAAGAAAGCTGCCCCTTTACCCCTTAGAATTGACCTTGAACTTGCTCTTCAATGGAGTTTCTAGAGAGAGAACTTTTGGAGAGGTGAGTTCTAACTTTGGAGTGTTTTGGAATAATGAATTGGAAATAGTGTTTTAATACTTTAAAAACTCTTAAAATACCTTAATAAACCAATAATAACCATCCATTAACTCAACTAACTAAAAGAGGAATTTGCCAAACCACCCTCAACTTGGCCGAGACTTTGACAGCAAACAAGTGCCATCCACAAAACCCCCACCCACGGACTGTCGGTGGGGTCACGCTCCATATTGTTGAATCGTGGTTTGTATCTGCAATATGTTTTTGGGGACCTTGACCTACGAAGGCTACCCACGGGGTGTGGATGGACTTATGAGGCATAGGTCCCCATTCGTAGGTCATCCCAAAATTACAGTTTTTTGGTTTCTTTGGGGTCTTGGGGGTTAGGCTTTAGGGTCTCCCTCAAGGACCCTTGGTTGTTATTTGGGGCGTTGTACCTTGACGTTTAACCCCTAAACCCCTCAACCATAGCTCGGGACAAAATTTTACAACTCATAACCTCACAATAACTCAAACCTATACACACACACGATAGGCTCTAGTTTCACCTATTCATTTTATGGGTCGTTACAAAAAAGTATCTCATAAATTTTGTTGACAATTGCATTTGATACGATTATGTTTATTTGTTGAATGGTAAGGATGAAGCAATAGAAACATCTAGGCAATATAAAATTGAAGTTGAAATCAGTTGGGAAAAAAATGAAGTGATAGGGATGGAGAATATAAATCTCCTTTTGCAGAAATATGTTTGGAAAATGGATTTATCCATCAAACTACTGTCCTATTCACCTAAATCTAATGGAATTGCAGAATGAAAGAAAATCAAACTTTGAAGGAAATGATGACTGCATTACTTATAAGTTCAGGTTTACCACAAAACTTGTGTGTAGAAACTATCCTTACTGCAAAAGGGAACAACAAAATGTTTTATCTTTTCAGAAAGAAAGCAATTTTGTTTGTTCAGGACACATTCTATTCCATATGAGAAATGGAAAGGAAGGAAATTCAACTTGAAATATTTCAAAGTGCGGGGCTGTCTAGCCAAAGTCCAAGTTCCTATTCCTAAAATGATTAAAATAGGACCTAAGAAATGTGGACCGTAAAATTAGACTTGAGTAGTCTATTGAAAGGTCTAAAAGACCTTGGAAAGAACAAAAGGATAATGTACTTAATAAAGAGATTCAGACATGTAGTAAATGTCAAAGGACATCTACTACCTTCAGATCTGATTTTGTAACATTTCCTATGTCTTATGTGGACTTCCACATCCTTTGGAAAGATGGTGTCAATAGTGAGATTGGTTCAATCTTGAGCAATCCTATTGGAAGTTGGTTGGTCTTCCTCCAGGAAATAAACCTTTGGGTTCAAAGTGAATCTTGAAAAGGAAAATGAAAGTCGATGGAACTGTTGACAAATATAAAGCAAAACTTTTTGTCAAAGGCTTTAGACAAAAACAAGGTCTTGATCTTGTCGACACATACTCGTCAGTAACAAGAATTACATTCATTCGGATGTTAATATTATTAGTTGTGGTATATGACCTCCAAATTCATCAAATGAATGTGACAATAACTTTCTTAAATGGAGAATTGGAGGAAGAAATTTACATGGAATAGCCCGAGGGTTTTGTGGTTCCTGGTAAAGAAAAGAAAGTGTGCGAACTTGTTAAGTCACTTTATGGACTAAAACAAGCACCCAAACAATGACATAAGAAATTTGACCAAACCATATTGGCAAATGGAGTTAAGAATGATGGAAGTAATAGATGTGTTTACATTAAAATCACAAGGTCATTGTTTGTTTGTATATTGATGACATGTTGATCATCAGTAGGGACACTAATGACATAAATCCTACTAAACGTATGCTAGAAAGCAAGTTTGATATGAAAGATCTTGGATTTGTTGATGCGATCTTAGGTATAAGAATCCTTAGAACTCCATAATGTTTAGCATTGTCACGGTCTCATCACATTGAAAAGGTACTTGACTAGTTCAAATATTTGGATTTCAATATTGTCAAGACTCCAATAAATGTGAGCTTTGCATTTCAAAAGAGAGAAGGCGAAAGTGACTCACAATTGAATTGTGCTAGAGTATTGGGAAGTATGATGTATATCACGAAGTGTGTGCAATCAGATATAGCATGTGCTATTAATGAACTGAGTCGGTTCACAAGTGATCCCAATCGAACTCATTGGATGACAATGAAAAGAGTTTTGGGGTATTTAAAACATACTCAAAACTATGTCTTGCATTATAACAATATCCAACAGTATTGAAAAGATATAGTGATGCAAATTGGATCATCGGGATCAAATGAAGTAAAATCCATGAGTGGATACGTATTTACTCTTGGTAGAGGAGCAGTCTCTTGAAAATCTTCCAAAAAGACATATATCGCTAGCTCCACAATGATCTCTAAGCTAGGTGCTCTAGATAAGGCCAGTGAATAAGTTGAAAGACTTTGAAATTTATTGGTAGATATTATTTTTTGGCGCAAACCTTTGGCATCAATATGCATACACTTTGATAGTCAAGATGCAATAGGTAGGGCATGCAACATGATGTATACGGAAAGTCTCGTCATATACGACATAGACATAATACCATTAGAAATTTACTCTCTAGTGGAATTATCACAATTGACTATGTAAAATCAAAGGATAATGTGTCGGATCCACTTACAAAAAGGCCTAACTAGAGAGAAAGTTGAAAGATCATCTAAGGGAATAGGTTTACGGCTTAGGACAAGTCATCATGGCGGTAACTCTACCTAGCATACTAGAGATCCCAACAGCTAGGTTCAAGGAGAAAAAAAAAAGTTGTGACTGACGGTTCGGCATTGCCAACCAACTCAATCCATTCTCATAATGAAGACAATGCTCAGGAACAAGGATACAACATTAAGGCTTGTTAATAAGTTAATAAAACTTAATGTTTTTAATGATTTGCTAAGTTTGGCAGAGTTGAGCAAATAGTGTATCTATGCGATAACACGGTTAGAAATCACCTACGTGAGTGTGAAGTGTAAGCCGCTTCAAAGAGGATGATTGTCAAAAGCCCATCTCTCTATACACTCATGAAATCAGGAGGTGTTCATGGCTGAAACGAACACAACCGTAAGAACGAAAAATGGTAAAGGTTTGATTGTGTGACATATGGTTGTCTAGGTATACACCAAATCTTGACGGTTCAAAGATATAAAATCTACCGATTGACCAATTATATCCGACATATGTTCACTACGGAAAGTTCAAAGGGAAACCTACTTATCCATATGCAATTAATTATTGCTTGTAAAGTACACACTTGTCCGTTTCTTTCTCTTGGAGTCATTCCACATTCATACGGGGAATTGTTGGGTTTTAAAAGGTGTGAATGGAAGATGAAGAGTTGCGACTTTTATGAAGAGTTGTGACTTGTATGAAAAGTTGCGATTTTTATGAAAAGTTGTGACTTTTATGAAAAGTTGTAACTTTTATGAAAGGTTGTGACCTTTCTGAAAGATTGTGACTTTTCCAAAGGGTTGTGACATTTTCGGTAAGGCACAATAAGAACCTTTACACGCTACCCATTGTTTTCTATAAATTGAGGGATTTCCTCTCATTTGAAAAAAAAACTAATTTTTCTGGACTTCTTCTACTACTACTAAATCTATTATTCTAAGTGTACTTTACTTTCGTTGAGTGGTTCGCTGACATCGTGGTTTTAGGTACCGATACACCAGTGAGTAAGATCGTTCTATCCTGAGAGGATATATTTCATTAACCTCGGGTACGTGAGGGGAATAATTTCCTTAAGGGGACACTGTGCATTCAGTGGGCTCGATTTTCTTTCTTTGAGAAAAATATTTTTATAATGTTTCTAATTTGTTTCTGATTTTATTTTCTCTACTAGATTTAATTTTCTAGTTTTGAAAATATTCTTTAAACTTTGTTGTTTCTTACCAAGTTCTTCAAAGTTTTGTTCTAAGTATCTTAGGAATACAAGATGAACAATAGTTTGTATTGATACTCTTGCTATGCGACTTGGCATAATCTAGTTGCAAGATTCAATGATGTTTCATAGGTGAAGATGATGACAATCTCCTACATCTTCTACTCTTCCTTCCTTGTGGTGGGAGTTATGTTCCATTTCTTTTTATAAACGTGTACTCTTAGATGCTCTTGTACGTTTTTAAACTAATTCTTTGTAGAGTTTTAGTGTGTTTCTTTGCAAATAATTTTGGGTTTTGAATCAAGTTAATAGTAATTCCATAATTACATACTATGTTAGATTATGTTTTATTTGTTTTCTGCGTGTTATGATTACATTTGGGGTGAGGATTCTCCTATCTAGTTGCTTATAACTTACCTCCACTAGTTTTTTTTTCCTTATAATCTATCTTATTCGAAATAATATATCTGCCCCATACCCCTTTTCTTTTTCAAAAAAAAAACAAAACAAAATTGACAAAGACCTGTTGAATCAAGGGAAAAGGGTCAAAAATGCCCTTAAACTATGTGAAATGAACAAAAATTCCCTCTGTTTATAGTTTGGCTCAAAAATGTCCTTGCCATCAATACTTTGGTTCAAAAATGCCCTTGCAGTCAACACTTTGGTCCAGAAATGCCCTTATAGTTACTAAATGAGTCAAAAATGCCATTTTTCGAATACATATATTATTATTTTTCTTTTTCAACATATCTTCTTCCTAATTAAAATATTATTAAAGAACGGTGTTCTTGTTTTCTTTCTTCTAAAATCACTTTAACAAATAAAAAAAGTAAGGAATATTTTTTTTCTTCTTAATCTCATTTTATCAATTAAAATAGAATAACTTCATGTACCCTTTCGACAGATAATATATGGCATATACATAAGATCATAGTATATCCATCATTGATTTATATTTATATAACGAAAAAAATAATTATAATAAAATAAGAAAAAAATTATTATTTTATGAATTGAAGTAGGATAAACATTGTGCTAATTTTAAAAAATATTATTAGAAAAAAATGTGTTAAAAATATAATAAACAATATAATTATTTGGAAAATAAGTATTTTTGACCCATTAAATATCAATAAGGGCATTTTTGGACCAAAGTATTGACTGTAAGGGCATTTTTGGACCAAACTACAAACGGAGAGCATTTTTATTCCTTTCGCATAGTTTAAGGGCATTTTTAACCCTTTTCCGTTTAATCAATATAAATTATTTTTAAAGTGTTTTCTTTGAAGTAAATACACAGAGACCAGCAATTGGTTCAATTAACAGTCTTCAGTCTCAAGGGGTCATGAGTTCGTTCAATTTTTTTTACATTCTTTAATTTAATACCAAATTCTTTCTAAAATATGCTCGAACGATTTCTATTAAACATAATAAATGGAGTACTTATTATAAGAATTATGATTACATAATTGTTTTCTTTTTAAATTCGAGTTATACTGGGGATATAATTAGTAAGCCTAATCTTTAACTAAATTATTGTGAATAATTATTAGTAGTACAATATATGTGTGATATTCTTTTTCGACTTTTGGAACCAATTCTATATCATCACACTTATTATTTGTTTTACGTAATTAACATAGATTTTTAGAAAGAAAAAGAAAGTGTTTCTATGTGAAGCTGATACAAACAAGGGTAAAACTTACCCGCACCTGGTCCGGGCGTATAAATCAATTCAATACATGCATGCCATGTGTTGCAATTTATAATTCATTTTACTTAATATTAATTAATTATCATGTGTTTTACTTCATTAAATCACATGATAATGAAAATTGCATTAGTTTGGTGTATACATTCGGTGCGGAAACTTACCCGCATCGGGTGTATACACTAATCCAATACATGCATGCCACGTGTTGCAATTTATAATTCATTTTACTTAACCTTCATTAATTATCATATGTTTGACTTCATTAAATCACAGGATAATGAAAATTGCATTAGTTTTGTGTATACACCCGGTGCGGATAAGTTTTTTTTCCAAAGGGTTCAAACTTTAAGAGATGAAGAATAATTGTCTTTGGAACAAACTTCATTTTTCATTTCAATTTTAGGATAAACTCCAAAAATCTTACTTTGTTTTATACAATAAATATATTGATTGATTTTCATGATATGAAGTGTTTTTTAAAAAAT
Source organism: Solanum pinnatisectum (assembly GCA_035578085.1). NCBI lineage: Eukaryota > Viridiplantae > Streptophyta > Magnoliopsida > Solanales > Solanaceae > Solanum > Solanum pinnatisectum. The sequence continues at coordinate 30,413,930 of CM069082.1, read as the reverse complement.
ATCCATTGTTGTTATACATAACTGTATTGTGTATATTCATCAAATATTTTTATTTTACCCAATAAAAAATGGATAAGTATTAAATAATATTTAAAAATAAAATAGAGATAAGTTTGTTAGTTTTAAAGGTATATGTAGGGGTCTTCATGGTTTGAATAAAAACCGATCTAAATAAAAAAAAAAAAAACCAATCCAATTTTATTGTGTTTGGTTTGATTTGATTTTAGATTTCAAAAAACAGATAGTATTTGTTTTTGGCTTAGTTTTGTTCGAGAAAATCAAAGAAATAACCGAACCAACAAATTATATGCATATATTTTATCATTATACATACATAATATATTATTTATATAAAAAGAATTCAAAGATCTTATATATGTTTGTTCAAAATTTATTTTTAATCTATTTATGAAAGCAAAAATGTCCAAAAAGAGAACATTTATCTTAATGGTTTCAGGTATATTAATGTCTATGATGATTCTGGGTGGGATTAGAATTGTCACTATCTCTTCCTTCTAGGTCAAAATGGTGAATTTTGAAGCTTTACTCACTGTAAATATAGTGATCAAAAGTTCTATAATGTAAGTCATTCCAACTATTTTTCGTTTTGAATGGATTGTTTTCATAACTTTTTTCTCATTTTGATTTTATCGTTTCTCTTATTTTTGTGTATGGCTAATAACCAAATAACCGAACCAACCCAAACAAGAACAGATAACAGTCAAACCAATAAATGTATATTACATTTGGCTTAGTTTGATTTTGAGAATTTAAAAATCGATTATATTGGTTTGGTTTTTATTTTGACCAATAACCGATTCGTGAACACTCCTAGGTATATGTGAGTAAAAAAAAAGGTGAGTGGAAGAATATTTTTAGCAAAATAGGTGGATGAAGGGTATTTTAGACATGTTTGTATAGTTGGGGGGTATTTTAAGGTTCTCAATAATTGAAACTAATAATTCTCACCAAGTTTAGAGTGTTTTGAACACTTTTCTAATATATATATATATATTTCTTTTTCTGTTTCTTCTATTCTATATTATAGAAGAACCAGTTTCAACATGACTGTTTTTTTTCTTTAAATTGAAAAGTAAGAAGCTATTAACTCAGTTATTATGTATGTCATAAAAAGAATTCACATCTATTTCTATTCACATCAATCTGAACCATAGAAATAGATGTGAATTCACAACAACTTTCAAGAAGAAACCAGTTTGAAAGTGACCATCTCACTTCTGCTACTATCATTGGCCAAGAAGGAGTCGTTTCATTGTAATAACCTGTTCCGTCGTTATGGAAAGGTCAATAGGGAATGAATATGGGCCAGAAAACTTTTGAGTAGTGACTTGGGAATTCCTATTCCAATCCAGAGTTGGACAAAATCTGAGTCAGGTGAGATCTAGGGAAATCTAGTAATGAATGAGCGAGTTAATTATGAATTTGATTACATGAGTGGATAGTCAAGACGTTAGGGAGCCCGTACGGCTTTACGGATCGAATTCGGGTGAGTAGAACTCCCAAAACTGATCTTAGCGTGAACGGATAGTTTTTAAACATCAAGAGCGGAAGGTGTGTTGTGAAATAGAAGTTTGAAACTCAAATTCTGACTTTCTGTCTCCGTGCAAGCCATCGGGACAGGATATATCCCGCCAGGGCGGGGCCGTTGTGGCGGGTTGAGTCCTGCTATGGCTGGTCAGATGCGAATTAAGTCAGGGAAAGCCCCAAAATTGTTATTTTCTGCAAAACCTCGTTCTTGAGAGCTAAGAGACAACCCGGAGCAATTCTTGATAGTTTTCCACATTTTCTAGCGCTAAAGGTAAGATTATTACTCCTCTAATCCATTTTTTGATCCGTAGAACTTAGAATCTTGGGTGATTATCATTGAGGGAGGATGTTGGCCTTGAATTAATGGTGGGAAATGCCCTAATTGAACACTAAGATCTTAGGTAGGGCCATGGATAGATAGATTGATTATTACTCGGGTAAATTATGCCTTGTTTATTGATCCTTGCGTTATTTGATTGTTTTTAGACCAAGAACAAGCTAAAAGAATCCAAATTGGGAACACTCAAGTGTCTTAGGAGGATTCAAGTTTGGTTTCGAGGTAGGTAATGGTTTGATTTCCTGTTTGTATGATATATGTCAATTAATTGCTTCATTGTTTGCATGCATGTATATGAATAGGAAAATGCCAATCAAATCCAATGAAAAGGAGTATGTGTGAATGATTGCATGTCATAAACCAAATACTTGATTGTATGATTATGAGTAATGTTCATTATGGGGGTGATTGTGATTGTGGTTGTGCTGATGGGATTGGGTGTCACGTTCCGACACATATATTGGATCAGGTGTCACGTTCCGACACATATATTAGATCTGGTGTCACGTTTCGACACATATATGTGATCGGGTGTCATATTCTGGCACACTAACAGTTTGGGTATGGGTTCCATGAGAGGACCAATGTGATTATTGCATTCATGTTTATTGTCGTTGATATTGGAAATTGTATGTTGCTCTGGAAATGAAAACTGATATATGTATTTTGTATATGTGAGTTTACTATCTTGTGATTGTTTGCCTATGTTTCGCTTACCGGAATAGTCGTGTTATCCTATCAATACATTATGGTTTGTGTACTTATACTGCAATTGATCGTTCTTTATGAAGTACAGGGCATCTTCAGGTGGCTATTGATAGACCTCAGCTAGGAGATCAGTGATCGAGACCGAATTCAAAGGTGAGCCAGTTCTTTCAGGCTGCCATGGGTCCTCTATTGTTTAGTCCATTCTTTCGAACTCAGACTTTCTAATTAGATTTACTCGCATGTTTAGTTTTGGGTTTGTACCCTTTCTCTTAGACTTCTTGGTTAGTAGATTTGGTACAATGACTTTCAGTTCTAGGGGTTAACTTCCTCAATAGTTTGTTAGTTGTGTGTTGAACTTCCAAAGTTTATGGGAACTCCATATTTCTTTAGTCATTTAAACTTGATTTCGTATCTTTAAATTGCTTAGTTAGGGTGTAGTAACAGTTCTCCTATCGGAGGGTTAGTGTGGGTGTTAATCACGACGGTTTGAGTTGTGACAAAGTTTGTACAAGAGCCCTAGGTTCATTGATCTCATTGTACCAAAACGAGTCTAGTAGAGTCTTGTGGAACGGTACGGAGACATCTGTAGTTTTCTTTGAAAGGCAATAAGACTTTAGGAAATCTCTTTGTTTCTACTCTTTTCATGCTATGAGTTGATTCCAATTGGTATTAGGTGATCCAAATTGGTATCTAATCTTCTTCCCTCTTCTGTCCGCAGATGGTAAACACGTGTTTCAATGGCATCAGGCACATAGCACCCGCCAATAAGCCAGCCGAGGATTCCACAGCAAGAGGTCGCAATCAAGGCATTGGTAGAGAAAGATGAAGGGGCAGAGGCCGAGGAAGGGTAGCACCTGCCAGGGGCGAAGCTCCAGTTGAGAATGCTCCCAGAGAAGAGGCCCCTCCTGCACATCACGAAGAGGTAGAGGAGAATGTGGAAGTCGAAGACGGGGAGGATATTGGACTAGAGGGGGATGTGTAGGCAGAGGCTACAGGTATTCCTCTATTAGACCCAGTGTTAGCTCAGCAGATCATTTCTTTTCTGAAGGGATTGGTCTGTCCCGGAGTCCTTCCCACAATGCAAGCGGCCCAATAATATGTCAATCCCTCCATTGATGCTACTATTCCCAGGGTAGGTGGAGCATTGGCACTGATGCCTTTTTCCATTCTCTATTGGGTCCTGTGATAACTGGTAATGAGCATGAGATACTGACTAAGTTTCTGAAGCTAAAGTCATATGTATTCCATGGTTCTGAGAGTGAGGATGCCTATGAGTTCATTTTGGATTGCTATGAGAGGTTTCACAAGTTAGGTATTGTACACCAGCATGAGGTAGAATTCGTGACCTTCCAATTTCAGGGTGAGGCTAAATAGTAGTGGAGGGCCTATGTGGAATGCAGATCGTTAGATTTACCCCACTCACTTAGACATAGTTTCATGCTCTGTTTCTAGAAAAGTATGTGCCCCCAACTTTGAGAGATCGTACAAAGGATGAGTTCATGGTTTTGGAGCAGGGTGGTATGACTGTAGCTGCTTATGAGGCTAAGGTTATTGCCTTGTCTATATATGTTACACAATTGGTAACTATATAGGAGGAGAGGATTCGTCTATTCGTCAAGGGGCTGAACCCTGAAGTACATGTATTGTATGTTCACATGACCTCTGCAGGGAAAAGTTTTAATAAGATGGGTAGGCCAAAGCTCTAGATAAGAAGCCCAAGAGCACAGGTAATTTCCATGGTTCCTACTCTAGAGGTTCAGATAGGCCGACACTTGTAGCCCGGCCAATTCAGTCAGCCTTGCCTGCTTCTACAAGTCGTTACTTGGGAACTCCACAACAGAATTTTGTTCAGGATAGCCAGGGAGCCATGCCTTCGACTGGCAGCAGGCCGTCTTTTGATCATACTTGTTATAATTATGGAGAACCTAGGCATATGAGGAGAGATTGTCCTCATCCGCACATGTTTGGCCTCGTGTAGCAGGAGACTAGAGCAGTGGTACCCGCGGGCAACAGTAATAATAGCAGAGGACATCCGCAATATGGTCGAGGAGGGAATCAGCGAAGCTGTGGAGGCCGGGAAATTGTAATGCAGGTAGAGAAGTAAAGTAGCCAGGCAAGGAAGTTGTTGGTCAAGATGACAGAGCAAAGTGTTATTCCTTTCCAGGCAAGAACAAGGCAGAGTCTTCTAACGTAGTGATCACAGGTATTATTCTTGTCTGTGACCGGATGGCTACTATTTTATTTGATCCGGGTTCTACCTATTCATATGTGTCAGTTCAGTTTGCCTTGGGATTTGATGCGGTGTATGATGTACTTGATTCCCCCATCCATGTTTCTACCCCAATTGGAGAGTCTGTCATAGTCACCCATGTATATCGTGCTTGTCCTGTTATGTTTATGGGTTTCTAGACTTGGGCTGATTTAGTTATTTTGGATATGAATGACTTTGAATATAATCTTAGGCATGACTTGGTTATCTCCCTATTATGTTGTGCTTAATTATAATACTAAGTTTGTGACTCTAGAGATCTGGGATAGGGAAAAGTTTGAGTGGGAAGGGGTATACAAGCCTAAGCCAGCTAAGGTCATATCTTCCATTCGAGCTAGGAAATTGGTGGGGCAAGGGTGTTTTGCATTTTTGGCTCATATTTAGGATGTTGAGGCTGAGTCTCTCTCTATTGAGTCTATTCCTATAGTGTCTGAATTTAGAGAAGTTTTTCCTACCGATTTGTCTGGTATGCCTCCTGATAGAGATATAGATTTCTGTATTGACCTGGAACTAGGCACTTGCCCCATCTCTATCCCTCCCTATCGCATGGGTCCGACAGAAATGAGAGAGTTTAAAGCTCAAATCCAAGAGCTTTTTGATAAAGGTTTTATCCGTCCTAGTGCTTCCCCATTGGGTGCTCCCATCTTGTTTGTTAAGAAAAAGGATGGTAGTATGAGTATGTGCATAGACCATCAACAATTGAATAGGGTCACCATAAAAAATAAGTATTGTTGCCTCAAATTGATGACTCTAAGATCTGGTTACCATCTGTTAAAGATTAGGCCTGAGGATGTACCAAAAACGACATTCAGGACCCGCTATGGGCACTATGAATTTTTAGTAATGTTGTTTGGGTTGACAAATGTGCCTCCAGATTTCATGAGTTTGATGAATGGTGTGTTCAAACCAAAAAGGAGGTGCCTTTCGAATGGACTGAAAAATATGAGGAGAGCTTTCAAAAGCTCAAGACTCTTCTGACCACATCAACTATTTTGAAACTACCAGTGGAAGGTAAAGATTTCATTGTTTATTGTGATGCTTCATATTCAGGTTTGGGTGTTGCGTTGATGCAGGATAAGAATGTCATAGCTTATGCATCGCGGAAGTTGAAGGTGCATGAGAGGAACTACCCGATGCATGATTTGGAGTTGGCAGCGGTAGTGTGTGCCCTTAAGATCTGGCGGCATTACCTTGATGGTGTCAAGTGTGAGGTATTTACTGACCACCATAGCCTACAACATGTATTCACTTAAAATGACCTAAATCTAAGATAGCGAAGGTGGATGGAGTTACTCAAGAATTATGATGTGACCATCCAGTATCATCCGGGTAAGGCTAACGTGGTGGCAGACACATTAAGACGAAAGGTAGTGAATATGGGTAGTCTAGCTTGCTTAGGTGGATCCAAACGACCTTTGGCCAAGGAGATCCAGACTTTGGAGTCTAAGTTCATGTAGTTGGTAATCTAAGATAAATGTAGGGTGTTACGATTATGATGTGGCTATCCAGTATCATCCAAGTAAGGCTAACGTAGTGGCACACGTATTAAGTCGGAAGGCAATGAGTATGGGTAGTCTAGCTTGCTTGGGTGTATCCAAACAACCTTTGACCAATGAGATCCAGACTTTGGAGTCTAAGTTCATGCAGTTAGGCATCTAAGAGAAAAGTGGGGTGTTAGCTACCATTGAGGTTAGACCCACGTTCACTGAGGAAATCAAGGCCAAATAGTTTGAGGATGAGAGTTTAAATGAGCTCATAAAGAAGAGAGTGTCTGGCAAGGCACAAGATGCGACTCTTGATGCGAGGTTGTGCTCATTTTTAAGGGAAGAGTTTGTGTTCCCCGAGTGGATGACTTGATTCAGAAAATGTTGACAGAATCCCATGGTTCGCAGTATTTCATTCATCCGGGTGTGACCAAGATGTACCGAGATTTGAAACGACCTTATTGGTGGCCTGACATGAAGAAAGACATAAATGAGTTTGTGGCTAAGTGCCAAAACTGTCAGCAAGTAAAGTATGAACACCAAAGGCCAGCAGGTTTGCTTCAGCGAATGCCAATCCCGGAAAGGGAGTGGGAAAGTATATCTATGGATTTTGTGGTTGTCCTTCCCAAAACCTTGGAAAAGTTGGATTCCATTTGGGTAGTGGTGGATAGACTGACTACGTCAACCCATTTTATTCCAGTCAGAGTAGACTATAATTTGTAGCAGTTAGCTAATGTGTATGCAAATGAGATAGTGAGGCTGCACGGAGTGCCCTTTTTATCATCTCAAACTGTGGTACGCAGTTCACATCTAAGTTTTAGGGGAAATTGCATGAGGAGTTGGGCACTCAACTCACTTTTAGCACAGCTTTCCATCCACAGAAGGAAAGAAAGTCAGAAAGGATTATTCAAGTGTTAGAGGACATGTTGAGGGAGTGTGTGATTGACTTTAGAGGGAATTGGGATAAGTTCCTACCTTTGTGTGAGTTCTCCTATAATAACAGTTACCACTCCAAAATAGATATGGCACCGTTCTAGGCACTTTATGGGAGGAGATATAGATCACCCATAGGGTGGTTTGAGGCTCGAGATGTGAAACTGTTGGGGGTTGATTTGGTGAAAGATGCTCAAGATAAGGTAAGAAGCATCCAAGCTAAGCTTCTAGTAGCCCAGAGTCGATAGAAGAAGTATGCAGACCGTAAGGTAAGAGACAAGGCATTTCAGGCCGATGAACAAGTTCTTCTTAAAGTGTCACCCATAAAGGAGTGATGAGATTTGGCAAGAAGGGCAAGCTTAGTCCTCGATACATTGGACCATTTGAGATCCTTGATTGTGTAGGGCCAGTGGCTTATAGTTTAGCCTTACCTCCTAGCTTATATGGAGTTCATCCAATGTTTCATGTTTCCATGTTAAAGAAGTATCATGGGGATGGGGATTACATCATAAAATGGGAGTCAGTTTTGTTAGACAAAGACCTTCAGCATGAGGAAGAATCGATTGCAATTCTTGATCGGGATATCAAAAAGTTAAGGACCAATGGGATAAAGTCCGTGAAAGTTCAATGGAAGCATCATCCGATTAAGGAAGCTACTTGGGAAACCGAGAAGGACATGCGAGACAAGTATCCCCAATTGTTCAACGATTTAGGTACTACTCTACCCTTACTTTAGCCAGTTTTTCCTAGTTTATCACTCAGGGACGAGTGATGGATAAATTGGTATATATTGTAACGAAATGTTTTCGTCATTATAGAAAGGTCAATGGGGAAAGAATATTGGCCAGAAAACTTTTGAGCAGTGACTTGGAAATTTCTAGCCTAGTCCAGATTCGGATGAAATATGAGTCAGGTGAGATCTAGGAAAATTTGGTAATGAATGAGCGAGTTAATTATGAATTTGATCACATGATTGGATAGCCAAGATGTTAGGGAGCGGGAGCCTGTACGGCTTTACGGAATCGAATTCGGGCGAGTAGAACTCCCAAAATTGATCTTAGCGTGAAAGGGTAGTTTTTAAACGTCAAGGGTGGAAGGTGTGTTGTGAAATAGGAGTTTGGAACTCAAATTTCGACTTTCTATCTACGTGCAAGCCGCCGAGGCGGGATTAATCCCGCCAGGGCGGGGCCGCTATGGCAGGTAGGGTCCCGCTATGGCAGGTCAGTTGCGAATTAAGTCAGGAAAAACCACAAAATCATTATTTTCTGCAAAACCTAGTTCTTGAGAGCTAAGAGACCACCCGAAGCAGTTCTTGACAGTTTTCCACGTTTTCTAGCGCTAAAGGTAAGATCATTACTCCCCTAATCCATTTTTCGATCCATAGAACTTAGAATCTTGGGTGATTATCATTAGGGGGAGGGCTTTGGCCTGGAATTAATGGTGAGAATAATCCTAATTGAACACTAGGATCTTGGGTAGGGCCATAGATAGATAGATTGATTATTATCCGGGTAAATTAGGCCTTGTTTATTGATCCTTGCATTAATTGATTGTTTTTAGACCAAGAACAAGCTGAAAGAATCCGAAAAAGGAAGGCTCAAGTGTCTTAGGAGGATTCAAGCTTGGTTTTGAGGTAGGTGATTGTTTGATTTCCTATTTGTGTGATATATGCTGGTTAATTGCTTCATTGTATGCATGCATGTATGTGAATAGGAAAATGCCAATCAAATCCAATGAAAAGGAGTATGTGTGAACGATTGCATGTCATAAACCAAATACTTGATTGTATGATTATGATTAATGTTCATTATGAGTGTGATTGTGATTGTGGTTGTGCTGACGGGATCGGGTGTCACATTTTGACACATATATTGGATCAGTGTCATGTTCTGACACATATATTGGATCGGGTGTCACGTTGCGGCACATAAATGGGATCGAGTGTCACGTTTCGATACACTAACAGTTTGGGTGTGGGTTCCATGAGAGGACCAATGTGATTATTGCATTCATGTCTATTGTCGACTGTATGTTGCTCTAGAAATGATGATAACTGATCTATGTATTCTGTATATATGAGTTTACTATGTTGTAATTGTTTGTCTATGTTTCGCTTACCGGAATAATCGTGTGATCCTACCAATATACTGTGGTTTGTGTATTGATATTGCACTTGCTAGTTCTTTGTTGAGTACAGGGCATCTTCAGTCGGCTATTGATAGAACTCAGCTAGGAGATCAGTGATCGAGAGCGGATTCAAGGGTGAACCAGTTCTTTCAGGCTGCCATGGGTCCTCTGTTGTTTAGTCCATTCTTTCGGACTCAGACTTTCTAATTAGATTTACTCGCATGTTTAGTTTTGGGTTTGTACCCATTCTCTTAAACTTGTTGGTTAGTAGTTTTGGTACAATGACTTTCAATTATAGGGGTTAACTTCTGCAATAGTTGTTTGTTGAACTTCCGAAGTTTATGGGAACTCAGTATTTCTTTAGTCATTTAAACCTGATTTCGTATCTTTAAATTGCTTAGTTGGGGTGTAGTAATGATTCTCCCACCGGAGGGTTAGTGTGGGTGTCAATCACGACGGTCTAGGTCGTGACATAGTGTCAAATCAAGCAAGATTGCTAGGAAAAAAGAAGAGACAAGATTGGATGCTTTCAAAGAATTTAGCAGTTAACATATAGTACAATTTACAATTTTGTTTGACACTTAAAAGGCACATATAAAAAGAGCAAAACCACTTGGAAAGTCTCTGGTGCCTGCAACTCATAGTAATGCTAACTTGTTTTTAGAATAGCTGCCTCTTGAACAGTTGAACGAGACATTCATAAATAACTTTCTAGTGATTTAGTCTGGTTAATCTTATTGTCGATGTGTGTTAGTCACTTGCTTAGCTTATTGATAGCTTAATGATCCATTCGAGAAACTGTTTATGATAATAATATTGTATGGGGCCCCTGTATAACGATATTGTGTTGGGCCCGTGCGTCGGGTCATTATATATATATATATATATATATATATATATATATATATAAGTGCAAAAGTCAACTACAACATATTAAACTCATCCGATTCTTTTAGATAACATTGTTAGTATATTACATATATGGGAGAAGGAAGGACAAAGTAAGAAGATGATGCCACTATTTATGAAATTTGGACAATCGATTCACGTACTTGGAAAGATTAAAGTGGTCAATTACTTGTAATCTTTTGGTCTCTTTTTACTTGTTAAATTTTGAGTTGACATACTTATTAGAAAAATAACGATTAGTATAGTAACATTACAACTTTACCCCTATTAATTGATAGGGTCCCAAAACATATTTATTCACTACTTTTTTAACGACATTAACTCAATATTACTCCCTCCGTCCCATTTTATGTGGCAACATTTGACCGGGCACGGAGTTTAAGATATAAGTAAAGACTTTGAAATGTTTACCAAATTGCCCTTCAAAAAAATACTCATTTTTTCCTCTCCTCATAAATGTATTAGAGTACTATCTTTAAGATTAAGTGGGACCAACAAGAGTAAAAGAGGAATCGTACCTTTAAATACTTACCATATAAGGAAATGTGACATTCTTTTTGGGACTGACCAAAAAAGAAATGGTGTCACATAAATGGGACGGAGGGAGTAATAAATTGAGGATATATTAGGAAAAAAATTGTTCTTTCTTGATTTGTCAAAAATGATAAGTAAAAGGAGAAATCAAATTTAAGAAATATTTAACAAAGTAAAGAAGGAGAGATCGAGAGTATTAGTTTGGCCTAATGTACTTTAACATGTACATGGCTAGCTCAACTTTTACGAGTCTATAAAATTAAACTTGGACTTAGAGCATGTTTGACATTGTTGTTGGAAGCCCAGAAGTACTTATTAAAGAATTTTTTTTTTTTTGAAAAAAATAGGTGTTGGTCAAACCTGTAAAATTACTTTTAAATAGAAGCAGAAGCAGTTTTACTGCTGTTAGGAAGAAGCTAAAAATTTCTATCGGATTGAGACTTATCAACATATGCAGGGAGAAACGGTTTCTATGGAAGATTGAAGAGGTGAAATCTGCCCTTTCTTTTGATTGTAGAATGAAAATTCTTAGTATTGTGAATCTGTCCTTTCTTTTGATTGTAGAATGAAGATTCTTAGTATTGTGAATTTGCCCTTTCTTTTGATTGTAGAATGAAAATTTTCTGATTTAAGAGGTGTAGAAATAGTTTCTATGGAAGATGATTGAAGAGGTGAAAGAGGAATTGGTAATTTTTGAACATGGGGCGGTGGGGTGCTGACTAGAACTAGTGTGGTAACATGATGAGTGTGGGTTTGATGTGTAACGTTAAAAAAGGAAGAAGAATCAAGGTAAAATCCCTAAAATGTGTAAGAGATAATTATGGTATATTCTTTATTTATATTATTTAATAATAAATATAAAATTATAAAAGACTAATTATTTAATAAAGTAAACTTAAATTGATTTATAAATAAAAGGTAATATGTTATAACCCGTAATTAAACTGTTATAAGTAAGAATAATTTAAAAGTAGATTTAAAACCTGTAATATTGTCCCTTAAATATACATATGGCGTGATTTTTCCAATTAAGAAACACTTGAAAATTTTGGTATTCTGGTTGATTCCTTTTAACTGTGTCTTCTCACTTTCATAATAGTATAGATAGATAGATACAGATTAGGGAATCTAAACACTTTGTTTGGTAGAATTTATTAGCAAAAATAATGCATGCACTACATTGTATATTACAGTGTGTATTACTATTACCATGAATCTCTAGGTATTAGTAATACAAGGGTTTTAATACATGCATTAGCATGATTATAGACCCCATTACCCCTCAAAATCATTTTTACATCTTTTCCACAATAATTGTGTTTGTAAGTAGATATTTTTATGCAATGAATGTTATTTTTACTACACCAAACAAACAATGCATAAGAAATAGTCTATGTATTAACTAATTCCAACATTAATAATACAAACATTATTAATGCAAACATCACTAATACACTTTATTTAGCATTATTCTTATACACCCTATCAAACAACCCCATCAACACAAATGGGTAGCTGTTAAGCTTGTGCATTTACAGTATAGCTGTTTGTCTAGAACATAAGCTACATTTACTTTTTCTTCCTACCAATAACCCACGCTAATCTACCCCAGGACACAAAAACTATAACGCAGCCAGGCCTAGAAAGAGGCAACAGAAATCCCACTGTGTTTGACACAAAGGGAAGGAATATTGACAATCTTGTCATCAGCCAAACTAGGAATTGTAGATATATTCCATCTTCATTCATCATCATCTGCAGCAACATTTTCTCCATCTTCTCCATCACTTCCCTGCCTCTGCAATGGCTCATCCTCATCTGATTCTGACAGTGCCTGCCTTCGCCGACTTGCATTTGATGAAGGTGCAACCTTCAGCAATCCAAAAAAAAAAAAAGAGAATCAGTAAACCAAAGCATTCTATGCATGACTTGATCTTTCTTTGAACTCGGAAGAGTTGAATGTAAAATAAACAGAAGAGCACCGTTCATATGGGAAGATGAAAAATTAAAAGGTTCCTCTTTTTTCAGGAAACCTAATGTGAGCCAAACATAATGTTTTGGTTGGCTGGAAAGAGAAGAGGTAGGCAAGTGAAAGAGGAGTCACAAGGGTTAATTTTCTTGTTTTTATTGACAGATCAGAATTTCCAAGTACTCAAGTTAAGATAGGAACGAGGAAGTAAATGCCCTTTACATCCCTTCCAGTTCTACCAAACCACTTAAAGGAAAAAGACATTTGCCCAATAAGATGACCAAGCATACTCCAAATTACCCTCTCCATCCCTTGTACCAAACGTGTAACAGTAGAAGGAGAAAACATATATACACCCACAGAAGAGAGAGGGATTACAGTGTCATCCTCGGCATCGGAATCTTCAAGCCCAGCTGCTGCAAGTAGATCCTGTGGATTTTGCTCTGCTTGATCATCATGATCATTTGTTTGATCATAAGATTCTTCATAATTTCTGTTATGGTCAACATCATCCACTTCTTCCTGATCATCCATCTCAGCTTCTGCTTCCTCAGATTCGTAATGAGATTTCTTGTCCCTCTTTCTCCGCTTCCCACCTTTCTTCCTCCTCCTCTCACCATGACCGCCCTCGTCATCTTCATTCTGGGGCCTGTCTTTCCGCTTAGAGGCAGGAGTACTGCTTTTCCATTGTTCCTAGAGGCAAAATATGTAAGTATTAAACTTAGTGCAACTGAACTTCCTTTTCTTGAAGAACTGGAGAGATGAAGAGCAATGATATGTAAACCAACTGAAGTACAATTTTCACATTGCAGTTTAGAGATCAACAACTGTTTCCTAAAACAGATTATATTCTCTTATGCAACTTAATGGCATATATATATACTCAATGAAGCACCACTTTCGACGGCTCTGTAAACCTTGACAAGTTTACACCTTCCACATAACTGCTATAGCTTCTATTTTAGTATTTTTATCATACTTCAGACATTATGCCATCAACTAAACAAGAGAATAAACCTGTCAATCCTTAGTTAATAAAAATAGTGTAAATGCCATTTTTTAAATAATCTTAAACCAACTGACTTATTATATTCAAAAGTACTCAGGTGAATTTTTTTTTTAAAAATTCTATATCCCAAAGTGAAAAGTTCAAGGACTAGAACCTGAAATGGTATCCATGTGGAAAAAGTGAGGCAACTAATGTGAAGATAGTGTAAATTTTTCTTCTTTTAGAGCTCAGAAATTTATTACAATAACTTCTCCGAGTATGAAGATGATGTGACCTCGCAACAATTGTTATAGTAGTGACTACGAGAAAATATACCTTAATACGCTCTAAATGCTGCTCTTGCTGCATCACTTGCTTGAGTTCATCCTCTTGTTTTCGTCTCTCCAGCTGTTTCCAAAAGGCATGTGAGTAAAAAAGCATGCAGCAAAAGCTATAATCATAAGATGCAGTGCTATAAAGAACTAACTTGATATTTTCTCTGTTCCTCGACTTTTCTACGATTTTCTTCAGCCAATGTGACCTGACGAGCAAGTTCTATTCTCTGCTTATTCTGTTGATCTTCACGCTCAGCTGCCTCACAATGAACTTTTGCAGCCTCAAGCAAATGCTTGCAGTATCCAACATGAGTTTCGATTTTTTTCTCATCAAACCCATGAACATGAAGATTTGATGCTGCAGACAATAGACTGAATAAGCGAACTGCATTCTTCAGCTCTGCAACTGTTGCCCTCACCTACACCGTCAAAAAAAAGAAAAAGATACAAACATAAGAACTGGTAAAATATAGCACTCAAAGTCTCAAACTACCTGTAAAGTAAGTAAGCAAATACTCCCTCTGTTGTTTGTCTGGTTTTTTACTTGGCACAGACAGTTCAAGAAACTATTAAAAAATTGTTGAATCTTGTGTTCTTATACTAAAGGTAGGTAAAATGTACCTAAATGTCCTTTACTCTTGTGGTCTTAAACAAGCCACGCGGAAAGTTGCAATTAAAGAGTTGTCAAAAAGGGAAAGAGGCATTTTTTGAAACAAACTAGAAAGGAAAGGAAAGCCAGACAAACAAATTGAAAGGGAGGTAGTAATACATTTAGCCAAAGTATCAATATATGAGAACCTAGGTGGTGCCAAGACAATCTTGGCATAGATCAACTATATTTCCTAAGTTCAACCAGTTGGACATGATAAACCGTGCAGCAATCACATTACTCCAACCAGGCACAGGTAACCTGACTTGAAAAGGTCCCCCTTCTTGGTTCTCCAACTAAAACTTAAAGAGCTTTGGGTTTAGTTAACATTCAGCTGTCATAAATATTATTCTGACTCTTCTTCCTCGTATTCAGCTAGGCTCTATTCTTCTTTCAGATCTGGGTATGTACATATCTTTTTAGTAACTGCTTCATTGAACCTAGTAGTGCTACTCCCCCTGCATCTCTCTCTTTCAGCTCCACAGACTACTACAACATACCCAGTGTAGTCCCACAAGTGGGGTCTTGGGAGGGTAGGATGTACATAGACCTTAACCCTACTTTGTGGGGTGTGGGGTAGAGCGGTTGTTTCTAGTAGACCTTGGCTTGAAAGAAGTGTAATCACAACAATAGATTGTAAGGAATAAAGATGGCAAAGATCAGGATGAACAAAGCAACAGATAGTAGTAAAAATTAAGCCTAAGGTATACGCGAATACAAACTAGTACTGCTAAATAATGAAAAGATGAGAAGAGAGGACTATCCCACCCACCCCCCCCATAAAGTACAACAACACTCACCTACTCTAATCCTCAACCTCCATACCTTCCTATCTCCATACCTTCCTATCTTGGGCCGATCTCCTCAGTAAGCTGAAGATGAGTCATGTCTTGTCTAATTATCCCCACCCCCCGCATTCTTCTTCGGCCTACCTTTACCTCTCTTCAAGCCTATTATAGACAACCTCTTACACCTCCTTACTGGTGCACCTCCTATTCACATGCCAAACCAGCTCAACCTTGCTTCCCTCATCCTGTCCACCACAAGGCTTCAGTTTCAAAGACTGCTGGTTCAATATAAATATGTGGCACAAATATGTCATTAAAGGCCCATTGAATAGGTATCATATGCACACATGATGGACTTGCATCTTATCTAGAAAATCATGAATTCATCACAGCGTATGATACATATTAAGAACATGAACAAGGAAGAACAGTTAAAAGGAACTAAATCATTATCAGTAAATCATGAAATCATCACAACATATGATATATATTTTAAAATGTCCACGAGGAAGAGCAGTTAACGGGACAAAAATAAAGAAACCCATTCATTTTAGTTTGACAAAGGGGAGGATGAAAGAGGAGGGAGAGGAAGAAAGGATAAGATCATTGCAGTGAACCTCATCAACAGTCCGCTTGGTCTTTTGTAACGTTGAGGCTGAAAATTTCTGTAGTGCTACACCAGTGTCAAATCTCAACGTATAATTTGAAGGTGCTAAGTGGATGGCTCTTAATAAAGTCTTTTTACAATCCTGCCACTGTTCAGCTTCATAATGTGTTCTTGCTAAATAAAGAAGCACCTGACTGTCGGTATTATGATAAAATTTCCGCAGGCAATTTTGATACTGCAAGAACAAGGCATCAACATATTCAGTGCTGTGGAAATATCAACCCTGAGAAATAGCTAAAAATTGAAGAGATCACAATAACATACCATTTTCACAGCCAATGCAAAGTTGCCTTGAGCAAAGTGAACATGTGCAAGATTAATCCACACATCAGGCATCTGGACAAAAACATTTCCACTGGCAGCTTCTTGAACCTACAAGGATTAAGATCCAGCAGATACTTCACAAACTTGGGAGTTTTGCCTCAACCATGTAGAAGAAGAAAAAGTTAACAGACCTGTGTGAAAAGATCCTTTGAAATATCAAATTGACCTTTTTCTGCCAAAACAACACCAGCACCATTTGCAGCATAGAGATTTGCATTATGCTGGAAGAGAACCTGATGGAATGAACAGTATTTTACACATCAGACAATTTAAAATGTTCAACCAAGAGTCTTGTCAAAATGCAAACAGAAAAATTCCAAAAAGGAAGTTTGCAGCTTAAACAAAATGAAGTCCATTTCAAAAGACTGTATGGCATACAAAACAAACTTATAACACGTTAAATAATTTCTTTTGACGTATACAATTATCTCACTAAGAACACCTAGACACATACACTAAAACAAGAAATCCAATATACACATAAATTTAAGTTACTCCATTATCATACTTAGCACATTTACAGTAATTTTTTATGGTCTTCCTGTAAAGATACACAAAACTCCATAACCTTATCTCCAAAAATTCAAAAAATAATAAAATAAGCAAATAACTGACCAAGTCAATTCACACACTTGATGCACTTTTAAGACTACATTGGACAAGCAACTTGTGAGAAATCAACGGACAGAAAATTATTGTTGAGATGTGTTACTTAACTGTCTTACACCAAGACCTATTTATATACATACTTTACACCGTCCTATATACCTATTTTCAAATGTGGGACACTAAGCATAGTATTTTATAGACGAATTATCTAACTACCCCTCTCAAGCCGGTGCATATATGCCATTTGTACCAAGCTGTTGCAAATGTAACTAATACAAGTAGGGGTGGGCATGGTTTTCTAGATACCAAATACCATATTAAAACCGAAATGTTTGATACCGCAGTTTCGGTATTATGGTATTTGGTATCCATTTTTAAAAAGTTTGGAATTAGGTACAATATTTATATAAAAATGCTGAAATACCGAATACCCTGTCGAATGTATAGTTACATATAAAGTTCATATATATTACTATAATTCTAACAAATATATAAAATAGTATAGTATAAAACTAATTATTTAGATGTTAGAACTTTGACTACTCTATCTCGATTGAATGTCCTTTTTGAGTGATAATTTCTTATGAATATTCTACAAGTGTAAGGTGTTTATGATATAATTGAGAAGTTTCTTGAAAAGCTTAAGTCATAATTACTAAATTAAATGGTATCTTAATTGTCCTATGTCCTCCTATAAATTACTTTCTATGAGCAATCCATACTAAAAAGAGAAATAGGTCCGAGTTAAAACAACTCAACGATCTAGTGTTCATCAAATATAGTAGAACATTGGTGCGGCATTACAATGCTCGCAATACCATTGATCCAATTTTGTTGGATAATATTGATGATGCAAATTAAGGGTTATAACTGGAGCACCCCAAAATCAAGAAGATGAAGAAATATACGAAGGAGAATGTCTCACTTATGGTGATGTTGCTATGGCAAGTGGTGTTGAGGAGAATATTTATGGTTTTGGGGGGGGGGGGGGGGGGCGGGGTTTGTTTAAGGGGCAAGGAAAGAGTAGCTACAGGTTCAAGTCCCAATTCAAGTAGAGCCCCTTGTTGATGAGCCCTTTGATGATGAAGAAGACGAGGACCAAGTAGAACCTTTGTTGATGGCACTTATGCATTTGCTTTATATGTTAAGACTTATGAGGATTATTGACTATCTATTTCTAGAATCTATTACTTACTTTTTAATCTAAGAATTGAAACATTTGTTTAATATGTTACCTCTATTAAATTCTTGATTATTTATCTATGCATATTTAACATATTTTATTTTTATACTAAATAGCGTTTTATTTGGAAAAAGTGTGTGCTTCGCTTCACACTTCTTGCTTTTGTGAAGTGAGCCCTCGTCGCTTTTTTCTGCTTCTCGCTTCCCAACACACGGGTAACAATAGATTATCAAAAGTTGATATAGGCAATACCTAAGAGATATAAGATGATCAAAAGATGTAAAGTAAGGTCGAGCTCAAACAATCTAACGTCAGCTAACATAAGATACCGACGAAGGCCAGATGAGTAGCAACAAAGCCCTTTCTAAACTCAAAAGTAACCAAGTAAGTCAGACACTCTTGAGAGCACGGGGACGAGAAGGAGTTGCTCGAATGGTAAGCACCCCTCGCTTCCAACCCGAAGGTTGTGAGTTCGAGTCACCAAGGGAGAAAAATGGGTGGGAGCTCCTAGGGAGGGGTTAAAAAAAAGAGCATTGAGAAGTCATAACCAGCTAAACTAGGATAAGTATTCCATGGCATTATTACTACAAAAGTATGAATAGAAACACCAAATTGATTTTATATTTCAGCAAAAACTCAAGTATAGAAAACTTTAGAATGATTTTCCATTAATAAAACCCCAATACATCTGGAATATTCATCCATCATACCAACAAACTAATGAAATCCTAAAGTTGATCCGATTCTACTAGGACCCCAATTATCATAATGAACTCCTAAAGTTGGATTTCCCCTTCCAGTGTTTTTGGAGCCAAAAGCATGAAACTCGAAAGAAATTTGAATTAAAGAGAATCTAAACAAATTTTAGTCAATGTTATCAAAGGTACGCTTAAGCCCTAAAGCGAAGCTCAAAACGTGTTGAGCGTTTCGCTTTGCTTAATGTGTGCTTCAGTGTCGTCATCAAAGGTACGCTCAAGCCCTGAAGCGAAGCTCAAAACATGTTGAGCGTTTCGCCTCGTTTAATGTGTGCTTCAGTGTCGTCATCAAGGTTTAGAGACATACTTTTCCTTGCCAATGAACCTCTTCTGAGGAGACGACACTAAAAATTAATATTTCACTTTATGGTAATTATTTTTCAATTTCTTTGTTCGTATATTTGTCATTCATGCTTATAAATTATTAGTCTTGGGCGAAATATATATATTTGTATTTTTCTCCATTTGCACCTTTTTTCATTGAAGCGTATGTTTTATTTGCACTTACAGCCCCACAAGAACTTGGAGCTTTTTTGCGCTTTTTGCTTTTGATAACACTGATTTTAGCAAATAACCACAAATTTTAAAGCTGACCAGAGGAGATAATACTATCAGATCTGCCTCAAAAACTTGCCAAAATGACTAAGAAGTTGCTGTTTGACTAAAGCAGGCTGAAAGAATTTTTAAACAAGTTGGACAAGGTATAGAAGCTTCAACTGAGTATGACCAAAATCTACAGAACAATAGATGAGAGATGACTCGGAAATCTTAGACGACCCAAGGAAAAAAGATCAGTTTTGGAAGATGGTCTAGAAAGGTCTCATGCGCCTGGAGCACGTGTTGGGCACATCGCTGGAGACGGAGGCTCCACCAGCACATTATGGTGAATCTGGCGGATTGTTTATCTGGGGATTTCTCGCTGGAATTTCCTCAACTAGTGGACCCATTGGAGAAAGAGTGGCGTGATCTGCCTGAAAAATCACCAAAAAGAAGGCACGGTGATTGTCCCAGACTTGCTGGTTACTGCACAGCAAGAACTCCTTACGAAGACTCTGATACCATGTGAGAAATAAAGGCATGGGAAAAATATTATTGAGATACGTTACTTAACTGTCTTACACTAAGCCTTTAATATATACATACATTACACAACACTAAACACGTATTTTCCAATGTGGGACACTAATCATAGAATTATATAAAGTAACCATCTAATTCACAACCAAAAAAAGAATTGGGAAAGGTCACCATGCCTTATGGACAAACAAATTTGAGAAGTCATGGGACATCCAAAGATCCCAAATAGAGAAACTTGAAAATAAAAACTGGATAATTTGGTAATCATTTCAATTCAATATTAGTCTCATTTTGAGCCTATTGTCCATCTTCCTCTAAGGTGTTACAACCTTACTTTAAGCCTATCGTCAAAACATATTAGTTAGTGTGTGGCTTCAACAGCTAGCAACTTACAAAGAATTGGAAAGCACACAAATTATATGGTAAACTATCATATATGAGTGAGGTTGGTAGAGGACCTCTACCACCAAACTGTAGGTGGAAGTTGCAGTCATGTGGGAGGGTAAGTGGGAATAGTGTTGATCCTCTTGGGTGGGGTTGTTGAGGGATGGGTGGAACCTGAGATTTGAACTAGTTACTGGGAGAAGAACAATACCTTTGTATAAAGTTCCTTAGCCTTCTCCAGATGAGTTGCTTCCAATTTCGGAGCTCTTTTCTCATTCCGAATTGCCGCGAAGTAATTCCAATTTCCCTTTAAAATACAGGAAGATTTAATAATAAGCTGATGTCCCAGGTTCTACTACAAGGTTAAATAGTAAGGATAAAAGTTGTAGTGATAAGTCAATAATTTCTAGAAATTAAGGAGCAAGCAAAACAATAGGGTGACAAGAAAAAACGTGTCCAAAATGGGTATTATGCAAATCACAAACTAATAACAAAAATCATGAGATGAGAAATTTAATCAGCTTCAAACAAACATATGCACCAGACAAAGAGTAGCATAAGAATCATTTCCATCAGTTGCATCCTTAGCAGCCCGAAAAGTTTCTTTTGCCTTAACCCAGTCATCATTCTTAAGTTCCAAATCACCAAGCATTAGCAGTGCATCTGGATACTTCTCATTCACCTTTAGCGCATCACTAATCTGTAAACAGACAACAACTACACCTTAGTCCCAAAAGAGTTGGGGTCGCATCAACAATTCATGGTCAATGAAAATCTTTCGTAGAAGGGGGTGTTTGGGTAATTGAGAGTTAACAGAAGACAGTTTGCAAATAACGATACAAGGAGAGAACAACAACCAACTCATTGCTTAGCTGCACATTATTTCGGGCTTTTGCAATGGACGCCAGCCTCAGATAAGCATCTGCATACTCTGGATACTGAAATTTAGGAAAAGAGGTTACATACGGGATTGCCAAAGATGACATAAAGCCAAAGTGCAAAAAGATGCAACAGTTATATAAAATCTCCATAAGATTCATGTTATTTGCATCTTCTGACTGACTTTCAAACTGTAAACAGAGGAAATCTTTTAATTGATTTTCGGACAGCAGAATCACCCTTCAGCCTTCAGTGGTGTTATTTACAGTTAATGAGGCACCATCAACAGAGTTATACAAGGCCATCTGTATTGGGCATGAATAGAGTCCCGACTCTTTGGTTTAATTAAGTTCTAGAAAGTTAAAAGGCCCTGATTGATTCAAGTCATATATTAGCCCACTATGACTCTACTATATTTTATCAATAATCTATTACTGAAAAATCTATTGTTTCAGATAATTATATATAGTAAGATAACAGATCTATTCCATGGCTATAAAGATCAGCATCTCTATATTATATAACTCATATCCAAATGAGGAGAACTGACAATTAAAGAGTGTAATCAACAGAATGTTTTCACCCCCTCACTAAAGTTGTTTTCTGATGATGTCTCTGGGAGAAGCAAGCCACCACTCTCCTTTCTTCAATCACTCCGTAGGGATTAAGACAAGAGGGATTGTCTTCCTCTTTATACTATTCTCTACCTTTGTTCCTGATTACATTGGGCAGGTAGTGGCAAAGGAAGCAGCTGAGGTAAAGAAACTTACCCCTTCCATTTAGATAGGGAGATTCTCCGGCTTATTACTATTGACTGCATGCAACCACCCTATATCTACCATCTTTTTTACAGGATTTCAGAAACAATTAGACAACAATATAACCAAAAGCATGTGTATCATACCATTTTTATTTGGAGATAGGTTCAAATTAAGCTTGCAACATATAAACATCAATTAACTTTCTAAATAAATTAGTAATAGTTTTTATACAAGAAATATTAAATGATTCACTTTTTATAACGAAGATTATCAAATTTTAAAAAGGTAACTTTTTCATTTCCATCAAAATTGAAAGCAATGTTTGAATTCACCTTTTTTGGCTCAGCAAACAAAAATGATGAATCTATGAATGTATTCATATTCTTTAATTTTGATCTTCCATTTTACATCTCTTTGATAAATAACTCAATAGTCTTTTGTTTAACAATTTTATACAGCAATGGTAGATTAGAAGGGGCAGCGCGGAGCACAAAATACCCCACAGTAACATAGGGTCCAGGGAAGGGCCGCACCAAGGGGTGTGATGTAGGTAATCTATATTGATGCAAGCATCAATTGTTGATTCCACGGCTCGAACTTGTAACCAATAGACCGTACCGAGATAGCTTTACCATTGCCCCAAGGCTCCCCCTTCTATACACCAATTGTAATACTACAAATAATTCACAAATTTAAGGAATTCAAATTAATGCTTCCTCTGTTCCAAAAGAATCTGGGATTCCATTTACAAGCTTCATTGCATCAAATTTTCAATGTGAATCCAAACACTGCTTTCTTTTGATAAATAAGATTTATTTAGAAACTAGGTAATTTACTATAAATCACATTTTTTATAGCTTGAAAGAATCTAAAAATCGCTGGAAGAAGTGTAATTTGAATTGAGAACTAAATTAATATGTTGCCCTCGACATTTAGGTAACAATTGATCAAAGTATAACGACATTACCGGAATTTCACAGCAAAAGAAAAATAAAAATCTTAAAAAACAAAGAGTTCTTGTTGACCCTAAGCAGTTATTAACCTTTATTCTTAAATGGCAAGTGGCAACATATAATTAAGTAAGCATTCAAATCAACATATACTAATACTATCTTAGTCTTACATTATTTTGACCTTGATGTGACAGCTCATGCTTTTTTAATACTTAATCTTTAGATTGAGGTTTTCTTTCTGTCTTTTACATGTGCAGCTCATACTGTTACAATTTTTCCCCTTTTGTAAATACCCAGACCTTCCAATAACAATCTAGGAATGCATATGGAAAACATTGAAGGGCACTACTTCTTAGAAGTCCAACCATCTTAATCATATAACAACCAAGAACAAAAAAAAATCATCAATATTAGATGTCACAAATAAGTCAGTTCATAATCAATGTGATAGTGCCAATTGGACATGTGTTCATACCTTGAATAAGATAAGCCGGTAAAAGATGCTGGCAGTTTCTGTGTCATGCAACTGCTCCAGTAATCTTGCCATGTTAAAGAGTGTCGAAACTTTGTTCCAAGGAAGTTCCACAGTACTTCCTTGTTCCTCAAGTCTATGAAATAGCTGTAAGTCCTTGTATTGTCGAACAGATGCACTGGCATCAATTGGATATTGTGCACTTTTTAACAGATCAGATTGTGCTTCACCATTGGGATATAAAAGCCCTCCAGAAGTTGGATCATCAGACCGTGCTTTAGCATCAAGGAACCTAATCCATATGCCATCACCTAAAGCCTCCTTAAAACTTTGTGTAGCAAGCTGGAAATCAGTAATCAGTAAAGGTTAGTGATATGCATTATAGAATGCAATGATAAATCTAAGGGCATCTACAACCCAACCCTCTATTTTACTCTCCAAATATAGAGTTCTCTATTTTTTCAGAGAACCAACTCCAATCCAATTCTCTATTTTACTCTTTAAAAAAAGAATCTTCTTCTCTCTCCTCAATATTATATTATTATTTTTCATTCTTATGTTCTTCTTTCATAATATAAATCATTTCTTCTTTTTGCAAATAATCACCCTATAATCTATATAATCTTCATGTAATATAAAATTTTATTCTTTTCAAATTCTTCATTTAAGATAAAATTATATTTTATTCTAAATTTCTAAATAGCATAAATTGCAACAAATATTATATATAATACATATTAACGAACAATTCAAATAAAAGTGAAATCATTGACGAAATGCAATTACATAATAAATATTGCATCATTCATAAAATTTATTTTAAATTTTACATAAATACTCAACTTTCAAGACTATTACGTTGCTTTCATAAACGCTCTATTAATGCATTACGAAGTTCAAATGAGCAATTTTTTGTCCTTATTTTTTTTAAATGTAGCTAAAAATTGTTTAAATTAACAATTTCATCTTGTATCCAATTATTTCATGCATGTAGTAGTTTACTTCTCCTATTCCATTTTGAACTATTGCATCAAGTAATTTCACGCTCATTAAAAAGTGTAGTTTAATAATTTATCACTATAACATATAAAAGTAGATTGTTTGAATTATCATGTAAATTTTGTGCATTCTTCTTAGTGAACAATAATTATAATTTTAAATTACAATATTTAAAGTGAAAAAATTTTTTAAAAAAAAAAAAAAAAAAAATGAGGGGGGTTTTACCCTATGCGCACCCAAAGGGTAGTAGTGGCTGCGGGTTTCTCTTGTCATCAAAAAAAAAAAAAAAAATATATATATATAAAAAAATTGTTAATTTGGGATGGAAGTAGTATACTTATCAATAATATGTTTTTAGATGATATATTACTTAAAAATAATTACTAATATTAAAGACTTAATTAATAGTCTTATATAATATAGATAAAATTTAAATAATTTTAAATTACGTATTTAAAGTGACAATTTTTTTAAAAAATAAAATAGAAAAATTGTTAATTCAGAATGGAAGTAGTATACTTATCAATAATATGTTTTTAAATGTTATATTACTTAGATTAATTATAAATAATAAAGACTTAAATAATGATATAATAGAAATAATATTAAATTAATCAAAAAGAAAAATAGATAGGTGAATAGTACATCTCTATAAATGGAGGATAAAGAGTAATATGGAAGTGGGTTGGAGAGGGCATTCGCTATTTTACCCTCCAAATATAGAGAATGGAGGATAAAATAGAGATGGGTTGGAGATGGTCTAAACATGCAAGCAACTCAAAGTCACTGTCAAAAAGGAACTTTACAAACCTCAAATTCTTCCCTTTCAAAATGGAGGACGCCAATATTGTTGAGTAACTCTATTGGTACTTCTTCATTTGATTTCTTAAGCAAGTTACGCGCCTGCAAAATTAGTTAGGTCTTACCTTAAGTGTACAAAAATCTTCTTTTAGAGGTTAAAATATAATGAACAATTTCAAATATGATAGTTTGTGTTGTGCAAATTTCACATCAACCTCAGAAATTCATGGCCATCAAGAGCAATTTACAACACTGATGCTAGATAAAGCAGTAACTACAGCAAGAATTCTGGATGCCCAATGTTGCCGCTACCTACACGTAAGCATGCCATATATGCATCTCATCTATGTGAAACTCTAATACCTTGAGTCAGACGAACAAGTACTTTACCAACCTTTCCATAAACAAGTTAACCAACAACTAACTACTACAGGGAAGAGTTAAAACATCTGTAACCTGAAAAATAAGACTTATTTATTGAACAGATGGAAGTGAATAGTAGACTTGCAATCCAAAAAGAAAGAAATTTTAAGAAGAAACAAAGAAACAAGAAGGATGAATGAAATCTGAGCAACTTCCAAATTTTGGAAGACGGAAAATTAGAGATCAAATTTACCGATCAGAAAAAATTAGGGAGAAAATAATTTTTAACTCTTCCTTTCAACTAAAGATAGATTGATATTGAAGTCAAAGCAAAATAAGATGGATCCTCAAAGTATTGAAGATCAGAAAGACTGCCTAATTTGAGAATGTTTCCGTCGAGAACACTGATTTTCTTTAATTTTTTTCATCAGTAGAATAAGAAACTTCTTATGCTCAACTGAGTTCTACATGCTATCCTCATCACTCCTTTAATAATACAGAAGTACATTCTGCTACTGGGAGCATAAGCAAGTGAATTGAACAAATATACAGAGATAAATGGAAATATACAAGGCCCTTACTGTTTTAAAGGCCTCTAAAGCAGCAGCAGGATCATTTGAAATTAACAGCTCTCCTATATCCAAAAAGGCCTGCAATGAAGCATGAAAAAATATAATTAAAGCACGTACTCAGGAAGAGAATAGTATCTCACTTAAGATGTCATGCCATCCTTAGTACAAAATCTTTTGGCGAAGAAAATGATTTTATTAATAGTGGAGAAGTCCCCATAATACAAGTAGTACACCAAAAAGTAGAGACACCTAGATCACCATTGTAGTCTAATTTTTAAATGGATGAAAGCATTACACCCCGTGATACAAGATGGAACAATAGCATTTAACCATCTTTTTTTGCATTGCAAGTGGACTGAGGAGCTATGGAGAATGTTCATTTGCCTGAAGGGAATTAGGTGGGTGAAACAAGGAAGAATCAAAGGAGTTCTAAGTAGCTGGAATAGGGATGGCAATGCTTCAAAGAAGGAGATATGGAAGATTGTCCAAGCATGCATTTGGTGGACAATTTGGAAAGAGAGGAACAATAGGGGCTTTGAGAATGTGAATGAATTGCTTAGCTCTTTTCTATTTTTGGCGTAAACAAGATATTTTAGCCAGAACAGAAGACATCTTTGATGTACTAGATTGTCTATAGGCATCAGTTTGATAAAGCTCAAACCTTCTGTAAGATGTAATACTTTTTTGAAGGGGGGCTACACTTTTGGTTGTAGTATACATGTGGATATTAATAGACCAAAGTTACCAGCCTCAAAAAAAAATGGAAACAATTATAAGCTTTCAGATATAAAGAGATATTACACAATCCCGATAAATGAGTCAAACAGACCCACTAGACTACCTTCTTGAGGCCTTTTGAAAAATATTTTCTTCCACTAGCACCAACAAAATACACAAGTCAAATTAACCTCTTAACTCTACATCCAATCAAATATTATCATGTAAAACAAAACAGATGGATCAACTTTCAAACAAATTGAGATATTAGAGAAAAAGAAAACTTCCTAGACATTGGTAAATTGAATCAAACCGACCCAAAATAGAGGAGGTACTATATATGAAAAACTTTAACACTATAAACACTCCTATATATTCATACCATTGCAAGAGTTATTATATATGAAAAGAGGGGATGACAAGCTCCAAGAAAAAAGACATGGAAAAGAATATTTTTTAGTGTTTCAACGAGCAGGGAAGACATTCCAAATTCACCTTACTAGCATTTCTTTCAAAAAATATGGCAAAGTAAAAATTGTCTCAATAATGATGGGGTGAATGTTCAGTCTTTTGAGAAATTAGGTTATCTGATATGGAAATTAGGATAAACGGAAATTAATAAATTCACCAAATCTGGTACATAAACAGAAAATTAGAATATTATTAAGACGCAAAAGAGATAATTTTCCTGTTTTTAATACGGTTACATGTACAAAGCCAATAGTCATGGTGTTACTCACAGCACCATTGCATAAGGATTATATAGCTATTCAGATGTTGTAAACCAACAATTTCTTTAAAAAAAAACAATGAGTTCATTGAGTTCATTTTATAAACAATAACAGCAGGACAATGGTATTACACTTTAAATCACATTCTAATAGATTTAAAACTCCCGCCCCTCTAGTACTCAAGAGACTAGGAGAATTGCATCAGCATCACATGCCCTTTTTTCAGAAACTATGGGAGGATCGCATCAGCATCATATGCCCTTTATTCAGAAACTATCTTTATTTGTTCATTTTTCCTTTTTTCCCCAATTTTCTTTAGTTCCCTGTTCCTACAAAGGGCTTTCAGAAGATATTATATAAAATAACTGAAAAACAAACGAATCTCCTTTCTTAAACAACCTATATCCTACATACTTAATCTGCATTTGATAGATTATCCAGCACCGAGCAATCTTAGTTATTAGTGGAGGTTCGGTTCGTTAGCTGGTACTTGTTTAGTCATTCAGAGAGTGACTGGCATTTTTTTAGATGCATTATACACATAAAAATACCTGGGGATCACGAGGATCAATTTTTGTGGCTTTCTTCAAATATTCCTGAACCTTCTCTGCCTGGCCAAGCTGCACATAAATGTGTGCAAGAGCCTGCAAAAAAAGAAAAAGATAAACTATTCAAATAACAAAAGCAAAATGTTGACAATAGTCAGAACTTAAAGCAATGACCAGAATAGTTGTCAAGTTTCTTAATAATAATAAAATGTTGACAATAGTCAGTCTTAACAAAGTACTCTATCAAGTATCAACTCACTTTCACTGCCTCACAACTTTCAGGATGAACCTCCAAGACTTTCTCAAAATTCGCTAACGAACTCCGAAGATCTCCCAACTTCAGCTGTACTTGTCCCAATCCTAACTTAGACAAGCAAAGAAAATGGTGAAATAGATAAAAAAGAATGATCTAGTTGGCAAGTTTTATTTCCCAATTGACAGCCTAAAGCTTTTGTTGCACGGTGTTTGGCCATGAAAATTGTGAGTATTTGAAAAAAGTAGTTTTTGTTTTCAATGTGGAAAATAATACTTGAAAATAAGTTGTGTTTGGCCAAGAAAACAAATTTGAGTTGTTTTTGAATTTTTGTGAGTAAACTGGAATGAAACAGTTTTTTGGTGTTTTTCAAATATTTAGTGACAGACAGCAGGAAGAAAATCACTTACCATAATAGGGTAATACAAATTCATGTGGCTTACTGCTTTCTTTCACAGACGCCATGTAGTACATTCCAGCTTTCTCATAGTCACCCTTTAGTCATGGGAAACAAAATAAATATCATCAGAATAAAGCTTCAGGGGGAATCAAAAACAAGAATCACTCAATTACTGCTGCGAAAAGTATTAAAGAGTTGTGCATCTTCAGACCTTGCTGTGGTAGGAGCGTGCCAAATTGTAGTACGAATGAGACTTAGTTGGCCCATGAGTGGTTACAGCAAGTGCAGTCTCAGTCAATTGCTCCACAAGGAAATGCTGGCCAGTGAAGAAAAAATGATTGGCCAGATAATTTAGAGCCATTGCACAGTAAGGATATCTCTCAAAGGCTCTTTGCATCTTTTCCATTCCTCTCCTAATACCAGAAGCTGTACATACAGTGCTGACATTAAGTTAGATAACAATACTGCTATAAACTCTACTTTCACATAACTAAAATCAGGATACTAGCACAACTATAATTCCTGAGAAATCTCAAGTAGAGCTTTCTAAACAAGATAAGTAATATCACAACAACACTTTCCAGATACACGGGTCAGAACTAATTTTCTCTGAAGAAGCAAACTAAATCGTATGGGTCACGTTTTTTCTCCTAGAAGGTTGTACAGCAATCTGGGTTTTAAGTGTTTCGCCTGCCTAGAAGGTGCAGAATTAACTTCAATCACATATACAGACTCGACATATCAATCTAAGGGAAAAGCGCACCTTCATTGTTTTGCAGATCCAGAATTGCTAGTGCCACCAGAGCGTCCACATTTTCTGGATCTAACTATACATTCCGAAGTAGTTACAAGAAAGTCATATCAGTTGAAAATAAAAATAAGGGGGGTCTGGTGACGAAGCATCCTACGTTCCCTCAAGGAACGGGGAAGGGCCGCACCGCACCCCAAAGGGGTGTTCATCAGTTAAGCATGACAAAAAGAATTATAATAAGCTTATCAACGCAAAATTCTACACTTGCCTGCAAGACACGACAAAAAGCCTGTTTTGCCTTATCCAGTTGGCCCAATTTGTATCTACAGAGACCAATTCCGAGCCTTACCGCAGCAGGACAGTCAGGATACACTTGCAAGGCCCTCTACCAAATACATATGAGCCAAAAAAAAAAAAAGGCAACATAGAGTCAATTTCATTTCTTCTAACAATATCTAGAGAGTTATTTAACATTATACATGCTAGATTAGTTATGATGTTTCCCAACTGGATTTTTTTTTCATTTGGCATGAAGAAGGGGAAGCGACGCCCATTCTCCTATCCAAAGCCAACAAATTAGCCTATAAGTAATGGATCGATGATGAACCTTATATAGCTCCAGTGAATCAGAATATCGTCCACGGCTAAACTGAACACAGGCCTGCAAAAGATTGGGGTTGCTATGAGAGTCGATACAAGATTATGACACTTGGAATTAGCATATCCTTACAAGGATTTTGCAGTGGAGCACAAAAAGCAAAAAGATCTTCAAACAATTTCTTTTATAAGGAAAAATTACATCATACAATAGGTGCAGTTGTTCAGTTAAATATCCATAACATGTTACCATAGTCATCCACATCACTGTTCTTGTGCAGCAGAGCACATGATACCATCCAAAAGCTGTAGTTCTTCAATTAATTATCCTTAACATGTCACCATGGTCATCAACATCACAGTTCTTGAGCAGTAGATTAATTTCACTTCCACCCATATTGAAGGGTTTAAGCAGAACAACCAGCATCATGTTATAAGCTAGGTAGTTCTTAACTTCATAACGTGTAAAAAAAATTGACATATTTAATGTTTTTGAAAAGAAAACAAGCATGGAATAGGCTTACCTGACCCAGGAGAGCAGGAACATTATCACGATCTCCATCAAGTACAATCTTGAAAGCAGCAAATGCCTGCTCAACATCGCCCTTGGCAAGTAAAAGCTGACCTGTAAAGCATGTGAATGCTCATCCGGTTGGTAAATAATTACACGGATACTATTACACCTTTTTTTCCAGCTTATACAACCTTATATTCTACGGAAGTGTTGGAAAAGTAGGGTTTATTACAACCGTGATGAAAAACTCACTCCCTCAAACACAGGTCAGAAACTCAACAAATATGCTTGGCAGAGCCTACAAGCTCCTAAGAACTCTTACCAAAGTGAATAGCAGGGGGGGAACTCGATGTTTATTTTTTTCTTCATCAAAAAAGTTAATGAAGCAATTTTACATGATAACCAATATGTTTTTAGTAAATATCAAGCAACCCTCCTTATCAAAAGAAGTAATTTTAGGCAACTCTTTTTCCAATGTGAATAGGGGGGAAATCAGAAGTTTGAAAACCCTGGTTAAATAACATCCATTCAGCCCCTGGAACGTCTTTAGACTTAACCAAACAATTACAACAACAACAACAGCGTACCCAATGTAATCCTACAAGTGGAGTCTGGGGAGCGTGGTGTGTATGCAGCCTTACCCCTACCTTGGTAAGGTAGAGAGGCTGTTTACTTAACCAAAACAATTAAGTGGGATAATCACATCTCTGTGAAATCTTATATATGTTAGACCTTATCAAAAGAAATGTCCTATCTGTTACAAGTGTTCAATTAAATGTAAATTGCTCCACTTCAGAAAAATGATTTTAAATCTCAACAACAAAAAGGCATCGCTTTACTTGTTTCAAGCAGTAATATCCACAATAATGAAATGAAATAATGGTCACCTTTCCCAACCCATGTAGAGGGCTCGTGCATGTCAATTCTGGATGCTTTATTATAATATTGAGTTGCCATTATAAAGTGCTCTTCCTTTTCTCTTTGTTTTGTCTCAATCTTCCCAAGATAACTGTAATATGCACCTAATGCATTTAGAATGGCAATCCTCTCATACCTCACATCTGCATAATATTCATCAATCTCTGCACCATAACAATGTGCAATAGGAATTAGTCTTTTTCAAGAACGAAAGACAGAAACTACACGTTGTCCGATTTTTCAGTGAGAATTGATATATACCCATTCAATGCACTGAAATGTATCAGAGTCAATCAACTAGTATAAACACAAATAAGTACCTGGGCTAGACATCAATTAGTATAAACACAAATAAGTACCTGGGCTAGACCCTTCTTCCAAGATTTGCCGAAACTGATCGACTTTGCCTTGTTTGAAATATTCCCTCTGAGAAAAAACCAGCATACTTTTGTAAGGGGAGGAATAGATAACTTTTACAACAACAACAACGTACCCTGTGAAATCCCACAAAGTGGGTCTGGGGAAGGCCTTACCTCTACCTCTTGAAGGTAGAGAGGTTGTTTCTAAAAGACCCTCGGCTCAGATGGAAAGGGAAAATAGGAGTGAAGATAAACATAATAACAAATAGAAAAGCAGTGTGAAGTATGAATGTAACATCAAGGTGCGATTGCCTAAATATAATAAACATTAGATGAGAATATCAAATAGAGAACGTTTAGAAATACAACAACCAAATGTTGTAAAACGTGAGACTTATCATGCATGTTATCTTTATTAAATTTGTAAAAACTGCTCTAATATCATTAACCAAAACCAAATCAAGGGCTCAATAGTTAACCAAACACAAAAAACCATAGGACATGGCTCCTAGATGTATAATCAAACAAAAAACCCTATCAATGCCCATACAT
This sequence comes from Solanum pinnatisectum, assembly GCA_035578085.1. Taxonomy (NCBI): domain Eukaryota; kingdom Viridiplantae; phylum Streptophyta; class Magnoliopsida; order Solanales; family Solanaceae; genus Solanum; species Solanum pinnatisectum. The sequence continues at coordinate 30,381,213 of CM069082.1, read as the reverse complement.
TCAAATTAAAACAGATGTAAAGACATATATCAATAGCAAAATTCAAACAACAGAAAAAGGTCAAATGAAACTCCAGTAACAAACTAAGCAACATAAATCTCATCTGTATATATGAATTGAATTTACAGCAATTATAAGCCAGAGATCAAGAGGAGCTTGTTCAGCCTTAAGAATGTCGAGAATGTCAGAAGCATCCCTAGGGAGTTGGTCCAATGCTACCCTAACTTCCTCTTCCGAGTTTTGCACTGGAATGTACACAGACGCCATTCGATTCAAATTCAACCAGTAACAAAACAAAACCCTAGGTTTCTTTGTGGAGAAGAAGGAGAAGAGCTTTCAATTTGGACAAGTTCAAAACTTCAAATTCTGTAAAGAACTGAGCGAAACTCTGTGTGTGTTCTATTTTATTAAAACATGGGCTCTCTAATTAATCAGTATCTGTTTGTAATTAATGATACACAAGACCTGGTTTTGTGTTTTTTTCCCTCTTTTCTTCTTAGTTCTTACTGTACAATTTTTCTCTTTTTGTCAAATCTATTGATCTGATAAATTTACTACTCATATATTATAAATTATAAAATATATAAAAATAGAAATAATATTCGCTAAATGTTCATAAATCAAAATAATTTTCAAATTGATAGACTTTTATAAGAAATTAAGTCAAATCAGAACAAAATTATTTAAAAAAAAAAAAAGGAGTAAAGAAATATCCTAATTTATTTTAAATAAAATAACGTATTCATTTAATGTATCTATCTATATGTATATTAACACAAATAATTTTCCTTAAATGTTGTTGTATCAAAATAATTTTCAAATTGATAGACTTTTAAGCTTTTAAAAAATTAAATTAAATCAAGATAAAATTATTTATAAAGAAAAAAAGAATAAAGAAATACTTAAATTTATTTCGATTAATAATGTATTCATCAATATACATATACATACATACACACACATAGATAATTTATCTAATTTGTATTAAAAAAAATTGAAATCCAACACGATAAAAAATTGATAAAAATGAATGGAGAAATTTAGTCATGCAACATTCTTCACTTTTGAAGTATATTACCTTCCCATATCTCAAGAAAATTATTATAACATTTTTGAAGTTTGTTTTTCACTCAAGAGTTGAAGGTACCTGATTAGGAATTTAAGGAAATAATTTGCATATAGAAGTAATATATAAGCTTCTATTTTTGTTTTCTAGGAATCACATTCTCTTTCATTTTTTTCATGTTAATTTTGGCATCAATTTTTCAAAAAAAAAAAAAAAAAGAAACCGTTCTTTTTTGTTCTTTTTTTATTTTGTCTAAATAACTTATTTACTTTTTGAATTTTCAAAGTAATTAAGACTGATTACATAAACATGAATCTCCTTCAAATTTGTTTTTGAATTTTTGTATGCAGAATTAACAATCTAATTGTAACTCCACAATTTGCGTATGAATTAAAAAATTTATTTCGTTGTTCAAGACATTATAACTCAATGTAATAGTTATCCTATGTATGATATACAAATTAATAACACCTATTAGATACTATTTTACATCTTTTTTATTCATTATATGTGTTTGCGAATGAAAATAGAATAGATTTAAAAAACAATATGCTCCTATGACTAACCCTAGACCTTATGATAATGAATGGGTAATTAAGGTACTAGTCATTCGAAGAGGACAAATGGTAAAATATAAAAATGACAATACCAGTGTTTCTTTATTACTGCGTTGACTCGTAAAATCACTTTTAATTCTAATTGTATTCACTTTTATATTTTAGTTCTCCACGCAAATTGGCCAAGCTCGAGCTTGAACTCAAAAATTCATAAGTCACACATGAAATCTGCTGCGAATGACTACTATTTCAATTTATTTTTGTTGTTGATTTCAATCCATTTTGTGGTTATCCTAAACTTGGAGTGTTATAATTTGAAGAAGGAGAAGAAGGAGATGAAGGGCTGATATTGAAGCTCGACCGGAAGCTCAAGTTCAAAAAATAAAATCTTTACAATTCAGCTCCATTTTAAGTGAATATTATTGCAAAAAATTAGTAACGTCTTGAAGAGTTCATATAAGAAAGTTGGGAAAACTTGACGAAGAATTCGATGTTCTTTTAGGTGAATTTCAGTTGCAAATTTGTTGTTGTTATTGAAGAAGGAAGAAAATGTTGAATTTCATAGACAAACTCAAATTTCACGATTAAAGAAAAAGCACAACTACAATTATGTACAAAATGAGGAGAAAAATAATTTCAACAACTAGAAATACTTACAAACCTTCATATGAATTTTGTAAGTGTCTCGATTTTCATATTTAATGATTAATCAATTTATTTGTTTATGAGTGTATAATTTGTATGATATAACGATTCGTTAGCTTGTTTTGAGCACTAGAACTCTTCTTTTTCTTTTCTTCTTTCATAAAAGACTTTTTTTCATAAATTTTAAATGAGAATTGTAAATTTTTTGTTTAATTATGGTTATTTAATTGATGAATAATTTTAAATTTTGTTTTAGTTGGTTCTTAATAGATTAAGTCCACAATACATTTGATATCCTACGTTACTTGGCTTATATGTAAAAATAATTTAGTTGAGTTTAATATTTTTGAATAATAACTTGTCTTTCAAAAATTAAGTGGGAAGGGGGGAGGGAGGAGATAAAGTCTTAACGAGGGGGCATAATTTTGACGTTACAAGTAGAGCATTCACTGCTTCAGGTAAAAGCTAAAGCTCCAATCTTCTTCTACATATTAATTGCTCGCATAAACAATAAATATTAGTACATTATTTGATAATAAAAGAATACTGAAAGATGGATTCCGTTTAATATTTTTGAATAATAACTTGTCTTTCAAAAAATAAGTGGGAGGGGGGAGGAAGGAGATAAAGTCTTAATGAGGGGGCATAATTTCGATGTTACAAGTAGAGCATTCACTGCTTCAGGTAAAAGTTAAAGCTCCAATCTTCTTCTACATATTAATTGCTTGTATAAACAAAAAATATTAGTATATTATTTGATAATATAAGAATACTGAAAGACGGATTCCTAAAGATTTGGGATGAACAAGTATTAGTGGATAATTCTGGCATGATGATGAACAAATTGTTGAGGGTTAATAATAGTTAATGATAAACTAATCATTGAAGGAGTGTATAGAATGTGGATAATTGACGGAACGGTTAATGTTCTGTGTTTTGATATTTTTTTTCCTCTCTTCTTTTGTGGATTGATATTACTGATTTGTCTTAGTAACTTGGCTTTGAATTTGTAATTTTTGTTCTAGTTAGCACATTATGATTCAAATTTAGACATATTGATATGTGTAATTGAATATTAGATACATTGCATTATTTGAATACCATTAGATTTATGGTATCTGAAGAAAGTTGAGGTGTAGCTCTATGCTTGAAATTTAGAAAATATGAAATTTGGCCTATTTATTGAAATCAAAATTTACATTAGATTATAAATTTGGACTATACATTTATGGGTAATTTAGTTTTAATTAAATTCAGTTTTGTTCTTACAAGCATGTATTTAATTTTTTGGGCGATTTTTGGGGTCCAGGGTAGAAATATAGCAATATGAATGTCTACAGACTCGTTACTTACGAATAATGTATGTTTGATAGATTGGAAACATTCTGAAGCTTTGCGAAAGAGAAAGACAAAATTTAAAGATTTTGTGACACATAGTTCGACATTCGAGGTATGTTAAAACTTCTTAAAATTCGTTGAGAGATGTTTTTCTAATTAAAGATGAAAAATAAAATAGATAATAGATAAGGGAGAAAGATGGGAGTCTTATACCCGTGGTGTGATGGGCCCATACTTTCTGATTTCACAGTTGTGTTGTCTCTATATCTCATTAATCTCATATGTACACACATGCTAAGGAACTTTAATCTTGCCCAACTAGTCCTGACATGCAAGGACCTTAGGTGTTTATGTATCGTATCAACGTGATATCCGATTTCAAACATAAATACTCATTCGTAAGATCATATCATATTTGAGCCATTTATCATTAAAATAATATATATATATATATATATTCTCAGTATCTCAACATATCGCATTACAATTGAATATCACAAGTGCACATCACAATCGTAAGTCATTAAAGATAGGTTTAAACAATTTACAACTTATTCATAAAAGCATTGTCAAATCAACAAATATCAATCACATACTATGTTCGAAGGCCAATCAAGCATACATAGACTCATAATACATACAAATGACTAATCAAAGTCTACTCATGTAAAGCAAAACTTACCTCAGTCGAAGAACTTCAACAAGCAAGTTAATTCACATGAGCCTTCCTTTTCCATAAAGCCTCGAAATGCTCAAAGTCTAAAATAAGCAAATATAAGTGTATTTAGTCATATAATCATCAAACAATAGCTTTGAGAATTCAAATTGTAACAAACCAAAAAATTTTAAGCTAAGATTTGAATCATTCTTCGTATGTGTATAAGTTTGAATCGGATGATCTCTAATTGTGCATAGATGTTAAGGTTAATAATTAAGTGTGAAAAGTGTATCAGATGTGATTTAGGTTTACAACTAACCTATATCACTAAGTCGAGTTCAAAATTTCTCTACTGATTAAGTTTTTCCATGAGATCACGAAAGGGTTCAGTTCAAATGACCATATCTCCTAGAATATTAAGAGTTAGGTGACACATAACCTATCAAATTGAAGGTGTATGGGTCTTCTTTCCAAAGCTGGTGACAATTTAACTCCGAGTTTGGAGTAAAAAGTTATGGTTATTCTACTGGAACATGTTCAGATTGAAAAATTTGGCCATGACATTTGTCAATTTGGCGAATCGCCAAATAGTTTAGCGTATCACTGAACTACATAGCCGAAATAGCCCGAAAACCTTCAGAAACTGTTAATTTTGGCAATTCAAAGTCTCACTTTGGTGACTCGCCAAATATTTTAGCGATGGGGCCTCCAAATCACCGAATTGGCCTACAGGATTCATTAAAAGATAATTTTCTTTATTTTCCTACTCTTCTTACGTTTCAAGACGGGTATTCTTGCCCTTTTTGTAACACCCCATTTTCTAGACAGACAAGAAAAGCAGATTTCAGGAGTTGCAGACGCCACCAACGGGGTCACCTATGGATCGTAGGTTGACCCATTGACCATAGGGGGGGTTCGTGGTTGGCCACCGACAACCCCATCCCCAAGAATTCTAGAAAAATCCAACCAGTCCAGACCTACGCCAGGACCTATGAACCGTAGGTGGGACCATGGTCTATGGTCCAGGCCATGGTTTAGACCCTCAATTTCCATCTCTCTGAAGCCAAACGACACCCTGCCAAAATGGATCATCGGTCAGGGGCCGTCAATGGCTTCAGTAGTTTTTAAGTCAGGGTCATTTGGTCTTTTTTCTATGCGTTGGACACCTAAACTATGTTGTTTTAGCTAGTTTGAGCTTAGTAACTTAATCATAACTTTACCCTAATCAATTCATTCTCCAAAATTCATCCAATTAGAATGAAAAGAGGAGAAAGTAGTCAACCAAAACCCTCTCTAAGAACGCATCAAGTTTTCATCAGTTCCAGCCCCGAAATCGAAAGATTTCTTTGTGGAATTCATCACCAGGTATGTGGTATTTCACTAGTGGGTTCCTTTCACCCATTAGGTCCCTAAATTTCAGTCAGAATCTTGATTCCCTAAATATTGCTTAGACCTATTGTTCCTACAACTTCAAATAATTGTTGTGATTTAGCTATTAGGGTATTCCAAATCAGAATATTATGTTTTCATGACCACATGCTTAGTTCCTTACATGAAACTTAGAACCCTAGTTGTGTAGATTCATTTAGTACATGAATTACACTTGCCAGGTCAGTTTATACAGATATACATGCATCAGTTTTCAAATGTTTCATTACCAGTACTTAATGTTGTATTTTCAGTTAGCATGTCAGAATCTCGAGCTATCTAGTTATGTCAGTTATGTTGTATTTTATACATTCTAGGGAGTAGGCTTAATACCGAGTTGGACTAGGGTCAGTACCCTCACAGTCCCAAACTATGTGCCCCCGTAGATTAAGTCCCCTCTATGGGCAACATATTTAGTGATCACGCCAGTCATGCCTTTATACCCTGATAAGGTATATTGGGTCCTCTTAATGGGGCATATACACCGAACTCCACGTTTAGCTCACATGATTTTATGTCGGTTATTAGTAGCTCCCACAGTCAGATTCTAGTGCATTAATGAGGTTACCGGTTACATTTCAGTATTCAGCTTCAGCATATTATGTACTTGATCATTGCATTTAGTTTAGCTCATATTTAGATTTTGTTCAGTATATTCATCATGTTCATCTTATATCATTGCTAAGTATGCTTTATTTCAATTCTGTATATTGTTTGGTTTTATCATATCCTGCATGCTCAGTACCTTTCAAGTATTGACGCATACTCTGCGCTACATCTTCTCGTGATGTAGGTTCAGGTCCTTAGCATTCAGATCACGTGTAGATCGATTCCCGATCCATATTCAACAGTATCAGTGGTAAGTCCTCATTCTTTGAGGACGATTGACATGTTTTCCATTCAGCCTTTCCTTTTTAGTTTCAGTTTTGCTAGAGTTAGCTGGGGGCATGTCCTAGCATCTCTAGTCAGTTAGAGGCTTATTTCAAATATAGTTAGATTCAGTTTTAGTTGAGTTGATCTTTCAATTGTGATTAAACTCTTATTCAATTTTATATTCAGACAGTATTGGGTATTCCCCATATTTTTAGTTATGATTTAAAGCTTCCGCACAATATTTCTCATTTCAGTAAATCTTTGAGTATGTTTATGATATGCTAGTTCTGGGTTAGCTTGGGGTCACTCATGATCTTAGGTCCCATGTTTCGTCAAAGGGGTAGCCTTGGGGCATGAAAAACTTGGTATCAGAGCCAGGTTTAAGAGTCCTAGGATGTCTGAAAAGCCGCACTAAGTAGAGTCCCTTTCATGAGTGTGAAGTGCGCCAAACCTATGAGGGGGAGGCTACAAAGTGTTTTAGGAAAAACTTCACTTTCTTGTTATTCTTATAGTGCATGGTATGATCTCATATTTAATTCGATGTTATCCATTTCAGATCATGCCTCCTCGTAGAGCTTACGCAAGGAATGCTAATGCCCACAACTGTAACAACTCGAATCTCAAAATGAAGAAAATCCTAGTTTTCAGAAAATTTAGTGTAAGTACCAACAGAACCACCCATAGACCGTAGGTGGGGTTCCGTCGTTAAGGCTCAAGTCTTAATAATCTCTGATCCTACACACGGTCGACCAGTATAATCTGTGGTTGGACCTACAGACTGTAGGTCTGAACGTTGGTGAGGGTCAACAACCAGTTAGAGGGAAATTGTTGATGGATGAACTTTAAATGGTCATCACTCTTAGAACAAAAGGAATAAGGTGGCCCATGACCCACATAATGATAGATAATTGAATCCTCTTTCCAATGCCATCGAGTTTGCTAAAATCCATCTCCGAGTAAAACGTTATGCTTGTTTTAGTGAAGCCCTGTCGGGCAAACTTGACTAACGGACCCAAACGACGGCCGATAGGTCAAATGATGGACCATCGTTCCTTCCGTGGATGGGCTCTGCCAAAATTAAGTTAGGGTCGTTTTGGTCCTTTCCGCTATGCGTTGGGCACCTAAACTACATAGTTTTGGATAGTTTTAGTCTAATAACTTAATTAGAACTTACCCAAATCAATTCATTCTCCAAAATTCAACCAATTAGAATGAAAAGAGGAGAAATATGTCGAGAAGCCTTAGTTCAAGAACGCAACAAGGTTTCGTCAGTTCCAACCCCAAAATCGAAATATTTCTCCGTGAAATTCATCACCAAGTATGTGGGATTTCACTAGTGGGTTCCTTTCACCCATTAGGTAATTAAAATTCAGTCAGATTCTTGATTCCCTTTAGATTATCTAGACCTAGGGTTTCTAGAATTTCAGTAGATTATTATGAATTAGTTACTTTAATGTTCCTAATCAGATTATCATGATTTTAGCATTGTTTTGCGTAGATCCTTTCAAAGATTCAGAACCCTAGTTGTGTAGTTCTTTTAGTTCATGAATTACACATGCTAGGTCAGTTAAACAAATATACATGCTCCAGTTTCGAACATCACATTATCAATATAATTCAGCATGAACCCTATTTTGAGTTATAAATCTTGAGAAGCTTTTTAAAGCCAACACTTGAGTTTTAAATTGATTTTTTGAGAAATTTAAGATGAGTTTTGAGAAAGAGCTTGTAAAACATGATTAGTATGGACAATCAAGTAGGCCATCAATGTATGAACAGTATGGTATCTAGATATACCATCAATGTTTATGCAGTATAACTTCTCCAGTCATCAATGGTCATAGTATAATATGATTTTGAATTATTTTTGAGAAAGAGTTTTCAAGTATGATTATCTGCATGTCAGTATTTTGAGCTATTCAGTATTTCAATCAAAATGTATCATATACATGCCTCAGTTAAGAATGTTTCATTATCAGTGCTTAATGTTGCATTTTCAATTAGCATGTCAGTTCTTGAGCTATTCAGTATTACATAAATTCAGTCATAAATTGTTAATTACATAATCAATTGGGGGAAACTTAATACCGAGTGGACTAGGGTCAGTCACCTTCAAGTCCCAAAACTACGTGCCCCTTAGGTTGTAAGTCCCCTCTATGGGCATCATTTTAGTGATCACGTCAGTCATGCCTCTATACCTCTAGTAGGGTATTTCGGTCCTCTCGATATGGCGTATACATCAGACTTCACATTTAGCTTATGTGGTTTTTTTTGGTTATTAGTAGCTCCCTTATAGTCAGATTCTATTGCATTGACGACATCATCTGTCACAGTTCAGTATTCAGTTTCCACATGTTATAAACTTGGTCATTGCATTCAGTCAGTTCATGTTCAATATTCTCAGTTTAGTGTCATGCTTATCTCTTATCATTGCTCAGATATAAGCTTTGGTTAAATTATACTTATATGTTTGTTCAACTTTATTCTATCATGCATGCTTAGTACCTTTCAAGTATTGACGCATAGTCTGTGCTACATCTTCTCGTGATGTAGGTTCAGGTTCTCAGCTTCCAAATCACACATAGATCGGTTCCCGATCTTAAGTTTAGCACCTTCACTGGTGAGTCCTCATTCTTCGAGGATGATTAACATAATTATCTTCCTTTTCTTTTAGTCTTAGTTTAAATTTTTTCTAGATTTAGCTGGGGCATATCCCAAAACTTCTAGTCAGTTAGAGGCTTATTTCAGACTTAGTTAGATTCAGCTTTAGCATTTATGTTTGACTTTTCAGTTTTTGTTAAACTCTCAGTATTTATACATTCAGATTTAGTATGGGTATTCCCCATTATTTCAGATTGCCTTATGATTAGCTTCCGCACAATTTTCTTTACTTCATATCTTTAGTATGCTTATGATATGCCAACAGGGTTAGCTTGGGTCACGCATAATCCTAGGTCCCGTGTCCGCGTCCTGGGGGTAACTTCGGTGTGTGAAAAACTTGGTATTAGAGCACTAGGTTTAAGAGTCCTAGGGTGTTTGAAAAGCTGCACTAAGTAGAGTCCTTTTCATGGGTGTGAAGTGCACCATATCTAATGAGAGGGAGGCTACATAGTGTATTAGGAAAACTTCACTTTCTTGATATTCTTATCGTGCGTTGGTATGATCGTTATGCGCTTAAGATCATGCCTCCTCGTAGAGCTTATGCAAGGAATGCTAATGCATGCAATGCTAATGAAGTTCCTCCAGTCCTAGACCTTGAGGTTTTGAATGCAAAATTACAAAACGCTATTAAACTTTTGGCTCAGAGTGTGACTAACCAGAATAATCAGCAAGTTCATTTCCTACTAATAGAAATGGTGGATCAGTGGCAGGTAGAGTTCAAAATTTTGTAAATATGAATCCGCCTGAGTTTTTATGGCCATAAGTTGTTGAGGACCCACATAACTTCATTGATGAGGTTAAGAAAATCTTTGGAGTAACGCAAGTGACTGGTAATGGTAGGGTTGAGTTAGCATCCTACCAACTTAAGGGTGTGGCTCACATATGGTACACTCAGTGGAAAGACAGTAGGGGATACTTTGTCTTTTGTAACTCCCTATATAGCAGTAAACTTCGGTGTCAGTCCAGAAACTCTCTCAAAACCCTTCTCAGTCTCTACTCTTGTCGGTGATCAAGTTATAGCTAGACGAGTATACATAAATTACCTGGTAATAGTCTCCTAGAAAGTCACCTCAACAAATCTTGTAGAGTTAGAAATGGCAGACTTCGATATCATTCTAGGCATGGATTGGTTACATTCCTGTTATGCCTCAGTCGATTGTAGAACAAAGATTCTTCGTTTTCAGTTTCCAAACGAACTAATATTAGGATGGAAGGGTAGTAGCTCAGTGCCTATGGGTCAATTCATTTCTTACCTTAAGGCTAGAAAGATGATCTTTAAGGGTTATCTTTATCATCTAGTTCGGGTTAAGAATTCAAGCTTTGAAAACCCAACTTTGAGTCAGTTCCAGCAGTTAATGAGTTTGCAGAAGTGTTTCCAAAAGATCTTCCCGGACTTCCTCCCAAAAGGGAAATTGACTTTGAAATTGATCTCCTTCTAGATACCCAGCCTATTTCTATTCCTCCATACAGAATGGCTCTAACCGAGCTTAAGGAATTAAAAGAGCAGTTGAAAAACCTTCTAGATAAGGGCTTCATCAGACCTAGTATTTCCCCATGGGGTGTACCAGTGTTGTTCGTGAAAAAGAAAAATGGTTCTCTCAGGATGTGCATTGACTATTGGTAGTTGAACAAAGTCACAATCAAGAATAAGAATCCCATGATGACTTGTTTGACCAACTTCAGGGTGCTAGTCATTTCTTGAATATAGACTTTAGATCCGGTTATCATCAGCTCAGAACTCGGTATGGTCATTATGAGTTTGTAGTTATGTCATTTGGACTAACCAATCAGCTTTCATGGATTTGATGAACAGAGTGTTGAAACAGTATTTTGACTTGTTCGTTATCGTCTTTATTGATGATATCCTCATGTACTCTAGGAATGAGGAAGAACACGCGAGTGATTTGAGGGTTGTCCTGCAAACTCTCAAAGATCACTAATTATTCCCTAAGTTTAGCAAATGTGAGTTTTGGTTACAATCAGTTTCTTTCCTTGGTCATATAATGTCTAGCGAAGGGATCCGAGTGGATTCTTAGAAAATAGAGGCAGTGAAGCAATAGACCAGACCCACCTCTCCAATAGATATCACAAGTTTTTTGGGTTTAGAAGGTTATTACAGAAGGTTTGTGGAAGGATTTTCATCCATAGCTTCTCCATTGACTAAGTTGACTTAGAAAAAGGTCAAGTTTCAGTGGCCAGATGAGTGTGAGAAGAGCTTCTCAGAACTGAAAACTAGGTTGACCACAACTCTTATTTTGACTCTACTGGAGGGTTCAAACAGTTATGTGATCTATAGTGATGCATCCAGAGTCAGCCTAGGTTGTATGTTGATGCATCGAGGTAAGATTATAGCTTATGCTTCTAGATAACTTAAGGTGCATGAGAAGAACTATCCGACTCATGACTTTAAGCTTGCAACAATGGTATTTGCCCTAAATATTTAGAGACATTACTTTTATGGTGTTCACATAGATGTGTTCACAGACCATAAGAGCCTTCAGTATGTGTTCACCCAAAAAGAGTTGAATCTTCGCCAGAGGAGATGGCTTGAGTTCCTCAAGGACTATGATATAAATGTGCTTTATCATCATGTTAAGACCAATGTAGTAACTGATGCTCTTAGCAGACTATCTATGGGTAGTGTAGCGCATGTTGAGGAAGGAAGGAAGGAATTAGAAAAAGATGTTCACCGCCTTGCTTGCTTAGGAGTTTGCCTTATGAACATGTCAGATGATAGTGTGATAGTGCAGAATAGGTCAGAATCTTCATTGTTAGCGGAGGTTAAGGAAAAGCAAGACAATGATCCGATATTGCTTTAATTGAAGGGTGTATTTCATTAGCAGAAAGTTGAAGTTTTTTCCTAAAGGAGAGATGGTGTGCTTCTCTACCAGGGTCGTTTATGTGTTCCTAAGGTGGGAAAGTTGAGACAGTAGTCCAGGTATTCTATTCATCCAGGTGCCACTAAGATGTACCGTGATCTGCGGGATGTCTTTTGGTAAAATGGCATGAAGAGGGATATAGCAGATTATGTGGCTAAGTGCCCTAATTGTCAGTAGGTGAAGGTAGAACATCAGATTTCAGGAGGTATGACTCAATAGATTAACATTCCTATATGGAAGTGGGAAGTGATAAACATAGACTTCATTACAGGTTTATCTTGTACTCGTAGATATCATGACTCCATTTGGGAGATAGTAGACAGAGTTACTAAGTCTACTCATTTCTTGGTTGTCAAGACTACAAATTTGGCAGAGGAATATGCCAAGCTTTACATTTACGATATAGTCATGCTGCATGGGGTTCCTTTTCCTATCATCTCAGATAGAGGTCCTCAGTTTACTTGTTATTTTTGGAAGTCATTTCAGAAAGGTCTTGGTACTCAGGTTAATATTAGCACAACATTTCATCCACAGACGGATGGTCAGGCAGAACGTACCATTCAGACCTTATTGGACATGTTGAGAGCTTGCGTGATCGAGTTCAAGGGCAGTTGGGATGATCACCTACCTCTCATAGAGTTCGCCTACAATAATAGCTACCATTCCAGTATTCAGATGGCCCCTTATGAGGCATTGTATGGGCGTAGATGTAGATCTCTATTTGGTTGGTTTGAAGTAGGTGAAGCAGCTTTGATTGGTCCAGATTCAGTTCATGATGCTATGGAAAGAGTTCAGCTCATCAGAGATAGACTTAAGACAGCCCAATGTCATCAGAAGTCCTGTACAGATGTAAGTAGAAGGGACTTAGACTTTGAGGTTGATGATTGGATTTTCTTGAAAGTGTCACCCATGAAAGGAGTGATGAGATTTGGCAAGAAAAGGAAGCTCATATTCCTAGATATGTAGGTCCTTATAGAATCTTGAAAAGGGTTGGAAAAGTGCTTATAAGTAAGAGTTGCTAGCAGAACTAGCAGCGGTTCATTCGGTCTTTCATATTTCGTTGTTGAAAATGTGTGGGTATTCCAACATCCATAGTACTATTACAAAGTGTGGCTGTGAAGGATAGTCTCACTTATGAAGATGTTCCAGTAGAAATTCTTGATCGTCAGGCTCGAAGGTTGAGAAAAAAGAAGTCGCTTTAGTTAAGGTTTTGTGGAGGAGTCAGTCCGTAGAGCTATTTGGGAAACAGAAGCAGCTATGAAGGCCAAGTATCCTTATGTCTTTCCTTCCGATTCCATTCCAGCTTGAGGTAATAGTTCCTCTCCAGCCTTTCAGTTACTCTTGCAAAAGAATTTAGTCTAAGTATTATGTTCCTTTAGTTATACTTGCATTTTCAACATATTTGCATGTTCTTGGAACTTAGTTCAGACAGATTCTAGTTTCCAGTACTTAGTGGTAGGGTTTGCAACTCTTTCTCTCCATATTCAGCTAGATTAGTCTTCATTCGAGGATGAATGTTCCCAAGGGGGTGATAATGTAACACCCCGTATTCTATACAGACCAGAAATGCAGATTTTAGGTGTTGTAGGCGCCACCAACGTGGCTACCTATGAACCTAGGTTGACCCACAAATCGTAGATGGGGTCCGTTGTTAGCCACCTGCAACCCCGTCCCCAAGAATCCCAGAAAAATCCATCCAGTCCAGACCTAGGCCAGGACCTACGAACCGTAAGTGGGACTATGGTCTGTGGTTCAGACCCTCAATCTTCATCTCTCTGAAGCCAAACGATGCCCTGCCAGGATGAACCGTCGGTCAGTCCATGGTCCGCGGGTCAGGGGTCGTCGATAGCTTCGACAGTTTTTAAGTCAGGGGTCTTTTGGTCTTTTTCCTATGCATTGTATACCTAAACTATGTCGTTTTGGTCAGTTTGAGCCTAGTAACTTAATTAGAACCTTACCCTAACCAATTCATTCTAGAAAATTCATCCAATTAGAACGAAAAGAGGAGAAAGTAGTTGACCAAAACCCTCTCCAAGAACGCATCAGGTTTTCATCAGTTTCAGCCCTGAAATAAAAAAAATTTCTCCGTAGAATTCGTTACCAGGTATGTGGAATTTCACTAGTGGGTTCCTTTCACCCATTAGGTCCCATCTTGATTCCCTAAATATTGCTTAGACCTAGGGTTCCTAAAACTTTAAATAATTATTGTGACTCAGCTGTTAGGGTATTCCAAATTAGAATATTATGTTTTCATGACCATGTTTCTTAGTTCCTTGCATGAAACTTAGAACCCTAGTTGTGTACATTCATTTAGTTTATGAATCACACTTGCTAGGCCAATTTATACAGATATACATGCATCAGTTTTAAAATATTTCATTACCAGTATTTAATGTTGTATTTTTAGTTAGCTTGTCATAATCTCAAGCTATCCAGTTATGTCAGTTATGTTGTATTTTATATATTTTATTGGGAGTAGGCTTAATACCAAGTTGGACTAGGGTCAGTCACCCTCACAGTTCCAGAACTACGTGCCCCCGTAGGTTAAGTCTCTTCTATGAGCAACATATTAGTACTCATGCCAGTCACGCCTTTATGCCCCTGGCAAGGTATATTGGGTCCTCTTGATAGGGCATATACATCGGAATCCACATTTAGCTCACGTGGGTTTATGTCGGCTATTAGTAGCTCCCACAGTTAGATTCTAGTGCATTAATCAGGTTACCACTTACATTTCAGTATTCAGCTTTAGCATGTTATGTACTTGATCATTGCATTTAGTTTAGCTCATATTCAGATTTTGTTCTGTATATTCATCATGTTCATCTTATGTCATTGCACAATATGCTTTATTTAAGTTATGTATATTGTTCAACTTTATCCTATCCTGCATGCTCAGTACCTTTCAAGTCTTGAGGCATACTCTGCGCTACATCTTCTCATGATATAGGTTTAGGTCCTCAACATTCAAATCACATATAGATCGATTCTCGATCCGTATTCAGCAGTATCAGTGGTGAGTCCTCATTCTTCGAGGACGATTGGCATGTTTTCCATTTAGCCTTTCCTTTTTAGTTTCAGTTTTGCTAGAGTTAGCTGGGGGTATGTCCCAACATCTTTAGTCAGTTGAGGCTTATTTCAAAAATAGTTAGATTCAGTTTTAGTTGAGTTGATCTTTCAGTTTTGATTAAACTCTTATTTAGTTTTATATTCAGACAGTATTAGGTATTCCCCATCTTTTCAGTTATCTTTGATTTAAAGCTTCCGCACAGTATTTCTCATTCCAGTAAATCTTTGAGTATACTTATGATATGCCAGTTCAGGGTTAGCTTGGGGTTACTGGTGATCCTAGGTCCCATGTTACGTCAATGGGGTAGCCTCGGGGCATGACACTTTTACCCTCAATTAACTTCCCCAAATCCTTTTTATAATCTAATAACATCCTAAGACATATAGTAACTCCAAAATTTCTAATTCTTCCAAAGATCAAGAACAACAAGAAAGGGATTTTCTCAATTTTCCAAGATTTAGGGTATGCTTGATATGAAGGAAAACATTTTCTGAAAAATGGTTTCCAGTTTTCTCATGTTTGGTTGACTTAAGTGTTCTGAAAAATATTTTCCAAATCAACTTATTTCCTTCAAATTTATGGAAAATGACTTCTCTTAAAAAATTAAGGAAAACATTTTTCATTCCTCTCCTCCAACCTCAAATTATAATTTTTTTTCTTATCCCACCCCATATACCGTGACCCCCTCCATTAAAAAGGAATTAAAAGTTTCTTTTTTTTAAAAAAATAAATTTGTTTTGTCCCTCCCCCCAATCAAAAAAGATTAACAACATGATTTTTTTTCGAGCACTAGGTTTAAGAGTCCTAGGATGTCTAAAAAGCTGCACTAAGTAGAGTCCTTTTGATGGGTGTGAAGTGCATCACATCTAATGAGAGGGAGGCTCCATATTATTTTAGGAAAACTTCACTTTCCTGATATTCTTATCCTGCGTTGGTATGATCACTCCTTCAAATCCATTGTTATACGTTTAAGATCATGCCTCATCTTAGAATTTACGGAAGGAATGCTAATGCATACAATGCTAATGCAGTTCCTCCAGTCCCAGACCTTGATGTTTCGAATGCAGAATTTCAAAATGCTATTCAACTTTTGTCTCAGAGTGTGACTAACAAGAACAATCAGCAGGTTCAGTTCCTACTAATAGAAATGGTGGATCAGTGGCAGCTAGAGTTTGAAATTTTCTAAATATGAATCCGCCTAATTTTTTAGGGTCACAAGTTGGTGTGGACCCACAGAACTTCATTGATAAGGTTAAGAAAATCTTTTGAGTAATGCAATTGACTGGTAATGGTAGGGTTGAGTTGGCATCCTACTAGCTAAAGGATGTGGCTCACATATAGTACACTCAGTGGAAAGATAGCAGGGGCTACTTGACTTTTGTTAGTCCCTATATAGCAGTAAACTTTGGTGTCAGTCCAGAAACTCTCTCAGAACCTTTCTCAGTCTCTACTCCAGTCGGTGATCCAATTATAGCTAGACGAATATATAGAAATTGTTGTGCCATAGTCTCCCAGAAAGTGTAGACTTTGATATCATTCTAGGCATGGATTGGTTACATTCCTGTTATGCCTTAGTCGATTGTAGAACAAAGATTGTTCGTTTATAGTTTCCAGATGAACTAATCTTAGAATGGAAGGGTAGTAGCTCAGTGCCTATGGGTCGATTCATTTCTTACCTTTAAGGCTAGAAAGATGATCTCTAAGGTTTATCTCTATCATCTAGTTCGGGCTAAGGATTCAAGCTTCAAAACCCTAACTCTTGAGTAATTTCTAGTAGTTAATGAGTTCCCAGAAGTGTTTCCAAAGGATCTTCTTAGAGTTCCTCCCGAAAGGGAAATCGACTTTGGAATTGATCTCTTTCCAGATACCCAGCCTATTTCTATTCCTCCTTACAGAATGGCTCCAGCTGAGCTTAAGGAATTAAAAGAGCAGTTGAAAGACCTTCTAGATAAGGGCTTCATCAGACCTAGTATTTTTCCATGGGGTGCACTAGTGTTATTCGTGAAAAAGAAAGATGGCTCTCTCAGGATTTGCATTAATTATAGGTAGTTGAACAAAGTCACAATCAAAAATAAGTATCCCATCCCTAGTATTGATGATTTGTTCGACCAACTTCAGGGTGCTAGTCATTTCTCAAAGATAGACCTCAGATCCGGTTATCATCAGCTAATAGTCAGAGATAGTGACATCCCAAAAACAGCCTTCAGAACTTGGTATGGTCATTATGAATTTGTAGTTATGTCATTTGGACTAACCAATGCTCCTGCAACTTTCATGGATTTGTTCTTTATCGTCTTTATTGATGATATCCTCATTTACTCTAGGAATGAGGAAGAACTTGCGACTCATTTAAGTGTTGTCTTGCAAACTCTCAAAGATCGCCATTTATTCGCTAAGTTTAGCAAATGTGAGTTTTGGTTGCAGTTAGTTGCTTTCCTTGGGCATAGTGTGTCTAGTGAATGGATTTGAGTAGATTCTAAGAAAATAGAAGCAGTGAAACAATGGCACGAACCTACCTCTCCTATAGACATCAGAAGTTTCTTAGTCTTGCGGGATATTACACATGGTTTGTGGAAGGATTTTCATCCATAACCTCTCCATAGGCAAAGTTGACTCAGAAAAAGGTTTAGTTTCAGTGGTTAAATGACAGTGAGAAAAGCTTCGCAGAATTGAAATCTAGGTTGACTACAACTCCTGTTTTGATTCTACCAGAGGGTTCAGACGGTTATGTTATCTATTGTGATGCATCCAGAATTGGCCTAGGTTGTATATTGATGCAGCGAGGTAAGGTTATAACATATGCTTCTGGACAACTTAAGGTGCACGAGAATAACTATCCAACTCATGACCTTGAGCTTGCAGCAGTGGTGTTTGCACTTAAGATTTGGAGACATTACTTGTATGGTGTTCACGTGGATGTGTTCATAGACCATAAGAGCCTTCAGTATGTGTTCACCCAGAAAGAGTTGAATCTTCACCAGAGGAGATGGCTCGAGTTCCCCAAGGATTATGATATGAGTGTGCTTTACCATCCTAATAAGGCCAATGTAGTAGCAGATGCTCTTAGTAGACTATCTATGTGTAGTGTATCATATGTTGAGGAAGACAGAAAAGAACTAAAAAAAGATGTTCATAGGTTTGCTCGTTTGGAGTTCGCCTTATGAGCATATGAGATGGTGGTGTAACAGTTTAGAATAGATTAGAACCTTCATTGGTATCGGAGGTTAAGGAAAAACAGGACAGTGATCCTATATTATTTCAATTGGAAGGTATAACTCATCAGTAGAAAGTAGAGGTTTTCTCCCAAGGGGGAGATGGTCGCTTATGTGTTCCTAAGGTGAATGAGTAGGTGAAGTAGCCTTGATTGGGCCAAATTCGGGTTATGAAACTATGGGAAAAAGTTCAGCTCGTCAGAAATAGACTTAAGACAGAAGTTCTATGCAGATGTAGGGAGAGGAAACTTAGAGTTTGAGATAGATGATTGGGCATTCCTAAAAGTATCACCTAGGAAGGGGTGATAAGATTTGACAATCTAAGAGGAGTCAGTCCGTAGAGGGAGCTACTTGGGAAGCAGAAGCAGCCATGAAGGCCAAGTATCCTCATTTTTCCCTTTCCGATTCTATTTTAGCTTGAGATAATAGTTTCCCCTCCAGTCTCTCAGTTTACTCTTGCGTAGCTTCAGTCTTAGCATCATGTTCCTTCAGTTTGTACTTGCATTTTCAGTATATTTGCATGTTCTTGGAACTCAGTTCAGTCAAATATCAGTTTTTAGTACTTAGTGGTAGGGATTGCAGCCTCTTCCCTCAATACCCAGCTATTTTAGACTTCATTCGAGGAAGAAAGTTCCCAAGGGGGATATATTGTAACACCTCGGATCTCAAAACGAAGAAAATCCTAGTTTTCAGAAAATCTGGTGCTAGTACCAACGAAACCACCCATGAACCGTAGGTGGGGTTTCGTTGTTAAGGCCTAAGTCTTAATAGTCTCTGATCCCACCCACGGTCGACTAGTACGGTCGACTAGTACGGTTTGATCGTAGGTGAGGGTCAGCAGCCAGTTTGAGGGAAATTACTAATGGATCAATTTCAAATGGTCATCATTCTTAGACAAAAGGAATTAGGTGGCCCATAACCCACCTAATGATAGATAATTTAATCCTCTTTCCAACGCCACAAAGTTTACTAAAATCCCATCTCTAAGTAAATGGTTATGCTCATTTTAGTGAAGCCCTGTCGGGTAGACTTGACTGACGGACCTAAATGACAGCCGATAGGTTAAACAACGGACCGTTGTTCCTTCTGTGGATCGGCTACGCCATAATTAAGTTAAGGTAGTTTTGGTCCTTTCCCCTGTGCGTTGGACACCTAAACTACGTCGTTTAACCCCTAAACTACATAGTTTTGGTCAATTTTAGCCTAATAACTTAATTAGAACTTGCCCAAGTCAATTCATTCTCCAAAATTCATCCAATTAGAATGAAACAAGAGAAAGAAGTCAAGCAACCCTAGTTCAAGAATGCGGCAAGGTTTCGTCAGTTCCAGCCCTGAAATCGAAAGATTTCTCCGTGAAATTCATCACCAGGTATATGGGATTTTACGAGTGGGTTCCTTTCACCATTAGGTCCCTAGAATTCAGTCAGATTCTTGATTCCCTTTAGATTATCTAGACCTAGGGTTTCTAGAATTTCAGTAGATTATTATGAACTAGTTACATTAATGTTCCTAATTAGATTATCATGATTTTAGCATAATTTTTGCATAGATCCTTTTAAAGATTCAGAACTCTAGCTATGTAGTTCTTTTAGTTCATGAATTACACATGGTAAGGTTAGTTAAACAGATATACATGCTCCAGTTTCGAACGTCACATTATCAGTATATTTCAGCTTTGAGTATCTGCATGCCAGTATTTTGAGCTATTTAGTATTTCAGTCATAATGTATCATATACATGCCTCAGTTAAGAATGTTTCATTATCAGTACTTAATGTTGCATTTTCAGTTAGCATGTTAGTTCTTGAGCTATCCAGTATTACATAAATTCAGTCATAAATTGTTAATTACATAATTAATTGGGAGAAACTTAATACCAAGTGGACTAGAGTCAATCACCCTCAAGTCCTTAAACTACGTGCCCCTTAGGTTTTAAGTCCTCTCTGTGGGCATCATTTTAGTGATCACGCCAGTCATGCCTCTATACCCTGGCAGGGTATTTAGGTCCTCTCGATGGGGCGTATACATCAGACTCTACATTTAGCTCATGTGGTTTTATGTTTGTTATTAGTAGCTCCCTTACAATCAGATTCTATTGCATTGACCACGTCATCTATCACAGTTCAGTATTCAGTCTATGCATGTTATAAACTTGGTCATTGCATTCACTCAGTTCAGGTTCAATATTCTCAGTTTAGTGTCATGCTTATTTCTTATCATTGCTCATAAATATGCTTTGGTTCAGTTATGATTATATATTGGTTCAACTTTATTCTATCTTGCATGCTCAGTACCTTTCAAGTACTGATGCATACTTTACGCTACATCTTCTTGTGATGTAGGTTCAGGTTCTCAGCTTCCAGATCACGCATAAATCGATTCTCGAACTTTTGTTTAGCAGCATCATTGGTGAGTCCTCATTCTTCGAGGACGATTAACATGATTATCTTCCTTTGTTTTTAGTCTTAGTTTAAGTTTTTGCTAGATTTAGTTGGGGCATGTCCCAACACTTCTAGTCAGTTAGAGGCTTATTTCAGACTTAGTTAGATTTAGCTTTAGCATTTAAGTTTGATTTTTCAGTTATTGTTAAACTCTCAGTATTTATACATTCAGCTTTAGTATGGGTATTCCCCATTACTTCAGATTATCTTATGATTAGCTTCCTCACAATATTTCTTTACTTCAGTTTATCTTTAGTAGCAGGGTTAGCTTGGGGTCACTCATGATCCTAGGTCCCGTGTCCGTGTCTTAGGGGTAGTTTCGAGGTATGAAAAACTTGGTATTAGAGCACTAGGTTTAAGATTCCTAGGATGTCTGAAGAGCTGCACTAAGTAGAGTCCTTTTCATAGGTGTGAAGTGCACCACATCTAATGAGAGAGGCTACAGATTGTTTTAGGAAAACTTCACTTTCTTGATATTCTTATCGTGCGTTGGCATGATCACTCCTTCTAATCCATCGTTATGTGCTTAAGATCATGCCTCCTCGTAGAGCTTACGCAAGGAATGCTAATGCACGTAATGCTAATGTAGTTCCTCCAGTCCCAGACCTTGACCTTTCGAATGCAGAATTTCAAAACGCTATTCAACTTTTGGCTCAGAGTGTGACTAACCAGAACAATCAGCAGGTTCAGTTCCTACTAATAGAAATGGTGGATCAGTGGCAGCTAGAGTTTAAAATTTTGTAAATATGAATCCGCCTGAGTTTTTAGGGTCACAAGTTGGTGAGGACCCACAAAACTTCATTGATGAGGTTAAGAAAATCTTTGGAGTAATGCAAGTGAATGGTAATGGTAGGGTTGAGTTAGCATCCTACCAGCTTAAGGGTGTGGCTCACATATTGTATACTTAGTGGAAAAACAACAAGGGCTACTTTGTCTTTTGTAACTCCCTATACAGTAGAAGAAGCCATGAAGGCCAAGTATCCTCATCTCTTTCCTTCCGATTCCATTCTAGCTTGAGTAATAATTCCTCTCCAGCCTTTCAATTACTCTTGCAAAACAATTCTATCTAAGTATCATGTTCCTTTAGTTATACTTGCATTTTCCGCATATTTGCATGTCTTTTGGAGCTTAGTTCAGACAGATTTCAGTTTCCAGTACTTAGTGGTAGGGTTTGCAACTCTTTCCCTCCATTCAGCTAGTTTAGTCTTCATTCTAGGATGAATGTTCCCAAGGGGGAGATAATGTAACACCCCGTATTCTATACAAAACAGGTAATGCCTATGATATAAATGTGCTTTATCATCCTGTTAAGGCCAATGTAGTAGTTGATGCTCTTAGCAGACTATCTATGGGTAGTGTAGTGGTTGTTGAGGAAGGAAGGAAGGAATTAGCAAAAGATGTTCACCGCCTTGCTTGCTTAGGAGTTTGCCTTATGAACATATCAGATAATGGTGTGATAGTGCAGAACAGGTCAGAATCTTCATTGTTAGCGGAGGTTAAGGAAAGGCAAGACAATGATCCGATATTGCTTCAATTGGAGGGTGCAGTTCATCAGCAGAAAGTTGATGTTTTCTCCCAAGGGGGAGATGGTGTGCTTCGC
The DNA here is from genome assembly GCA_035578085.1 of Solanum pinnatisectum. Lineage (NCBI taxonomy): Eukaryota > Viridiplantae > Streptophyta > Magnoliopsida > Solanales > Solanaceae > Solanum > Solanum pinnatisectum. The sequence goes on along the minus strand of CM069082.1, from coordinate 30,358,786 downwards.
TACCAGGGTCGTTTATGTGTTCCTAAGGTGGGAAAGTTGAGACAGTAATCCAGGTATTCTATTCATCCAGGTGCCACTAAAATGTACCGTGATCTGCGGGATGTCTTTTGGTGAAATGGCATGAAGAGGCATCGGTTAACTAATTTGGGGATATAACCGAATTTAGAGTCCATGACGTAGGGAAATCTATTTCTTCCCACTTAATAGGTCTTCTAGTCGTGACCTTGGACCTTGCAAAATTGGTTTCCACCAAAATAGTTTGATTAGAAATATCATATAATCTGCATCTAGGATTAAGAGTAGATAATAATTTAAAATAAATTCGGTAAGATAAACAAATAAGTTTCGAACCAGGCGCATAGTTATAACCATGAGTTTTAACATTTAATGTTAGAGCATCGAGAATATTTGCATCAGTAAGAGATAACTGCAAATTAGGTTGCGTATTGAAATAAACTGGACCATAGGCCACCGTAGATTCTATCGAACCCATAAGAGACTGTCGGAAATTTAAATTTCTAGCATCCCGAAGAGCAGCTAAAAAAGTCTCTGGCGACCCTTTAAGAGTCAAAGGTTTAAAGGCAATTTGAATCATACCAATATGCAAATAATTATATTGATTTTTATAAAAAATCACATCTCGATCATTCAACAAGCAAATAGTCTGTTAAGAAGAATTTAAAGCAAGAGACTGCTCAGTTGTTTTTATCAATTGTTTAGAAGAAAGTTTATCAAACCAAACATAATCATATATAGTTTTAATAGGGACTTTAGGAATCGTCCATTTATTTAACAAATCAAGATTATGAGGTATATCTACCTCTTCTAGTCTAGTACTTTTAGTACTTGTATCTCCCAGATCCATGGGTGAAAGATTAAAATCTATGTCGAATCGTTCACCTCTATCTCATATATTCCATGAAAAGTTCTTGCCTTTGATACCATCTTTACAGGATCAAGGACCTGGCGGTAGTCCGCCCAGTCAAAGATCAAGCAATTCAAGCATCCTTAAGCTAGCGGTAGTCCGCCTGCGAAAGAATCAAAATATACAAGAATTTGAGCATAGTTTTTCAGACTGCATGGTATGTTTTTTACCCAAGCAAAGGGTCTGTCAGAATCTAATACATACTACTTATTAAGCCCATGTGCCTGGCAGTTCTTAACCGGGTATGAAGTGTCCTACTTATCAAAACTCATTTTTTGGGCTAAAACCACGGCTGGCCAGGCGGAGTCACTAAGATAAAGCCAATAAGAGTAGTGCTAGATTCGATTGTACCTCGATCTTAGAACCAAGTCGAAAAGCCATACCAAAATTCCTTTATATTTAAATAGAGCTTAGATCTGTTCATGGTCTATATAGGAGAGAAGTTAGTTATTCGACATAGATAATCTTTAGCCGGACATAGTCCTAGCTAGGAGAAACATACTAAATATAAGACTAAAAGGAAAATAATTACCTTATGAAGGGCTATTGTCTTCAAGATCCAAAGTACTCTAAATAACTGACCGATTTATTTATATATGAAGGTCAGAACAGTACTCCGATTACAAGAAACAAACTTCAACACAAAAGAGAAAACAAAAGAGAGAGAGCTCTAAATTTTTTCTGATGATCTTCTCAAAGCAAACTAACACTTATATAGGAGAAAAAGAAAAACACAAAGCATCTATGTACAGTACAAAAGGCCCTCATCTGGGTCCCTGAACAGTAAATCTACTGTTTGGTAGGGCCCTCTTCACATGTCTTCACACGTCTTCACATGGCCTATGTCTCTTTTGTCTTTTTTCCTTTATCTAAGGCTTTCATTTCTTGCAAGAAATCTTCCGCATCTTATAATTCGGTGGCAGACAACATATGTTCTGACTTCGCTCTTTTGTGAATCATCTTCGTTAATACTATTTTCACTCCTCATTGAGGTGTCTGATTTATCTATCTGAGTTATGGTTTGGAGTAAATTTCTTCTCACCTCTTCAAGATAATCTTGAATCATCTGTTCTTTGTCTCCGTCTTGAAAGGAGATTTTTCGAGCAATATGTCGAACTGAATTATCCTTAATAAGATTTTCTGGGCAAGTTGTTCTATAATCAATAATTTTTTCATTAATAGAATCTATAAGTTCTTGCCCAATTAATTGCTTAGTCTTGGGATCCTGTTTTAACAATTTATCCCAAAAGTTATTGAAATATGTCCTATAAAGACATGGAATATTTTCTTCATTAAAGCCCACTTTTGGGGCCCACTTATGAATCCATGGAATTGAAAATTTGATAAAGAAATAGATTTGATCTATTCTCTCTATCCAACTAACATGATCTTCTTGGTATGACCTGTTTAAATCCGGTGATATTTTTGCCCATTCTTTGTATAACTTTAGGAATGGCTCGTGAGAATTTTCTGATTGGACCGTGGTATGACCACCACTTCAAAAACCAATTTGGTATATTACCAGCAAATATCTTTGCACATACTTTGATAAACCAAGTATGTTTATGCTTATCGTTGTTATAATAGAGCGTTATATCAAATGCTCGGATATAATCCCAATACATAATAATCATTCTAGCATTATTAATGCTTATTTGTCTTTCTTTCATTGTGGACATCCCCCAATCTTCAACAGATATAATCTGTTTAATAATAAATTTGGAAAAGTTATAACTTTTCTCGTGAGAATTATTACCTGTGCTGAAGTGTTGAAATTCTACACTTCTGGTACTCATTAATATCTCTTCATAATAAGATCGAGTCTTATATTCCTGGAAAGTATAATCCATTAACCAGATACCTTTGAAATATCTTCTAAGGTTCATCTTTTCTCTGCAGATCCGCGTTTTCTAAGAAAAATATCATTTCTCTTTTTTGCAGTTTTTCATAAGATTTGCTATCATCAGCATCTTCCTTTATGATTGAAACAAAACTATCTTTTTGCTTCTTTCCTTCTAGATAGGCCTGCATATGAGCATATAATGGACTATCTTTTGGAATATCTTCCAAATTAACCAATTGCTGGGAACTGGATGAAGATACTTCTTGATCTGAGGTTCTTTTATTAAGTAGAGTTTTTCTTCCCGTAGGTATAACCTGGGAAGTTGAGTAGGATCTGTATGACGATCCTTGCGATGATCTAGCTCCATAGGAACCATAGTTGCCTCTACTAGGGGCTGTTCTTCCCCTTCCTCTTCCTTTAATGTGAACCCAAGGTGGATCCATCCTGCAAACATAACATTCATTTGTTATCATTCGGAAAAATAATATAATTATCATCTGAATAATATGCAATCTGAATATGAGAGAAATCTTCACTCAATATATGGTTAACAATTTTGTTAATAATAATATTTTTCATATCTCTAGGCAAAGAAATAAGAACTCTCAATATTGCAACGAGAGTTTCATCATCAAGAAAAGTTCTAAAGAACATGATTTATTGAATATATTCCCTGGATAAGAAATCAGGTAACGAGTTATCAACTCCCTTTTTATACTGAATATCGAAATCAAAAGGGGCTAATTGTGCTTGCCACCTAGCGAATATTAATTTTGAAGCATCGTGCTTAAAATCTTTGTCAAACATAAATTTGACTGACTGAGCGTCAGTTTTTATCAAAAACTTTTGATTATATAAATCGTCCTGAAATTTGAGAACGCATTTAACAATGGTTAGCATTTCATGTGCTACCGTCGCATACTTCTTCTGGGCTTCATTCCATTTCCCAGAATGAAATCTAATCAAATATTAATAATAATAATAATAATAATAATATGACATATGTATTTCATAAATGCAAAGTTGTAATACATGAATTTTTGTCTCACAATATGATGATATGAATTGTAGCTATAACGTATGGAACTTGAATGTTATGTATACGAGCCTCCAGACTATTCCATGATCATGTGAGTTCAAGGGAGATGGATAGTTAACTGAGAAGGCATAAGTCTAAATGATGAACACTTGAAACTATATTTGCCAACGTATATTAAGGATCGTATTGTTCGTTCAGGCAACTCCTTTATGCGTCCGGTAAGAACTAGTTATGGATCCACATGATATGTACATGTATGTCTCATACCCAATAAGATATGAGATGACTTGACTGATCGGCATGAGATCAGACTCCATTCTCTCACATGGTGATTTATGTTGGTTACATTATTAGACTCCCATAATAAACTAAACTATGATGAAATGAATACCATTAAGACAGTCTGAACAGCCTCATCTCTTAACCTTCATATGTTATGAGAAGGACTACATTAGTTGCTTCTATTGATGTGATATGTACGTTATGTTTCATTCCGCTATTTTACATACATTACTATTCCACATCTACTTACATTCCTTTTTCTAGGTGCACTGCGTCTTTTTATTAATGCAGACTTATGTACAGATACGTGATCAGTCTGCTCGCTAATTTACATAGCTTCTTCTATTGGTAAGCTCCTCTCTATTTTCGGGGCTTAGTCTAATATTTCCAGTACTTTATGCCGAAGCGTTGAAGGTATATTGGGGGCTTTGTCCTAGTAGACGCTTCTCAGCTATGTTTAGAGGCTTCATGGATAGAGAGTTATGTTTCAACTTGGACCTTTGTGTTCCTTTTAAGAATTTTTTTTTTATGACTTATGTTCTATGCATAGTATTTCTTTTACAAGACTTATCTCTTCAAATACTTTTAATTTTTATTTCTGTGCATGTCTATAGGTATGCTCATGTCTAATATCATGTTATGGATATGCCTAGACCAACAATGACATCAGATGCTGGCTACGTACAAAGTGTAGGCTTAGGACATGACACAAACATATTTCATTCTACCCTTTCTCAAGGTATAATTCATTACTCAAGGATTATTTCATCATACGAAAATTTTCCAATAATCACAATAGCCTAGTTCACTGAGTTTCTTTCCATTACCCCATTTAGAACAATTTTATGCTAAAAGAAATCATTTTTATAGGGCTCTAATTTCCCCAACATCATAAACAAGTGTTAGAACATCAATATCATCTTAAGAAGTATAGTTTAACAACTTAGAATTGAAATAACCTCTAATCACATCTATCCATATATTTTTCCATGGCATTCATGAATTCTAGCTGACGAAAATAAATTCACCTCAAAGAAGAAAATAACCCAAGCTTTGAAAAAATCAACTTTTTGAAATTTTAGGTCGAGTTTACTAAGTTATGAGGGAACGAATTGAATAAATTGACTTAAACATACATTTTTTCTGGCATTTACACAGCAACGATTGTCCCTTAGCTATGACAAACCCACTGTGACAATGACTGCCTTGCTACAATGAGCCCTAATATCATGCCCACCTCCTCTACAAAGAGTTGAAGTCTGTTACAACAATCTCACTGCAGTGAAAGTCCCCTTAACCAGTAACTCAGGAAAAAAATTAGCCTCATTACACAACACAATTTTATCCACAAGACATCACGAGAAAAGACAATTGTGGCAACCACTACAAGTACATGATACGAAATCATTAACAATCTTAGTATCTCTTTCGAAGGTCTAAATCACTAGATCACCTCCTAACGGAACAGAATACAACATAACAACACAAATCATCAATATTAAGCAAGGGATATCCGTTTTTAAAACCTCCACATCTTTGAATTCTTATTAGCTCAAGTCACTATTGGGACTCTGACAAGGGTACTATGACTCTAACCACTCATAACGATTGGATGGGTCATTACAAAGTTACATATATAATTTTTTAAGTTCAATAAAATTATAATTGATTTTAATATCTTAAATGTTAAGATTTTTGATATAGTTCAAATAGGAAAAGATTTAAGAAATACAATTTTAATCAATTTTGAAGTACTATATATTATGAGTTCTTACTTATTTCAAATAAGTAAATATTTAATATCTATAACATTAATTAAATTATATATTCTAAATGTTAGAATAATAATATAAATGACAATTATTTAAGAAAAATAAATGATATGGTGAGTTTTACAAGTACCGAAAGTTCAATCAATATTTCTAATGATCTTCATAATTTTAAAGTACTATAGGTAAATAGATAAATAGATTGATATAGATTTGAGATTTGAAATTGTTTGGTTAGGTTATCCGGGGTTGATTCCTCTACTGATTTCAAGTCGCATCTCCAAACACTAATTTGAAATTATGATTAGAAACCATGATTCAAAATTACAGGCACACAAGCTAAGTGAACCTAGTTCACTCAAGTAATTTATCACTCATCAAAATAATACATATAACCTCCCTAATAATAACATAAGCTCCCTAATATGATGGGACCTGCCGCTTATGATGGACTATTAGAGAGATTTTTGCCCATGAGGATTATACCATCACTATTCATCATCAACATTGAACTATTTTTTTTGTTGCACACAGTGAATGTTATTATTGCTTAATCACTCTAATTTGTATTTGTAATTCTTGTAGTTTTAACACACTCAATTAACAAGCTCAACTTACACCTTGTTTGGATGGTTGTTACCTATTGTATTGTATTGTATTGTTAATTTAAATACAATGTTTGTTTTTGAAAGAGTTTTAATGACAAAACAACAACATGATATGTACCTTAATACTTGCAACAAAAATTGTTGACAATGCCTTTGCTGTAGATTCGCTCCAAATCCGAACAACCACAAGACCGACTTCATCTCTCAAAAGAAAATATTGTGAAATTCACAAACTAAGAGTCTCCATGGTGTGTTGATTGAATTGTGAAAAATCTAGGATAGTGTTCTCTTCTGTTTCTTTTCTGGTTTTGATTTTTCACGTTCTCCATTATTTTCACCCACCCAGAAAATTACTCCCATTAGGAGTCTTTTAAAGAGAGGTTAAGCAATTACTCCCCTCTTATCCTTTAAAACAGAATTATCCATTAATTAATTAATTAAATTGGATCAGGTTGGATCGGTCCACATGGGCGACCCACGACCCAAAATTTAGATCTCCCACTTTGCACATGGTACAAGACCCAAGACAACACAACATCAATCAGACACACAATTCATACGACAAATAGTTCATGCGACGTGTGAGCATCAAGAGCTTACCTTTAAGGTTTTACAAGCCCTACATAGGAATCCAATCACATGTGGATAGAATTCACTACAAAGTTAAGGACACTATTACTCACAATACCCAGACTTCATTCACTACTTCAATAGTTACTTATTCGATCCCTCATCCTCTTAAAGAGGTTAACTCAAGTTCATGTTTAAATTTATATACACAATTACACTCGATACAAATATGGTTAGTGTAATAGCCAGCATGTGTGTACAATTTTATTACTAAATTAATTGTCTTTCCTTTCAAGTCGAATCCATCTATTCCAATTCAACTGCTTTTCTAGACATGCACTGCATTGACGAATCATTCATGGCTTTTAGTAACATGCTAAAGTAGCAACATTGATTGAAACTTCAAGAAACAACAAAAGGTCAAAGCGTATTTCTTGAAAAGTCATTTTAACTTTTTGGGGTCTCACACAATGAGAAAGCAGGAAGGGAACCATTCTTTCATTGACACATCGATCGTTTGACACACGTGATATGAAACATGTGCTATGAAGTTTTCACCTTATACTAGTTTATATGTCTCATTCTTTCGATTATCCAACATTGTACAGGCCTTGGTATAAACACCTCGAGATGTTTAACCCTAATTTCTCTCTTCAATGATCCTTAAACTCATTTTCTTAGAGAAACGCTTATCTCGCTGATAAAACAATTCATAATATGATGGTGAAACTCATCTCTTCACATTTCTCGACGTAAGAGGCGATTGCTCGTGTGAGAGAGTCAATCTCGCGACTTGTTCGATACATTTCATTTCTTACAAAATATCACATGCATATTATATATGAACATAAATTCAATAGTATTATATATAAGAGAATATTATAATAACCAAGTTATTTTACAATATTGAAATATCATCAAATCCTATGCAAACCTAGAGCCTTAACATGTTTTTCAAACAAGTCTCTAGAGTTGACCTTTGTAAAAGGATCAATTATCATTTCATGTGTAGGAATGTATTGCGAAGTTATTTCTCCACTTGCCACTACGTCTCTCACAAAATTATACTTGATATCAATGTGCTTGGTCTTGTTGTGATACTTAGGATCCTTCGTGTATGCTATAGCCGCTTGACTATCATAATATAGAATTATGGGACCCTTAGAATTCTTTGCAATACTCAAATGCTCAATGAAACTCTTTAACAAAATAACTTCTTGCACTGTAGACGCATAAGCCATGAATTCAGATTCCATGGTTGAAAGAGTTGTGCACGTTTGCTTCTTACTTTTCCATGAAATAGCACCATCATTTAGTAAGAAAACATAACATGATGTTAATTTTCTATCATTCCAGTCACCAGCCCAATCATCATCTATATAACCTCTTATGAATAAATCATATCCACTATAACACAGTGTATGATCTACAGTACTTTTCAGGTATCGTAATATTCTCTTTACTGCTTTCCAATGACCTCTTCCAAAATATCACTAATACATACTAATCAGACTTACAACATAACAAATGTTTGGGCGAGTACACATCATAGCATACATTAAACTCCCTACAACACTAGAATACGGAACTCGGGACATGTCTTCCTTTTCTTTTTAAGTCTTTGAACACATTTCAAGGCTTAAAGCTTCACTCCTTGCTACAGGAGTATCCATGGATTTGCAACTATTCATTCAAAAGTGTTCCAATATTTTTTATGTAAGTTTCTTAAAATAAACTCAAAATTTTCTTGAAACAGTCTCTTTGAATCTTAATACCCAATATACAGTCTGCTTCACCCATATCTTTCATATCAAATAAATTTGAAAGCCATGTCTTTATAGTTTTCTCATACTCTAAATTATTTCCAGCTAATAAAATATCATCTACGTATAGAGAAAGAATTACAAAATTTTTGTTGGACTTTTTCACATTGATGCAATGGTCTTCATTGATCATGATGAAATCAAATGACATCAACTCCTTCTGGAATCTCAAGAAATACTGCCTTCAAGATTTCTTTAGGCCATAAATTGATCTTTTCAATTTACAAATTTTCTTTTCTTGGCATTTAGCAATGAAACCTACTAATTGTTCCATATAGATTTCCTCGTTTAGTTCTCCATTGAGAAAAGCGGTCTTCATGTCCTTTTGGTGTAATTCTAGATCTAAATGTGTAACAACATCTAAAAGTAATTGTATAAAGGTAAACTTCACAACTGGTGAAAAAGTTTCCTCATAGTCTATTCCAACTTCTTGAGTAAGACCTTTTGCCACCAATCATGCTTTGTGTCTTTCTATTGACCCATCCGATTTACGTTTAACTTTTAGAATCCACTTATTTCCAATAGCTTTACGTTCCTTAAGAAGTTCAACTAAATCCTAGATTTTGTTGATTTTCTTGGACTTTAATTTTTCCTTCATCACTTTTAATCGTTTATCCCTTTTAGGGTTCGACAAAGCCGCAGTTACAGAATTAGGTTCATCCAATTCTGTAGGAGATACCAAGAAAACATAATCCTCGATATCATAAGATCGTTTAGGTATACCTTTTCTTGTACTCTTACATAGTTGAATTTCAGATTCCTCTATAAGATTTTGGGATTCATAACTCCCACTTGGACCAGGAATCATTTATTAATCCATTAAGTTATCAAGTATGCTAGACGGCATTACCTGATCTTTTGAATTGAACATTTCGTATAGAGGCTCACCTTCATCTAATTCATCATTTTTAGGAAAATCATTTTCCAAAATCTAACATCTCGTGATACAATTTCAGTAATACTTTCATCCTCCAATTCATCAATGAACACATACCATTTGGATTATTTTGAGTATCTTATAAAAATACATTTCTTTACTTTCAGACTTAATTTACCAAACTCACCAAAAAGATCATTAATAAATGCAGCACAATCCCAAGATCGTAGATCATTCACGTTTGTTTTATGACCATCCCAAAGTTCATAAGGAGTGAAAGACACTGATTAGAAGGCACTTTGTTCAATATGTAAGCCGTAGTCAATAATGTTGTAACACCTCGAAACTCAGACTTAGAAAATGCAGCAGAAAACACCTGAGTCAGTAAACCACGGCAGGGTTCATAGACTGTGATAGGGTCCACGGTCCGTTGACCCGCCCGTGGACTTCAGCACCTTCTAGTCGGGGTGGACCATAGAGCCCTTCACGGGCCGTGGGAGGGTCCGTAGACCTGAGCCATCACACTAATAACCTAAGTGAAGAACCATGTCGACCTTCACGATCCGTGGTCCTTCACAGAGGCTGTAGTAGGGCTCGTGGTCGAAGCCCCTAGAACCAGTAGCTACTGGATCAGGACCACGACCGCCTTCGCGGTCCGTGGTCCCTTTGATGGTCCGTTAGAGGGGTCGTGGTCCGTATCGTCAGATTTTTAAGTAGGGTCATTTTGGTCTTTTCTCATATGTGTTGGACCCCTAAACTATATCGTTTAAACCCTAAACTACATGGTTTTGGTCAGTTTTAGCCTAGTAAACAAATTAGAACTTACCCTAGTCAAATCATTCACCAAGAAATCGATCAAACAAGAGAGGAGAAATAGTCGAGCAACCCTAGTTCAAGAATGCATCGAGTTTTCATCAGTTCCAGCTCAAAATCGAAAGATTTCTCCGTGGAGTTCATCACCGGGTATGTGGGATATCACTAGTGGGTTCCTTTCACCCATTAGGTCCCTAGAATTCTGTCAGATTCTTGAGTTCCTTTACATTATCTAGACCTAGGGTTTCTAGAAACTTCAACAAATTATTATGAATTAGTTACTTGATGTTCCTAATCAGATTATCATGATATTAGTATCGTTTTACATAGATTCTTTCATTAATTCAGAACCTTAGCTATGTAGTTCTTTTAGTTCGTGAATTACACATGCTAGGTCAGTTATCTCAGTTATACATGCATCATATTTAAATGTCTCATTGTCAGTACATTAATGTTGTATTTTCAGTTAGCATGTCGATATTTTGAGCCATCCAGTATTATAGAAATTCAGTCATAAATTGTTAATTGGGAGTAGCTTAATACCAAGTGGACTAGGGTCAATCACCATTAAGTCCCAGAACTACGTGCCCCATGGGCTGTCAGTCTCCTCTGTGGGCATCAATTTAGTGATCACGCTAGTTATGCCTCTATACCAATGACAGAGTATATTGGGTCCTCTCAATGGGGCGTATACATCGGACTCCATATTTAGCTCATGTGGTTTTATGTAGGTTATTAGTAGCTCCCTTACAGTCAGTTTCTATTGCATTGACCATGTTATCATTTACAGTCAAATTTCAGTCTCAGCATGTTATAAACTTGGTCATTGTATTTAGTTATATCATGTTCAGTATTTTTAGTATAATATCCTACTTATCTCTTATCATTGCTCAGATATATGCTTGTTCAGTTATGTTTTTATTCATCTTTATTCTATCCTACATGCTCAGTACCTTTCAAGTACTGACGCATACTCTACGCTACATCTTCTCGTGATGTAGGTTCATGTCCTCAACTTCCAGATCACGCATAGATCGATTCCCGATCTCCATTTCAGCAGCATCAGTGGTGAGTCCTCATTCTTGGAGGACGATTGACATGATTATATTTTCTATTTTAGTCTTTAGTTTTAGTTTTTGCTAGATTTAGCTGGGGGCATGTCCCAACACTTCTAGTCAATTAGAGGCTTATTTTAGACATAGTTAGATTCAACTGTTGTTAGACTCTCAGTTTTATATATTTAGACAGTATATATGCATATTCCCCATCATTTTAGTTTATCTCATAATTTAGCTTCCGCACAGTCTTTTCTTTACTTTAGTTTATTTAGTATGCTTATGATATGCCAACAGGGTTAGCCTAGGGTCACTCGTGATCCTAGGTCCCATGTCCGCATCCTGGGGTTAACTTCGGGGCGTGACAAATGCATCTCCCAAAAAGAGATAGACAAATTTGTCTGCACCATCATTGATCTTGTCATGTCCAATAATATTTTATTCCTTCTTTCAACTACACCATTTATTGAGGTGTATAAGATGTAGTTAACTAATAATACCCTTTTTAGTACACAATTCTTCAAATTATTTTGATAAATATTCACGTCCTTGTTCGGTTCATTAAACCTTTATGATTTTATCTAATTTATATTAAACTTCATTCATATATCTTTCAAAGCACTCAAGTGCTTCAGATTTATGAGAAATCAAATAGACATAACCAAAGCACGTGAAATCATCAATAAATGTTATGAAGTATGTAGCACCAGAATTTGCCCTTGCATTCATTGGACCACAAATATTAGAATGAATTAATTGAAGTGAGAACTCAACTCATTTAGCCTTCCCAAATGGTTTACACGTAATCTTTTCAGCAAGACAATTTTCATAAGTTGACATATCAATTTTGGTGAAAGAACCTAAATGTCTTTTTTTTGCCAACCTATTCATTTGATCTTGCCCTATGCGACCTAATCTTGGATGCCTTGTAATAACATCAATATCATTATTACTCAAATAACACGCCATTACACACGGTCAGATAATAGTTATAAGTTGAAGGATTACAATCTAAAATGATAAAACGGTTATAATGAAGCCCAAAATCATATAAAATATTATCTAGAGTTACTCTAACACTATTACCACTAAAAACAAATCAAAACCAACATCTAAAAGAATAGACACAAATACTAAGTGATGAGTCCACAAATTGGACTCATTTATGGCTTTATTTTAATAGAAATAGTGTCCTCAAATGCTTATTTAGTCTAAATATCTCACGAAAATACTTAAGTTTCAGGTATTTGAAGTTTAAAGGAAAGTATGGACACTACTTCGTAAAAAGGAATAAAAAAGCTGAAAATAGTGAGAAAACGAAGGCCTGAGGATCGCCGAGTCCACTTGGTGAGTCGCCGAAGGTCTCTCTTCGCCTTTTATTTCAGTGTGCTAAACCTGAAGGAAAGGATCAAGTTGGCAGAAAAATGGAGTAGTCGGTGCATCGCCAAGAAGTTTTGCGAAGCAGTATTATATTACCCAATGACCCAAAGCATGACGATGTCGAAGGATGGTGCAAGACGGCGCTGAACTACACCAAAGGGTGAATCGCTGAGTTAATCGGCGATTTCGACTAATGTCGCCGAATGACCCGCTGCAGCATAAATTTTTGAAAACTATAAATACTTGTTGAGAGTTATAGCTAAGCATCAGATTTTAGTGTCATAATATTTTCAGTGTGAAACAACTAATATAATTTTAGTACTTTTTCTCTGAGTTTGAGAGGGTTTTAAAACTTGAAGAAGAAGAAGAGGGTTTCATCTCCAAGGATTTGGTCTTGGGTCTCTCGAATTCTTCACTCTTGGCCTGTAACAAGACTTAAATCTTCATAACCATTTGAATGCAAGCTCATTTAGGTATAAATTTCTATCTCTTGATGTGTGACTAAAAACCCCAAATCTTAGGATGTGATTTAACAAATATGTGATGAGATTATTGTTGGGTTTTGCTTGCTGATAGGTTAGATGTATTTTAATGGTGATTTCACCTAGCAGTTGTGGTTTAATTTAATGGATTTGTAGTTGCAAATACAAAACCACCCATGTGTTTTTAGCTTGCTCGAGAGAGAGGTCGCAAAACCAAAACCGCTAGACTGATGGCCTAAAGAGTGGGTCAAAATGAGGTTCAGCCCAAGAGGATAAGCCCTAGTCCCATATCCTAACACTCAACTCGAGAGAGTATGTGGGGTAAGGCGTAGGCTGACCTTCATGAGGCAAATGGGTGTCCGAGAGGAACCCATTTGAAACGGGGTAAGTTGCCCGAGAGGGAACTTATTTCCATCTAAAGCTTAGCCTAGTCACTATTATCTTGCAAATTTTCTATCGAAAGCATGTACCCAACACTTTATACCAATATATATTGTGGTCACATCCCAAGAATCCCTTCTCACTCATATATTTCTTTGTTATTTTTACTGTTTTTGCTATACTTGTTAAAAAAACCCCAAATCGCTATTTGACACTTTTGTGTCCCCCTTTAATTTACAATGTTTTTAATCGTTAATGTCTTTAGCTACAACTAGTTAGAACTAATTTTATTTTTCTATTAATTCTCAAAACCACTCCCTTGGGACACGACCCCAACCCTTGGTTTGGTTATTATACTATTGCACGATCGTAGACACTTGCATCAAAAGTTGTGTAGTTGATTACGCAAACATCAAAATGGCGCTGCTGCCGGGGAGTGGTGTTATTTGAAAATTCTTAGATTAGTAAAATCTTTATTAGTTCTAGTCTACTTACCTAATTTTTAGTTTTGTTTGTGTGCTGTGTGAATATTTCAGAAAAGATGAGTGTTAATGGTAGCAACGGTAGTCAGGTGGGCCAACAAAACAACATCAGAAATCTCAACGATGTTCAAGAGCCTAACATCAATGGCACCCATCTCATGGGAGGTGTTGGAGCCATCCGCTTACCTCCAACAGTGTTCTACATAACGAGCACCTTGTTGCAAATCTTTCAACTGAAGGGACTTTTCAGCGGACTGGCTCATGAGGATCCTCACGAGCATCTTCAAAACTTTGTAGATGTATGTGGACCATTCTCGTTCAAAAACATCTCTCAAGAGTCGGTCCGGCTAAGGGTAGTCCCTTTCTCATTGATGGGAGAGGCTTGCAAATGGCTAGCCGAGCTACCACGTGAGTCCATCACTTCTTGGGAGGAGTTGGCGACCACATTTCAAGTGCGGATTTTCCCTCCCTCAAAGATAATGTCGCTGTGGGATAGCATCCAGAGCTTTAAACATCTAGAAGGAGAGCCTCTACACGAAACTTGGCTAAGGTTCAAAAAGTTGGTGCTATAATGCCCAACCCATGGTTTGCCAGACAACGTGCTATTTTAATACTTTTACCAGAGTTCTGATTTAGTAAACAAAGGTGTCGCTGACCAATTCTCGCCTGGAGGCTTAATGCAGCAGTTGTATGCAGTAGCAGCCCAACTTTTAGATGGTATGACAACCATCAACAGAGCATGGTACACTCATGAAGACCAAGTTTCCCCTCTCACTTTCAAGCTATCCAAAGAGCAAATTGAGAAAGACAATGAGAGAGACCAGAACATGGCCAAAATCATGACACAACTTGATATTCTATCAAAAAAGGTCAAAGGGGCCAGTGCCCGTGGTGTCAATGTTGTGGGCGTCGGGGGAACTAATCCTGAGGATATGAAGTTTGAAGCCTTGTATAACGAGGAGGTAAATTATCTGGCCAACCAAGGCGGTTGCTACGGCTCAAACTACCCAAGGCAGGGTGGCAACCAAAGTTGGGCTAAAGACGAAGGTTGGAAGGACCAGGATCATGAATGGAGGGACTGTAATCTAAATTGGAAGGATGGGGAGAAGGATAGATACGTGTCTCCCCATGAACGCCAGAAGCCAAAAGATTCGAACGGTGGTAGGTCTGAGGATATGCTCTAACGCATCCTCAAAGAAGCTGAAGGGTTAGACAAAATGCTAAAAGGCACGAAAGAAGATGTGTCCACCCTTAGCTAGACCGTTGCCTCTTATTCAGTTTCAATCAAGCAGTTAGAAACCCAGATGGGTCATATCTCGTCGCACCTGAATCCGAGACAGCTATGGGATTTGCCAAGTGATACCATGGCTAACCCTAAGAATGAGGTTTAGAAGAGAACTTGTGTCGGGCCATGACGTTAACTAAGGCATTTTTTGGGAGGCAACCCAAAACTATTTATTGCTTTCTTTTGTTTTGATAAAATAATAGTGTGTTAATTGTGTAGATGGAAGTATGAAGAGTGAATGAAAAGTGCAGATAGGCGAGTGATGAATCCAGTTGGTGAGTCGTCAAAAGGGTGAGCGAATCTGATCTTATTCATCGTTTGACTCTAGAGATCGTCAACATTAGAGTCTGTAAAACTCAGTGAGCTTTGGAAATTATTGGTAAATCACCGACAATAACGACGACCTCGATGTAAACCGCTGTTAGGATTCTCACATGAGATGCAAATCCTATTTCATTAGGTGAAGTTAGTAATCACTTGACGCTTTGCCGAATTATTGGGCGATCCTGACTCACGTCGCCGAATGGGTGGTAACTAAACCGTTTTGCAAGCAACAGGTTTAAAAGTTCTACTTCATTCATTTCCTCTCATATTTTTTCCCTATCAAACTCACACCTACACTTTAGCATTATATTTCTTGCAATTTTAAAGTATTTTAAGTGTCGAATTGTGCGCGAATTTGGATCGCATTGCTACCTAGCACGTCAGTACAATCTAATTCAGCACCAAAGGTTGGTAATCGAACCCTGCAGTTATTTTATCAAAGTTTGTACTCATTTGCATAATGATTGATAGTATAAAATCTCTGCTGAGTCTCTAAGTCAATGGAATCACATGCATTATCGATTATTATTCGGTAATATTTGCAAAATTATTGGAATCCCATTAAACTGTGCTTTTGAGTTAAATTATTTTGCTATGGAGTGCTAAAATTGTGTTGAGTCTTCCTTGAATTTGTGTTGCACAAACTTACATTGCGTTATCAAGGGCTCCGGGGTTGAATTTGAAAGAAATGGGTTGAAAATAGACACGTGGGGTAGTTTGGTGAGCTAAATCGAGCTCGCCGAACTTCTCGGCTATTCCCCTAACGTCCCTATTTTGCCATCAACTGCATGCATTGATTGATCTGTTACTTTCGGCGGTAAGGCTGATGTCGCCAAGCACACTCAGTGACTCGCCGAAAGCTTCCTTATCTGCCTCTTTGTCTGCACCCTTATACCATCTATGCATCATTTTCAACGAACTGCCTAATTGGATGCACACTTCACTAACTATTTTGGTGAAGCAATTCTACATCTAGGATTCCCCTGCCCCTGTTTAAGTATTGTCTAACTTTTTCTCGAAGTCTTTTACAAAAATGGTTAGACCTAAGTTCGCAGGGAGAGATATGCCACCCCAACATGTAAGAGCACGAGATATCAAAAGAGACAAGAAGATAGCAGAACTGGCAAAAGAGAGAAGTGAAGGCAAGAAAGCGAGCTCCAGCAGAAGGGTCCCTATTGATCCCATTATTCCTTCATGGAAACATGGAGTCTACACCGCTATGAACTCTTTTTTTGGTGAGCCATGACATGGACAGAATGGTTGCTGCTCACATCGTTATAGAAGCTAGGGCAAATGAACACAATGAGAACCAGAATGGCAATCCGGGGACCATTGTCGAATTTCAGGCTAATG
Source organism: Solanum pinnatisectum (assembly GCA_035578085.1). NCBI lineage: Eukaryota > Viridiplantae > Streptophyta > Magnoliopsida > Solanales > Solanaceae > Solanum > Solanum pinnatisectum. The sequence goes on along the minus strand of CM069082.1, from coordinate 30,341,495 downwards.
CATCAAGCAACAATGCCCTGACAGATGGAGCAAGCGTGTAGACAGGATCCCCTCTTTACCTCCCTCTCTGTCTTTCTTTATATTGCCTTTTGGATTCTGTGCTAATTGCATTTGAGGACAAATGTTTTTTATTTGTGGTGGGGTGAGGCTCACCTTTTGTGTGCTAATTGTGATACGTGTTTTTGTGTGTACAGTTGGGTTGTCTATTTTTAATTATATTAAATACTGCTTTCGTTGATGTTTAAGCTTATGGCTCCTTTTGGTTTAAATTACAAAAATGATTTTGACGATTTTGATCCTTTCAAAAAATTTTGAATTTTTTGCACATTTTCGCACCCTTTATATACTATTGAATGTGGCTTTTCTTTGCAAAATTTAAGTCTCGGTTCCGATCAATATCAATGACTTGAATAGTGCTCTTAATCGAACGAACATGAATGTGTGGCTACGACAAGGCCAAATGAAGTTGCATAGACAAATATGTGAACTCTTTGCATCTCATTGTGATTAGCCATTTATCGAATTGATTCTCTTGTAATGACCGTTGTACACTAGCGAAAGTGTGTGGTCTTGTTTGACTTAAGTGTCGATGTCTTGTGTGATGAGCTCACTTTGAACCTTGCATGAATAAACCTAGAATTTTCCCTGTTAGTGTGATTGATTTAGTGAGGTGTGCTCTTGAAATGATCTTATGCAACTTTTGAAGAGTGTGAGCCAAATTTGACATATACCTCTTTTGTGGCCTACCCATAAGCGTGTGAAACTCTCTTGAACACCCTTTGAGCCTTACCTTTCTTTGGGAGAACCTTGATGAACCCTAGACCTTACTTGACCCACTACCTATAATCCTCTTGATTTGTGGTTTAGTGAATAGCCAACTTAGGAGCCTAAGTTGGGGGTGTGGTGAAAAGAAAAAGGAAAAGTCAAAAAGTGCAAGAAAAGTCTCCCTTAACCCATGGTGTTGTGGAAAAATGGAAACCCTTCACACAAAAAAAAATTGTGGAATAAAAGTACAAAAGAAATTAGGTTTCCAAGCAATCCTTGGAGGTGAATAAAAAGATGACTTAGAAGCACTAGAAAAAGAATTGATAAAGGAAAAGAAGGGAATGCCTTGAGAATACCACATCTCATGATGAAAAAGTCACTGAGCCTAAATGACCATACCTTTGCACTCAGCCCCATTACAAGCCTTAGAAAGACCTTTTTGATCTTGAGTGAGCCGAACCAAAGATCGATTGGAAAATAAGGACAAGCCTATAGGTGAAAACATGCATTGTGTTCCTCTTTTTGAGTGTGAGCGTTACATCTGATTCCTGATCTTAAATTGATTAACCCCTGTGTGTGAGTATGGAATCATTTTTTATGTGAGGGCATTTAGATACTTTTTGTTGAGCTTGAACTTGCACAAGTAGCAAGTATTGTGAGCATGAGAATCTTTGGTAATGGTGTGTCACAACTTGAATCTTTAAGTACACAATTGATCTTTGCATGAGTAATTTGAGTCTGGTTGTGTATGTTCATGATTTAGTCTTATGTAGCACTATTTGAGACATCCTATTTGTACTGTTGAACTTGAGTTTTACTTGAGGACAAGTAAAAGTTTAAGTTGGGGGTGTTGATGAGTCCATAAATTGGACTCATTTAAGGTTTTATTTTAATAGAAATAGTGTCCTCAAATGCATATTTAGTCTAAATATCTGATGAAAATACTTAAGTTTCAGCTATTTGAAGTTTGAAGGAAAGCATGGACACTACTTCGCAAAAAGGAACAAAACGGCTGAAAAGAACAAGAAAACGAAGGCCTGAGGATTGTCGAGTCCACTTGGTGAGTCGCCGAAGGGTCTCACTTCGCCTTTTGTTCTAGTGTGCTAAGCCTGAAGGAAAGGATCAAGTCGGCGGAAAAAAGGAGCAGTCGGTGCATCGCCGAGAAGTTTTGCGAAGATGTACTATATCGCCCAATGACCCAGAGCACGACGATGCCGAAGGATGGTGTAAGATGGTGCTGAACTACACCAAAGAGCGAATCGTCGAGTTGATCGACGATTCCAACTAATGTCGCCGAATAACCCGCTGCAGCACATATTTTTGAAAACTATAAATACTCATTGAGAGTTATAACTAAGCATCAAATTTTAGTATCATAATATTTTCAGTGTGAAACAATTAATATAATTTTAGTACTTTTTCTCTGAGTTTGAGAGGGTTTTAAAACTTGAAGAAGAAAAGAGTTTCATCTCCAAGGATTTGGACTTGGGTCTCTCGAAATCTTCACTCTTGGCCTGTAACAAGAATTAAATGTTCATACCCATTTGAATGCAAACTCATTTAGGTATAAATTTCTATCTCTTAATGTGTGGCTAAAAACCCCAATTCTTGGGGTGTGATTTAGCAAATATGTGTTGAGATTATTATTGGGTTTTGCTTGCTTAGATGTATTTTAATGGTGATTTCACCTAGCGGTTGTGGTTTAATTTAATGGGTTTGTAGTTGCAAATACAAAACCACCCATGTGTTTTCAGCTTTCTCGAGAGAGAGGTCGCGAAACCAAGACCGCTAGACTGATGGCCTAAGGAGTGGGTCGACATGAGGTTCAACCCAAGAGGGTGAGCCCTAGTCCCATATCCTAACACTCATCTCGAGAGAGTGAATGGGGTAAGGCATAGGTTGGCCTTCATGTGGCAAATGGGTGTCCGAGAGGAACCCATTTGAAACGGAGTAAGTTGCCCGAGAGGGAACTTATTTCCATATAAAGCTTAGCCTAGTCACTATTATCTTGCAAATTTCCTATTGAAAGCAGGTACCCAACGCTTTATACCAATATATATTGCAGTCACATCCCAAGAATCCCCTCTCACTCATATATTTCTTTGTTATTTTTACTGTTTTTGCTATACTTGTGACAAAACCCCCAAATCGATATTTGACACTTTTGTGTCCCCTTTTAATTTACAATATTTTTAATCATTAATGTCTTTAGCTACGATTGTTAGAACTAATTTTATTTTTCTATTAATTCTCGAAACCACTCCCTTGAGACAGACCCCAACCCTTGGTTGGGTTATTATACTATTGCACGATCGTAGACACTTGCATCGGAAGTTGTGTCGTTGATTACGCAAACATCACTAAGTTCCATCGAATCTTTGGAGCATATAGGATGTCGTGCAAAATCAAAGAACGGCCACCATGCAAGTCCACTTTGCAAGTGCCTATCCCTTTAACTTTTAGTTTCACATTATTTTTCATGTAGATCCACCTTGATTTATAGGAAACTCCACGAAACTCCACAAATGCTTTTCAATCTTGACTCACATGGTCGGTGAATTATGAGTCTACAATCTACATAAGATAAGATTTAGTTATTAAGGAAGTGCTAGAAACATATGTAGTACTTAGAGATTCATTTAGAAATGCTGCTTTTTCAGCTCGGTATATTTATGAGCAAAGTGTCCCAACACTTGGTTAATTATAACACTTCATTTTGCTCTTGTCTCTCTTCTTGAAGAACCGTTTTCCTTTCTTGGAATTAGGCTTCTTCTCTTTCTTAGAGGGTCCTTCTTCATTCTCTTTTTCTTTTCCATCTTTTTTTCAATAATTCTTGCGTTTGAAGCCTGAAGTTTTTGTACCACTTGAATTTTCCACAAAGACATTAGAAGCAGCTTTAGCAGCACCAAGCCGCTCATCTTCAAGTTCAACATGTTGGACAACATCATAAAATGTTTTGATGTTATCATTAAGGGTCAAGTTAACATTCAAATGTTCCCAATTATTGAGAAGATACCGAATCACTATATGAACTTGGTGCTCATCTGAAAGAATATGACCAGTACTCTTGAGTTGAGCTATCATGTTTGACATCACCCTAAGGTGTTGATTGATATTTTGATCATGACGCTTCTTGTAAGTATCAAATTTGATAATTAACTATCGGAGGCGGGTCACAGACGTACTCCCATACGTTCCTTGCAAGTGTGCCCACATAGCATGAGCAGTAGGAAATTCCTCACATTCATGTATGAGGTCATCAACCATAGAATTAATTATTATTCCACGTGCTGTGGAATTAGCCTTTTTTTCAAGCTTATAAGCTTTAAGATCCCTTCTGTGTTATGTAGTGTTACCCTCTTCTGATTAATTCAAAACATGATTTATACCTTCGAGAGCATTTTTCTCTTCTAGTACATACCATATTTTACGACTCCAGGTGTCGTAATTGTCACCATTCAATTTTTCACCTTTTTTTTAAGTCAACAATGATACTTTTTTATGACATGTCTGTATTTGAGAGACAATTAGGCAAGAATATTCTTAATCAATTTTGCATGTGACATACACATTCAAGAAAATCAATTCTCATAAAGATTTTTTATTTAATGTAAAATCAAAAAGACATATAAGCATCTAATCATCATTTACAAATTAAATATTTAACAAATATGCGAAACTAATTTCTTAATGTGTATATTATTATCTTTTAGACCATAATCACAAATATTTACATGTCTAACAATCAAACACCATATGATAATGCACAATAGAATAAAAATAACTAATCCATAAAAGGATAAAACACATATATTCATATTAAAGCATAATCAAAGATGTTCATTACATAATTTGTAAAGAATAAACAAGATATTCAATACTAAACTATGCTTCTATGGAAAGTTTTACCCACTTAACTCCTATATCCATCATATACCTCCATAATGTTTCATTATGCCCAATGTCGTAGTAATTTTTAATTAGTTCAATTTTCCAATACTCTGGTAAGGAATGATACAAAACGTTGAATGCAACACACTCCTCAACTTGAATGAAATTTTCGTCAATCTCATCTAATTTCATGTTAAAAGATTTGAGAAAATTTAGTAAGGAGGCAAGAGGATCCATATGGATTTTCTTGAAATCAAAGTAAAATCTCCTTCCTTCACTTTTATGTGCTCTTATATCTCTATCTTGATTTTGATGCATCCTTGAGTCATTCCTAATGACTTCGGGCTCAGAGCCTGAATCATACTCGCAACACATTCTTCTACTTTTTTCTTTTTGCTCTTCTATCAATATCGCTCTCACTTGGAGTAATATGAGCAAGTTTCTGTTCAACCATATCTAAAATGGGGATCAGAAAATAGAAACATGGTTAATACTATTTAATGCGACAACATATTTCACAAATTCCTGGTACAAGGCAAAATAATTTTTAAAAGGAGTTTCCATCAAAAAGGATTATTTCAAGATTCAAAGGATCATAACTCATTCGATTTTTATCCGATTACACTTATAATATGTCCACAGAACGCTATAAACATGTAGATCATGAAAATACAAGTTTTAAGCCAAAGGTTTGAATATATAATTCCCAAAATGCAACCAAACAGAAGCAATTCATTGGAAAACAGTTAATTTTCAAAAAATCATATCTCACTCGTTTTGAATCTGTTTCACTCTTATAGTAAATCCACAAAAATCTACAAACAAGTGGATCTTGAAAAATCAAGTTCCAACCAATAACTTTAAACTTAAAAACTCCAGAAAACGTAATAGGCAGAAGCAGTTTTTTTGAAAAAATAGTCCAAAATCTGTCAACTTTCAAAAAATCATATCTCACTCATTTTAAAGCAGTTTTACTTTTATAATATATTCACCAAAAGCTACGAACGATTTGATCATGAGAATTAAAATTTTATACCAAAATTTTTGACATGTAGAACCAAAAACACAGAAAAACAGCAGCAGATTCTCTTAAACAAATAAACGACATAATCACTTTCATTATAGCACAAGCCTATCTACAATATGAGTCGGTATCATTATAGGATAAGGAATCCTTATCTACAATGTAATTAATTGACATTCAAAAAGCTTTAGAAAAACCCTAACTTCTTCCAATTTTTCTTTTCACCGTTCAAGGAAAATTAGTCACAATTTATTTCTTTTTAATAACACAGTGAAATCACATGGAAGCGTCCAAAAAGGGGATCAATCAACCATGCTCTGATACAAAAAAAAAAAGAGTTTTAACAACAACATGATGTGTACCTAATATTTGCAACGGAAATCATTGGCAATGCCTTTGTTATAGATTCGCTCCAAATTCGAATACCCACAAGATCGACTTTGCCTCTTAAAGAAAACGTAGTGCAATTCACAAACTAAGAATCTCCCTAGTGTGTTGATTGAATTGTGAAAAATCTAGGATAATTTTCTCTTCTATTTCTTTTCTGGTTTTGGTTTTTCATGTTCTCCACTATTTTCACCCATCCAGAAAATTACTCCTATTAGGAGTCTTTTAAGGAGAGGTTGAGCAGTTACTTTGTAACTGTTCTCTCTTATTCTTTAAAACAGAATTATCCATTAATAATTAATTAAATTGGATCGGGCCGAATCGGTCCACATGGGCGACCCACGACCCAAAACTTACAGTTTTGATTGTTACTTAAATTCAATTGTATCGTATCATTTAAATCTATCATTAGGTAACGACGAAAAGACTCATTTTATGTAACAACCTATTTGTTAGGGTTTTGCCCTGATTTTCTTTCCTTATTTGAAGTTTATTTTTTTTTCCTTAAAAAAAATCAAAGTTTTACCATAAATGCTTAAACTTTTTCTGAAAGGAAAATATAATTTACTTTCATATTTGGTTTATTCGTTCCTTATAGAAAAAGTTTGAAGATCTATAAATTGAAGATCCCTATTTTCATAGCTGAACATAATAGAATCCATAATGTAGTCATTTAGAGAGTCTTGTTTATGGGGAGATTTATTCTCTCAATAGTTTTAATATTTTTATTTTATATTAGTTTACATATAGTAATATTATGTTTTTAGTATAGTTTTTGTTATCTGATTTATCAATTCTATGATTTGTAATTGTAAGATTCCGCATGACGCCCTAATCACCTTCATAACCCAACAAGTGGTATCAGAGCACATGGTCCAACGATCCCATGGTCCTATGGCTCAATGAGGTTGAAGACAGGTTCAAGGTGGTTTCAAATCAATTTGCAACCAATTTGCTGATAAAGAAGATTTTTGTCCAACTACATGTGGAAAAAAAATTTAAACTGTATTTTCAATATTACTGTTGCTGCATCTTTGAAAATAAAAATAAAATATTTTTAAACTATTTTTAACCCATATATTTTAAACTTTATTTTTAATCATGGCAAGCAGCAGTGATGAAGATTATGCAAAGAACAAATATTATCATGCATGTGAAGAAGGTGAATCAAGTTTTGTCAAGAAAATCTAGCCAAAAGGGGAGATTCGTTAGGGTTTTGCCCTGATGTTTTTTCCTTATTTGAAGTTTTTTTTTTTCCTTAAAAAAAAAAAAGTCAAAGTTTTACCATAAATGTTTTAACTTTTTCTGAAAGGAAAATATAATTTACTTCCATATTTGGTTTATTCTTTCCTTAGAGAAAAAATTTGGAGATCTATAAATTGAAGATCCCTATTCTCATAGTTGAACACAATAAAATCCACAATGTAGTCGTTTAGAGAGTTTTGTTGATGGGGATATTTATTCTCTCAATAGTTTTAATATTTTTCTTTTATATTAGTTTTCATATAATAATATTATGCTTTTAGTATAAGTTTTTGTTATCTGATTTATCAATTCTATGATTTGTAATTGTAAGCTTCTGCATGACGCCCTAATCACCTTCATAACCCAACATGATTTAGTATGATCGTGTCGTTACCTTAATATTTTCTTTTCATTTTGTCTTTATTTATTATATTATTTAATAATTATATTTCATCTTTTACTCAACCTTTTCATAGTAGCTCTACCTCATACCCTACTTTTTTTGTAGGTTTATCATTCAAATTATGAATGTGTGACATTATGTAATGGGGGAGAATGATACAACCTATCCAAACACTATATTCATTAAAACAAAACAGAACAATACAATACAAATAATATGATACGATACACAATGAAACAATACGTAACAACCATCCAAACAAAGTTTCAGGGAAAGGAAACGACATGATTTTTTTTCTTATTTTATGATAACCTTCAACCCATAATAACTCTATTTATCGTAGTTAAGTGAGTGAAACATGATGTGAGCTCCATGTTGGGGTTGAAGAGTCATAACAGTGTAAGGAGCATGAGCATAAGTTGGTGAGAGCTTAAAGGAGAACTGCTTTAGTATCATAGACAGTGCAATCTTTGCTTCTATCATGGAGAAATTTTGGCCAATACAAGTCCTTGGTCCCCATCCAAATGGCATGAATGCCATCTGTGTTGGATCTTTGCAAGCATGTGAAATTCCTTCCGCGAACCTCTCTGGTTTAAATTCATCTGCATCGTCACCCCATAGCTCAATGTCGCGATTGATTAACATTATAGGGAGTGTCAGATCCACTCCTGCTGGAATAGAGAGATCTCCTATTCTACATTCTTTGTAAGCGCATTTGTACAAGGCAATCACCGGTGGATATAGCCGGAGCACTTCATTAAGTATCATAGTTACCTGCAAAAAGAAAAGAATCTCACTAATTCGTGCGATGGCTGAACCAGGATTCTCTCAGGGGTTCAAAATATGAAAAATGTAAACATACGAAGAAGTCAAAGAGGATTCAACATCTATTATATATACATAAAAAATAATTTTAACCATGTATAAACGAAGAAGCCAAACTGAATTTGTTTCGAAAGATGAACACTCACAATTTTGAGGTGACTTATTTCTTCAGCATCAGGATTCTTCTCCCTGACAACTTGTAGAACTTCTTGCCTTGCCTTTTCTTGCCAATCCTGATGAATAGCCAACACAATGAGAGTCCATGTCAACAAGCTCGATGTTGTTTCATGACCGGCAAGGTAAAACTGTTTGCATTCTTCTATTATGTCCTCCTTTGTCATCTGACTATTATTTACTAAATTATTCTCATTGTTAAATTGCAACAGCAGGCCAAGTAAGTCATCTCCCCTTGTTTCCCCTGTTCTGATCATGTTCTCCTTTGTGTCCACAATTGTTTTAAGCATTGACGTGATCCTTCTATCCAAGTCCTTTCTTCTTCGATTCTTTTTCGTTGGAACAAACCTGTGTATCATGATTTTTCACTTTCAGAACAAAAGAAGAAGCATTTGTGGTTAAGAAAGTTAAATGCTATAGTTGTAAGGGCGTTTACCTAAAGCCAGGAATATATAACATTCCCATAGCCTCTATCACAAGTTGTTGTAGTTCTTTTTGTAGTTCTAGGATCTTCATTCCATCTTCAAAGCTACTTCCAAATGCTGTTCTTGAAATGATATGACCGGTAAGTTGTTGAAATTCAGGCCATATATCTATTTCTGAAGTGCCCTCAGGGCTAATTGTTTTCATCCACTTCTCTATCGTAAACGTGCAACTTTCTGCAATTGTTGGGATCATGCCCTGTAAATGCATACCAAAATGAGTACGATATGCCCTCTGATGACTGTACGTCAATTCATTATGTATGGACGATGAGATTCCATTGGTACAAAGCCAATTACAATAGACTTATTGGAGAGTGGCACTCCTTCTCCCCCTAGGTAATCTCTAGCAAAAGGCTCATTGTACTTTTGAAATTATGAATTCAGAATCTACTTTGTTACACTAAAAGCCACAAAAAAGAGCATTGTTGAAGTTGAAAACAGTAACCTTCAATTTGTCCAAGTGGAAAGCGGGATTGATTATCTTTCTGTGCATAGCCCATTTTTCACCTTGTAGAGTTGTCAATCCTTTGGTTAGAATCAACACAAGAGGGTTCAATGGTGGTAAATGAAATTGGCCTTGCTTGTTTAAGAGCAGTTCTTTTATCAATGTTGGATCCATGATGATCAATCTTGGTGACGTCCCAAGCCAACTCAGAGATATCTTCCCTGCAACCAAATTCATTTTAGCTCATACTTAGAGTAGTTAAAAAGAATTATTCAAGCGAATCAACATTGAGTTTCAAATTACACCGGTGGAGTTTTCACCTACTAATACTTGAGTTCGTTGTCCTAGAATATTCATTAAGTTCAAATTATGGATAAACCTTCGTGAGACAATAGTGGTAAAACTACATCAACTTACCATATTTTTGGACCATATAATGAGTGAAGGGATCAACACGCGACACAATATCGTGGGTTAAGCTAATTGGCTTGGACCATGCCTCATCCATTTGATTGCCAACATCTTTGAGGTCTCCAAGCAACAACTTGTAATGAGTTCCTTTGAATCCTTGCCACTTCAAGCGCTTTTCCAGCAATTTTGGTTTGATGAAGATGGAGTAGGAAATTTTGACTAGAAAATAGCTTAATATAAGCAAGGGAAACAGTACTAACAGAGAAAGGAATACTACTAGAATTGCCATCAGTAATGAGAAAGTGGACTACTTTAAGTTTGAATTCTGAGATAACCACCATAGGAGGTTGGTCACTATATATATCCATTCCCAACATTTGGCCTTCCAAATTTAGTCAAACCTACTTGTTGGCAAAGATAAAATGTTGACGAAGGATAAACTAATCTTGGAGAATAAGGCAGCAATTGTATATGTTTTTTTTGTCTAGACAAATAGCTAATTAGTATATAACATGTTTGATTAAAGACTAGGACCAAACGTTTCTACAAAGGTGCAATAAAATAAAACAAAAAGCGTGGATAGGTGGTTTGAAACTAATATGATATATTAGGTGTACGTGAGATTTTCTTTTGATGTAGCAAATATTATATTAGTATTAAAATATAATTGTTGGTGCTGACGGCTGATTAATTAGTATACAAATTCAAACTTCCCGTGTCTCAAGATAAATTACTTCAAAGCTTGTTATTTCTTTATTTTTGGATAATTAATGGTGAATATATAGCTGCTTTCGTGGAGACCAAGATAGATCGATTCCGTTTTACCTTCTTGTGTCTGGGTTGTGAGGGCTCTCAACCACATGGATAGTTCAATGTGCTCATTGGTGCCTCGCCCATTGGCATGGCATACTGAATATGTTTTTTATTCCCCCCCCCCCCCCCAAGCCAACTATTAGTAACATTTGGTGCCAGTGCCAATTATGATGGTTGTAGTCAGTTTAACCCCATAAACCCAGTCCACTTGCAGCCATGTTGATCAAAAAGACTAAGTTTAATGACTTGACCAGTTAGTAGCCCTCGTATTATAAGATTCTCTCACCATGTGGTTGACATTCCATTCCCCTTAGTTGTAGGTGCTCAAACCCATCTCTGATAATTACATGCATTTACATAGTTCTCAATTGCAATAACATAACATTAATCCATTTAACAATGAACAATATTAGTATACGACTATACACTGGCTTCATAGGCAGTCCTTTAAGGTTGTTGGTATTGGCAAAAATAGGATAACTGTAAAGTCATTTTCAAGTGCCCCTTTGCTATTTCTCTATTTCCTCCTGAATTTGACCATCAGCAAGTTCTACAGCCAAGTTTGCCTGAGCATCTGCATTGGAGTTCGCCATTGGACACGTATGAGGGGAAAAAGAAAGTGAATTCTGAGCTCAATAATTTGTCCTTTGATGTTTTGGATACTATCTATATTCTATAACGTACCCTGCTATAAGAATTAACACATAAATGTCTATGCTACGAAGACACATTTTCCTCATTTTGACAATGGATATTTCATTACTGATGCAGGTGAACAGAAATAACAACTGGCTTGCAGGAGGAGTACTTTCAGTTAGAAAAGTGGGGCATACTACTACAATTAGCTGTCCAGGCAATTATTAGCCTCTATATTGCAAAAGAAGTAAATGAACTACATCATGCTTGATGCATATCCATTTCTTCAATAATTCAAATCAGTTGAACATTACTATCAACAGTGTTGGAGCATCCTTTTCTACTCCTGAGTACTATACCGGGCTCTGTTTTTAGAACAACCAAGTAGAGTTTCTACACGCAATTGTTATGTTATAGAAGCAGTTGAGCATCCATCAACATCAGCCAACCCTTTCAATGGAAACAATAAATAAGAGGGGTAAACTGAAAGTGCAATTATGGTAGACAAAGAGGGGAAAGGAACAGCAAGATAGATGCACAGGAAATAAGTCTGAGGTGACTAAATAAAATTAAAACTAGAAAGATCAAAGTAAATTGGTCCTTCTCCCTTGTGATATGCTATACACACAAAAACACATTTTTCAACCGATACTTAAGTTCCTAAATAGTGTTATCAAGACTTTAAGATAGTGACCAGTTAATTTGAATACAAAATGAGGAGAACTGACACTTCTTACCTAAGTAGTCAAAAGTATTGCCTGAATACAATTTAGTTTTCTTTATGGAAACTCTATGGCTATTCCTAGTGATTCAAGGACACCAACAATCATACTATCTTTGGAGCATTGCTTATGAATTGCTGGAGAAATAGAAGTGACACTTCATTACTTGCATTCTTGTGCAATTTTCCACAGAGATCAAATCAAGTAATATATTGTTGAATGAGAATTATAGAGATGTTGCTTCTGATTTTGGCCATTCAAGATTCGTTCGTCTGGAAAAGAATCACTTAACAACACAAGTTGGAGCCACATTTTGTTACTGGACATTGAATACTTTCGATCTAGTAAACTTGATGATAAAAGTGATGTTTTTGCATTTGGTGTGGTTCTTCCCGGACTTCTTACAACTCAGTTGTATGCATCTAGTAGTCAAAAGAACAACAATACGTTTCAAATCAATGTACAAATGAAGTCGTCTACTAGAAATGGTAGATCCTGAGATTGCAAGAGGCGTTTAAGGTCAAGAGATGATCCACATTGTTTTGAATGTCATTTTTACAGTTTAAACTTTCTATCTTTCACCTAGTCTTTTATCACTTCCTTCTGAGTGTTATAGCCTGCGTAATCAAACATTTTTTGTGAGAACAACCATACAAATCTGGTTCATTTTGTCCTGGAAAACGACTACCTGCTAAAACATTACTATTGCAGTGTATACAGCAGTCACCTTCATGTATGGCAACCGAAGCTAAATAGTAACGAGAAAGTTCATACTAGATTGGATGACAAGCATGAGAAAATGCTATATTGAAAAGGAAACATTTGGAAAAGTTCAAGATACAAAAACAGTGCATCCCAATTACGACGGATAACTGAATTTATTTAGCCATGTTTAAACGCAAATCATCAGTACATAGGGCAATTAACTCTAGAAAGAGGTAAGAATAACCTCAACTGCTGATCATAAGCCTTCTCAAAGGCTAGCTGATTGAGTAGGAAGAACAGTATAATCCACCACAACAACACCATCCAAAAAATCCTTAACCTTCTCTTTCTGCTCATTCGCCAGCTCCTTTTGCGACTCCAAAGCTTCCAATTCATCCACTCCCTTGAAAACCGCAATTGAAGCAATCGAAAAACCTTTTGCCCTACCCGGAGAAAAATTCTCCCCAACAGTCAACTGTTCAATCCCAGAGAATTTCTCTTTGATTCCCCCAACCGCACTCAAAACTTGTGATTTTTCATTTTCCCCCAAATTCTCCTTCAATTTAAGAAACGTCAGCCTCATCGCCGAACCAGGCGGCACACCAGTCGGACCGTAGAATTCAATCGGAATCCAATCAACGGCCATGATGTCATCAACCATCGGCAAGACGTATTGCTTAACAACACTTACATGGTCAGGGTGTGCAGAGTAATCAGCCAAGTCGGACTTAGACTTGTACCGAGAATGAAGTAAGTGAGTGAACGAAAAAGAGGAAGATCTGTCACGTATAAGGGGACCAGAACTGAGATGAACGACTTGATTGAGAGAAGTCAAGCTGTTGAGGTTGTTAACCATGGCGGTAAGGTTTGAAGGGTCAGCATCAGGTTTGGCTTTGAAGAGCACCACATGTTCGACGATTTGCTCAGCAGACATTTTGATAGAACGATATGAATAGTATGGCTTGAGATGGCGAAGAGTAACGGCGACGGCGGTAGGAGGAAATGCGCGAGGAGATAAGAAGTGAGAGCAAGCTACTGCTGTTGCTGACGTTTTGACACCCAGCATCATTATTTTGACTAACAAGTTTGGATCCTTCGACTGCTGCTTGCTCTAGGTGGGTCGTCAATTTCTCAATGATGATCAATTCTCATTTATATTTGTTGTCTTTACTACCGTTGATCTTAGTAAAAATATTTGTGTCGTATTACTTGATCATTTACTAAATTAAGATACAATTATTATTTTTTCTATTTTATTCCTATGATCTTTGGAAGTTAAAATAAATTATAAAGACATAAATTTTTTTCAAAAGCCTAATTAATATGAACAAAGGACAAAATAATAAAGTTTAATTTATTAATGATTTCTTCGTTATGGTGCGAAATAGAAAGTGCTCATTTATTATGAGATAGACATAATATTTTTTATTTGAATTCGGAGTCCTTTGGTATCTTGTAAGATTTAAGAAGATATTAGTAATATACTCTCTCAATTAAATTGTCCCCCTTTAGCTATGAGTAGGTTTAAACGGTTCTTTAGGATGTCTCCAATCCATAACACCAAATTTTATACTAGAATGGTCTCAACTTTATTTTAGTGTAGACCAACTTCAATCTATTACTCTCTCTGTCTCATTTTGTATGTCATATCTTTCTATAAATAGTTGGTCCATAATACTTGTCATTTCATAAAATTAATGCAAAAATTACCATATTGTTCCTTTTTTACCCTTGTGAGTTATTAGCATTGAAAACATACATTTGACCAACTTAGAAAAGTTAAGTAAATGATTCATGTTCATTGGTTCAATTAATTAATCAAAATAAATTAATTCATATTCATTAATTGAAAACTTGAGTTCCAAAAAAATTAAATAAGGATAGAAGGGTAAAGTTATATCATTTCTTAATGCAAGTGCAAAGTAAAAATGTGACATATAAAATGGGACGGAGGGAGTACATTAAATTTTAGACAAAAAAAAAAAAAAACATACTTTAAAAAAAAAAAATTTAATTCCTACTAAAACTTGATTATTTTTATATAGTATTTTTATTTTATATTAATTTTCTTATCTTAAAGTTGACGTATATTTCATTGAGGATCTCACTTTTATTTGTCTTATCCATCATTATATATGATGTATGTACAATATTAGCTAGCAATGTATATTATTTAAAAAATTAATAATTTATATAGAGTGGCTATAAGAAAAGAATATGAATTATTATAGAGTTAATATGTGAAAATAGAAGAAAACATCTCTTTTATGAAATAAGAAAATATAAAGCAAAAGTTATGTATAATGAAATTAATAATATAATATTTAAAAAGTGATTTGGTGTAGGGTTGAAGCTCCAAAACGTCAAATTTTACACCAAAATAATATTTAGTATAAAATTTGGTGTTGGATTGGAGATGGTCTTAACTAGGGGTGCCAAATGGGCGGGTTGGGTTGAAATTGGAGATATTAAAATGGGTTGAAATAGAAATCGGGTTGGGTCTTGACCCGCCTAAATTTACTTTGGGCTCAAATGGGTTGGGTTCAAATGGGCTAAAAAATGGGTTGGGTCTTGACTCGCCCAATTTGACCCGATTAATCTCAATAATTTTAACATAGTGATATTTAACTTTTATAATCACAATTCGAATTTCAGCTCAAGATTTTTTTTTAAAAAAAAATAACAAATTGATAGATAAATCCTAAAAGATGTTAAATAAATAATAATTCATACATTTAATATAGGAACATATCTTAGTAAATAGTTTTAAAATGGACTGAAATTGAAGATTGAATTGGGTTCAATTGAGGATTTTCTTAAAATGGGTTAGGCTTGAATGTGTTAAGATTGAACCCAATTCAAATTATATTAAACACAACCCTTAAAATTCTGGGCGGATTGGGCGGGTTATCTATGTTTGGGTTCATTTTTGACACCCCTAGTCTTAACTATATGCTTACTAGATTTAGTGCTTTAACTATACAAAAACATATTCAAGTTATTAGCAACAATTATATATTTCATTTTATTCTCCATTGAATAAAATTAAGAGTTATCTCTTCTTTCCTCATTAATTTTATTTTGAATCGTTGAGGTTATTGTTCTTTTCATAAGAGTAATTTGAAAAAAAATATAACAGGGATAGAGAAACAACTAAAAAAATGGCTTAAAGATTTAATTTCACAAAGAGTTTCGTGAATATAAACCTAAGTTATTTGTATAAGAATAGACAAAGATCAAACCTGATAAGTTTTTGAATACTTAAAGGACTAAAATAGGTAAGCGTATAGTTAAGAGACTAAAACCAATAAATGTATAATTAAGGGACTAAACTTGATAAGATTTTTTGAATAATTAAATGACTAAATCTAGTTAGTGTATAGTTAAGGGACCATTTTAAGTCCAACTTCTATAGTTAAGAGACTATTTATGACATTTTCTCCCTCTATTCTATATTAAGTGAATCTTTTAAGCAACCACACCTATTAAGAAAATAAGTTTAGGACATAAATTGAACATGACCTTCCACTTTTAACACACCTATAGCACTATTAATATTAACCCCTATGTCCCTAATTGCTTGTCTACTTTTTCTTTTACAGTTGTCCCTAATTACTTGTACATTTTGATAAATCAAGAAAAGACAATTTTTTTTTACCTATTATACCCTCAATTAAATGACTAATTACTTTGAAAAATGCAGAACTTTTCATCCACTTCATAATTAATAGGAGTAAAATGATAAACTCACTATGTCATTAATTAATTTCTTAATAGGTCTGTCAATTAAAAAGTGGACAAGTAATTAGGGATAGAGGGAGTATTATACTAGTTTACGAACACGTGCGTTGCATGTGTATCCCATGCTAAATAATGTAAATACTTTAAAAGTTTAAGAGTTTGAACTAAATTATTTAGCCCAAATGAAATACAATTTTTTTTTTTATAGAAAGTTAAATTAAAGAACCCCAATAGAGATAAAACACACACACGCACAAAATACATAGAAGAAAAAATATTCAAAATAGTAATAAAATTAAACTAAGATGAAAGAATAGAAAATCGAATCCACTGAACTCTATTTAGAGCAAACAAATGATGGTGTGAACATGTACTTATTGTGCCCTATCATAAAAACCACAACTCATCAAAAAAGTCACAACCATGCATTCGAAAAAACCATAACCCTTCAATAGAAAGTGTCTGCTTTAAATAATATATAAATATAAAATATAGAAGATATACTAAATTGAGTGTTTTTAACTAGAGGTATTATAATAATTTAATATTTAAGTTAAGTTGGATATTTTAGTTGGTGGTATTATACCAATTAAACATTCAAGTTACCCGAGACTTTGAATTAGGGGTGACAATAAGGTTTGAAAATTAAATAGTAACGACTCAAGTTATTTTAATTCACTGTAGGTGTCAATTATGTAATTAAGAATTAAGGATTTATGAGGGATGTGTGAGAGACTGAGAGTTGCCCTCAAGTTTTTAAGCTAACAATTTAGTCCATTGTATTAAAAAATTTTAAAAGGTAAAAGACTAAATCCTAATTTAATTAAAAAGGGAGGGAACCCAAAAGGGGAAATAAGAAAAAACCTGCCATTTTGCAGCTTCCGGTTTCGCTTCTTCGTTTCCTCTTCTTGTTCGTTCCTCTTGTTCTCCTCTTCTTTTTCCATAGAGCTTTTAGGAGATAATACATAGAAGAGAACGTAGTCACGATTCAAAGGAACACGTCTAGAATGAAGCACACAAAGAAAAAGGACTAGGCGACCATGGCGCACTACTGACGTGGGGCGCCAGGCCCTAAACTACTGACTAAAGTTTGGGGGATGTCACGATCTAGGGGTACCCCCTAGATGTAACAAGTCGTATAGAACCCCGAAGGACTTCATACAAGCCACTTAGTCCTCATAACATAATAAATAGAACAATAAGAGTAAAACACTTTTACAAATCTAAAAAGTTTTTAATAAAAGAAAGTGGAAGTCTAGACACTTGTCTCAATATAGCCATCTATTACAATCTTGAATGAAATTGGGCCTAGCCCATACATCATGTCCAAAAAGGAAATACAAGAAGTTGAAACTAAAACAATAACTCCGTCCTCTAAGCATGATGACTCACCAAGCTTAGAATCTCAAGATCAACACTTAGCCACGAAATTGACAATCCTGACTGTCGGACCCTACATTTGGGAAAAATGTAGGCAAGAGTATGTGTTAGTACAAAATGCACTAAGTATGATAACTATGCATGAAAACATTTAAAACATGCAAAAAGGGACATTTCATTCCATGACATGCAATTTACTAAGTTAAACATCATATAAGAGGTAGTTGGAAAACATAAGTCATAACATCATCTTCAATGCAAACTAGCATCATCTTTAAAACCTTTGAACACTACAAGATACTTCTTGAATCATGTCTTAGTTCATCATTACTTTATGTGGGAATAAGCCTTAACCGACAAAAGACCTTGTGAGAGTCAACATGGAATCCGGTGACTCCCTCACCGAAAATGGGTGGTCTACTTGCCTAAGGTAGAACCGGTAACTCTTAGCTTAGGTGGATCCACTATCTAATAACCTACGGGGGCATGTAGTTATATGATACAAAGATTGCTACTAGAAACCCAGACATCAACTATGTGAAGATTTCCATCTCATGAGACATACTTGGGAAGCCCGGACTCTACTACGTAAGAGTTCCCACTTGGAAGCCCAGACTCAACTTCGTGTGAGCCTCCATTTCATTTCAATATCCACTCGGTGCTAATCATAAATCCCACAATTAGTTATTAAGTCTTAACTTAGCTCATGTCTTATGGAAGGATGTCCTTGACAACCAATCCAAGTTAGTTCATTATGATAGCTTATTAGATCATGCGTGAGCACTCATCACCATCCATGATCACTTTTACTCTTAGATCCAATTAGGTGAGAAAAGCCATTCAACCTTAGAATTCTTACTATTGTGAGAAAACCTTTCACATTAATGTTCATGTGAGTTCATGAGAATAACCTTTCAATGAACCCACAACAACAACATAATCATTGACACTTTACTCTCAAAGTGTCCTTACATGCATTTACATAAATCTCATAAAACATTCATAATCTCTTACTTACTCTTTCAAGGTTCGAAACCTACTTTCAATCATCACATCTAGAATTCAAAAATTAGACATGGATTTCATTATGATTTCATGAATCTATCACCTCATGCATCAATTCATAAAATTCCTCTTTCATCAACAAAGACCCACATTATAAGATCATAATTGAGAAATATAGGAATTACATGGGTTCTTGGGGATACATCATAAAAATCATAAGAAATCATAAATTCATGTTCATAATGACATAATTCAACCAATAGAATCAAGTTTAAAGGGAGCCCATGACTTTTGAATCAAACCCTACCAATTGGGAATTTCTATCTTTTGAAATTGAATGTTGAAGGAACTCCATGGATGAAAGGAACACATGGATGAAAGCTATCATACCTTGACTCCAAATGCTAGCCTTCAATGGAGCAACTTGACCCTTAGCTTGAAACCCTAGATGAATCCTTCTTCTTTAAGTTTTCTAGAGAGAGAATATTTGGGAGGAGATTTGAGTTCTTTTGGGGAGTTTGGAAGAATGAACTAAATGGTATGAATTTGGGGTTAAAAAGTCTTATATAGGGGCCTTAGACTTAGGAAAAATGACGTAGTATAAGAACTAATTAATTAGGAAAAGAGCCAACTGCCCCTAAGTCAACTGTCAACTGCCACTAAGTCAACTGTCAACTGCCACCAACTCACCAACTTATGGACCCAGTTGATGGGCCGTGGATGGACCTACGGTCCGTCCTGGTGAACCATGGTTGGTGGTCAAAGACTTTTTCTTGGACCCACGATACCTCCATCGGCGAATCGTGGATGGACCCACGGTTCGTCCTACACGTCCGTCAGTAGATTAAGAGATTTTGGCCCTGACCTACGGCCACTAGACCACAGGGTATGGACCTACCTACGGTCCGTTGGTCCCGCCATGGTCTATGCCTGGAAATTTCCTGAGGCACCTATCCACAGACTCACCTACGGTCCGTGGCCAAGGCCACAGGCTGTGGTTGGCCCTCGTGGATAGCACCTGAGAGTTCTGAAATCTGTTGACCTCCCTCTTTCAGATACGAGGTGTTACAGTGGCGCACTGCTGGTGTGAGGCGCCAGCCCCAAACTACTGGACAGAATTCCTAGCATCTTGGTGGCGCTTCCCCACCCCCTTACCTAGAATCTGACGATTTTTTATACTCAATTTAGGGTGCTAACTTGTTTAGAATGGGGGAAATTCTCCTAAACTCTCCTCGATTCTCAAAAACAACACGAATACGTAAGGAATTCAACACAATCCCTTTGGGGAACACAACTTTTACCAAAGATCAACAACACGAAAGAATTCACAACCTCCATTGTTCAAAGATTTGAACAAAAATCAATAACTCTTTGAATACAAAAATTTCATGGATAAATTCGGATATATGGAGTGAGGAAGAGCAAGTCCAACACTATGAGAAACCTTGCATACCTGGAAAGAACAATGTTCTTGGCGAAATCCACAAATCTTGAAGAACGCTTGAAACCATGCCCTTTTTCCTCTTAAAACCTCGCTCTAATTTTCTAAGTGTTTAGGAACGTGAAAAAGTGGTCCAAATTTGATTATACCCTTATTTGGGGTGAACAAAACGTGGTTAAGCCTAGTTAAAAAGGGAAAAGACCAAACTACCCTTCTAAAAACAAATGAGATGCCTTTAGTAGAGAGGCTTCACTCAAACGACCATAACTCTTTACCCAAGCTAGAAATTTAACAAACTTGGTGGCGTTGGAAAAATGACTCAAAGATCTTCAATTTGATAGGTCATGGGACACCTAAATCTTAATGTGTGAAAAAATACGATCGTTTGAAGTTGACCCAAAACTAAAAACGGATGGTGACTTGCACAAATTTCTCTTTAGTTCTTTTTGAAATCTGAGGTGTTACACCACTCCATTGAAGAAAATCCCAGTTATGAATGGGCTTTGGTCTCACATTAAAAAATGGTGGTTCTAAGTCCTCAAACAATTAGATTTTGCACCAAAACAATTTTGTGTAGGTTGAGTTTGATAAAAGTAACATTGTAGTTGAATGTACATAATTCAACGTGTCACGAGATGAGAATATTGGACAGCAAGAGAGGGTACATGGTACGAATGAATTATCTGCTGAATTTGGGAGTGCTTTAGGCAAATCCCATCATGTTACTAGTGTACTTCAGCACACAAAGCTCTGCCCAGTTTGACAAAGGTGTTAACAATTTGAGTCTTGTTACTCGAGACGTGAATAAGAATAGTGAGCATGTTGATAAACAAGTTGTTTTGACACATGAAAAGGAGTTCAGTGTTACAATGGACATAGCTGGTAAAGAAATCACTCCAAATACACCAACATGGTTTTTTCGAATTAAGAGGAGGCTAAAAACAATCTAAATGTTTCTAAAGAAAAAAAAAGGGAAATGAGTGCTTCTAAATGGGAAGACTTAGTTGAGGAAGAGGAAAATCTTACTTCACCTCCTATGAGTAAGTTAATCCCTCAAGCACCCAAATTTGTGCCTACAAGAAAGGCAAATCCATCTCATGATCCAAAAGTTATAATTTAAGGACTTAGTCCAACTATAACTTATGATATTGACTTGGGAAATGATGGGAATGATATGTTGGACATATGCTTTGCTAAGGTGGCCAAGGAAGGAGATGATCACTTTGACAACAAAGAAGTTGAAGCAACAAAATAAAAAATAAAGATAAATGGAAGGCAACATAGTTGGGATGGTAAGGTGACCGAGGAATTTGTTCCAAAGTACCTACCAATGTGACTAGCAAAGAGAAATCATATGACAATTTCAACAAGTTTAACAAGATCTAATAAATCCAAAAAAAAAAAAATTGATGAACTATTAAGTGTTGTTGGACAAATTTGAAGAATACAAAAAGAAAATACTTCAGGTTACTTTAGACAGACATACTATCTTTTTTAGTTCATACATATATAAATTGAAGTATGAGGTGATAACTCAACCTTATTATTGACTTTTATATTATTTCATTAATTATCTTCACTTGTAATATTATTATGGAGAGTAATATAAACTATATGATGATAATAGAATACCTAGTTTTCTATAGCTCTTATTTTCTTCATGCTTAATAAGTAGTAGAGGTTTATTATCTCATTAGGATTAGTAAGGAAAAACCTAGTCCCCTTGCTTGTATTCTTTTCTTTGAGGTTTCTGTTTTTATTTATTAAAAAAAAAAAAAAAAAACTAGCCCTAGGCACCACTTCTAGAGGATTCAAATTTAAAGAAAACACAAATTTTTTTTCTCCAAAAGTGCTTTTTATTTATTTATTTATTTTTTTTTATTGTAAAAGTTGTTTTGACAAAAAAAAGGCAGCTTAGCCAAACAAGCTCTAGATCTGAATAATAATCATTCTCACTCTAAGTTTATTTTTTCTTGACAGAAAAAACAAGAAAATACAGAGAAGCCTTATCTTCCTTGTCAAAACCGTTGTGAAAGGACATTTTCTGCTAATATAAATGACCCACTCAGTCCTAGCCACTACTAGAGGAAGTAAAATTTATTCTCAACAATGTTTATGCACTAGAATACTACAAGAATATATCCAACGTAATCCAACAAGTGAGATATGGAGAAGGTAGCCAGGATGTTTGCAGATCTTATCCCTACCTTTGAGATAGAGATACTATTTCCGATAGACCCATGGCTCAGAAAAACACTTATGCACTATAATGGTTACGGAAAAATATTTAATTCACAGAATTTAACTCTCATAACAACAGCAACAACAATAACAAAAACACCCCACCACCAACAACAACATATCCAAGGGGGTCTGAATGGGGTGGTGTGTACACAAACCATACTGCTACTTTGTGCAGCTAGAGGATGATGCTTCCAAACACATCCTTGCCTCAAGTAAGGCATATAAAATAAAATAAATTCGTTTAGTAGTGATGAAAAAAAGATTCTCTACTAAAACTCTCTATGGATTATGATGAACATAAATTATGATTTGAACCCGAAAAGATAGAACAAATTCAATAGAGTAAAATTGAAGTATTTGATTCATTGAGGTACCAAAAAACAATGTAATTCAGGAAGTCAGAGGTTAAAAAGACCACTGATGTGAATCAACGGTGCCGTAAACAAACATAGGACTACTGCCTCTGATATTTATCATATTATTATATTATATTATGCTAATACTAAAAGTGAGAAGCTCCTATGTTCAAAGTTAGATTATGATTTTGCCATTGCAATAAATAAAAATGTACTAAAATATCTAATTAAATATTAAACATTAGACAATAATATTTTAACCACAACTATTGAACTTCCAAAAACATAACAAAAACTTTCTACCTTCCGCAACAAATGTTATAATAATAATCATGAAGATAATTTTTGAGTATTTTTTTTTCTAGTATGATTGAGCTGCAGCAACGTTTTCTCCTTAATTAAAGAATTAAGAACAACAACAGTTACCTCTTTAAGTGCAAAGAACTTAATTGTTAGAGCACCTGAAGAGATGGAAGGATCAATAAAACCAACAACATAATATAAATTTTTACTGATAAAATGCATACAATAATTTTGTTCTATAGATTAATCATTTGTTGCTTTATTTTTTTATCGTAGTATCGGTAAATTTACCACCTTCAATATTAGTTGTTTTTTAGCTTAGCCATCAGTTTCTAAGTTGTTAAAATTTGATTAATATTTCATTATTTTACCTTTATTTCTTATTTGTGTATATAAATTTGAGGAAAAAATTAAAAATATAATTCATTTTACCTACCGTTAGCAAACTTAATTTATCAAATTTAGGCATTGCGCGCAAATAATTTATATAATCATACAAGGATAGTTCATAGTTGTTTTGAGCAAATGTCATGCGTGTAAATATAGTGATGAGCCAGTATACAACCAAGCATTTCTCTCTAGAATTCAACTTTCTCCCAAAAAAATAATTATTTGTTTTAAATTCATTAGGTCATAGTTTCGTGTTGTTTTTGTTCTGAAACCAACAAATAAAGCACAAACCAAACAACTTTTAATATTTGATAATATATTTCTTTTCTTGATTTTTTTTTTAATAGTTCAAATGCATTTTAATAGTATTCGTACAACTTTTAAATATATACTCATTTACATGAGGCACACGCGTATCTAGAACCTTGTTATTCATAAAGAGGGAAGCCACAAAGTTAAAAGTTGAAATACCATTTTATCCCTATCCTAATTTAAAATGTTATTAAATATCTAATAAGTTAAATATTAATTAATAAAAATATTTTCACAACCTTTTCACCTCCTAACTAAATTGCAAGTTAAAAAGTCATAAAGTGGTCATATAGTTACAAACTGACCAGTTCATAACATTTGATTAATACGTAATAAAAACTTTTGAAGATGAATATGCCAATTTAATGGTTAATTTTTGAATAAAATCATTTTATTGCAAGATCAATCTTTTCTTTAACATATTGTTTTCGAACATGCATTTAGTTTAAACTAATAATAAGAATAATATTGGTCAATAACATGCAAAACTTTTCATATTTCGAATGAATATAGACAATTTAAAGATTAGTTAATAGTTATGTAACTTAGTGAAATTCTATTAAATATTAAATAATTGCTAGATGTTGCCAAACTTGAACTTTTTGTTTTCCATCATTTAGTATCATTGAACACTAATGATGGATTTATATTGAAATTTGCTCATCAAACATTTTATATAAATTGATATGAATAATATGTCTTTCATCATGGAATGACAAAAAATCACCAGGTATGTAACAATTTACCCTTGATTTGTCACTTCCAATTTTATTTTCTTTGCTCATTTGTTCCTCAAATCATTAAGTAAAATGATGAAGCTTTTCTAAATTCTATGTAGATTTTATGAGATCGCGGAACAGAAAACTACTTTTAGAGTTTATCATAGTGCATTTGTTCCTAATTTCGTTGTTTTTAATTTTCTTCTTTTTTTTCAAGTTAAATATTGTATTTTTATTTTATTTTTTGATAATAATGTCCTATAAATATATATTGTACCAAATTTATCATTAACAATATGTTTAGATTGAATTTTTGGGATAAACGTGAAGCACACGTTTCCAGAACTAGTAGAGGGAAAAATGGTAAGTGGGAATTTCGGTAGACACAAATTTTATATATGAGATGTTAGAATTACAAATGCTTTCATTCCAAAAAGGCATGAAGTGCTGACTGTTGAATGACTAATGTACCCTCAAGGATCCATCAAAAAAAGAATATTATTTTTAACCAAAACACGTTCTTCTAACAAAAACTATGCTAGCAAGAGTTGAAACATTTAATTTACTTAATCCTATCCAAAAAGTGGAGAGATGGATTTAAAACTTTAAATGAGATGGTTAAATTTGGTAATATATCACAACACATTCAATTTATTGAATTCAAAATTTATTATTTATTTTATTTTAGTGGATGAATCGAGCAATACTATATAAGTCAGATTAACCCATAAACTAAATGATGCAAAGTTATTTGTATCCATGACCCCAAAATAGGTTGTTTTCGATAGACCCTTGGTTCATAAAATTGCCTATGCACTAGAATGGTTACTGGCAAATGTTTAATCCACAATATTTAACTTGCCTGATAACAACAACATACCTAGTGTCACGCCCCGAGCTACCCCGAGATGCGGACCACAAGTAACCGTAAGCTAACCTTGCTGGCATGATCATGAACATACTAACATACTAAAGATAAACTGAGAAATAAAACTGATGTGGAAGATAATAATAAGTAAAACTGAAATGATGGGGAATACGCATATACTAAAACTGAATATATAATCCGAGAGTTTAATACAAAAGAAAAACCAAACTCAATTACTAAGCTGAATCTAACTATGTCTTCCCTGCCACATTGCTTCAACAACAGCTTCTTAGCGACCTAAAAATAGCCTCTAACTAACTAGAAATGTTGGGACATGCCCCAGCTAAGTCTAGCAAAACTGAAACTAAAGGACTAAAATACTGAAGAGGTAACATGACTATTGTCCACGAAGAATGAGGACTCACCGCTGATACTGCTGAACTGGAGATCGGGAATCGATCTAAGCATGATCTGACTGCTGGGGACCTAAACCTACATCACGAGAAGATGTAGCGCAATATATGCGTCAGTACTTGAAAGGTACTGAGGATGCAAGATAGAGTAACGTTGAAATAAACATATAACTGAACAAACAATAAAACATGAGCATAATTTGAATATGATATAGATACTGAATACTGAGCTAGCTAAATGCAATGATCAATGTATAACATGCTAAGACAGAATATTGACTATACTGAAATGGTCAATGCAATAGAGTCTGACTGAACAGTGGGAGGAGCTATTAATAACCGATAATAAAACCACATGAGCTAAATATGGAGTCCGATGTATACGCCCCATCGAGAGAATCCAATACACCCGACCAAAGGTGTAGAGGCATGCTTGCGTGATCACTAAAATGATGCCCATAGAGGAGACTTACAACCTACGTGGCTAGTAGTTCTGGGATTATTTGGGTACGCTGAACACTAGTCCAACTCGGTATTATGCTACTCCCAATGGACTAAGTGATTTACACATTATGACTGAATTATTGTGATATACTAGATAGCTCAAAACGACATGCAAACTGAGAATGCACATAAATAACTGATAATGATATATTTCAAACTGAGGCATGTATATCTGAAATAGCTGAAATATCTGGCCTAGCATGTGTAATTCAAGAACTAAAGAACTATATAGCTAAGGTTTTGAAATTCATGCAATAGACTGAATATTAACATACTAATCTGATTTGGATCATTCTAATAGCTAAGAACCCAATAATACTAACATTCAAGAAACCCTAGGTCTAGTCATGTTAAGGGAATCAAGTAACTGACTGAAAACTAGGGACCTAATGGGTGAAAGGAACCCACTAGTGAAATCCCACATACCTGGTGATGAATTCCACGGAGAAATCTTTGGATTTCGTGGCTAGAATTGGAGGAAACTTGCTGCATTCGTTAACTTAGGGTTGGTCACCTTTTTCTCTCCTTTCGATTCTAATTTTCTAATTTTTGATTAAAGATTTGACTTGGGTAAGTTCTAGTTATGTTTATAGGCTTAAACTGACTAAAACAATGAAATTTAGGGCTAAAATAACATAGTTTAGGTGTCCAACGAATAAGGAAAAGACCGAAATAACCCTGACTTAAATTGTAGAAGGGCTGACCACGGCCACCTTCACGGACCGTGAAAGGGACCACAGACTATGAAGTCGGTCGTGGTCTGGACTTGGTGACTACTAGTTGAGGGTCTGTGTCCACGAGCCCTACCATGACCCTTGTGAAGGACCACGGACTGTGAAAGTGTCCGTGGTCTCCACTTGGGATGTGGTCTAGAGGGACTGGCAAGGGGGATTACTCGTAAGGCTCCATGGACGCCCCCACGAGCCATGTGAAGGACCACGGACCATAAAGGTCCTTGTGGTCCTCACTTAGACGTGGGGGTCTAAGGGGCTGGCTAGGGAGGTTCACTGCCTCGACTCTACGGGCGCCACCATGACCCGCCATCAAGACCATGGACCGTGAAGGTGCTCGTGGTCTGATGTCTGGGCCTGGTGACTTCCAAGTCAAGACCATAAGCAGGTCTATGGATCGTGCACCCTATCACGGTCCGTGAACCCTGCCGTGGTTCACTGCTTCAGGTATTTTTTTGTAATTTTTTTCTGGGTCTGATTTTCTAGGTGTTAGAGTATCTCCCCCTTGGGATCATTCGTCCTCGAATGAAGAGTAAAGTAGTTGACATGGAGGGAATGAGTTGCAACCCTATAAAGGCTGATTTTTAACTGAATGGAGCTCCAAAAACATGCAAATACACTGAAAATGCAAGTACAGACTGAAGGAACATGATACTAAGACTGATTTCTTGCATGAATGACTAAAAAACTGAAGAGGAACTATTACCTCAAGCTGGAGTAGAATCGGAAGGATAGAGGTGAGGATACTTGGCTTTCATGGTTGCTTCTGCTTCCCAAGTAGCTCCCTCTACAGACTGACTCCTCCACCAAACCTTGACTGAAGCGACTTCCTTGTTTCTCAACCTTCTAATCTGACGATAAAAATCTCAACTAGTACATCCTCATAAGAAAGGCTATCATTTACAGCCACACTCTCTAATGGCACTACGGATGCTGGATCACCCACACACTTCTTCAATAGTGAAATGTGAAAGACTAGATGCACTGCTGCTAATTCTGCTGGCAACTCTAGCTCATAAGTGTCACGACCCCCTAGTCGTAACACAGCGTACTCGACCCCGAAGGGGTCTAATACAAGCCTCATAGCATTCTTGAACATAAGAACATAGGAAAATAGAGAAGAATTAAAAACTTTCTTTACTATCAAAGACATTTTCATTAAAAAGCAAGCGGAAGACTTTTTAGACTTTATACACTATGTCTCAGACCATCTAATACTTTGAATACAACGTTGGGACTTAGCCCATACAAAAGCTTTAACATAAACTAAAAGACATAAAAGGAACATAATGGGTTTGTCCTCGAAACTATGAGGATTCACCAAGTCTTCATCTACAAGCACCTTAGAAACCTATCTTTCAAGCATAGAACATCAACATCTCCAAGCCCTACACTTTAGTAAGAAAAGGGGAAGAATGGGGTTAGCACATTAGATGTACTAAGTATGGAAGCCATGCAAAAATCATGCTTAAAAGAGACATTTAATTGAAAGTCATACTTTTATGCCATTTTGGTAAAACTTCATGAACCTTAAGCCTTCACCTCAAGTAACCCTCAAGCTATACCTTGTGCAATGCATGGATAGCATCCCATACCACCACCCACACTAAGGCACCACCTTAAGGTCACCATAAGTGAACTTACCATTCATCCTTTCCACCTTTACACAATAAAGAATATAATAGACATAAACAATACATGAATCACATCATCACATTAAGACCAATGCCTAAGACAACTCTAAGTCATACTTGTGAAATGTGCAAGTAGCATCCCATACTACTACTCACACTAAGTAGTCCTTTGATGTCACCATAGGCACGGCACATTCATAAACAATAGTCATGACAAGGAAGTAACTCATAATACAATCCAAGTATAGCATGCATCTTTACATTTAAGCATATAAGTATTTAAGAGTCAACATTCTTCATTAGCTTCATCACATTAAGAGAACCTTCATTCATTAGACATTAGATCAACATTCTTATAAATGTCATTATAAGAGCCCATTCATTCATTAACATTATATAAGAACACACCATGACCTCCCTCAAATGCCTACTTGTGCAATGCATAGATGGTGTCCCAAACCAACACCTAAACTAAGTAGTATATCCTTAAGAAGCCATAGTTCATTAACATTCTTTGTGGGGTAAGCCTTAACCGATATAGACCATGTGAGCTTGACATGGAATCCCGGTGTCACCTTCACCGGATAAAGAGATTCCTACTTGCCTAAGGTAGGACCATTGTTCTTTAGCTTAAGTGGATCCACTAGCTAGACCTATGTGGGCACATAGTTTTTGGGATAGGGAGATTACTACTAGATGCCCCGCCTCAACTCAGATGAGCATCTATCTCAAGAGATTGCTACTAGGTACCCCGTCTCAACTCACATATGAACACCCATCTCAATCCATATCCACTCGATGCTTAGCATTATTCCCCATGGAGTGCATTACATTCATTACATTAGTTCATTATGGGATAAGGGATTGCTACTAGATACCCCGCCTCAACTCCCGGATGAGAATCCATCCCAAACCCAACATTCACTAAAACGGGATATAAGGAGTGTTACTAGATACTCCGCCTCAACTACCGGATGAGCATCCATCCCATCCCAACATTCATTCATTCATTGGAAAGCTTATAGATTCAAAGATGAGAATAGCCTTTCACCTAAGAATCCCCTTATTATGAGGAAGTACTTTCACAACAAGTCATTAACATTCATTAGAGTACAGTATAAGAATAGCCTTTCGAATAGTACTTCATCATTAATATTATCATTAAACTTCATTCATTCATTCATTCATTAATGTGTGTGTGTATGTGAGAATAGCCTTTCACATAATCACTATTATCCACAAGTGTTAATAGAAAGATAACATTCAATCCTAACACAATTAGCTTATAAACATGATCATAATTCATTCGTTTAGATCACACACATGCTTCACATCACATTCATATATACAACATCATGATAATACTTCAATTCCTCACACTATGCCTTCAAGGCCATGATCACAATGTACATAGTAAGTAAACACCTCCACCTTTTAAGTGGATCAACAATTCAAGCACAATTTTACTTTAACATGAAATTACGTCAAACTTGCCCTTTCAAGGCTATGATCACAAATCCTCAATTCACCAACAATTCACCATAATTAGGCATAGATGATGATACAATTCATTAATCTAAATCAATTTAAGCATAATTCATCAACATACATTCATGATCAACAAACCCACTTCATATGACACAATTTAGAAATTGAGAGGAATCATGGCTTCATAGAGTAAAATCATCAATTAAACATCAGTATAATCATAATTTGACATTAGAAACCATTTGAAAACATTTAAGGAAAGAATCGATGAGATTGAGTAAAAACCTAGATTTTCATACTTTGAAATCACCTTTGAATTGGCTCCTTGAATGGAAAATCAGATAAGGATCAAGACTACCATACCTTGCTATTGATTCCCCACAAAAATTGAAGAAGAAACACCTTGAAATCCCCAACCCTAGCTTGAACTTGACCTTGATCTCCAATAGAGTTTCTAGAGAGGACTTTTTAGGAGGGAAGGGTTTTGATTTGGGGTTTTAAAATAATAGAATGTAAAATAGAGTTTAACAATTTTAATACTCTTAAAATATGTAAATAAACCCAAAATAACCGTCCAAACACTTAACTAGCCAAGGAAGGAATTTACCAAACCACCTTTGGCGTGGCCGTGTCTTTGACAGCACACAGGTGCCATTCACGAGACCTAGACTCATAGACTGTACTGTTGGTCCATGGTATGGGTCAGAGAGGTGCATTTGGGGGCCATGACCTACGGAGGCCATCCGCAGGGCGTGGATAGACCTACGGGGCGTGGACCCCTTTAGTAGGTCACCCTATTTTGGGCTGCCTTATGGTTTCCTTGGGGTTTGGGGTTTAGACTTAAGGTCCTCCTCAAGGACCCTTAGGGTGGTCCTTGGGGGGTCGTACTTTGATTTCTAACCCCTAAACACCTCAACCATGGCTTGAGACAACATAAAGCACCATCAAACCTCACACCAAACTCTAACACACATATATTAGGCTCTAGTTTCACTTATTCGATTTTAGGGTCGTTACAATAATCCACTTTACCAATCCTTTTCAAGATCCGATAATGGCCTACGTATCTAGGACTGAGCTTCCCTTTCTTGCCAAATCTCATTACCCCCTTCATTGGTGACACTTTTAGGAAAACCCAATCATCAACTTGGAGCTCTAGTTCCTTTCTCCTTACATCTGCATAAGACTTTTTGCCACTCTAGGCTGTCTTAAGTCATCTCTAATAAGTTGCACTTTCTCCATAATATAAAGGAATGGTTTGGCCCTATCAAGGCTGCTTCACCTACTTCAAACCAACTAATATGAGATATGTATCTACACCCATACAATTCCTCATAAGGGGCCATCTGAATGCTAGAATGGTAACTATTGTTGTAAGTGACTCTATAAGAGGAAGGTGATCATCCCAACTACCCTTGAAATTGATCACACAAGCTCTCAACATATCCTCTAAGGTCTGAATGGCATGCTATTGCTGACCATCCATTTGTGGATGAAATGATGTGCTAAGATTAACCTGAGTACCAAGACCTTTCTAAAACGACTTCCAGAAATAAGAGGTAAACTGAGGACCTCTATCTGAGATGATAGACAAAGGAACCCCATGCAACCTCACAATCTCATTAATATAAAGCTTGGCGTAGTCCTCCACCGAATCTGTAGTCTTGACCTCCAAAAAGTGAGAAGACTTAGTAACTCAGTCAACTATCACCCAAATGGAGTTATGCTGTCTGCGAGTACGAGGTAAACTTGTGATGAAGTCCATATTGATCACTTCCCACTTCTAAGTAGGAATGTCAATCTCTTGAGTCATACCTCTTGGTTTCTGATGTTCTACCTTGACTTGTTGGCAATTGGGGCACTTAGCCACAAAATCTGCTATATCTCTTTTCATACCATTCCACTAATAGACTTTTCGCAGATCGCGGTACATCTTAGTGGTGGCTGGATGGATAGAATATCTGGAGTTATGGGCCTCTACAAGAATATACTGTCTTAACTCGCCCAAATTAGGAACACATAATTGACCCTGGTAGCGAAGCACACCATTTCCCCCGTGGGAGAAAACCTTAACTCTCTGTTGGTGGACTGCACCCTTGAGTTCAAGTAATATCGGATCACTATCTTGCTTTTCCTTAATATCCACCATCAAAGAAGATTCTTCCCCATTCTAAGCCATTACACCACCATCTAATATTCTCATAAGACGAATGCCTAGGTGAGCAAGTCTGTGAACATCCTTTGCTAGCTCCTTTCTTTCTTCCTCAACATGTGCTACACTACCCATAGATAGTCTGCTAAGGGCATCTGCTACTACATTTGCCTTACCAGGATGGTAATGCACACTCATGTCATAATCCTTGAGGAACTCAAGCCATCTTCTCTAGCGAAGATTCAACTCTTTTTGGGTGAACACATACTGAAGGCTCTTATGGTCTGTGAACACATCTACATGAACACCATATAAGTAGTGCCTCCAAATCTTGAGTGCAAACACCACCGCTGTAAGCTCGAGGTCATGAGTTAGATAATTCTTCTCATGCACCTTAAGTTGTCTGGAAGCATAAGCTATAACGTTACCTCGTTGCATCAACACACAACCTAGGCCGACTCTGGATGCATCACAATAAATCACATAACCATCTAAACCCTCTGGTAGATTCAAAACAGGAGCTGTAGTCAACCTAGTTTTCAATTCTACGGAGCTTTTCTCATAATCATCTGACCACTGAAACTTGACCATCTTCTGTGTCAACCTAGTCAATGGTGAGGCTATGGAAGAAAATCCTTCCACGAACCTTTTCTAATAACCCGCTAGAACCAAGAAACTTTTGATATTGGTAGGAGAGGTAGGTTTGGGCCATTGTCTCACTGCCTCTATTTTTTGGGAATCTACTCGAATCCCTTCACTAGACACTATATGCCCAAGAAAAGAAACCGACTGCAACCAAAACTTGCACTTGTTAAATTTGGCGAATAACTGGCGATCTTTGAGAGTCTGCAGAATAACTCTCAAATGACTCACATGTTCTTCCTTATTTCTAGAGTAAATGAGGATATCATCAATAAAGATGATAACGAATAAGTCCAAGTACTGCTTGAACACTGTGTTCATCAAGTCCATGAAAGCTGCAGGAGCATTGGTTAGTCCAAATGACATAACTACAAATTCATAATGACCATAACGAGTCCTAAAGGCTGTCTTCGTAATGTCACTATCTATGACTTTAAGCTGATGATAACCCGATCTGAGGTCTATCTTTGAGAAATGACTAGCACTATGAAGTTGGTCAAACAAGTCATCAATCATGGGGATGGGATACTTATTCTTGATTGCAACCTTGTTCAACTGCCTATAGTCAATGCACATTTTGAGAGAACCATCTTTCTTCTTTATGAACAACACTGGTGCACCCCATGGCGAAATACTAGGTCTGATGAAGCCCTTGTCTAGAAGGTCTTTCAACTGCTCCTTCAATTTCTTAAGCTCAGCTGAGCCATTATATAAGGAGGAATATAAATAGGCTGGGTATCTGGAAGGAGATCAATTCCAAAGTCGATTTCCATATCGGGAGAAACTCTGGGAAAATCTTCTGGAAATACTTCTGGAAACTTGTTAACCATTGGAACTAACTCAAGAGTTGGGTTTTCAGAGCTTGAATCCTTAACCCAAACTAGATGATAGAGATAACCCTTAGAGATCATCTTTCTGGCCTTAAGGTAAGAAATGAATCAACTTATTTGCACTAAGCTACTACCCTTCCATTCTAAGATTGGTTCGTCTGAAAAATGAAAATGAACAATCCTAGTTCTACAATCAACTGAGGCATAACGGGAATGTAATCAATCCATGCCTTGAATGACATCTAAGTCTAACATTTCTAACTCTACAAGATCTGCTGAGGTGTCTTTCTGAGAGACTGTGACAGGGCAATTTTTGTATACCCATCTAGCTATGACTAGGTCACCAACTAGAGTAGAGACTAAGAAAGGTTCTGGACTAACATCAAACTTAACTGCTATATAAGGAGTTACAAAGGAAAGAGTAGCCCTTGGATCTAACAAAGCATAAACATCGAGATCAAAGACTCGTAACATACCAGTGACTACATCAGGAGAATCTTCCTGATCCTGGCGAGCCTAAAGAGCATAGAGCCTGTTTTGGCGCTGTCCGCCACCTGTACCAGAATAGTTACCCTCCTGAGTTGGGCGATCTGCTGGTGCTTGTGAAGTTGTAAACTGGGCTCGATTAGCATTGCCTCCTTGACCCTGCTTAGAAAGACAATCCCTCAATCGTGACCAGACTGACCATACCCAAAGCATCCTTCCTTTCCTGTAAGGCACTCGCTCGGATGGTTCTTACCACACTTAGGGCAAGTTGGGTAGGTTTTGGTACTTGTAACACTCCCCTGAGACTTAGAACCTGATGCCATACTTTTCTGATCATTACGGAACCTGGAGGATGGAATACTAGCTGATGAAGGTGCTGGAGTTGAAAATTTATGCTGCCCTTGCAAGAAATTTCCACTACCCGATTTCTATTGAGAATAATCTTAGTTTCTAGTCCTAGCCTTCTTGTTCTCCTTAGCCTATTCCTTAAGCTTATCACCCTTAACTTGCTGAGCGTGAGTCATAAGCCTAGAAAAGCTCATATCTCCCAGCAACATATCATTCCTAAATTCTGTTTTCACCAAGTCTGACACTCTATAAAGAAACTTGTTCATTTGGGCTCTAGAATCAACCACCATGTGTGAAGCATTCCTAGAGAGTTGGGTAAACTTGAGCCCATAATCTTGGACTGTTATGCTACTCTTGCCTTAAGTTCATAAATTCCTGAGATTTTGCCTCCCTTAGCTCTCTTGGG
Source organism: Solanum pinnatisectum (assembly GCA_035578085.1). Taxonomy (NCBI): domain Eukaryota; kingdom Viridiplantae; phylum Streptophyta; class Magnoliopsida; order Solanales; family Solanaceae; genus Solanum; species Solanum pinnatisectum. The sequence goes on along the minus strand of CM069082.1, from coordinate 30,306,171 downwards.
AAAAACTTGTCCAGAAAGGTCTCACTAAAGCAATCCCAAGAGATAGGAGCTGGATCTGTACCTCTGTTCTCCTTCTACTCAGTATACCAGATATGAGCTACATCCTTGAGTTGGTAAGATGCTAACTCAACCCAATCATTCCTAGTTACCTCCATCACTTCAAAGATCTTCTTGACCTCATCAATGAAGTTTTGGGGATCTTCTCCAACCTGCGATCCTAAGAACACTGGAAGATTCATCCTAACAAAGTCTCGCACTCTGGCTGCAGCTGACCCAACATTAGCATTTTTTGGAGCTGGAGCTCGCTGGTTATTCTGGTTGGCCACACTCTGAGCCAATATCTGAATGGAGTTCCTGAACTCTACATTCGAGGCTTCTTGATCTGGGACAAGAAGAGTTGCATTTGCGTTCTTGGCATTCGCATTTCTAGCGTTAGCTATATGAGGAAACATGATCACACTGAAATGTAGAATGTCGAGTAAGAATAAAATTAGATCATACCTTACGTACGATAAGAGTAACAAGAAAATGAATATTTTTTCTAAAACACTCCGTAGCCTCCCTCTCATTAGATGTGGTGCAGTAAACACCCATGAAAAAGACTCCACTTAGTGCGGCTTTTCAGACATCCTAGGACTCTTAAATCTAGTGCTCTGATACCAAGTTTGTTACTCCCTGAGCTACCCCCGAGACGCGGACACGGGACCTAGGACCACAAGTGACCCTAAGCTAACCCTGCTGTCATGATCATGAGCATACTAAAGATAAACTAAGAAATAAAACTGATGCGGAAGCTAATAATAAGTAAAACTGAAATGATGGGGAATACCCATTTACTAAAACTGAATATATAATCTAAGAGTTTAATACAAAAGAAAGACCAAACTCAATTACTAAGTTGAATCTAACTATGTCTGAAAATAGCCTCTAACTAACTAGATATGTTGGGACATGCCCCATCTAAGTCTAGCAAAACTGAAACTAAAGGACTAAAATACTAAAAATATAACATGACTATTGTCCTCGAATAATGAGGACTCACCATTGATACTGCTGAACTGGAGATTGGGAACCGATCTAAGCATGATCTGACTACTGGGGACCTGAACCTACATCACAAGAAGATGTAGTGCAATATATGTGTTAGTACTTGGAAAGGTAATGAGCATGCAGGATAGAGTAAAGCTGAAATAAACATATAACTGAACAAGCAATAAAGCATGAGCATAATCTGAACATGATATAGATACTGAAGACTGAGCTAGCTAAATGCAATGACCAATGATAACATGCTGAGATTGAATACTGACTGTACTAAAATGGTCAAAGTAATAGAGTTTAATTGAACTGTGGGAGCTACTAATAACTGATAATAAAACCACATAAGCTAAATGTGGAGTCTAATGTATACGCCCCATCGAGAGGACCCAATACACCTGACCAAAGGTGTAGAGGCATACTAGCGTGATCACTAAAATGATACCCACAGATGGGGCTTCCAACCTACGTGGCTAGTAGTTCTGGGACTATTTGGGTATGCTGAACCCTAGTCCAACTCGGTATTATGCTACTCCCAATGGATTAAGTGATTACCACATTATGACTGAATTACTATGATATATTGGATAGCTCAAAACGACATGAAAAATGAGAAGCGCATAAATAACTGATAATGACACATTTCAAACTAAGGCATGTATATCTGAAATAAGTTAAATATCTGGCCTAACATATGTAATTCAAGAACTAAAGAACTACATAGCTAGGGTTCTGAAATTCATGTAATAGACTGAATACTAACATACTAATCTGATTTGGATCACTAACAGCTAAGAACCCAGTAATACTAACATTCAAGAAACCTTAGGTCTAGTAATAATAAGGGAATCAAGAAACTGACTGAAAATTAGGGACCTAATGGGTGAAAGAAACTCACTAGTGAAATCCCACATACTTGGTGACAAATTCCATGGAGAAATCTTTCGATTTTGGGGCTGGAACTGGAGGAAACTTGCTGCATTCTTGAACTTAGGGTTGGTCGCCTTTTTCTCTCCTTTCTCTCCTTTCGCTTCTAATTTTCTAATTTTTGATTAAAGATCTGACTTGGTTAAGTTCTAGTTATGTTTCTAGGCTTAAACTGACTAAAACCATGAAATTTAGGGTTAAAACGATGTAGTTTAGGTGTCCAACGAATAAGGAAAAAATTGAAATAACCCTGACTTAAACTGTAGATGGACTGATGACGACCACCTTTATGGACAGTGAATGGGACAATAGACCGTGAAGTTGGTCGTGGTCTAGACTTGGTGACTACTAGCTTAGGGTCTGAGTCCACGAGCCCTACTACAGCTCGTGTAAAGGACCACAGACCGTGAAAGTGTCCGTGGTCTCCACTTGGGCTGTGGTCTGGAGGGACTTGCTAGTGGGCTTACTGGTAAGGCTTCACGGACGCCCCCACAGGCCATTTGAATGACCACGGACCGTCAAGGTCCTCGTGGTCCTCACTTAGGCATGGGGGTCTAAGGGGCTGGCTAGAGAGGTTCACTGCCTCGACTCTACGGGCGCCACCACGACCCGTCATCAAGACCACGGATCGTGAATGTGCTTGTAGTCTGATGTCTAGGCTTGGTCACTTCCAAGTCAAGACCACGGGTAGGTCTACGGATCGTGGACCCTATCACGGTCTATGAACCCTGCTTGGTTCACTGCTTCAGGTATTTTTCTATAATTTTTTTGTTGGGTCTGGTTTTCGAGGTGTTACACCTAATGTGCATGCAAACCTTACCTTTAATAGAGAAGAACTTTCCAAACACACTCTCACCTCAAGTAAGGTATATCAAAGCAATTAAACTCATCTTAAAGTAATTCAAAACAAAAACTGATGTAGAAGTTCAACATAGAGACACAAAATCAAATTCTCCACATAAAATGAAGTATGAATAACCTAAATTATGATGTCAAACCAAAAAGATATACAAACGAACAGGTTCAAAAGAGAAAATTGAAGTACCAGATTCATCGAGGTACCAAAAAACAATAGAATTCAATTCGTCTGAGGTAATCAATACCATTGTTTGTGAATTATAGATAGCGCAAAGTAAACAGAGGAAATCTGTATGAGTTTAATTGCTTTGATATGCTTTACTTGATCCGATAGTGTGTTTGGAACCAGACTCCTCTGGTATGTTTGCGTACACACTACCCTCTCCAGACCCCACTGGTATGTTGTTGTGTAAAAGGGTTACTTCTTGCATCTGGGTAAGCATTAGTACCATTTCTTTCTTTTATTGCTCTCATCTATGAATAAACTTATGCTCATATTCATACCGTTGTTTCTAATTCTCTCGTGATTTTACAACTTTGGAAATAATCATCATAAGTATCGGGACTTCGAATATGTTGGAATAATATTTCAAAGTTTGAGTAGGAATACTAATTTGTTTAGGATTTTTTATATTTTGTATTTATTCAATTAATGTTTAGTTAGGATTTTATATAGGAATAAGTTTTCTAGTCCTAGTTTAATTAACTTCTTACTATTATAAATGAGGATGTTGTTAGTTATTTTCCAATATATAGAAAAGAAAGATCTATAGAAAAATAGAGAGAACTTTTGAGTTTATGAATAAAATATTTTCCTTCTGAATATTGTGCCATTTTTTTTCCCACATTTATGCTTCTTATTCTCTTGCTACAACAATATGTTCAAGGATAGTTACTTCATCTTAAAAATTATGTGCAAATATTTGTTGTCTTCTTTGAAATGCTTTAGTAATAGTAATATTATTGTCAAGAATTTTATTCAGCTGTTAATTGTATGTTACAGTTGTTTGTGGAGACATTTACTTTCAACAAATTTCAAACGTGTTTAGTAGGTCCTAGCTTTTAGGTTTCAATTATTGCTTGTGGTTAAGCTATTTCCTTTTCTTTAGGAGTCCTAGAAGGTAGTTTATTGTTTGGTTATCTATTTAAGAGTCCTATTGTAAGTTGGTTTCTGCATCTCCAACAATAAGAAGTTTTCTTTTCCTTCAATATTTTTTCTTTGTTCTACTCGTTACTTTATTAACATTTGGTATCTGAGCTAGAAAGAGAGTTTCTCATATCGAGTGTAAGTGTTGGTACTGCATATTGAGAGTTTTTTTTGCAGTACTATTGCAGTAGCAAAACTTAAGCCTCCAAAATTATTGTTAAGCCTGCTATTCCACGCTTTGATGGCCATTACGACCATTGGAGCATTTTGATGGAGAATTTCCTTAGGTCCAAGGAGTTCTGGCCAGTTGTTAGCATTGATGTGCAAGAGCGAGCGACTAGTACTTCTTTGTCAAAAGTACAAAAGGCAGAGTTGGACTGTGTAAAGATCTCAAGGCAAAGAATTATCTTTTTGAAGCTGTTGATTGCTCAATATTGGAAACTATTCTTTGCAAAGATACTTCTAAGAAAATATGGAACTCCATGAAGAAGAAGTATCTGGGAACGACGAAGGCAAAAAGGGCACTATTGCAAAAACTTCGCGCTGATTTTGAGACATTACAAATGAAGATGGGAGAATCAATTTCATATGACTTCTTGAGGACTATTGCAATAGCAAATAATATGTGGATTCATGGTGAAAAGCTGGAAGATGTCACCATTATTGACAAGATCCTTCGCTTCATGACATCAAAATTCAACTATGTTGTTTGTTCAATTGAGGAATCAAAAGAAACTACTAAACTTTCAATTGATGAATTGCAGAGTTCACTATTGATTCACGAACAAAAAATGAATTGAAAAATTATCGAGGAACAAGCTCTTCAAGTCTCATCCAACTATTACTCAACAAAATGTGGTGGTTGCAGAAGAGGAAGAGGGAGAGGAAACATTTCTGGTGGTGGGAGGCACTCGCATTAGAAATTTGAAGAAAATTCTTCAAATTATCAAGGAAGGGAAAGAAGTTCTGAAAGCAACAATAATTTAGGTCATTATAAGCCGAAGTCAGTAGACAATTCAAAGGTTGAATTCTATAGATGTCATTTGTTAATGGCCTATCAAGAGAAAGAACACGAAGGAAATTCAGCAAAATATCTAGTACTTAGACATAGGTTGCAACAATCATGTGTGTGGAAACAAATCAACTTTCTCCACATTAGATGAGTCATATCGAGATTCTGTTCAGTTCGAGAATGATTCAAAAGTTGCAGTCACAGGAAAAGGATAGGTAACCATTCAAACTAAAAGGAATATTTGTCAAATAATCTCTGATTTCCTTTATGTTCCAGAGTTAAAGTCAAATTATTTGAGTCTTGGTCAATTGGAAAAGAAATGGTATGAGATTGTCATTAAAAAGGGATTATTCTGGATCCAAGATGATAATTTGGGCTTAATTGCTCAAGTTAAATTATTGCAAATAGAATGTTTCCTCTCCATCTCAATAATATACAACAATTATGCTTTTTAGCAAAAACAAGGACATGATGCCTGGTTGTGGCATTTTCGATTTGGGCATCTCAATTTTGTTAGATTATGAACCTTGCAACAAAAAAATATGGTGATTGATCTTCCTCAAATTTTATCTCCATCTGAAATTTGTGAAGAGTGTGTGGTTAGCAAGAAGTCTCGCAAATCTTTTCCACAAATGGGTTCATGGAGAGCAAAGAAGGCACTTGATCTTATCCATTCTGATATTTTTGGACTGATAACACTCTCTTCTAACAGAGGTAAAAGCTACATAATTACCTTCATTGATGATTTTACAACGAAAAGTTGGGTATATTTTTTGCAGGTGAAATCTGAAGCTTTTCAAAACTTTAATGTACTTGTTGAAAAGGAGATTGGTAGTCCAATAAAAGTTCTTCATTCAGATCATGGGGGAGAATATAACTCACATGAATTTACAAATTTTTGTGAGTTTCATGGAATCTAGAGGCAACTTACAGTAGCTTACTCACCCCAACAAAATGGAGTCTGTGAGAGGAAAAATTGCACTGTTATGAATGTGGTGTGGAGCATTCTGACAAGCAGTGGACTTTCTAGAAGTTTTTGGCCTGAACCAGTCTATTGGAGTATCCATATCTTGAATAGGTGCCCCACTTTTGCAGTTAAAAATATGACACAGGAGGAAGCATGGAGTGGAAAACGAACAACTGTAGATCACTTCAAAATATTTGGGTGCATTGCATATGCTCATATTCCTGATCAAAAGAGAAAGAAGCTAGACGACAAAATGTATTTTTCTCGGTGTTAGTGATCAATCAAAAGCTTACAAGTTTTATAATCCTAACAATAAGAAAACATTGATTAGTTGGGATGTCATCTTTGATGAAATCAGTTTTGGCCGTGGAACGAAAATTTCGTGGGAGAAAAAATTCCAGTTTGCCTTCATGGAGAAAAGGATGAAGAAGCAATTAAGCCACAACAACAAGTTCCAGCTGTTGCTCAAGATATCAATTATGGATGTTCTGAAACTTCACCAGATATAATGACAATATGGAAACAATAGTTGATTCACGTGCCCGTCGTGTTCAAAGAAGGCCATCATGGATGACAGATTACGAGGCAAGATGAATTCATCTATTTAAATATCCTCTCACTCATTTTGCTCTATTTTAAGATTGTGATCCAAACTTCAGAGATTGTTTTGGGATGCGCTGAGAGGCACGGCACCCTAACCCCTTTGCCCAGAATTTTATGAATTTCCTCCTTCATTTTTCAACTCTAAACCCTCTAAACTCGATTGGTTCTTTCCCCACACACTTAGAATCATCAATACCCTCAATATACATCAGATTCTACTCGGAAAACATAACTAATAACATGAATCAATCTCAAGAAAACTCCAATCAACAAAACCCAAAAGAATTCAACGTATTTCATCAAGAACTCAAGGATTTACTTTTAAATCTAATAACTTCGCTGAAATTGAATCATGATTGGTGCGTTGGTGAACTAACCCAACATTATGTGATCTCACATACTTTGTAGGGATCACCCCCGATGAAATCCACATGCTAAACTCGACAATCTTGACGAATCTTGCTTCTCATCTCCCTTCTCCTCTTATTTTCTCTTCTGTCCAAGCCCTAGCGTGTTTTTATAAAAGCGTAAACTGATCAAATTTTGATTAGACCCTAACTTAATTATCAAAAATGAAATAAAATAATTGGTCAAGGAAAAGACCAAACTACCCTTTCAAAATCCTGATTGAACTTTCCTTATACCAATAACTCAACTTCCAAAGGGCATAATTCACTCATACAAACTCATAATTACGCAAACTCAGAGGCTTTGGAAAGATCATTCCAAGAGCTTTCCTACCATATCTGGAAGTACCTCTAAATCATCCTGATCTAAAAGTTATGGACGTTTGAAATTGGCCAGAACTCAACTTATTGTAATTTAACAAAATTTCCAAATTTTTCATTCTTTCCAAAAATGACTATTTCCAATTATTAGCTTCTTCTTAGTTATTTCAAATTCTAAAATATTACAATATCTCCCCCTCGGGAACATTCGTCCTCGAATGAGATAACTTTTACTAGTCTAAGGGTGTAACATGCAACATTCAGTTCAAGCACCCACAAGCAAATGCAAAACAACATGCCAACTAATAAATAAATACTAAGAATGGATTAGTACCTTAATTCAGAACATCTACGGATTCGAAGAGATGTGGATATCTCTTCTTCATACCCTCCTCAGCTTCCCAAGTAGCTTCTTCAACAAATTAGTTCTTCCAAAGGACTTTGACTAATGCTACCTCTTTTGTTCTCAACTTGCGAACTTGGCGATCTTGAATTTGAACCAGAATCTCTTCATAAGATAAACTATCCTTGATCCTAATATTTTCAGTTGGTATGATCAAAGAAGGATCGCCCATGCACTTCTTCAACATGGAGATGTCAAACACCGAATGAACCGTGATTAACTCTTGCGGTAGGTCCAACTCATAAGCTACACGACCTACCCTTTTCGATATACTATAAGGGCCAATATACCGGGGACTAAGCTTCCCTTTCTTACCAAATCTCATAACACCTTTCATGGGTGAAACTTTAAGATACACCCAATCATCTACTTCAAACTCTAACTCCCATCTCCTAACATCAGTTTAGGATTTCTGACAACTCTGCGCCATTTTTAACCTCTCTTGAATCACTTTCACCTTCTCCATAGTTTGAGGAACCAAAGAGCTTCAGAAGGATCCATTTGGATGCTCGAGTGGTAACTATTGTTGTAAGCAAACTCAATGAGAGGTAGGTGATCGTCCTAATTCCCTTTGAAATCAATCACACAAGCCCTCAACATATCTTCTAAGGTCTGAATAGTGCTTGCCCATCTGTTTGAGGATGAGAGGCAGTACTTAAGTCCACCTTTGAGCCCAAGCCTTTCTGAAATGACTTCTAAAACTATGTAGTAAATTGCGTACCTCTGTGTAAAATAATAGAGATCGGAATCCCATGAAGTCTTACCACCTTTTGAAGATACAACTTAACATAATCTTCTGGCGGATGAGTAGCATTTATTGGTAAAAAGTGGATTGATTTTGTCATTCTGTCGACTATCACCCAAATAGAATCATGCAGCCTGCGAGACTTTGGTAAACCTGTGATGAATTCTATATTAATCATCTCCCACTTCCATTCCGGAAGTTCTATATTCTGTGCCAAACCACCAGGCTTTTGGTGTTCTACTTTAACTTGTGGGCAATTTGGGAACTTAGCAACAAATTTGACAATGTCCTTCTTCATATTATTCCACTAATACACCTCTCTCAAATAATGATACATCTTTGTGGAACCCGGATGAATGGCATAGCTGGAGCTATGAGCTTTCTCCATGATCCTCTCTTATAGTCCATCCACCATTGGTACACACAATCTACCTTGATATCTCAATACACCATCCCCCCCTTGTTCAAAAGCTAGTACTTTTTGCTTCTGAAGCCTTCAATTCAAGCAAAATTGGATCTTGGTCTTGCTTTTCTTTCACTTGTGATACTAATGAAGATTCAGCCCCATTCATCACCACTACTCCTCCTTTTGTGGAATCCATTAGTCAAACTCTTAAGCGTGCAAGTCTATGCACATCTTTCGCTAAGTCTCTCTTTTCTTCCTCAACATGGGCGGTACTACCCATAGACAACCTACTCAAGGCATCAACAACAACATTAGCTAACCTGGGTGATAAAGAATACTCATGTCATAATCCTTGAGCAATTCTAACCACCTCCTTTCTCTGAGATTAAGCTCTTTCTAAGTGAATAATTATTGAAGACTCTTGTGATTAGTGAATACATCAACATGAACACCATATAAATAATGACGCCATATCTTCAAGGCAAATACTACGGCAGGCAACTCTAAGTCATGGGTTGGGTATGTCTTCTCATAAACTTTCAACTGTCTGGAGGCATAAGCTATAACTTTACCATTCTATATTAATACACATCCCAAATAAACTCTAGATACATGACAATACACCACAAAACCTTGAGTACCTTTCGGTAAAGTCAAAACTGGGCAGTAGTCAACCTTTTTTTCAATTCCTGAAAGCTTTTCTCACAAGCTTCAAACCATTAAAACTTCATTGTTTTCTTAGTTAACTTAGTCAAAGGGGATGAAATAGATGAGAACTCCTCTAGGAACCTTCTATAATAGCCAGCTAATCCCAAGAAACTGCTAATATCAGTTGGAGATGTGGGTCTAGGCCAATTCTGCACTGCCTTAATCTTCTGGGTAGTAACTTTAATTCCTTGTACAAACACAATGTTGTCTAAGAATGCCACAGACTCAAGCCAAAACTCACACTTAGAGAACTTGGCATATAACTCTCTATCTTTCTAAGTCTGGAGAACTATTCTGAGATGACTAGCATGATCCTTGAATATATTAGTATGTCATCAATGAAGACAATAACAAACATATCTAAATAAGGTTTGAATACCCTATTCACAAGGTCCATGAATACTGCAGGTGCATTGGTTAAACTAAAGGATATGACCAAAAACTCATAATGACCATAACGGGTCCTGAATGCTGTCTTGGGAATATCACATTCCCTTACTTTCAATTGATGGTAGCCAGATCTGAGATCGATCTTAGAGAAACAAGTGGCACCCTGAAGTTGATTGAAAAGATCATCAATTCTCAAAAGAGGATACTTATTCTTGCTAGTTGCCTTGTTCAAATTGCGTTAATCAATACACATCCTATGGGGACCATCTTTCTTTCTCCCAAATAAGACCGGAGCGCCCAAGGTGAGACACTTGTTCGAATAAAGCCCTTATCAAAAAGATCTTTTAACTACTCTTTAAGCTCTTTCAACTCTGCTGGTGCCATTCTATATGGCAGAATAGATATAAGATGAGTATCTGGGAGAATATCTATACCGAATTCTATCTCTCTCTCAGGAGGGACTCCAGGAAGATCATCGGGAAAGACTTCTAGAAACTCTTTTACTACTGGAACTGACTGGATATGAGGTATCTCAACACTAGAGTCATTAACTCGAACTAAGTGATAGAAACACCCCTTAGAAACTAACTTCCTTGCCTTAAGGTACGAAATGAAATGACCCTTAGGCACTACTGAACTACTTTTCCACTCTAAGAATGGCTTATTTGGAAACTGAAACTTGACAACTTGAGTTCTACAATCAACTGATTCATAATAGGTATGAAGCCAGTCCATATCAAGAATGACATCAAAATCTTCTTTGTCTAACTAACTTAGATCAGCCATGGTACTCTTATGATTGACTGAAATGGGACAATCACAATAGACTCTCTCTGCTAGAATGGACTCACCAAGAGATGTAGAAACACTAAATGTCTCACAAAGTTGCTCAGGAATAACATCAAAATTCATAGCAACATATGGAGTTACAAAAGACAAACTCGCTCTTGGGTCTAGCAAAGCATAAAAAGTGAAGTCAAAGACTTGGATCATACTAGTGACAACATTTCAAAAATCCTCTTGCTCTTGGCGACTATTGATAGCATACAAGTGGTTTGTTCCTCTGCTAGTACCGGAAGTAGCCCCTCTAGGTGCAGCTCTGTCTGGTAGAGCAGCTGAAGAAGACTGGGCTCTATTGCCTCCATTACCATTACCCTGCTTGTTCTTTGGACTATCTCGCATGAAATAACTATTCTGACTACACTTGAAACAATAAGTAGAGCCCTCACGACTTGTACTTGAGTGGTTCCTACCACACTAAGCAATGACAGGAGGCTTCCTACCCCCTTACGCCATGCTACCCTGAGAATAAGTAGGTTTAGCTCTGAAATTCTGACTATTGTACTCACCTTTGTTCTTAGGTGTAGGTGCACTAGCAGATGATGGAGCAGGTCCCTTTAGTTTCTATTGGAAAGATGACCGGTTGGCACTAATCTCCTGATGTCTGGACTCGTTTGCTGTCTTAGCCCTCTTGTTCTTAAAATCCTCTCTATCCCTCAGCTTGTCTTCCTCAACCTGCTGTACATATACCATTAACCTTGAGATACTTGAAGAACTTACTTGGCTCAACTCAATTCAACATAACTGAACTCATTTCAATATAAAACAGTTTAAAATAAGTGCAATATAAAGAAAAGTTGTTTAAAACATGATGTCAACTCTATGTGTATGCAAAGATACATATAACTCTGAAATTATGTAAAAATACAATAAATTGTATTTAAGAATACAATTACTTCTATGGGAGTTTCTCTAACCGACAACATCACGTAAGAGCTACTGTGATGATACATCATTTTACCTCAAGCTGCCAGGGCCGTCCTATACCATGCTGAGGGTATAGAACTTGAACTACTAAGTGGATCCAGTAGTCTATGGTAAAAAGCACTAAAGGAATCATCTGAAAAGTATGACCCTTTTCTACCCATGATGGCTACATGGTTTATGGGGGCTGTGAGTTGTTTGAACTCTCCCCCATATCGGTGCTCAATACTACTCCCAAAAATATAATATTAGATCTTATGTTTAAAAACATACTTCTTTCTGTGATTTGAGATTAGAGCTCAAAAACTTAGCTCAAAGGCTATCTTGAAAATCAAAGTTCCCTCTCTTGCTTCCTTTAGATAGTGATTACTCTATTTTGAAAACTAGCCCGTAGGCTTTTTTGAAATCGAGGTTTCCTTTCTTTTTTAAATGTGAAAACTTTTTAAACCGTTTGGGAATACATAGTACCCATATACTTTTGAAGAAATGAACTTCAAACTTTACTCTTTAATCTTTACTCAACTTGAACTTTAAGTCTTAAAATAAAGTTAAAACATTTGGAAAAGATTTTTGAAAAACTCTAAGAACTTCTCTTGACTTTGATCTTAACTTTCATTGAATTGGATTATGGATTCAAGGTTCATGATCTCATGTTTATGCATGATTTCATGATGTTTAGATGTACCTAAAAGTGTTGGAATCAACTAGGAAACATAGGTACATTGCTAAGGAACTAGTACGAAAAGATAGGGGACAAATGGGAAGAACTGGCATCCTGGCGCTTTGAGAGGCGCGGGGTGCCAACCTTGAAACTTCAGAGAGCTGGGTGGGGTGCTCTAGCTGGCACGGCACCCCAAGACCCAATCTTTAGAGATTGTTTTGGGGTGCGCTGAGAGGCGCGATGCCCTAACCTCCTTACCTAGATTTTTACAAATTTCCTCCTTTATTTTTCAACTTTAAACCCTCTAAACTCGATTGGTTATTTCCCCAAACACTTAGAATCATCATTACCCTCAATATACATTAGATTCTACTCAAAAAACACAACTAATAACATGAATCAATCTCAAGAAAACTCCAATCCACACAACCCATAAGAATTCAATGAATTTCATCAAGAACTCAAGGATTTACTTTCAAATCTAATAACTTCGCTGAAATTTAATCATGATTGGTGCATGGGTGAACTAACCCAATGCTATGTGATCTCACATACCTTGTAGGGATCACCCCTGACGAAATCCACAAGCTATACTCGATGATCTTGACGAATCTTGCTTTTCTTCTCCTTTCTCCTCTTTTTTTCTCTTTTCTCCAAGCCCTAGCGTATTTTGGTAAAAGTGTAAACTGATCAAATTCTGATTAGACCGTAACTTAATTACTAAAAATGAAATAAAATAATTGGGAAAGGAAAAGACCAAGCTACCCTTTCAAAATCCGAATTGGACTTTGCTTATTCCAATAACCCAACTTTCAAAGGGCATAACTCACTCATACGAACTCGGAATTGCGCAAAATCAGCGGTGTTGGAAAGAACATTATTCCAAGAGCTTTCGTACCATATCTGGAAGTACCTCTAAATCATCCTGAGCTATAAGTTATGGCTATTTGAAGTTGGCCAAAACTCAACTTATTATAACTTAACAAAGTTTCAACATTTTTTTTTCTTTCCAAAAATGACTATTTCCAATTATTAGCTTCTTCCTAGTTATTTCAAATTGCAAGATGTTACAATATCTCCCCCTTGGGAACATTTGTCCTCGTATGAGATTACTCTTGCTAGTCTAAGGGTGTAACATGCAACATTCAGTTCAAGCACCCACAAGCAAATACAAAAACGTGCCAACTTTTAAATAAATACTAAGAAAGGATTAGTACCTTAATTTGAAACTTCTCCGGATTTGAAGAGATGTGGATATCTCTTCTTCATATCCTCCTCAGATTCCCAAGTAGCTTCTTCTACAAATTGGTTCCTCTAAAGGACTTTGATTGATGCTACCTCTTTTGTTCTCAACTTGCGAACTTAGCGATCTAGAATTTGAACTGAAATCTTTTCATAAGATACACTATCCTTGATCCCAATATTTTTAGTTGGTATCATCAAAGAAGGATCGCCCATGCACTTATTCAACATGGAGATGTGTAACACTGGATGAACCATAGCTAACTCTTGTGGTAGCTCCAACTCATAAGCTACACTACCTACCCGTTTTGATATTCTGTAAGGGCCAATATACCAGGGACTAAGCTTTCCTTTCTTACCAAATCTCATAACACCTTTCATGGGTGAAACTTTAAGATATACCCAATCATCTACTTCAAACTCTAACTCCCTTGCCCTAACATTCGTGTAGGATTTCTGATTACTCTGAGCCGTTTTCAACCTCTCTTGAATCACTTTCACCTTCTCCATAGCTTGATGAACAAAATCTAGTCCTATCAACCATGCTTCACCAACTTCAAACCATCCAATAGGAGATTTGCATCTTCTCCCATAGAGAGCTTCATAAGGAGCCATTTGGATGCTCAAGTGGTAACTATTGTTGTAGGCAAACTCAATGAGAGGTAGGTGATCATCCCAATTCCCTTTGAAATCAATCACACAAGCCCTCAACATATCTTCTAAGGTCTGAATAGTGCACTCTGCTTGTCCATCTGTCCGAGGATGAAAGACAGTACTTAAGTTCACCTTTGAACCCAAAACTTTTGGAATGACTTCCAAAACTGTGCAATAAATTGCGCACCTCTGTCTAAAATAATGGAGACCAGAATCCCATGAAGTATTACCACCTCTTGAAGATACAACTTGGCATAATCTTCTGCCGAATGAGTAGTCTTTACCGGCAAAAAGTGGGTTGATTTTGTCATTTTGTCGACAATCATCCAAATAGAATCATGCTGCCTGTGAGACCTTGGTAAACCTGTGATGAAGTCCATCTTAATCATCTCCCACTTCCATTCTGGAAGTTCTATATTTTGTGCCAAACCACCAGGCCTTTGGTGCTTTACTTTAACTTGTTGGCAATTTGGGAACTTAGCAACAAATTTGGCAATGCCTTTCTTCATACTACTCCACCAATATAGCTCTCTCAAATCATGATACATCTTTGTGGAACTTAGATGAATGAAATATCTGGAGCTATGAGCTTCCTCCATGATCCTCTCTTGGAGTCAATCCACTATTGGTACACACAATCTACCTTGATATCTCAATACACCATCTCCCCTTTGTTCAAATTCTAGTACTTTTGGCTTATGAACATTTGCCTTCAATTCAAGTAAAATTGGATCTTGGTCTTGCTTTTCTTTCACTTCTGACACTAATGAAGATTCAACCCCATTCATCACCACTACTCCTCCTTCTGTGGAATCCATTAGTCGAACTCCTAAGCATGAAAGTCTATGCACATATTTCTCTAAGTCTCTCTTTTCTTCCTCAACATGGGCGGTACTACCCATAGACAAACTGCTCAAGGCATCAACAACAACATTAGCCTTACCTGGGTGATAAAGAATACTCATGTCATAATCCTTAAGAAATTCTAACCACCTCCCTTGTCTTATATTAAGCTCTTTCTGAGTGAACACTTATTGAAGACTCTTGTGATCAGTGAATACATCAACATGAACACCATATAAATAATGACGCCATATCTTCAAGGCAAATACTACGGAAGGCAACTCCAAGTCTCATGAACTTTCAACTGTCTAGAGGCATAACAATACACCACAAAACCTTGAGTACCTTCCGGTAAGGTCAAAACTGGGGCAGTAGTTAACCTCTTTTTCAATTCCTGAAAGTTTTTCTCATAAGCTTCAAATCATTGAAACTTCACTATTTTCTTAGTTAACTTGGTCAAAGGGGATGAAATATATGAGAACTCCTCTACGAACCTTCTATAATTGCCAGCTAATCCCGAGAAACTCCTAATATCTGTTGGAGATATTAGTCTAGGCCAATTCTGCATGGCCTCAATCTTCTGGGTAGTAACTTTAATTCCCTGTACATACACAATGTTGTCTAAGAATGCCACTGACTCAAGCCAAAACTCACACTTAGAGAACTTGGCATACAACTCTCTATCTTTCAAAGTCTGGAGAACTATTCTGAGATGACTAGCATGATCTTTTTCATTCCTTGAATAGACTAGTATGTCATCAATGAAGACGATAACAAACATATCTAAATAAGGTTTGAATACCCTATTCATAAGGTCCATGAATACTGTAGGTGCATTGGTCAAACTAAAGGACATGACCAAAAACTCATAATGACCATAACGGTCCCTGAATATTGTCTTGGGAATATCACATTCCTTTACTTTCAACTGATGGTAGCCAGAGCTGAGATCGATCTTAGAGAAACAAGTGGCATCTTGAAGTTGATAATAAATATCATCAATTCTCGGAATAGGATACTTATTCTTGATGGTTACCTTGTTCAATTTGCGGTAATCAATACACATCCTAAGGGAACCATCTTTCTTTCTCAAAAAATAAGACTGGAGCGCCCCATGGTGAGACATTTGGTCTAATAAAGCCCTTATCAAGGAGATCTTTTAACTGTTCTTTAAGCTCTTTTAACTCTGTTGTTGCTATTCTATATGACGGAATAGATATAGGATGAGTATCTGGGAGAATATCTATATCGAAGTCTATCTCTCTCGGAAGAGGGACTTCGGGAAGATCATCAGGAAAGACTTCTGGAAACTCTTTTACTATTGGAATTGACTGGATATGAGGTATTTCAACACTAAAGTCATTAACTCGGACTAAGTGATAGAAACACCCCTCAAAAACTTACTTCCTTGCCTTAAGGTACAAAATGAAATAACCCTTAGGCACTGCTGAACTACTTTTCCACTCTAGGAATGGCTCATTTGGAAACTGAAACTTGACAACTCGAGTTCTACAATGACATCAAAATCTTCTATGTCTAACTCAATTAGATCAGCCACGGTACTCTTGTGATTGATGGAAATGGGACAATCACGATAGACTCTCTCTGTTAGAATGGACTTACCAACAGATGTAGAAACACTTAATGGCTCACTAAGTTGCTCAGGAATAACATCAAAATTCATAGCAACATATGGAGTTACAAAAGACAAACTCGCTCCTAGGTCTAGCAAAGCATAAAAAGTGAAGTCAAAGACTTGGATCATACTAGTGACAACATCTGGAGAATCCTCTTGCTCTTGGCAACTATTGATAGCATACAAGCGGTTTGTTCCTCCGCCAGTACCGAAAGTAGCCCCTCTAGGTGCAGCTCTGTCTAGTGGAGCAACTGAAGAAGACTGGGCTCTATTGCCCCCATTACCATTACCCTGCTTGTTATTTGGACTATCTCGCATGAAATGACCATTCTAACCACACTTGAAACAATCAGTGGAGCCCTGGCGACATGTACCTAAGTGGTTCCTACCACACTTAGCACAAGCAGGAGGCTTGCTACCCCTTGCGCCATGCTACCCTGAGAACAAGCAGGTTTAGCTCTGAAATTTTGACTATTGTACTCATCTTTGTTCTTAGGTGCAGGTGCACTAGCAGATGATGGAGCAGGTCCCTTCTGTTTCAGTTGGAAAGATGACCGGTTGGAATTACTCTTCTGTTGTCTT
Source organism: Solanum pinnatisectum (assembly GCA_035578085.1). Lineage (NCBI taxonomy): Eukaryota > Viridiplantae > Streptophyta > Magnoliopsida > Solanales > Solanaceae > Solanum > Solanum pinnatisectum. Next base: position 30,288,857 of record CM069082.1, on the reverse strand, counting down.
AGCCCTCTTGTTCTTAAACTCCTCTCTATCCCTCAGCTTCTCTTCCTCAACTTGCTGTACATATACCATTGACCTTGAGATATCCATGTCACATATTAGTATTGCAGCCCTACCTTCCTTACTCGACAGACGAGACAACCCAGTAACAAACAAGATCATGCTACTCCTCATGTCCGCAACCATCTCCGGAGCATAACAGGACTGTTGGGTGAACTTCAACCCATAATCATGAACACTCAAAGAATATTGCTTAAGTGTGAAGAACTCTCCTACCTTAGCCTATTTTAGTTCTCGGGGAAAGAAATGCCCCAAGAAAGCCTCCTCAAAACAAGCCCAACTCGCAGGTGGTGCATCCTAAGCTCTACCCTTTTTCCACAGATCAAACAAAGTCCTAGCAACATTCTTCAGTTGATATACATCTAGTTCAACTCACTCAGCATCGACAACATGCATAACCTCAAAAACCTTCTTCAATTCTTCAATAAAATTATCTGGATCCACTGTAGTGCTTAAACCTGTGAAACTTGGAGGATTCATCCTCAAGAACTCTCGGATCCTAGAAATATCAACCACTTCCTTTCTAGTTCCTCTTTGTTGCCCAGCTTGGTCGGTCACAACTTGGCTCAACATCCGGATAGCCTCATGGAACTCAGCATTGGTAACTTCTCCTTGAGGTTGCACTTCAGGTGCATTTGGTAACTCTTGTTCCTCAACGTTACGTCTAGCAGGATGACCTCTAATGGCTTTTCGTGGAGGCATGATTATCTAAAAACATGCACAAGCATGAATTAGAAGGAAACTTTTTAGAGATCAAACTCTAACGTACGAAATGAGTGTGAAAGAAGTGAGAAAATTTCCTAAGTGTTGCAGCCCCCTAATTATAGATGTGGCGCGCTTCACACTGGTAACTAGGACTCTACATACACGGCTTCATAAACTCCCTAGGACTCTTAAACTCTGTGCTCTGATACCAAGTTTGTCATACCCCGAGCATACACCCTGGGCGGGACTAGCACTCGATAACCATTGTTGGCCCCAAGCAAACACTTGGCCTGGCTTACTTAACTCAGCGGAAGACTCTATGCATATTTATAATGATAAAAAACACTATAATCACTTGAATAATAAAATATTGAGAATGTTTAAAAGTGAAACATTTATCTTGGCAAAAATGGTAACTCAAGTCTTAACATATGAAATGATAAAGTCAGTGAAAAAACTAAAGAACTAACATCTGACTGTCTATAAAACCTATAAAACAACTGAGATGGATGTCAGGACAAACCCCACGACATCCTAATAAACTAACAAAGTAAATGAAAGCAATAAAAGGAGTCCTCCTGAATGCAAGGAGGCTCACCAACTGACTCTGGAGTGCTCACTTGATCAACAATGTGTCGGATGCCGATCCTAGTTACCTGTGTCTGCATCATAATAAGATGCAGGCCAACTGGCATCAGTACATTGAATGTACGAGTATGCGAGTTGAAATGCTAAACACAATATAGGCTTGAAAAGAATCTGAGGAACTTACCTGACTCAACTCAACTCAACATAACTGAGCTCATTTCAATATAAAGTAGTTTAAAACAAGTGCAATATAAAGAAAAGCTGTTTAAAATATGATGTCAACTCTGTGTGTATGCAAAGATACATATAACTCTGAAATGTATGTAAAAATACAATAAACTGTGTATTTAAGAATACAATTACTTCTGTGGGAGTTTCTCTAACCTACACCATCACGTAAGAGCTATTGTGATGATACATCATTTTACCTCACGCTCCCAGGGTCGTCCTATACCTTGCCGAGGGTATAGAAACTGTACTACTAAGTGGATCCACTAGTCTATGGTAAAAAGCACTAAAGGAATCATCTGAAAAGTATGACCCTTTCCTACCCTAGATGGCTACATAGTTTATGGGGGCTGTGAGTTGTTTGAACTCTCCCCCATATCGGTGCTCAATACTACTCCCAAAAATATAATATTAGCTCTTATGTTTAAAAACATACTTCTTTCTGTGATTTGAGATTAGTGCTCAAAAACTTAGCTCAAAGGCTATCTTGGAATCAAAGTTTCCTCTCTTGCTTCATATAGAAAGCGATTACTCTTTTCTAAAAACTAGCCCGGAGGCTCTTTGGAAATCGAGGTTTCCTTTCTTGTTTACATGTGAAAACATTTTAAACTCTTTGGGAATACATAGTCCCCATATACTTTTGAAGAAATGAACTCCAAACTTTACTCTTTAATCTTTACTCAACTTGAACTTTAAGTCTTAAAACAAAGTTAAAACATTTGGAAAAGACTTTTGAAAAACTCTAGGAACTTCTCTTGACTTTGATCTTAACATTCCTTGAATTGGATTATGGATTCAAGGTTCATGATCTCATGTTTATGGATGATTTCATGATGTTTAGATGTACCTAAGAGTGTTGGAATCAACTAGGAAACATAGGTACATTGTTAAGGAACTAGTACGAAAAGATGGGGGATGAATGGGAAGAACTGGCGTCCCTGCGCTCTGGGTGGCGTGGGGCGCCAGCCTTGAAACTTCAGAGAGCTGGGTGGGGTGCCCTGGCTGGCACGGCGCCCCAAGAACCAAACTTCAAAGACTATTTTGGGGATCTCTGAGAGGTGCAGCGCCCCAACCCCCTTACCCAAATTTTTACGAATTTCCTCCTTCGTTTTTCAACTCTAAACTTGATTGGTTCTTTCCCCAAATACTTAGAATCATCAATACCCTCAATATACATCAGATTCTACTCAAAAAATATAGCTAATAACATGAATCAATCTCAAGAAAACTCCAATCAACACAACCCACAAGAATTAAACGAATTTCATCAAGAACTCAAGGATTTACTTTCAAATCTAATAACTTCACTGAAATTGAATCATGATTGGTGCATAGGTGAACTAACCCAATGCTATGTGATCTCACATACCTTGTAGGGATCACCCCCGATGAAATTCATAAGCTAAACTCGACAATCTTGACGAATCTTGCTTCTCTTCTCCTTTCTCCTCTTATTTTTCTTATCTCCAAGCCCTAGCGTATTTTGGTAAAAGCGTAATCTGATCTAATTCTGATTAGACCCTAACTTAATTATCAAAAATGAAATAAAATAATTGGGCAAGGAAAAGACCAAAATACCCTTTCAAAATCAGAATTGGACTTTCCTTATTCCAACAACTCAACTTCCAAAGGGCATAACAAACTCATACGAACTCGGAATCGCGCAAACTCAGCTACGTTGGAAAGATCATTCCAAGATATTTCCTAGCATATATGGAAGTACCCCTAACTCATCCTGAGATAGAAGTTATGGCCATTTGAAGTTGGATAAAACTTAACTTATTCTAACTTAACAAAATTTTCAGATTTTTCATTCTTTCCAAAAATGACTATTTCCTATTATTAACTTCTTCCTAGTTATTGCGAGATGTTACAAGTTGTTAATTGTATGTTACAGTTGCTAGTGAAGACACTTACCTTAAACATGTTTTTAATGTGTTTAGTAATATCAACTAAATATTTTCTTCTTATTTTTCAGCTTATTCTAGTTTTAGTTGTTTTCCAGTTTCTAGAATTATAGTTTATCTCAATCACTTTATTAGTTCTATTTTATCTCCTATAGTTATTATGTATAGACTTTGTATATATTAGGACTCTCTGTATCAGTTGGGTATCACTACAACAAAAGCAACTTTTAGCGGCAATAAATAAACACATTAATAAAGAGTGCTAAAGTCTTTACCGGCATTAGTTAAGTGCCATTAGATCCAATGTCGCTAAAGGCTTGAGGGACATATACAAAGAGTTCTAATTGTCGCTAAAAATATATATATTTAGCGGTAGTTGAGCTATTGCCGTTAATTAATTGCCGCTAAAGATCATTTTTGATGTAGTGTATAACTTTTATATACCGTACAACACAAGCTAATAGATAATCGATTCATTCTCTTATATCGCTTTACTATTTATTTAGCAAGTCCTAGCTTTTAGGTTTCAGTTATTGTGTGTGGTTAAGTTACTTTCTTTTCTTTAGGAGTCCTAGAAGGTAGTTTGTTGCTTGGTTATCTATTTAAGAGTCCTATTGTAAGTTGGTTTATGCATCTCCAGCAATAAGCAATTTTCTTTTCCTTCAATATTTTTTCTCTGTTCTACTTGTTACTTTATTAACAATTATGCACTAGATGTTTCTATGTACTTTTGATAAGTTGGTGTTTTATCAACTCAATGAACTCAAATTGATGAATAATTGTTGTGTTATGTTGCTAATTGAGGGGATTTTAGGTCTTAGTTCTCTTGTATGTAGGCATTCATTGAAAATATCAAGTTAGATGAATTTGAAGCTTAAAATCACTGAAGCACGCCGGTGAAGAACCCGGCGTCCCGTTGCATCCAATTGGTGTCTTAACTTCAAATTTAACTAGAATGCAACTCAAGCATATGAAACTCATCCGGAACCTCCAAGAAAAAAAATCAAATATGAAAATCAATTATAAAACATGTTCAGACCTATTGGAATCATTAAAGCTGATACGAGTTCGTCCTGGTCGTGGTCAAATTTAAAATAGATATAAGACCAATAATATTATATTTTAGTAAATGTTGGGCATCTATCACTCAAAGTATCTCTAAAATGAGCACGTTAAGATATGAATATAAGATACATGTGTTGTCATACCTAATAAAACAAAGATTATAATGACCAAATTCGACAAAGATGTAAGTAGCTAATTAATCAAAGGCATTTGACATGCTTGCTAATTTGGAATGAAATTGCAATTAAGAGTGTCTTCTGGAGGTAGCTTGAATAATAATTAACATTCAAACAAATGATGGTAAAGTTAATGTTGATGTAAATCTAACAACAAGAGTATTGCCTTTCCTACTTTGTAAAAACAACAATACTAGGGACGAGATTCGAGAAAGAAACTAAACAAAAATCGAATGATCTTTCTTGCTAAACCTAGTAACAGAACAAAATTTGATTTAGGTTGCAAACAAGAACTTCAAGTCTGCCTCTGTTAGTTTCCCCAAGGCCTTAGAAGCTCCACCCACCATCCTGAAAAAAAAATCAATATAGGGTAATTCACACACCAAAGAGAGAAGGGAGGAGTGTCAGAGTAAAGGAGGGAGATCGAAAGCCAAGTGTTAAACAAAATAGGCCAATGATAGTATATGCTTAAATCAAATTTGAGGGAAAAAACATTTAAGTGTTTATTGTTGTGACATATAAATAAACTATATGAATGAGAAACCATAAAATAATTATTTGAGCTCTCCATGTATGATCATGTTCCCTTTTCTAAGAAAATAAAAGAAGATAAAACAATGCATGACCCTACTTCAATCCCTAGCCCAAATGTCTTAATTTTTAGTTGTAAATATCTAGACAACTAAAAATAGTTGACTATATCGCTCCATTTAAAGCTCATCTTAGACCAATATTATATATTCTAGAGGACATAAAAAAACAATTGATTCTCTTAATTTATCTTGATATCATTTCTGAAGAGAAACATATCAAAATGATATAAAGTTTCAAGTCGTAAAATTATTTTCTCTTAACTCACATGCAACTAGCACAATGAACTTGGTAGAAACTTACCCTTCAAAAGGTAATTTCTTCTTCTCTTGCAACTCTAAGATCCTCTCCTCGATTGTATTCTCAATCACAAATCTCACAATCCTAGAAATTAGAAAATAATCATAAACTCTCTTCATTGGTATAGTTGGTTGAAGAAACAGAAGCACACACCTGATTGGCTTATACTGCCCTATTCAATGGATTCTATATTGGGCTTGCCTCTCCACGGCAGCATTCCACCAAGGATCCATCAAGAAAACCTAGCAAAGGGAAAGATTAGAGTGGCACATCAAGGAATGTAGTCTAGGTTCAATAAAATACTAAAAGTTCAAATTGTATCTATTCTTAATCTGCACAGAGACGAAGTTAACACATCCCAAACAAAATAAGTAATTTTAACCTGAAAAGACGAAGGAATCCAACAATAGAGTCAAACCCATGGTATTTGACAAGAAATGAAGAATATGCATTGACAAAGAGAGGAAAGAAAAATCTTACTAGTGATGCTACTGTAGGATTCAGGGCAAGACCTCCGGCTTTCAAGCTCATAATAAATATAATGCAATCTGGATTGTTTGTCAATTTTGTAATTGCAGAATCTCTTGCAATGATATTCATGGATCCATCTAATTGAACACAACTGATGCCCGACTGCCAAATGCACACAAGACATGTTTTTTGTTATTACTACTGATGGCAACAATAGGGGTAGGTACGAAGGGGATAAATAAAATATGTCTTACCTTTTGTAGCGAATAGTGTATCAGATCCAAAAATGACGTGAATTGGCTGAAGACAATTGCCTTTGTAGAACCATCTCTTTCAATCATGCACCTTATTTCTTTTCTCTTCAACCAATAAAACAAGCAATAAGAACGCTCTTACTACCATAACAGAGATATTCACAAGAATAAGATTATACATGTTTAAGCCATAATTTTAAAGGGTATATATAAGATTGAGACCACAACAATTTATTATTCCTCAATTAGTTTCCACTCAATTAAGCGGAGGTGGTATTTGATGCAACATTTTCAAGTGATGGTATGGGACCCTTAGGAAATATATCTAGTTCCTGCAAGTGATGCAATATTGCAGTCCCTTACACTCATTGTGAGAAAAAAATAAACCATAAAGCAAACTATAAAGACAAGATGAGATATAATTATTGATTGAAAAGTAATTGTATACCAAAGCTTCAATTTTTGTGCTTTTTTGAAAATTATCAAGACGAATTTTGTTCATTACACTTGAAGACCTAAACCCTTTGATATTTGCTTTCTTCTGATCATTTGCGGTGAAATCCACTGTAAATGATTTAGGACATGAAGGACATGAAATTTGTCCCATACATACAGAAAAACTTATCAGACATGACTTGCAAAAGACATGTGTTCAAGAAGTAACCTACAATAATCAAAAGAGGTGCACATTTTAATAAGAAAATAGGTATAAACTTCGAATGACAGAATAATAGTAAATAAATTCATAGAATATTTCTTAGGTTGTCAAGAAATGAGGTACGAGAATTTAAATCATCAAGTCCACAAGTTTCATGGAAGTCCTTTTAGGTGTTAAAAGACATTCCCAAAAGCATTTCTAGTAAAATATTTAGGTATTTCAAATAGTGTTGGAAAATAATCTGTAGAAGCTCATGCACTTAAAGGAGGATTGAAAACCTATTTAAAATATCCTTTCAAAAGACATCGTAGATGTAAGTGTGGAAAAATATGGCCACATTAAGATTTGAAAAATCCACCATATAATATACAAAATATTAATGTACTGCAAATAGGAATTCCATCAAATCCAATTTTAGTGAAGTATCAAGTTTTATGACTGAACTTATTCCTTTCTTTTATACTTTTTATTTATTTTCTTAGGGAAGGGGAAGAGGATGCAACTCACAACAGGATCTTCTACTAGATCGTGACATAAACCACATGATTGTTCAACATAACCAACATTATTTGTGCTTCCACTTCTATCCCCAACAGTACTTGAGTATTCCACAAGGTAGGGATGATCAAGTGCTTGTAGTCAGATAAAAAATAAAATCAATCAAATATAAGCAAAAAATTCCTAGTTATTACTTTTGAGGTAGAACTGTGCATAGATTATAGGAAGTCAAAGAAGTTTGAACTATTTATTTCTTTAAGGATCTAAAATTATTAAGGAAATGCAAGAGATCCAACAAGAGAGCCAAGGTATGCTAAAAACAACAAATAAGTTGATGGCACAAGACACTAATGAAGTCAATTCTTGCTCTTGTTCTTGCGTTGTACTTCTTCATTCGAGGAATTAAAAATTAAAAATAAGAAATATAAAATAGGCACTTCCATTTTGGTATCCAAATATTGCATCCACTTTTACGCCAACATAAATTTAATATGATATCGTGATGTAAATACATCTGCAAAAAATATATGGATGGGAACTAACTCCACCACCAAATCATATGACATGTGGATTCAATACAAAGGAAACATAATAGGAAAGGATCACTGTCAGACGGATGCCTTGGTAGGGGGTTCTCATGGGTAGAGATTACACTTCATCATATAGAAAGAATAGCAATGAATATTACGACAACAACAACAATAATATTATACCTAGTGTAATCCCACAAGTAATATATATTACAAGTCAAAAAAACTAAATAGTATAAAAAAAATGAAGCAAAAAAAGATTAATCAAATTGAAAGAAGTGCATGCTAGTACAAAATCAATCAAGAAAAAAAACAAGGAAAACATTACTGAAGAAAAAATATAAGTGGTGAAGGAAAAACTTACAATGAAAAAGGTTACAGAAAAATGGCTCGAGGGAGGATATCTTAGGAAAAAAAAAGCCAAGAAATCATTGAAGGACAAAATTATTATCTTTGAGTTATGCAATACTGAAAGATTTAACCCGTTAACAACATCAATTATTTCATTTCCATGCTTTAGTGATTTTACCTCAATTAATGTAGAAGTACTGATATAGATCTTGTTAAGAAAAAAAATTTACATTAGATTCATAGTTTGAAGGTTAACAATGAACTTGTAACACAAACTTTTATTCACAACTAAAACCAAATACAAGTAGGTATCAATACATAATTAAGAAGAATTCAGATTGAAAGCATGATCTCCATACCTGTCGCATGTGTGTGAGTAGATCAAAAATGTCAGCATAGTTATTCATTAATGTACCATCTTGAATGTATCTACACCAAAATACGTTAGGAAGAAATAATATAGTGATAAGAAGAAGAATAATGCACTGCTTATTCTGGCTCTCATTATTTACTATTTCACAAAGTGAAATAGCTAGTGTTGAGCATTTTCCATGAAAAAGGTGTAAAATAGACATTTTTCAGGATTTTCAAGAAAAGGAACATTTGTATTTTTTCAGGATTACTTAACACATGGCAATTAAATGAAACATATACCATGCAACAATTTAATCCAAAAGACCAGAAAAAATAACATAAAAGAAAAAGACCATGATCTGTGTCGTTAAAACAAATTCAATATGAACATCACCATAAGTAGCTAATGGATAGCAACAAGAAGGCAAATATGACTTTCAGAAAAGCAAGCTAGTAGTTGCATAAGTACTGACAAAAATAGATTGCATACACATTAAATTTTGCCCGACTTTCTTCACGTAGTGATGTGTAGTAGTCTTCTTCATTTGCAACCAAAGAATCTTTGCGCAAGGTAACCTAAATGCAAAATATAAGTAACATGCTAAAGAGGAGACATAAATTAACAACTCTAGCACTACATTAATGTGAAAAAAAAAAAAAACTTAAAATCCTTGGAGGAAGTGCAAGATCAACAACCCTTCCCTTTTTAGTACACCTTAGCATTATCATTTTTAAAATTTTGTGTTTCAACAAAACCATCGCATCTTTACCAATCCCATGGTTTCCTTGAAATCTGGGTGAGGCAATATACTAGAAACATAAGATGTATCAACGTCTCTGTGTCACCAAAAACATTTTTTTTTATCACAAATAACATGAAGCACCAAAATAAGTATATCAATTTGATGACTTACTCTATTCCCCTAGCAAAAGTGACGAGTAGATTTGTGGTGGCAATGTGGGCACATGAATAAGCTAAAATAAATACAAACACAAAAGGGAATAAACAAGATATTTCAAAAAGGTGAAGAATAAAAATAGACTCAAGGAAGAAACATTAACGACAAAATCTCTAGTGAAAATGACCAAATAAAACAAACCTTCAGCTATATGTTTTTCTCTCCAACCAAATTAGGTGAAAAGATTAAAAATAAGATTTTAAGTCTACCTATTGTCGAGAGCTCTGCAATCACAATCTTTACAGAAGTAGTACGAGTAAGGATTCATTTGCAAGAAACGGACCTGTCCAGAAGTAAGGATGTATTTATTTTAGAGAATGAAGATGTGAATTATGTTTGCCACAAAAGAACATTAATCACAAAAAAACTTACAAGTGAGTACAACTCTCCTACATGGTTCTGGAGGGGAGTGCCACTTAAGGCCCACTTAAAATAAGATTCTAGCGCAAGAATAGCTCTTGTATTGTTGCTGCGTATATCTTTCACACAATGGGACTATTCCACAAAAGTGCAATCCGTTAGAAAATTATGGATGAAGGGTTTTCATTAGACAAAAATAATATATAGGGAAACCAACAAGTTTAACATATGTCACACAAAACCAATAAATGTGAACTTTGAACAGACTTCTCAGTAAGAAAAACAAAATATACAACAGCCTTACCCCTAGCTACCTTGTGATGGTAGAGTGGTTGGTCATGTGTACACAACTTTACCCCTACTTTGTGAAGGTAGAGAGGTTCTTTTTGATAGACTCTCGGCACAAGTGACGAATATCAAGCAAAACCAAATATGTGGGTCTAGTTACACAATGATTACCTCATCCAAAATAATACGATTCCACTTCATAGAGTGCAAAATCATGTACTCAGTCTCTATTGTGGAATTGGTAGTGATAACAAAATCATACTCTGCAAATCTGTCGATATCTTTCTCCCTGTTGGCACCATGGTAAACAAGAACTTTGTTGCTTCCTATAGTGGTAAAACGGTTAATCTCATTAACCCATTGAATCAAAGCGACAACAGGACATATAACAAGGGTTCCTTTCACTGCTGGGAGCACATAAAGGGCATGTGAGAGCAAACTGGAATTAGAATTTGCTTGCCCTATTTCGCTTTTAGCAAGCACAAGAGCCATGGCTTGAACAATCTTCCCCATCCTCATATCATCAGCAAGAATACCACCTCTAGCTGTAGATTCTTCTTGCTTCAACGCCCAAGCCAACCACTCTTTCTGGTACCTCAGCAAGGGAATAATCAAATTAGATGGCTGCTTAGCAGTTTCACTCATAAACTCATTCTGACTATTAAAGTCGAGATAAAGTGTATGGTTTTCTTCCATCCACCTATTGTTCTCTTCTTCCCATATTTACCACATCAGTACATGGTCACCACCCTTTCCTACATCATTCATTACACAATCTTCATCTATTGGCTCTTTATTTATTTCAATACTATGTTTACCCTTTGGTCTAAATGATTTCCTTCCTTGTGTTATATTGGGCCAAATTTCTTCTGCAGTTAAATCAATATCAGCAACTCCACTAGCTTGGGCTTCATCTGCATAGATGGTTAAACTAACACTCACATAATTAATCATGATCAATTAACTATTCAATACACCTCCATATTTGTGTGTATGAACTTTTGTCTTAGGTTAGCCAATAGGTATCATGCATCAGCGAAAAAAAGTCTCAGCATGCTATAAAAATGTCACTATTAATATTCACATGAAAAATAAAAGTTATATAGAATACCTTTGTCACTGCTCCCATTGTAATCAGAATCTGAGGATATAACAATAACATCATCCTGATCAGAGCTCCTAATTTGGCGGCTTTGTTCTCCTAATTTCATAATTCACATTCAAGTACAACCATATCATTTACTTTATATACCACACATAGTGGATATATATATGTTTTACACATGCCATCTCAGAGAAATTCTTCATCACACACAAAAAAACTAAAAATCAAAAGGACAAATTTTAAATCAAATAGGCCTACTTGTTTCTGAGGATGGGAACAAACTCACAATATTCCTATTAGGAAATATCATTCTCCCCAATAATACTCGCAAACCTCATTTAATGATCTTCCCTTTTTTTATTTCTATTTATAAAAGTTTTGTTTTGTTGCTTAGGCATAGTAAGGTGGGCATTTGATGAAATATCTTGTTTACCTTATATGAAGACATATCATTCTCCCCAATAATACTCGCAAACCTCATTTAATGATCTTCCCTTTTTTTTTTTTTTATTTCTATTTATAAAAGTTTTGTTTTGTTGCTTAGGCATAGTAAGGTGGGCATTTGACGAAATATCTTGTTTACCCTATATGAAGACAAGTATTGTCCCCGATACAAGAACAAGTTTAAAAGCTTGCCTTATTTTCTTTATTAGAATTTATTACTAGTATTTTATTGTGCTCTATGTATGTATTTTAATTTCTTTGTGTTTGATGAGTAAATTAATTCATCAATCCATTTGGATTGAACTTATATTGGTGTCCGATTCATCTTAAACCTAGCTAATAAGGAGAAGATTGTCCAAGTTCATATAATAAGGTGCTCCTATATTTTAAAGGGCTAATGTGGGGCTCTTATCATTAATAATATTAGTTCAATCAATTATCAACCCATTTACTCCTTAATAAAAACAAATATTAAGGGTCAAACAGTTATAATAGTGGTGAGTTGACTATCTCTAGGCACATGTTAGCTCTAATCAAAACAAGTACCGGAAAACTCTATCACAAAGTTTGGGAATAATTCACTTAGTGTCATTTCATTTGATGTTTGAACAAATGATGTCACTCCCTTTGACTGCTAAATCACCCCACTATGGGTTGGATAAATGAACTCGTTGCATGTAAGTCATTTTCATGATTTTCAGTACTTGATTTTTCTAGAAAAATAATTTTTGACCAACAAAAACATGAAAAAGTTTTAAATTCTTCCATACCAAACACACCCTAAAAATCGATTTTACTTGCGCACTCAATAAGAATCAAGCAAAACAAATGCAAATCACATCAAAATAAACAAGTTGTATGATCACAAATAGAAACATCAGAAAAAAAAGGATGAGTAAAAGAAGGATTTTTCGAGAGAACCTTTGGTCGAAGAGGAGGAAGGAGAGGAATGGATCCTCATTTATACACAAATAACTACTGCAGATTTGTAGAAAAAATACCTCAACAATTGTGACCACCAGAGAGAGAGAGAGAGAGGGAGAGAAAGAAAGAGAGAGAGAGAGAGAGAGAGAAAGAAAGGTGTTATAACGTTGGTGTGTTGACTATCTCTAGGCACCTGTTATCTCTAATCAACACAAGTACCAAAAAACTCTATCACAAAGTTTGGGAATAATTCACTTAGTGTCATTTCATTTAATGTTTGAACCAATGATGTCACTCCATTTGACCACTAAATTACCCTACTATGGGTTGGATAAATGAACTCCTTGTAGGGAAGTCATTTTCATGACTTTTAGTACTTGATGTTTCTAGAAAAAAATATTTTTAACCAATAAAAACTTGAAAAAGTTTTAATTCTTCCATACCAAACACACCCTAAAAAATCGATTTTACTTGTTCACTCAATAAGATTCAAGCAAAACAAATGCAAATCACATCAAAATAAACAAGTTGTATGATCGCAAATAGAAACACTAGAAGAAAAAAGGAAGAGTAAAAGAAGGATTTTTCGAGAGAACCTTTGGCTGAAGATGAGGAAAGACGAGAATGGATCCTCATTTTATACACAAATAACTACTGCAGATTTGTAGAAAAAATCCCTCAACAATTGTGACAGAGAGAGAGAGAGAGAGAGAGAGAGAGAGAGGGGTTTTATAACATTGGTGTGTTGTCTATCTCTAGACACCTATTATCTCTAGTCAACACAAGTACCGAAAAACTCTATCACAAAATTTGGGAATAATTCACTTAGTGTCATTTCATTTAATGTTTGAACCAATGATGTCACTCCCTTTGACCGCTAAATTACCCCACTATAGGTTGGATAAATGAACTCCTTGCAGGGAAGTCATTTTCATGATTTTCAGTATTTGATGCTTCTAGAAAAAATATTTTTAACCAACAAAAACATGAAAAAGTTTAAATTCTTCCATACCAAACACACCCTAAAAAATTGATTTTACTTGTTCTCTCAATAAGATTCAAGCAAAACAAATGCAAATCACATCAAAATAAACAAGTTGTATGATCGCAAATAGAAACACCAGAAAAAAAAAGGATGAGTAAAAGAAGGATTTTTCGAGAGAACCTTTGGTCGAAGATGAGGAACGGTGAGAATGGATCCTCATTTTATACACAAATAACTACTACAGATTTGTAGAAAAACTCCCTTAACAATTGTGACGAGAGAGAGGTTTTGTGCGTGTTGAGAAAAAAAAGTATGAAGTTGTGCGGAAAAAGTACTTTATTGCCAGAATCAATAATGATAAAGGGTGTGATGAAAGTGTTTTGTCTTTAACTAGATTATTTGGATTTCAGTAATCAAAATTTGACCAAGTTTTAAGTTTAGAGTGCTTATGCCTTAAGCAAGCACTTATATTATATTTTGATGTCTATTTTAACAAATAAAATTAGTTTATTTCCAAGTTTTCTAATATTAGAGAATTAGACTACCATGCAACTGAAATATCAATGAGGCTTTAAAAGTAATGACTAACATGCTTCAAATTGACTTTTGTTTTTTTATGTTATTGTTGTTACATATGATTTGATAAAATATTTTTAGAACTAAACTAAAACATTCTTTATGATATTGAAATGCAATAGGCCATAATTGATATATATACCTGACACTAATTGTATTGACCTGGTCGGTCATTTTTGGAAAATTTTATAAATTTACCATTTTCCCCTCCCGATATCGATCCCGAGTCTTTTATGATTGAGTTTGGAAGTTGGTTTCGAACTTCGAGTTTAAAGTTGAGAATTTTGTAAGTTTTGAGTTTAAAAGACTAATATTGTTAAGATAATAGTTTTCGGTGTCTTTTGGAGTTCTAAGCATCAAAATGAAATTCTGTCAATTCCATCCGTTACGAAATGGGGAAACTGATTCGTGAGAGTTGTCTATTTCTGGTTCTGAGGCCTTTTTGAGAATTTAAGGTCCTAAGTTGTGAAATTGTGGAAATTTAGCCTTTGGGCTGACCTTGGTCAACATTCGGGGTTTGAATGCTTGGATCAAAATTCTAAGAGTTCTGCTGGATCCGGGGATGATTTTAGGCCTAGGTGAGGTCTTGGTTGACTTTTTTTTATGACAAGGAAAACCCACACAAGTTAAAACCCCCGCTCCTATGCAATAGCTCACAAATTTTTGAGAGGTCTCATGCTTATTTTAGCCTTTTTAGGCGTTAAGTTAGTTTCTTGCAGTTTCACATATATCGGATCAAGAAGACACCGAATTCATATTTCAACAGTTCTATTGAGTCTAAACATCGATTATAATTGATTTGCATATATGGTTTGTGTGTACAAGGTTCTGAACGAATCCCCAAGGATTGTTAGATGAGTTGAAAGTTGGCTAAATTTTTTGGTGTCTGATGACTTTACTTTAGTGAAGGTCAGCCCACTTAAGCAAACCTTCGTGAAAGCGGAAGGAGCTTCGCTTTTGCGAAGGGGTATACTTAAGCAGGGTTCACTTAAGCAAGCACAGTCCGCTTTCGCGAAGTCCACTTAAGCGAACCTGAGTCCACTTTTGCGACATCAGAGAAGGTTTTAGACCTGAAATTTTGGGGTTTAAGCCCCATTTTCCATTTTTGATCTTGGGAAACCCTTGGAGGGGATTTTTGAAGAATTTCTTGTGTTGAATCATTTGGGTAAGATTTTGTGATCCTAAAACTTCATTTCCCTTTGATTATTTATGAATTTTAACATTAAACTTGGGATTTTTGATTGGTAAATGACAAGGTTTTTCAAGTACTCAAGGTCTAAACTAAAATGGAGATTTTGAACTGATTTTAAGTCCATTTTTGAGATGATTTTCACCAATGAGTTCCTAAGACCTTGAGTAATGTTTTCAAGTGTTGATTTTCAAATTCAAACCTTCTTGTGAAATCGGGTTTTGAATTGATTGGCCCATTTATCAAAGAACTTGATGTGGGTATTGTTGTTTTCAGAAATTTATTGTGAATACTTGATTGTTATAGATTGTGTGGCTTTGGATATTGGTCGGAAAGGGAAGACTCAATTCTTGAAGTGATTAAGTTATTGATTTAAGTAGGGGTGTGCATGGTATGGTACGATACGATATTTGAAAGTTTCAATACCCTAATTTCAGTGTTCAGTTTTTAAAACATTATACCATTATCATACCAATTTAATTCGGTATGATATGGTATTTTGAAGTTTGGTTATGTATTCTATGGTATGGTAAATCGGTAACCATAGTTTGTTCAACTTCGACTAATATATACTCGTATAATAAAGTTTTTGACTTCGATAATTTAGTATCATACTAAGACTTTACAAATGTAGAAATATTTATTCAAAATAAAGTACAAACAACTCCTTTTGTTAATCAATTAAATTTCAAATACATTTCAATCAAAATAGAGTAGTCGGAGTTTTAACTTCTAAATATTTAGTTTATACTAATACTAGGTTACATATTTGTTATATATATATATATATATATATATATATATATATATGTTATTTATGTAACTATATACTTCGGTATGGTATTCGGTATTTTGGTATGTTATTTCTAAATATTAAATACCATACCGAATATCAAAAAAACATTAAAATATATACTATATAACATATACCATACCAAATATCATAATACTAAAACCACGGTATTAAAAGTTTTGGTATGGTATGGTAACTCAGTATATACCATTCCATGCCCACATCTAGATTTAAGACAAGTGGTCTCCTAAACCTTGTAATATAGTAGAATTTGTGTAATCCCTTTGTTTGTGTGTTGGGAGTAATGGAAATAAGGCGAGGGATCCATTATTCTACTTGATTAAGCTTAATGAATAAAAAAGGGTTAAATGAAAGATTATGTGTTGATCATAATGCTTATGAATTACCTTGTGATAGCCCTCGAACACCTCAAACTTGGAAAAGGAAGAAAATATTTTCTTTGGGTTGAAGTCTGGTTTTACGGGTTCCATCGATGGAATAAAAACTTTTACAAGCCGTAGATGACAACTGTAGGAAGAAGGAGAATAAAGTTTTTAAAAACAAGTCCTAGTACCCTTTGTATAGTTCACCCGGATGGTCCGATATTCCTTTTACGAGTCATAGATAAGTCTTGTAGGTGAGTCCCAGACTAGGTGAAATTTTGAGGGTTAAAGTTGGTTTCTATGAACTGTAGAAAGTCTTACGAACCATAGAAATGTTCCTTATAAAGATAGGTAAAATCATGGTGTAGTACTTGGTCTACGGTTGCTTAGTATGGACCATAGAAAGATGTACGGTCCGTAGGTCGGAATCGTAGGTCGAGTCAGCAGTTATTTTTAAAGGGGCTTTTGGGTCTTTTCCTAAATATTTTAATCCTATACTACATCGTTTTGCCTTTTATCCTAAGCCCAATATAAGAGTTTTAAGCCCCAAATTACCCCTTTTCAACTCATTCTCCTAAACTCCCTAAACTTGACCAAATTCACTCTCCAAATTCTCTCACGTTTAAGAAAGAAGAAGAAGAGCTAGGGTTCATCCAAGTCTTCAATCCTCCATTATTTTTGGGCTTCTAGAATCAAGGTATATGTGTATTCACCCATGGAGTCCTTTCCTCCAGGGGGTCCCCAAGGTTTTCAAGTTTCCCCTTCAATTTCAATTGATTCATATTAGGGTTTCAAATCAATCTCATGGGTTTCATTCAATTATGACTTATTGTTGTTGATTAAGTCTTCTAATGCATGATTCTATGTTAATTCATGATGTTTAGATGATGCTGACCCATGTATGATCCATGATTTTTGATTAAGAACCCATGATGAGGGTTATGTACTATGAATTATGAATCGATGAAGATATGCATGTTTTTATGAAGTTATTATAAATGATTTAAGGATTCTTTGAAAGGAAAGTATCAATGCTATTGTGAAAGGACTTCTCTTACTTACCATGATAATCATGATTGTTTAAGGTATTTCTCACAAATAAATTCACATTTGAAAAGTTTTCTCATCTATGTTGAATTTAATTTAAGGATCTATTCTATGTTTTGATCTCAAAATTGTTGATTGGTATTGATATTTGCCTTTTCTGTGTTAAAATGATATTTGGCTTTAACTATTCTTTTCTGATTTAGACTAAGCACCGAGAGGGCTTTGAGGTAGAGGCTCAAATAGGGTAGTCTATAGTAGCTACTCTATGTTATTACCGATATGTTGAAAGTCTTTCATCTTGATGTTTATGGTTTTCTCAATCACGGTGCTACCTTGTCTTTTTTGACACAATACATGGCTATGAGGTTTGATGTTCTCTTGGATGTGTTGATAGACCCTTTTTTCTGTCTCTACGCCTGTTGGTGAATCTATTGTGGCTAAGAGAGTCTATAGAAATCACTCCGTCTCCTTATCCATAGAGTTACTCATGTTGATATAGTAGAACTTGATATGTTAGATTTTGATGTTATTCTTGGTATGGATATATTGGTTGTAGAACTCGATTGGTTAAGTTTCAATTTCCAAATGAACTCGTCCAAGAGTGGAAAGGGGGAAATTCTATGCCTAAGGGTCAGTTTGTTTCTTGTCTTAAAGATAGAAAAATGTATTCTAAGGGTTGCATATGTCATCTCGTTCGGGTTAGGGATGAAGATTCCAAAACCCTTATTTTTGAGTAGGTCCCCATTATAAATGAGTTTTCGAAAGTGTTTCCAGATGATTTACCCGCTTCATTCCGAAAGGGAAATAGACTTCGGTATTGACCTTCTCGTTGATATGCAACCTATCTCTATCCCTACTTACCGTATAGCTTTGATAGAACTTAAGGAATTGAAAGACCCAATTGAAGGGTTTGTTGGATACAAGTTTCATCCGACCGAGTATCTTTCCATGGGGTGCTCCAGTTTTGCTTGTTTGTAAAAAGGATGGTTTACTTCGCATGTGTATTGACTACCTACAATTGAATAAGGTTACCATTAAGAATAAGTATCCTCTTCCAAGGATAGATGATTTGTTTTTATCAAATCCAAGGAGGGATTTACTTCTCTAAAATCGACCTCCGATCGGGTTATCACTAATTAAGGGTAAAGAAAAATGACATTCTGATGATGCCTTTCTGGACTCGATATGTTCATTATGTGTTTTTGGTAATGTAATTTGGTTTGACTAACGCTTTGGTCGCATTTATGGATTTAATGAATATGGTGTATAGAAAATACCTTGATATGTTTGTGATTATGTTTATCTATGACATCTTGATTTACCCAAGGAGTGAGGATGAACACATCGATAATTTGAGGATTGTGTTGAAAATCCTCAAGGACCAACAACTATTTGCAAAGTTTAGTAGATTTGACTTTTGGTGAAGATACATGCTTTTCTTGGTCATGTTGCTTCCAATAACGGTATTGAGGTATATCCTAATAAGACAAATTAAGTTAAGAGTTGGCCTAGACCTCTATCCCATTTGGATATTCAAAATTTCTTGGGTTTTACTAGTTATTATAGAAGGTTTGTTGAAGGGTTTTCTTCGATTTCCTCTCCATTGATGGGTTTGAAATAGAAGAAAGTTAAATTCTTGTGGTCGGAAGCATGTGAGAAGAGTTTTCAAGAGTTGTAAGATACAATTACCTCTGATCCACTGTTGACTTTACCGGAAGGGTCTGATGGGTTTGTTGTTTATTTTGATGCTTAAAGGATTGGACTAGGGTATGTCCTTATGCAAAATGGGAAGGTTATTGATTATACTTCATGACAATTTAAAATTCATGAAAATAAGTATCCTACCCATGACTTGGAGCTAGCAACAAATGTGTTTACATTAAGATTTAAAGGCATTACTTATATGGTGTTCATGATGATGTCTTTACTGACCACAAGAGTTTGCAATATGTGTTCAAGAAAAAGGATCTAAATCTTTGCCGAAGAAGGTGGATTGAGTTACGAAAGGACTACTACATGAGTATTCTCTATCACCCCGGTAAGGCGAATGTGGTGGCAGATGCTCTTAGTTTAATATTAATGGGTAGTGTTGCTCGTGATGAGGAAGGTAAAAATAAGCTTGTTCGTGATGTTCATATATTGGCCCAATTGGGTGTTCGGTTAGTTGATTCCAATGACGGTGGTATTATGGCTCATAATCATCTTTTGTATCAGATGTGAAAGCCAATCAAGGTCTTGATCTGATTTTGGTTGAGTTGAAGGAAGCGGTGCTTAAAAAGTCCATTGAGGCTTTCTCCCAAGGGGGAGATGGTGTTCTTCAATCCCAAGGTCATATGTGTTCCTAATGTGATGACTTGATATAGAAAATGTTATTAGAAGCCCATAGGTCTCCATATTCCATTCACCCTTCTCCTTAAAGGGAGATGGTGTTCTTCTATATCAAGGTCATATGTGTGTTCCTAATGTGATGACTTGATATAGAAAATCTTATTAGAAGCTCATAGTTCTCGATATTCCATTCACCTGGGAGCCACCAAGATGTACCATGACTTGTAGAAGGTCTATTGGTGGAATGTGATGAAGAAGGATATTGCAAAATTTGTGGCTAGGTGTCCTAGTTATCAACAAGTGAAAGTTGAGCATCAAAAGCCGTGAGGTTTGTCCCAAGATATTAGTATTCCTACTTGGAAGTGAGAAGATTTGAATATTAACTTTATTGTTTGTTTACCCCCCACCCGGTGACAACATGACTCAATTTGGGTTATAATAGATTGTATGATGAGATTGGCTCATTTAATTCCCATTAAGGTTTCTTATTCGGCGGAGGACTATGATAAGTTGTATGTAAGGGAAATGGTTAACTTGCATGGAATTCCCTTATCCATTATCTCCGATCATGATACTCAATTCACTTCTCAGTTTTGGAAATCTTTCCAAAAGATCCTTGGCACTTGTGTTAAGCTTAGTACGACCTTTCATCCTCAAACTGATGGGCAAGCAGAGCGTACTATTCAAACTTTGGAAGATATGTTGAGTGATTGTGTGATTGACTTCAAGGGAGGTTGGGATGATCATTCGCCTTAGATTGAGTTTTCGTAAGATAATAGCTATGATTCAAGCATTAGTACGGCTCCATTGAGGCTCTCTATGGTAGGAGGTGTAGATCTCCTATAGGTTCATTTGAAGTTGGTGAGATTTCCTTGATAGGTCCCGAGTTGGTAAATGAGGCTATGGAGAAGGTTTGACTTATTAGAGAAAGGTTGAAAATGGTTCAAAGTCGAAAAAAGTCTTGTGTTAGAGTTAGAAGGAGAGACCTTGAGTTTGAGGTAAATGATTGGTTCTACTTGAAAATTTCACCCATAGAGGGTGTAATGAGGTTTGGAAAGATTAGTCCCCGATATGTGGACCCATAACAGATTTTAAGGCGTATTAATAAGGTTTATTTTGAACTTGATTTTCCTAATTACTTAGCATCGGTACATCCGATTTTCCATGTTTCTTTGTTGAAGAAATGCATTGATGATCCAACATCTATTGTGCCATTGGAGAGTCATGGTATAAAGGAAAGTCTTTCTTATGAAGAAGTTCTGGTTGAGATTTTGGACCGGCAAGTTAAGAAGTTGAGAAATAAGGAAGTTGCATCCGTGAAAGTCTCAAGGAGAAATCAAAGAGTTAAGCGTGCTAGTTGTGACGCCGAGGCCGGTATGATATCCCGTTATCCCCATCTCTTTCCCTCTAACCCTAATCTAGCTTGAGGTATTTAGTTTCTCATGGTCCATCCTCATGTCTTAGTTAGTCTCATGTTTTCGGATGCATGCGCATGAAAACTTGATTTTGAGATCTTGATTTAACTTTGATTGATTTCTTCATTATTATGTGCATTTGAGTATGATTTGCATGTATACCTTATGAAATGATGTTTTGAGTATGTTTAAGCTTGAAGTTGATGTTTTTCCTTTATTTTGTGTTGTTGATGAAGTTGCGTTCTTGTTGGGCTATTAGATCTCTTCCCCTACCCTCCTTACGTTACCTTGAGTCCAATTCGAGGATGAATGTTCTCGAGGGGAGATATTGTAACACCTCAAAACTTGGAAAAGGAAGAAAATATTTTTTTGGACTGAAGTCTAGTTTTACGGATCCTATCTACAGATCATTGAAGCTTCTATGGGCTTGTAACGACCCTCTAGTTGTTTTATGAATTTTAACCATTATTTTTGTATTAACCTTTTTAGTAGATTTTATAAATAATTTATGACTTATAAGAATGAGTTAAATGATTTTCAGATTTAATAAATGATTATTTTGTTGCTAATAATAATGGAAAAAGAAAAAAATAGAAAAGGAAAAATAAATAATAATAATAATAATAATAATAATAATAAAAGAAATAACAAAATGCCCTAAAATGTTGAAAGTCAGCGTAGCTGACGAAAAAATTGAAAAGAATGAACGGAGCAGAGGAAAATTACGCAGACGAAAAAAAAGAAAGGGAGAAAAAGAGGGGGAAAGGGAGGAGAAAAATTGAGATTTTCATCCCAAAGCATTAAGGTAATGCTTCTCATCCTTTCCATTTAATTTTTATGTAGTTATGAGCAGATTTTTTGGTTACAACCGTGTATAATTTATGCTAACTTAAGAAAATATAGGTGTAGGGTTCTTAGAACAAAATCTTGATTTGGGTGTCGAATAACAATCCGTTTTAGCTTAAATTTTGCATGCAAGTTTATTTTATCATGGGTAAACATAATCTAAAAGAAAATTTTAGATTCAAATTTACTGGCTCGGGATGAATTTTTGACCCGATTTTCGAGCCGAAACTAAATATAGAAATATGAATGTTATTAGATTCGTATTCTTATGAAGACTATATATTTGATAGATTGGAAGCACTTTGAAGCTTTATGAAAGGGGAAGAGTCAACTCCCAGAGTTATTGTTTGACTATTTGAGGCAAGTGGATTTAATTTCTAAACCCTTGTTAAGTGTATAAAATCGTTTATTTCTTGTGGTATCTGTTGGGGAGTAATGAGAATTGGTGATGGGTTGACTTGTCCGTATTGAATAATTCTAATGATGAAAAAGGGGTAATAAAAGGCAATATGATTAATTATTGGTGTGTGATGTGTTGAGAATTGTTTGAAAGGCTTATTGATTCATTATTGATGTTGTATCACGATTGTGTTATTGTAAATTGTGCATTGTTATGAAAATGGTCATCTCCTCATTATTTGTGTGAACATGTCATTTGCATTGGTTCTGAGACATAGTTGTGAGAAGTGTTATGTGAATTGAGAAAGAAGAAGAAATTAGAGAGGACGTACCATTTCGAGGGATGTGTCGCGCGCTGCGGCAAATACTATATTTCGAGGGACGTATCCACGCTACAATAGATTCTATTATTGAGCGATGTGTCCCACGCTTCGATGAATTTTATTATTGAGGGTCGTGTCATACGCTGCGACAGATGCATTAACAGATATGTCCCCCATGGGTCCTGGACTGTGAGACAGCAGGTGTGTATCATTAGGTCAGACATGTATCACTATAATTGACATTTCATTGCATTGCATATTTTTATCATTAGTGAACTTAGATCTGTGTTGTTGATCTTGTGAGTGCCTTTCTGTGGAACTTGAGATTGATAAATATTGAGCTTATTGTTGAGGATATGTAATAGTTAGAATGTTGTTGTTGAGCCGTGTGCTATGTAAATTGTGAACTATTAGGTTGGACTGATTTTTATCCAGGTGGTAGTTGTGGAGGTTCGGTTGGGGTGTAAGGAGTACCCTTATTCTATTACCTTAGCTTGTGTTTAGGAGTTTACTTGTTGAGTACCGTGTGGTTTGGTACTCACCCCTTGCTTCTACAATTTTGTACGTTATTAGCCCGTACCTTCATAATAATTTCTCTTCTAATCTTATTTGAGGCTTCTTGTGAAGGTTTTTGAGGCAGCTTCTTGTCATCTCATACATTATTTCTCCTTATTTATGATCTTGTTCTATTCTAGAAACAATGTCATTTGAGACTTGTATTTTCTTTCAATTTTGTTAGAACATATTAAAGGCTTGTACACGTGATAACCATGTTTTGGGGTATATTTAAGTCGATTATGAATTTCCGCATTGTATTAAAGTATTAGACTTTTGAGTATTAGGCTGACTTGTCTTGTTTGAATAAGACGAGTGCCATCACATCCATTTTTGAGTCATGAAAAAATGGTATCAGAGACTAGGTTCATAGGTCTCACATGTATACAAGCCGAGTCTTAGTAGAGTCTCGAGGATCGGTACAGAGACATCTGTATTTATCTTCGAGAGACTATAGTAACTTTTAGGAAAAATCATCACTTTTTGATTCTCTATCGTGCATCCTTGGTCCAATTTTATTCTTATTGCTTCACTAAATTCACTCTCACTTATAGTGACTAGACGCATCACAATACACAACAAAGCCTTGCATACCCTCCGGTAAGGACAATATTGGGGCAATAGTCAACCTAGTTATCAATTCTTGAAAGCTTTTCTCACAAGCTTCAGACCATTGAAACTTAACTGTTTTCTTTTGAGCCAACTAAGTCAACATGGAAGAAATAGATGAGAACCCCTCGACAAACCTCCTATAATAGCCAGCCAATCCTAAGAAACTCATAATATCAGTTGGAGATGTGGGTCTAGGACAATTCTGCACTGCCTCAATCTTTTGAGTGTTAACTCAAATCCTATCACCAGAGACAATGTGGCCTATGAATACCACAGACTCAAGCAAAAATTCACACTTAGAGAATTTAGCATACAACTCTCTATCCTTGAGAGTTTGGAAGATTATTCTGAGATGACTAGAATGATCCTCCTCATTCCTCGAATGTCTTAGGAATGTCACTTTCTCTTACTCTCAACTGATGATAGCCAGATTTGAGGTCTATCTTAGAAAAATAGGTGGCACCCTAAAATTGATCGAAAAGATCATCAATTCTCGAAAGAGGATACTTATTATTGATAGTAACCTTATTCAATTGGCAGTTATCAATACACATCCTAAGAGAATCATCTTTCTTCCTCACAAATAAGATCGGAGCACCCCAAGGTGACACACTTGGTTGAATGAAACCTTTATCAAAAAGGTCTTTCAACTATTCTTTTAACTTTTTCAACACAGCTGAAGCCATTCTGTATGGCGGAATAGAGATAGGAAGAGTATCAGGAAGAATATGTATACCGAAGACTATTTGTCTCTTAGGAAGGACTCCGGGAAGATCATCTAAGAAGACCTCTGGAAACTCACTCACAACTGGAACTGACTAAATAAGTGGTGTCTCAACACTAGAGTCATTTACTCGGATTAAGTGATAGATTCACCCCTAGAAAATTAACTTTCTCACCTTCAAGTACGAAATAAAACGATCCTTAGGAACTGTTGAACTACTCCTCCGCTCTATAACTGGCTTATTGGGAAACTTAAACTTTACTAGTTGAGTTTTACACTCAACTGAGGCATAACAGGCATGAAGCCATTCCATACCTAGAATAACATCAAAATGTACCATGTCTAACTCGACTAAGTCAGCCATGGTGGCTAGAATAGACTCACTAACAGGTGTAGAAAGACTGAAGGGCCCAAGAAGTTAAATCATAAATAAAATAAAAAGATGGGGAATACCCATATACTATAACTGAGATGAATGAAAACTGATGAGTTTAATACAAAGAAGATATTAACTCAATTCTAAGCTGTATCTAACTATGTTTGAAAATAGCCTCTAAACTGACTAGAAATATTGGGACATGCCCCAACTAGATCTAGCAAAGCTGAAACTAAAGACTAAAAGTGATAAAGATAAACATGTTACTAGTCCTTGAAGAATGAGGACTCACCACTGATGCTGCTGAACTAAAGATCGAGAACAAATCTAAGCATGATCTGGATGCTGAGAACTTGAACCTACATCATGAGAAGATGTAACACAGAGTATGCGTCAGTACTTGAAAGGTATTGAGCATGCAGGATAGAATAAAGCTGAAATAACATATAACTGAATAAAGCAAATAAGCAATGGTATAATCTGAACATGATATATATACTGAATACTTAGCTAACTGAATGCAATGACCAATTTATAACATGTTGAGACTGAATACTAAATATACTGATACATGATCAATGCAATAGAATCTGATTGAACTGTGGGAGCTACTAATAACCGATAATAAAACCACATAAGCTAAATGTGGAGTCTGAAGTATACGCCCTATAGAAAGGACCCAATATACCCTGCCAGAGGTATAGAGGTATGCTGGCGTGATCACTAAAATGATGCCCACAGAGGGGACATACAACCTACGTGGCTCGTAGTTTTGGGATTATATGGGTATGCTGAACCCTAGTTTAACATGGTATTATGCTACTCCCAATAGATTGAGTAATTAACACATTATGACTGAATTTATGTAAGTTACTGGATAGCTCAAAGTGAACATGCAAACTAAGAATGCAACAATTAAACTAATATTGATGCATTAATAACTAAGGCATGCATAACTAAATGACTGAAATATCTGACCTAGCATGTGTAATTCAAGAACTAAGGAACTACACAGCTGGGGTTCTGAAATTGATGCAAGAAATGAAGTAATACCATGATAATCTAATTTGGAACATGTAAATAACTAATTCATGATAATCTGCTGAAGTTCTAGAAACCCTAGGTCTAGTTAATAATAGGGAATCAAGAATCTGACTGAAATCTAGGGACCTAATAGGCGAAAGGAACCCACTAGTGAAATCCCACATACCTAGTGACGAATTCCACAGAGAAATCCTTCAATTTTAGGGCTGGAACTGGAGGAAACATGCTGCATTCTTAAACTAGGGTTCTTGACTACTCTTCTCCTTTTCTGCTCTAATTTTTCTAAGTTTTGATTAATGATTTGACTTAGGTAAGTTCTAGTTATGTTTCTAGGCTTAAACTAACTAAAACCTCATAATTGAGGATTGAAACGACGTAGCTTAGGGGTCCAACGAAATATGAAGAAACCAAAAGACCCCTGACTTAACTGCTGTCGGAGTGACCAACGGACGGTACCTATGGGCCGTAGGTCAACCTATGGTCCGTAGATTGGGGTCGTAGGTCAAGTCTGCCCGATAGGGCTTAAGTAAAACAAGCATAACCTTTTATCGGATTTTAGCAAACTCAGTGGCATTGGAAAGAGGATTCAATTATCTATCATATCATAGGTCATGGAACACATAATTCCTTTGGTGATGGGAGTGATGACCAGTTTGAAGTTGACCCAATCAGCAATCCCCCCCTAATTGGATGCCGACCTTCACCAATGATCAGACGTACAGACCTTGGATAGAATGACGGTTTGTGTTGGTCGGTTGTCGTTTGCGTCAGAAGTTGGGTAAAGGGGGCCTCGATCCATGAACACAGACCACGAACCATGGTCTGGCCTATGGATTGTGGGTCTGTTCGTGGGTCTAGACTTAGCCGATTTTCTGAGCTGGGTTTGGGGAGGGGTTGCAGTGGTGAACCACGGACCATCAACACGGGCCGTGGTTTGACCTACGATCCTTGGGTGGCAACCATGGGTTGCACCTGCAACTTCTCAAAATCTGCATTTTTGGTCTGTTTTAGATACAGGATGTTACACAGTGGAGCCATCAAGACATGTTCCAAAGTGGTTCCTACACACTTAGCACATGTAGGAGTCTTATTACCTCATTGTGCCACACTATCTTGAGACTATGTAGGTCTAGCTCAGAAGTTCTGTGAATTCTGATTCTTAAACTCACCTATGTTCCTTGGTGCAAGTGCACTAGCAAATGATGGAGCAGGTCCATTTAGCTTTTGTTGAAAAGATGACCGGTTCGCATTACTCTTCTACATCCCGGACTTATTTTCTACTGTCTTAGCCTTCTTGTTTTAAAACTCTTTTCTATCCCTCAGCTTATCTTCCTCAACTTGTTGCACATGGATCATCAGCCTTGCTATGTCTATGTCCCCTATTAACATTGCAGCCTTACCCTCTTTGCATGACAGATGAGACAACCCAGACACAAACAAACTCATCCTGATCCTCATATCTGCAACCATCTCCAGAGCATAACGGAAAAATTGAGTGAACTTGAGGTTGTACTCATGCACACTCATGGATTACTGCTTAAGAGTGAGAAATTCCCCTGCCTTTGCCTCTCTCAGTTCACGGGGAAAGAAATGCCCCACGAAGGCCTTTTCGAACACAACCCAGCTCAAAATTGGTGCACCCTCAGCTCTACTCTTCTTCTATTATTCATACCACACTCTAGCAACACCCTTCAGTAGGTATGCATCTAGTTCCACTCACTCATCATCAACAACATGCATAACCTCAAAAACTTTTTGCAACTCTTCCATAAAGTTTTCCAGATCTTCAGTGACACTTGAACCGGTGAAGTCTAGAGGATTCATGCTTAAGAACTCACGGATCCTAGAAGTATAAGCCACATCATGTTGATTTCCTCTCTGTTGACCAGCTTGGTTGGTCACCACTTGACTCAACATCCGAATAGCATCCCGAAACTCAACATTAGTGACCTCTCCTTGGGGTTGCACTTCTGGTGCATTGGGGACCCCTTGATCCTGAGGATGAACATTTCTCTTAGTAGGACGACCTCAGACAACTATTCGTGGAGGCATGATCTGAAAGATATGCGCAAGCACGAATTAGAAAGAAACTTTATAGAGTTAAAATCCATCGCACGAAAAGAGTATGAAAGAAGTGAGATAGTTCCTAAATGTCACAGCCTTCTAATTATAGATATGACATACTTCATACCGATAACTAGGACTCTACAGACACGGCTTCATAGACACCCTAGGACTCTTGAACTCTGTGCTCTGATATCAAGTTTATCATACCCTGAGCCTACATCCTAGACGCCGTACTCAAGAACCATTGATGTCCCCCAGCGAACCTTAGCCTGGCTCAACTCCCTGCGGAAGACTTACTCAACATAAGATGAACCTTAAAAGTAAACTTTACTCAACTGTCTAAAAACGTAAACTCAAAATATTTTAGAAACAAAACATTCAAATTGGCCAAAAAAGGAAACTCAAGTCTAGAACATAACAACTGAAAATGAAAAGACTCATGAACTACTGTCTATATATCTATGAAGCCTTTACTAACTGAGATGGATGTCGGGACAAGACCCATGACATCCTAATAACAAAACTGAAATGATAAAACATAAATACGGGATCATCCGGAAGGAAGGAGGCTAACCAAACAACTCCTGAACTGCGAATGGATCAACAATGTGCCGGTTGATAATCTTGGTTACTTGTATTTGCATCATAAAAGATGCAGACCAAATAGCATTAGTACATGGAATGTACGAGCATGCAAGGGGAAATCTAAAACATGACATAAGCTTGAATTGGAATTGAAGAAACAACTTACCTCATCTCAACTCAACTCAACCTCAACTCAATCTCAACTCATTTCAATATTAAAGTAATAACAATAATGCGATATAAAGAAAAGCTTTGAAAACACTAGATAACAACTCAATGTACTGGAAAATACAATATTACTTAGTTTGTATGTAAAAACACAAAATAAACTCTGTTTGAGAGATTCTTGAACCGATAATCATCACTATGAGCTATGTGATGATACAACGTCTCATCCACATTGCCAGAACTATCCTATACCTTGCCGGGGTATAGAACTCCTCAACTAAGTGGATCCACTAAGATATGCTTAAAAATAAATAAGGAATCATCTAAAAAGTATGACCCTTTCTACGCACGTTGGCTACATGGTTTATGTGGGCTGTGAGTTGTTTGAACTCTCCCCCATATCAGTCCTCAATACTACTCCTAAAATATAACTTAGCTTATATGTTTTAAAAAAAACCATTTCCTCATCCTCAACTTTGAGATTATTACTCAAAAGGTTTCTCTTAAAAGAGATAATACTCAAAACTCCTCATGAACTCTCTTGGAAATCGGTGTTTCCTCTCTTGTTAAATGTAAAAACATTTACTCTTGGGAATGTTTAGTCCCCATATATTCATTTAAAAAAATGAAATTCAACTCTAATCTTCCTCAAACTCAAGTACTCAAGTCTTAAAACAATTTTAAAAGATTGTAAAAGAGTTCTCATAAAGACTCGAAAGAACGCTCAAGACTTTACTCTTAAATCTACCTTGAATTTGAATTATGGATTCAAGGGTTGTGATTCATGTTATGAATGATCTCTTGATGTTTAGATGTAGTTTTTAGTAGTTAGAATTGATAGGAAGTAAATGTAAACTTTAAAAGGACTAAGACGGAGCAAACGACGGAAAAAGATTAGGGGCAGGCGACTATGGCGCACTGCTGGCGCGGGACGTAAGCCCTTGAACTTCAGAGACTGGTTGACGCACTGTTGGCGCGCTGCCCTAGACCTTCTAGCGTATCAGGGGTGCACCACCCTAGAACTTCTAGCGCATCGAGGGCGCACCGCCTCAGACCTTCTGGCGCATCGGGGGCACGCGCCCTAGACCTGCTAGCGTATCGGGGGCATGCCGCCCCTGCCTCTCCCCAGAACTTCTTGATAAATTTCCTTCTTATTTTTTGACCCTAATTTGTCTAGAATCAATTTCTTTTCTCAAGTTTTCCTTAGATTCAATTAAAAAACAAGCCTCAAAGTCATACGTTTATCTCAAAAACTAATCAAACCCATCATAATTCAAGAACGAAAGTAATACTTTAAGAATACTTATCAAGAACTTAAATTCATCAATCTTTATGGGAGAATTCGAATAAGTAAATCTTGATTGGTGTGTAAGTGGACGAACCCAACACTATAGAAACCTACATACCTCAATTTGGTGAAACAAATACTCGATTCGCAAGAAACCTTGATTGTTCTTCCTTTTCTCCTCTTTCCCTCTTCTTGAACTCTTCTCATAACCCTAAGCGTAAATTAGGATTCTAAAACTGACCAAAATCAGATTTGACCCCAAAATATTTACTAAATTCATTTTAATCTAATGGGGTAAGAAAAAGACCAAAATACCCCTCACTAATTCGGGTAACTTTCCTTAACTGGACAGGCTGACTTCAAACTGGCATATTCCCTCATAGGAGCTCAAAATATAGTAGACTCGGTGGCATTGGAAAGAGGATTCAAAGACCTTTCATTTGTTATCTTATGGACCACCTAACTCATCATGTACTGAAAGTTATGGTCATTTGAAGTTGACCCAAAATTCACAACTTAGCATAACTTGTATAATTTCAGATGTGTCTCTTTCCAAATTAGTTCTTTCTAAATTTAGCTCTTTCAAATACTGAGGTGTTAAAGTTTTTTTCATTTAATTTAATTTAATTAATTGACTAAATAATTAAAACAAACTTATCCAAAAAATAATTTCTTGATCGATCATTTTCCAAAGTCGAAGCAGAAGTCGAGCTGAGTGAGCGATAACGACGATGGCGTGAGAGGGTCCCTTTTTCCAACCCTATTAACAACTAGTAGAAGTGTTTCTTTATTTAAACACTTTAACTTTTGTTTCCATCACTAGTGAAGGAGAAATACTTTTTTCTTACTAAAGCATAAGAGAACCTTTCAAATTCCTCTTTTCATTTTCCCTTCATTTTCCAATAGTTCTTACTATATACCCAAAATTCCCCCACATGAATAGGGAATATTTATAACATAAAGGAATGCACGGACGAGTGTGTACTTTACAAGCAAGGATTAATTACATTTGGATAAGTAGGTTTTCCATTGAACTTTCCGTAGTGGACATATGTCGAATATACTCAGTCAATCAGTAGATGTGATATGTTTGAACCGTCGAACTTTGGTGTATACCTAGACAACCATATTTCACACAATCAACCCTTTACTTTTAATGGTTCTTAAGGTTGTGTTCATTTCATCCATGAAAACCTCCTAGTTTCATGAGTGTATAAAGAACAGGCTTTTTACAATAATTCTCTTTGAAACGTCTAACACTTCACACTCACATAAGTGATTTCTAACCGTGTCATTGCGTAGATACATTATTTGGTCAAATCTGCCAAACTTAGCAAATCATTAAAAATTTTATGCTTTATTAACTCGTTAACAAGCCTTAATGTTTTAACCTTGTTCTTGAAAATTGTCTTCATCATGAGAATAGATTGAGTTGATTGGAAATGTTAAAACGACAGTCACAATTTTGTTTTCTCCTTAAATCTAGCTCTTGGGATCTTCGGTCTGCTAAGTAGAGTTACCTCCATGATGACTTGTCCTAAGCCATAAATTCATTCTCTTATATGATCTTTCAACTGACTCTCTCACTAGGCCTTTTGTTAATAGATCTGACACATTATCTCTTGACTTTATATAGTCAATTGTAATCATTCCACTAGAGAGAGGTTGTGTTACAATATTTTGTCTCTGTCGTATATGCTGAGATTTCCCATGTACATGATGCTCATTGCCCTACCTATTGTTGTTTGACTATCACAATGTATGCACATAGGTCCCACGGGTTTGGGCCAAAATAGAATGTCCTCTAAGAAATTTTGGAGTCATTCAGCTTCTTTACCGGCCTTATCTAAGGCAATAAATTCAGATTCCATTGTAGAGCAAATGATAGATGTCTGTCTGGATGATTTCCAAGAGATTACTCCTCCATCAAGTGTAAACACATACCCACTCGTTAAATTTACTTCATTTGACCCGGTGATCCAATTTGCGTCACTATATCTTTCAATCATGGCAGGATATTTATTATAATGCAATACATAGTGTTGTGTATGTTTCAGATACCCTAGCACACATTTCATTGCCATCTAGTGAGTTTGATTAGGATTACTAGTGAACTAACTCATCTTGCTAATAGCACATGATATATCTGGTTGCGTACAATTCATAATATACATCAAACTTCCCAACACTCTGGCATAGTCCATTGAGAGTCACTTTCACCATCATTCTTTTGTAATGTAAAACTTATATCAATTGGACTCTGGACAACATGCATTTAGTAGCATTTATATCATTAATATCTTTACTCATTATTAACATGTCATCAACATACAAACAAACAATGACTTCATGATTCAGAATGTTTTTAATGTAGAGACATTTATCACACTCGTTGATCTTTAATCCATTTGCCAATATCATTTGGTCAAATTTAGCATGCCATTGTTTGGGTGCTTGTTTGAGCACATAAAGTGACGTAATAAGTTTGCACACTATCTCTTCTATACCGAGAACTACAAAACCCTCAGATTGTTCCATGTAGATTTCTTCCTCCAACTCTCTATTTAAGAAGTCTGTCTTAACATCCATTTGATGGATTTCAAGATCATGCATAACCACTAGTGCTATTAACACCCTAATAGTGTTATCCTCATTACTGAAGAGTATGTATCAAAGTAATCTAGACCATCCTAATATTTGTATCCTTTGACTACAAGTCTATCTTAATATTTGTCAATAGTCTCGTCAACTTTCATTTTCCTTTTAAAGATACATTTTGAGCCCAAAGGTTTATTTCCTGGAGGAAGATCAACCAATTCCCAACTATGATTATTCAAAATTGATTTAGCCTCACTATTGACTACTTCTTTCCAAAATGTTGACTTGGAAGAAGACATCGCTGCTTTAAATGTTTGAGACTCATTTTCAAGTTTGAGTGCCACAAGATCTGGTCCGAAAGAAGTGGATTTCCGTTGATGATTACTACGCCTAGGAACCTCATTATGTGCTGTATTTTCTATTGATTTTTCCCATGTTCATTTAGATCTTTCACTTGTCGAGTCACATTAAGTTTTGTACGGATAAATGTGTCAAAAACTTAACATTATCGAACTCAATATAGTATTAACATGAATTTTAGGATTATCAGATTTATGAACCAAAATTCGATAGGCCTTACTATATATACAGTAAAACCTCTCTAAATTAATATAGGCAGGACCATGAAATATTATTATTTTGTTCAGGGATGAAATCTCAAAGAATTTGAAAGAACCCACTTGTGAAATGACATTCATGAACCTGAGGTCCTGACTAATGATCTCGATTACCGTAACAAAATGGATATTAATAACATATTGGATGGGTGAAAATGTCACATGTTCAGAGGTCCAGAGCTTAGAACAAATTTTGGATATCATTGGAAAAACAATGTTGATGATAAAGTTGAAGATGATACAATACATTTGGAACCCGTTACACATAAGGAAACACTTGCATCTAGAACTCTTCACAATTTTATGGTACAATTAGAAAAGACAACACCGAAACTTTTGGATGCAATAAGAAAAGTTAGAGATGAGCTTCAACTAGATTTAAATTTTAACAAAAAAAGGAACATAATAGAATCATATTTCTCTAAATTTTTTACATATATTTGTACTTTTAAAGAAGTATTAATTTATAATATTAGTGGGACCATATATTTATATAGGGATCTTTTGAAAATATATTATCTTATTATCTTATCGAAATGAGTAATTTTTTTTCAATGGCACAAGTCGGGACCAGAGGAAATTATTATCGTAGAGAGATTATTAATTAACCAAGTATTAGTTTAGTGAGGTTTTACTCTCTCTCTCTCTATATATATGTATATATGTATGTGTGTGTGTGTGTGTACCCTTTTTCTTTCACTAAGACTTTTTCCCATTAGGCCTTTCTCAGTAAAGTTTTAACGAGACACAATATCTATTAAGACATGAACATCCAAGGGGGAGTTTTGTAAAATGGATGTCCACATAAGTACCCTTTGTGTTGTAACATAATGGTACATAATATATTTTGTGTTGTAACATACATGTACACACAATATGCATTGTGTGTAAGATGAATATACCTACAACATACTATGTGTTGTAACCTAGTCATCCATATAATATACTTGGTGCCTAAGTATTTGGATAAAAAATAGATATCTATGTATTATAGTTGGAGCCCAAGTATATATATATATGTATATAGCCCTCTTCTTGTAAGCTAACATAAGGAAAGAGTAAGTGAAAAGAAAAACATTCAACAATAAAGAAAAGCTGCTACTACTACTACTTTATGTCTCTGTCTTTCTCTTCTTTTCTTTTTATTTTACTACACATGTTTTATTTTATAAAAGATATATATTACTATCAAATTATACAATTTACCTCCCTAAAAGAAAATAATCAGTAAACTTTATTAATATTATAGTGAAAACATCACTCTATTGTTGTCACGGTCTGATTTCTCGAGTCTTGATAAAACCTACTATAATCCACCAGTAGGTAAGACAACCCGCAACCTAGAACAATAAGTAATGGTTATAAGGGTAGAACCTAAGTGGAAGCAAAGAATTTATCAGAATAAAAGAAGAAATAAGCCGCAACATAACATATATAAACAAAAAGCAAAAGATTTCTCCCAAAACATGGAAGTCATAAGTACAGAGCTACTAGAAAAGAGTACAAGTCCCAAAAGTGGACCCTAATATATAGACTTGTCTCAAAATACAAA
Organism: Solanum pinnatisectum; assembly: GCA_035578085.1. NCBI lineage: Eukaryota > Viridiplantae > Streptophyta > Magnoliopsida > Solanales > Solanaceae > Solanum > Solanum pinnatisectum. The sequence goes on along the minus strand of CM069082.1, from coordinate 30,253,574 downwards.
AGACTACTCAACAAAATACAGATGGAGACATGTATAATCCAGAATGCCATGTGCTCACCCTCACCTCTGAATACTGGGGCTGTTGGTTCGAACTCAACGTTGATAGATGGTGCTAGGACCCGCATCACAAAATAGATGCAGAGTGTAGCATGAGTACCAAAATAACAAGAAATCAGTAGGAATCATTGGCTGACTGAAAAAGAAAAGTAAAAGCAATATAAAAGGCGAGAATTTAACACAACAGAGGTCAAAGAGCAGAAGTCTAACAGATATGCACACGAGTGTTGAAAAGAACTTAAATGAAGTAAGTGAACAACTAACTAAAACTTCATTGGACCACTATAAGCACAAAATGTATACTTCTGGGCCAATTTATGTAAAACCCTAATGGACCCTATAAGCCTAACAGGTACACAAAAGAACTACAATTATAGAGAACAAAACCTTATGAATCTAGAGCCGAAGAGTGTGTAGTCTAAATCTTAAACCATGGATAGGCCTCTCAAAAGAACCGAAAAGAGCATAGCTGGAACCTTAAACCCCGGATAGGCCTCCCAAAAGAACCAATAAGATCAAGATGATAGGTATCACTCGGTAGATGATAAGGGGACAAAATCATGGACTGCAGATGTAGATCATTGACCAGACCTTGAATTTACGAACATAATAGAGAAACGTGACTAGACCTTGAATCTGCAACCAACAAATAGGTAGGTGAGTAATACCAAGAAAAATTAGTAGAGCTACACGAGCATACCTTTAATTTGCGACCAGTAATAGGCTACTGAAAAATCTCATATCTAACTCATTGTCATATGTCCACTATGGAACATCGTCAATACCAAGTTAATCAATATAACACTCCAAGCCTGAACCAAATCCAATCCCCAAACAATTAAACAAAGCTCAATATCTCAACCTTGAACCACTAGGGTCGTAGAAAAATGAAGTTATGGATAAAAGGTCATCATAGCTAAGTTACCACCTAAGGCTTATTCTATCATACTCAAATCTGCTACATATGTTTACAGGGAGTTAAGTCATTCGAAGTGACGTTGGAGAGATTCTAAGACCTATCGGCCCCAAAATATACAAATCTAAGGAAAACACTAATCTACACCTAGACTAAGCCCAAACATGCTTCCAACAACAACATAAAACAAGTACAACACATGCCACAAGGTAAGGATGATAGCAAACAGAGAAGCAACACATTAATAGTCCCAAAATTTTTTTGATAAAAGCCTAAACCATTATTTCTAAGTAACTAAGAATGATCAACTACATACCCAACCTAAATTCCAACTAATCAACATGCATTTCCATTCTCAAGGTCAATTTAAAGAAAGGGGAGCCATAATGTACCTCAAAGTAGATCGTGGGTGCTTTAATTCACAACACCATAGTGTTTCCCTACCGTACAACCTCTAAATGCTAGATCACTATCAAAGGTAATATCACAACATCAAGACGGTTGTTTAGAAACCAAAATTGCAATAATCGGAGACTGACCAAAATTTGAGTCAAAACGGAAGGATCGTGCTAGAATTTCCAAAATTGACTTTGTCAAAAGGTTCATTGAAGTTCCACAAACTTGTATCGTAAAATGGGACACCATTCTGGTCTCGGAACAACAAAAAATGCTAACATGAAATAAAATCACTATTTAAGGACAATCAAGAAGCCTGGCAGCCCCAATAGATCAGATTTTACCTCAAACAAGCAGTGCCCAATAACCCCTAAGCACTCAAAGCATAACCACAACCTTTTCGAACATACTAGATTTGAAATCACCCAAATTGTCCTCCTAGAACTTAAGATATCGCCAAATGAAGCATTGGAGTAGAGTTGGTTCGCGTCTATAGACAAAATTGGCTACGACAAACACGGGGGACATTCCACGATCCTGAAAGGTTGGTCCTTAAGACCTCACGATTATGGGTCTAGACCGCAAACCTAGAGGGCCATTTCACTAACCTCCGCAAAAAATGGCCTTGAATAAGTGAATGTTGAAGGCAACTAAGTAGGCCTTCGTGAGCACGAAGACTAGATTTCTTGGAATCTGTAAACATGGCATAAAGTCTGTGAATTCGAAGGACAAATATTTCTTGCACCTACTGATGCACATGAGCTAGTTTTGACTATGTTAAAAATCCCCAATTGTGTACTCGAGATTCATTTGAAACCCCATGTGCATAAACGAAATATGCTACCCTACCAAATTTAATATTTCAGACTCAACGGAACCATCAAAACTTCCAAACAAGGTCTTCTAAATGAAAAGTGGATCCCACACCTAAGCTCTATTATAAGTCAAATTTCACTAAGAGGTCAGGATTGGCTCAAAAGCCTTAAGATCTACACGAAAGGTCCTTTTTGACTAAGCTCGATGTTTTGGAGTTGATGAAACCATTAGAATTGCTTTTTGAGGTTTATTTCCTACACTTTTTACTAAAGTTAACCGTTCAAATTTCAGTAGCTCCTAAAATATGAAAACTTGCATAGAATCTACACAAAAGACAAGGTGATCAAACTATCAGTCCCAGCAAGTCTAAATGACTTGGGGTCACTATATAAATAATCTAACTGAAGAAAAGAGGGCAATTAAATAGAAATGACCTGGAGGGTCATTACAATATAAAATATTAAAAGGGACTATTATCTACAAAAGTAAGAGTCAAGAAGTATCTAAAGGCTCAAACAAGTGGGGTAACTTCTCTCGCATCTTATGCTTGGTCTCCAAGGTAGCCTCCTAGACTAGATGATTCCTCCAACATACCTTAACCGTATGAATGACTCTAAAATGCAACCGCCACACAACTTTGACTAGAATGGCAATAGGCTCCTCTAAAAAAAGGGCAAAAGGTCATCTAACTAAACCGAATCATATAGGAGCACATGAGACTCATAGGAACATACCTGAAAATGAAAACATAGAAACATGGAAAATTGGGTGAATATTTGAAAATGTAGTGTGACGACCCGAGCCTATACCCTAGACGTGGCCGGCACTCGAGAACCAGTGTTGGTCCTGAAGTGAACCCTCATCCTGGATGGTTACAAGCGAAAGACTAACTAAAGCATATAAAAGCTTAAAATCTGAATTAAATTCAATAGCTCAAATACTCAACCTTTTTAAAAGTCTGTACAATACTCAAAATAAAAGTAAATATAGAAACTCCTTAACTCTGTCTATCTATGAAGCCTCTACTATTACAAAAGTATATTGGGATAAGACCCACAATATCTCAAAGCTACTAACTGTAAGATAAAGGGGAAGTGCTTCAGAATATAAGAAGGCTCACCAAAGCTGACTGGAATATCACATGACCTTAACGAAATGTGTTTGTTGATGTTCCTGAATACTTGTATCTACATCATGACATAATGTAGGCTAAATGGCTTAGTACATGGAATGTACGAGCATCTAAGGGGGATTCTAAAGCATAAACATAAGCTTGAACTAATGGAAAAGAAACATACTTACCTTTTCTCAACTCAACTCAACTTAACTCAATGAAACATAGTTCAACTCAAGTTAGAGAAAATGAGGCTCAACTCAATAATAAGATACTCAACTCAGTGAAACATAACTCAACTCAACTCAGAGAAATAAGACTCAACTCAACAATAAGATACTCAACTCTGTGAAATATAGTTCAACTTAACTCTAGGTACTCAACTTAAGATAAAACAACAATAAAAGACACAATATATGGAAATCTTTTAAAATAATAGATAGCAACACAATGTATTGAAGAATACAATAATAACTCAATTTGTATATAAAAATGTAATATAACTCGATAGGGAGATTCTTTAACCGACAATTATCACTATGAGCTATGTGATGATACAACGGCTAGCCCACACTACCAGAACTGTCCTATACTTTGCCAGGGTATAAAACCTACTATTAAGTGGATCCACTAGTCTATGCTAACAAGTATTAAGGAATCAACTAAAAAGTATGACCTTTTCTACCCAAATTGGCTGCATGGTTTATGGGGGCTGTAAGTTGTCTGAACTCTGCCCATATCGGTGCTCAATACTACTCACAAAATATAACCATCTCATATGTTTAAAAATGTAGCTCTTTCTGTGTTTTGAGATTATTACTCAAAAAACTTTCTCTTAAAAGATATGGTACTCAAACTGCTCAAAACTTTTTTGGAAATCTCCGTTTCCTCTCATCTTAAATGTAAAAACATTTACTCTTGGCAATACTTAGTTCCCATATATCATTTAAAGAAATGAACTCAGTTGTACTCTTCCTCAACTCAGTGCTCAAGTCTTTAAAACAAGTTTTAAAACAATTTGTAAAAAACCTTCTTAAAATAGGGTTCATGCCGAATTATGGACGTGAACGATTCAATTCAAGGTTTTCAATAACCATGCATAGAACTCAATACTTGGAACTCAACAACTCCAGAACTCAAGGAGTCAATGATACTATTCATCTCAAGAATGCTCGGCTCGGAGGGTTCATGTGGAATCATGGGCATGAACTAATCAACTCAAGGACTAAATGATACTTCTCATCTCAAGACTGCTCGACTCATAGGGTTCATGTGGAATTATGGGCAAGAACTACTCAACTCAAGCACTAAATGATACTTCTCATCTCAAAATTGCTCAACTCATAGGGTTCATGCAAAATTATGGGCATGAACTACTCAACTCAAGGACCTTCATGGGTAACATTTAGTAGTCCCATGATTAGGAATAGAATCCCAAAATGTTTAGGGACTCAATACTCAAGACTTAGAACTTGAAGATACTACTCCTCTAAAAGAAAATCAAGTTATGGAGTTCATACGGAATTTATGGGCATGAACGACTTGACTAAAGGGTCGACATAACAATATGAACTCATGTATATGACTCTTCTCATTCTCATACTAACTTCCTCAAAACTCTATTTAAGAACTCAAGTGTTGGCTTTAAAAAAGCTTTTCAATATTTATAACTCAAAATAAGGTTCATGCTGAAATATAGATATGAACAAATCAATTCTAGGATCTCAATAACAATATAGGAACTCAATAATTAGGAATAGAATTTTTAGAAGAAACATGAAATCAAGAACTCAATATCAACTTATCTCAAGAATACTAAAATCTAGGAAAAGAATCCTAGATTACAAATTTACTTATGTGAAAGTAGATGTTGGGCATGAGGACGAACTAGTCCAACACTATGATAGACTTACATACCTGGAAGAACAGAGTTCTTGACGAATCTTGAAGAAGAATCTTGATTAGAAGTCTTGAAACCCTAGCTTAAAGGTAAACAATCAAGAAAACCTTTAATTTCTTGAGATTCTTGAATTAGTTTTTTGAAATCTCTATGAACAAGAATTATGATTTTCATTAGTGATTCATAATTGTATGAAGGAATTTGAGTTGGAAAGAGTGAAATTTTTGGAGAAGGACTTACATTGAAGAAGAATTTTGAAAAAAGATGGAAAAAATCTTGAATGGAGTCTTTTACTTTGATTTTTCCTTAGGGTTTTGCCCTAGGGTTTGAGAGAGAAGAGAATGGTGGATTAAAAGATTAAAATCTGATTGTTTTGAGCCTTATATTAGTCAAGAAATTCGCAACTCTCACCCAAGAACTCAACAAGAACTTCATTATCAAAGAACGAAGCACAAAACTCAAGAACTCAACAAGATTATCAACATACTCAATCTCATGGATGAAATCCATAGAAGAAACTCATGATTGGGGTGTCGGAGAACAAACCCAACACTATGGAAGATTACATACTTCAAAGATTTAGGTTCTTGGTGAAATCTTGAATTTCTTGAATGAACGCTTGAAACTTTGAACTTTTTCTCCTCTTGAATCTTCTCTCTAAAACCCTAAATGCTTTTGGGGATGAACGAAGTTGATTCTAATCATTTTAGACCCTTAATAGGGTGTAATTGGAGTTTAGAATAAGTGGGGGTAAGGAAAAGACTAAAATACCCCTCCTACATTTGGGTAACTTTCCTTAAATGAACAACCTTATGTCAAAAAGGCATATCTCCCTCATACGAGTTCAAAAATTAGCAGACTTAGTGGCCTTGGAAAGAGGACTCAGATATCTTTCATTTGATACCTGTACTTAAAGTTATGGTCGTTTGAAGTTGGCCCAAAACATAAAAGAACTAAGGAATGACTTGAATGAATTCTCTTTAATTCTTTTCGGAACTCAAGGTGCTATATCTAGTGACCTGACCTTAAAAATTAAGAAATTTTAAATTCCTTGGTAAAAGCTTACTCACAACGAAGAAAGGTTTGAGTCTTAGCTCAAAAATTTTCTGAGGTGTTACATTATCTTCCCTTGGGATGATTCATCCTCGAATGACGACTGGACTAGGTATGGAACGGGGTTACTCTCACGATCTCTTCTGACTCATGAACATGCCTACTAACACAGGATGGACTGTGTCACGCACCGAGGCTACCCCATTGATGTAACACGGGACCTAGGATCACGAGTGGCCCCAAGCTAACCCTGTGTCTGGCATATATCAACCATACTGAGAATAACTGAATAAAACATATACTACGCAGAAGCTAGAACAATGGATAACTAAAAATGGGGAAATACCCAACTATTTTGAATGTATAAAAATATACTAAGAGTTTAATAAGAACTAAAGTATAACTCAACAAGTCAAGCTGATTCAACTACTATGTCTGAAAAGCCTCTAACTGAGTCTAGTTGCTGGGACATGCACCCCAACAAACTCAAACAAAACTAGCTTGTTTATTGTCCTCAAAGTATGAGGACTCACCACTGAAGCTGCTGAATGCAGATCGAGGATCGATCTAAGAGCGGTTTGAATGCTAATTACCTGAACCTTTATCATGAAAGGATGTAGCGTAAGGTATGCATTAGTATTTTGAATGTACTGAGCATGCAGGATATAGATACTAAGCTGAACAAATATATACAAGCTGAAACAAGGCATAACTGAGCAATACTGTAAATTGTGCAAGAATGTAAATATTGGAAAGATAACTTAATGCAATGACCAAGTGCTAATCATGAACATGACATGCTAAACTAAATACTGAAGTATGTACTGAAAACTTGGTCAAATTCACTAAGAGTCTGACTGTGGGAGCTAGTATTAACTGACATAAAACCACGTGAGCTAAACATGGAGTCCGATGTATACACCCTATCGAGAGGACCCAATATACCTTGCCAGGGGTATAAAGGCATGACTAGTATGATCACTAAATCTCATGCCCAACAGAGGGTAATTATACTCCTATGGGGGCACGTAGTTCTGGGACATGAGGGTACACTACACCCTAGCTCAACTCATTGCTAAGTCTACTCCCAACTGAATATGTATATGACACATTATGATTGAAATACTAAAATTCTGAATAACTCAAAGCACTGACATGCAAAATTTGAGAATACAACATTTATATACTGATAATGTAACATTTGAAACTGGAGCATGATTATATGCTTAACTAACCTAGAAAGTGTAATTCAGGAACTAAGAGACTCTACACAACTAGGGTTCTGAGCTTCATGCAAGGAACTAAATAACGTTTCAAAGAAATCATGATATTTTGATTAAGAATACTACAACAACTAAACCACAAAAATTATCCAAGGATTTAGAAACCCTAGGTCTAAACAAAATACGGAGAATGAAGGATATGACTGAATTCTAGGGACCTAGTTGATAAAAGGAATCCACTAGTGAAATCCCACATACCTGGTGATGAAATCTACAGAGAAATCCTTCAATTTGGGGATGGAACTTGAAGAAACCCTTATGCATGTTCTTGAGATGGCTGGTCGACTTTCCCCTTCTTTTTGCTCTAATTTCGATGAATTTTGGAGAATAGAGGTTTTGGTTAGGTTCTGACTAAGTTATTAGGCTTAAACTGAATAAAATGACGTAGTTTAGTAGTAAAATGATGTAGTTTAAATGCCAATGCGTAGGGGAAATCACCAAAATGACCCTAACTTAAAAGCTGACGAGGCCATCGAGGGCTCCTCACCGATGGATTGTAGACTGACCGACAGTCTATCCTGGTAGGGCGTTGTTTAGTGTCTGAGACTAAGTTATGGGGGTCACGATCCACAGATCATAATCCTACTTACGATCCGTAGGTTCGGCCATGGGACGTGATTTTCTGAAAATTCTGGGTGGCCAACTCACAGACCCTACCAACGGTCTGTGGTCCAAGCCACAGGCAGTGGTTTGGCCTCTGTCGGTGATACCTGCAAGTTCTTAAAATCTGCTACTAGCTTTCTTTCATATACGAGGTGTTACATTATCTCCCCTTTGGGAACATTTGTCCTCGAATAAAGTCTAAACTAGCTGAGTATGGAGGGAAGGAGTTGCAATCCATACCACTAAGTACTAGAAACTGATATCTAACTTAACTGTGTTCCAAGAACATGCAAATATGCTGAAATAGAAGAACAACAAAAGGAACAAGATACTGAGATTGAATTTACGCAATAGTAAACTGAGAGACTGGAGAGGAACTATTACCTCAAGCTGAAACGGAGTTGGAAGGAAAAAGATGAGGGTACCTGGTCTTCATAGCTGGTTCTGCTTCCCAAGTAGCTCCCTATATGGAATGACTCTTCCACAGAACCTTTATTGAAGTGACTTCTTTATTTATCAACCTACCAACCTGACGGTCAAGAATCTCTACTGGCACCTCTTCATAAGTGAGACTATCCTTCACAACCACACTCTCTAATGGTACTATCGATGTTGGATCACCCAGACACTTCTTCAACATGGAAATGTGAAAGATTGGATGGACTGCTGCTAGTTCTGATAGAAACTCTAACTCATAGGCCACATTACCAAACCTTTTCAGGATTCTGTAAGGACCTACATAGCTAGGATTGAGCTTCCTTTTCTTGCCAAATCTCATCACCCCCTTCATAGGTGACACTTTCAGGAAAACCCAATCATCGATTTCAAACTCTATGTACCTTTTCCTCACATCTGCATAGGACTTCTAATGACTCTGAGCTATCTGAAGTCTATCTATGATGAGCTGAACTTTTTCCATAACTCCATGAACCGAATTTGGCCCAATCAGTGCTACTTCATGCACTTCAAACCAATCAATCAGAGATCAACATCTACACCCATATAGTGCCTTATATGGGGCCATTTAAATACTGGAATGAAAACTATTATTATAAGCGAACTCTATGAGATGTAGGTTATCATCCCAACTACCCTTGAAATCGATCATGCAAGCTCTCAATATGTCCTCTAAGGTCTTAATGGTACATTATGCTTGACCATCCGTCTATGGATGAAATGGTGTACTGAGATTTACCTGAGTACCAAGACCTTTTTGAAATAATTTCCAGAAACGAGAGGTAAACTGAGGACCTCTATCTGAGATGATAGACAAAGGAACCCTATGTAACTTGACTATCTCATGGATGTAGAGTTTAGTATAGTCCTCCGCTGAATCTGTAGTCTTGGCAACCAAAAAGTGAGTGGACTTAGTAACTCTGTTTAGTATAACTCAAATGGAGTCATGTTGTCTACGAGTACGGGGTAAACCTGTAATGAAGTCCTTGTTTATCACTTCCCACTTCCATGTTGGAATGTTAATCTCTTGAGTCATACCTCTTGGTTTCTGACGTTCTACCTTAACTGGTTAACAGTTAGGGCACTTAGCCTCAAAATCTGCTATGTCTCTCTTCATGTCGTTCCACCAAAATACTTACCATATATCATGTTACATCTTAGTGGCACCTAGATGAATGCAATATTTGGAGTTATGAGCTTTGGAAAGGATTTGCTATCTTAATTCACCTACATTAGGAAGACATAAGTGACCCTAGTAACGAAGCACACCATCTCCCCCTTGGGAGAAAACCTCAGGTTTTTGTTGATGAACTACATATTTCAACTGAAGTAATATAGGATCACTATCCTGTTTTTCCTTAACCTCTGCCACCAGTGAAGATTTTGATCTATTCTGAACTATCACACCACCATCTGTCATATCCGTATGACCAACTCCTAAGCAAGAAAGCCGGTGAACATCTTTTGCTAATTCTTTCCTTTCTTTCTCAACATGTGCTACACTACCCATAAGCAGTCTGCTGAGAGCATCAACCACTACATTGGCCTTACCAGGATTGTAAAGCACATTCATGTCATGTCATAGTCTTTGAGGAATTCAAGCCATCTCCTCTTACTAAGATTCAAATCTTTCTGGGTGAACACATACTTGAGGCTCTTATGATTTGTGAACACATCAACGTGAACACCATACAAGTAATGTCTCCAAATCTTTAGGGCAAATACTATAGCTGCAAGCTCGAAGTCATAAGTCAGGTAGTTATTCTCATGTACCTTAAGCTATCTAGAAGCATAAGCTATGACCTTACCTCGCTGCATCAACACACAACCTAGGCTGATCCTAGATGCATCACAAAAGATTAAATAACCGTCTGAATCATTTGGTAGGGTAAAGATCGAAGTTGTCGTCAACCTAGTCTTCAGTTTCGAGAAACTTTTCTCACTCATCTGACCATTGAAACTTGACCTTTTTCTGAGTCAACTTGGTCATTGGGGGAAGCTATAGATGAAATCCTTCAACAAATCTCATGTAATAACTGTCCAAACCCAAGAAACTTCTAATGTCTGTTGGAGATGTGGGTCTGGGCCAATGTTGTTCTCCCTCAATCTTCTAAGAATCCACTCGGATCCCTTTGCTAGATACCACATGACCAAGGAAAGCGATGGACTGTATCTAGGATTCACACTTGCTGAACTTAGCGAATGATTGGCGATCTTCGGGAGTTTGCAGAAGAACTCTCAGATGAGTCACATGCTCCTCCTAACTCCGATAATAAATGCGGATATCATCAATAAAGACAATGACGAGCAAGTCCAAATACTATTTGAACACCCTGTTCATTAAGTCTATGAAAGATACAAGAGCATTTGTTAGTCCGAAAGACATAGTTATGAATTCATAATGACCATTCCGAGTTCTAAAGGCTGTCTTCAAAATGTCACTATCTGTGACTTTGAGCTGATGATAGTTGGATCCGAGGTCTATTTGTCACACCCCGAGCCTACACCTTGGGCGAGACTGACATTCAAGAACCATTTATGGCCCCAAGAGAACCCTTTGCCTAGCTAGACTCTCAGCAAAAAACTTAAGCATTAATACAAGGATTCAAATGCACTTTAAAAACAACTGTCTCAAATCACTTAGAACATTTTACGGATAAACATTCACATTAGCCAAAATGGCAACTCAAGTCATATAGCAAAATATTTGAAATACAAGACTAAAGAACTCATAACTAACTGTCTATAAAACCTCTAATTACTAAGAGGGATGTCGGGATAGGACCCCCGATCATCCTAATAACTGACTAATCAAAGCAATAAAAAGGGAATCCTCCTGAAGCAAGGAGGCTCACCAAATAACTCATAGTACCCAACTAGGTCAACGAGGTGATGGATGCTGATCCTGATTACCTGTATCTGCATCATTAAAAGATGCAGGCCAAATAGCATCAGTACATTGAATATTCGAGCATGCGAGGGGAAAACTAAACATAATGTACACTTGAAAGGAATCTGAAAGGAACACTTACCTTAGCTTTACTCAACTCAAATGCAAAGTAAACAACAATAAAGGTGCAGTTTATACAAAGCATTTAAAATAGTAGGTGACAACTCGATATGTTAAAGAAATGCAATAACAACTCAGTTTACTCATATAATAAAGTAATATAATATTGTAGGAGTTTCTCTAACTGACAACCACCACTATAAGCTAAAGTGATGATACAACATCTCTCCCACGCTACCAGAACTGTCCTATACCTTGCCATGATATAGAATGCCTCAACTAAGTGGATCAACTAGTCTATGCTAAAAAGCACTAAGGTGTCATCTAAGAAGTATGACCCTTTCTGCCCACGATGGCTACATGGTTTATGGAGACTTGAGTTATTATGAACTCGTCCCCATATCGGTGCTCAATACAACTCCCAAAAATATACACTGCTCATATGCTTTAAAAATAAAACTTTTTGTGTGAATTGAGATAATTACTCAAAAACTAGCTTGAAAGCTGTCTTGGAAATCAATGTTTCCTTTCTTGTTTAAATGTGAAAACATTTCAACTCTTGGGAATACTTAGTTCCCGTATAATCTTTTGAAGAAATGAATTTTACTCTTACTCTTTACTCAACTCAAAACTCAAGCCTTTAAACAAAGTTAAAACGTTTGTTAAAGACTTTTGGAAGACTTTATGAACTTATCTTGACTTAAGTCTTAACTTTCCTTGAATTGAATTATGGATTCAAGGTTCATGATCTCATGTTTATGGATGATTTCATGATTTTTATACGTACCATATACTGTAGAAATTGACTAGAAAACATAGGTACGTTGCTAGGGAACTAGTACGGAAAGAAGTGGGAAAAGGTGGAAGAATTGGCGTCCGTAGTTCTCTAAGAGGCGCAGGGCGCTAGAGGGTGAAGTTCAACACCTGGGTTGGGGCGCTCTTGCTGGTGCGGTGCCCTAAAGCCCAAATTTTAGAACCCATCTTGGGGCACTCAGTGAGTCGCGGCGCCCGAGCCCACTCCCCAGAAAATCCCAAATTTTCTTCTTTGTTTTTCAACTCTAAACCCTCTAAATTCACTTAGTTCTTTCCTCAAACACTTAGAATCAACTATATCATCAATATATGTAAGATTCTACTCGAAATTACATGTAATGTCATGAATCAAACTCAATAAACTTCTCAACAACTTCAACAACAAGAACCCACAAGAACTTAAATGAATTTCATCAAGAACTCATAATCTTTTATTTCGAAAAACACAATTACACTGAATTGAATTATGATTGGCACATGGGTGAACTAACCCAACACAATGTGATCTGACATACCTCGTAGGATCGGATCCTTTGCGAAATCTACAACCAAAATTGCACGATCTTGATGAATTTTGAACTTTTCTTCTCTTTTCTCCTCTTTTCTCTTTTCTCCAAGCCCTAGCATGCTTTGGTAAATGCGTAAACTGATCTAATACTGATTAGAACCCAATTAAATTCCTAAAAACAAAATAAAATTAATGGATAAGGAAAAGACCAAAATATACTTCCAAAATTCGATTTTGACTTTCTTTATCTAGATGACCCAACTTCAAATGGACATATCTCATTCATACAAACTCAGAATTGAGAAAACTTGGTGGCGTTGGAAAGATAATTCAAAGATCTTTCCTGCGGTATCTGGTAGCACACCTAACAGATCTTGAGCTAGGAGTTATGGTCATTTGAAGTTGACCCAAAACCCAAACATAGAATAACTTAACCAATATTCCAGATTTTTCATTCTTTCCAAAAAATGACTCTTTCTAATTCTAGCTCATTCTAGTTCTTTCAAATAGTGAGGTCTTACACTATCTTAGAAAAATAACTAGCACACTAAAGTTGGTCGAACAAGTCATCAATCCTGGGGATGGGATACTTATTCTTTATTGTGACCTTGTTCAACTACCGATAGCCAATGCACATCCTAATAGAACCATCTTTATTTTTTTTATGAACAATACTGGAGCACCCCATAGAGAGATATTGGGTCTGATAAAGCCTTTATCTAGAAGGTCTTTCAACTGTTTCTTCAATTTCTTAAGCTCGGTGGGAGCCATTCTATAAGGAGGAATCAAATGGGTTGGGTGTCTGGAAGGATACCTATTCCAAAGTCAATTTCTGTTTCAGGAGGAACTCCAAGAAGATCTTTTGGAAATACTTCTGGAAACTCATTTACTAAAGGGACTGACTCAAGAGTTAGGGTTTCGGAGTTTGAATCCTTAACCCAAAAAAGATGATAGATATACCCTTTGGAAAGAATCTTTCTGGCCTTAATATAAGAAATGGAATTGACCCATAGGCACTGAACTACTACCCTTCCATTCTAAGACTAGCTCATTTTGAAACTGAAATCGAATGATCCTAGTTCTACAATCGACTGAGGCATAATAGGAATGTAACCAATCCATGCCTAGAATGATATCAAAATTTACCATTTTTAACTCTACAAGATCTGATGAGGTGACTTTTTGAGAGACTATGACAGCGCAATTTTTGTATACCCGTATAGCTATAACTAGGTCACCAGCTGGAGTAGAGACTTAGAAGGGTTCTGAAAAAGTTTCTAGACTAACACCAAAGTTTACTGCTATATAGGGAGTTACAAAAGATAGTGTGCCTCTTGGATCTAACAATGCATAAACATCTAAATGAAAGAATCATAACGTACCACTGACCACATCAAGAGAATCTTTCTAGTCCAAGCGAGCCTGGAGAGCCTATAACCTATTCTAATGTTGACGGCCACATGTACCAGATGAAGCACCCTACTAAGTTTGGCGACATGTTGGTGCTGCTAGAGTGGTAGTCTGAGTCCTATTAGTGTTACTTCCTTTCCCCTTACTGGTAGAAGGGCAATCCTTTAGCCTATGGCCAGACTGACCACACTCAAAGCACCATTCCTTGCCTGCAAGACATTTATCTGGATGGTTCTTACCACACTTTGTACAAGTTGGAAAAGTCCTGTTACCATTTTCTCCCCTGAGACATAGAGCCTGATGCCCTACCTTTCTGATCCTGTCGAAACCTAGGGGATGGAGCACTAACTGATCAAGGTGTTGGGGCTGTAGACCTCTATTGAAACAATTCAATTTCTACTAAGAGTATTCATAATTCTATGGTCTAGCCTTTTTGTTGTCCTTAGCTATTTCCATAAGCTTATCTCTCTCAACCTACTGTGCATGAGTCATAAGCCTAGAGATATCCATGTACTTTAACAGCATAACATTCCTGCAGTCGATCTTCACTAAATTGGATACCCCAAACAATAACTTGCTTATTTGTGCCCTTGAATCAGCAACAATATGTGGAGCATATCTGGAGAGCTGAGTGAACTTTAACCCATATTCTTGGACTGACATAGAATCCTGCTTCAAGTTCATAAATTCTTGCGCTTTAGCTTCTTTCAACTCTCTTGGGAAGAACCTGTCTAGAAAAGCTTCAGTAAAACACTCCCATGTCATCAGAACTGCATTTTCACCCCTGTTTTCCTTCCAATGTGTGAACCAAATGTAAGCTACATCTTTGAGTTGATAGGATGCTAACTCAACATTCTTGGTACCAGTCACTTACATTACTCCAAAAAATTTCTTAACCTCATCAATGAAGTTTAGTGGGTCCTTACCAATCTGCGACCCTAGAAATTCAGGCAGATTAATTCAAACAAAGTCTCAAACCCAAGCTGCCGCTGATCCACTATTTGTGTTAGTAGGAACTAGGACTTGCTGATTGTTCTGGTTGGCTACACTCTAAGCCAAGAGCAAGATCGCATTCCAGAATTCTGCATTCGTAACCTCATAGTTCGGGACTAGAGGAACTGTGTTAGCATTGTGTGTGTTAGAATTCTGTGTGTAAGCTCTACGAGCAGGCATGATCTGAAACACATAATGAAGGATTAGAAAGGAGATCATACCCATGCACAATAAGAATATCAAAGAAAGTGAAGTTCTCTTAAAATACTTTGTAGCCTCCCCTCACACCAACAAAAGAGACTCTACTTAGTTCTGCTTTCAAACATCATAAAACTCTTAAACATAAAGCTCCGATACCAAATTTGTCATGCCTCGAGGCAACCCCCTTGACGTAACATAAGACCTAAGATCACGAGTGACCCTAAGCTAACCCTGTATTTGGCATATATCAAGCATACTGAGAATAACTGAATAAAATATATACTATGCGGAAGCTAAACAATGGATAACTAAAATTGGGGAAATACCCAACTAGCCTCTAACTGAGTTGAGTTGCTGGGACATGCTCCCTAATTAACTCTAACAAAACTAAAACTGAAATGTAAAGACTAAAATAAAAGCATGTCTATTGTCTTCGAAGTATGAGGACTTACCACTGAAACTGTTGAATGCAGATCGAGGATTGATCTAAGCGCAATCTGAATGCTGAGTACCTAAATGTACATCATGAAAGGATGTGGTGCAGAGTATGCATCAGTACTTTGAATATATGGAGATGCATGATATAGATACTAAGCTGAATAAATATATACAATCTGAACACGGTATGACTAAGCAATACTGTAAACTGAGCAAGAATGTAAATACAAAAAAGATAACTGAATGAATGAGCAAGTGTTAATCATGAATAGAACATACTAAATTGAATACTGAAGTATTTACTGAATACCTGGTCAAATGCAGTAAAAGTCTGACTGTGGGATCTATTATTAACTGATATACAACCACATGAGCTAAACGTGGAATCCGATGTGTATGCCCCATAGAGAGGATGCAATATACCTTGCCAGAGGTATAAAGACATGACTAGCGTGATCACTAAATATGATGCTCAACAGATGGGACTTATACTCTTATGGGGGTACGTAGTTCTGGGACTATGAGGGTACACTGAACCCTAGCTCAACTCGGTGCTAAGCTTACTCCCAATTGAATATATATATATGACACATTATGACTGAAATACTGAAATGTTGAATAGATCAAAGTACTGACATGTAAAATTTGAGAATGAACATTTATATACTGATAACGCACCATTTGAAGCTGGAGCATGATTATCTGTTTAACTGACCTAGCAAATGTAATTCAGAAACTAAGAGAATCTACAAAACTAGGATTATGAGCTTCATGCAAGGAACTAAACAACGTTTCCAAGAAATCATGATATTTTGATTAAGAATACTACAATAGCTAAATCACAACAATCATCCAAGGATTTAGAAACCCTAGTTATAAACTAAATATAGAGAATCAAGGATCTAATTGAATTCTAGGGATCTAGTGGATAAAAGGAATCCACTAGTGAAATCCTACATACCTGGTGACGAAATCTACAGAGAAATCCTTCGATTTTGGGGCAGGAACTTGAAGAAACCCTTTTGCGTGTTCTTGAAAGGGTTGATCGACTTTCCCTTTATTTTTGCTCTTATTTCGATGAATTTTGGAGAATAGAGGTTTTGGTTAGGTTCTGACTAAGTTATTAGGCTTAAACTGAGTAAAACAACGTAGTTTAGGTGTAAAACGACGTAGTTTAAATGCCTAATGTATAGGGGAAAAGATCAAACCGACCCTAACTTAAAAGCTGACAAGGCAATAGATAGCCCCTGACCGACAGTCCGTCCTGGCAGGGTGTTGTTTGGCATTTGAGATTAAGTGATGGTGGTTACGATCGACAGACTTTGGACCACGGATTGTGGTCCCATCTACGGTTTGTAGGTCTGGCTAGGGGTCATGATTTTCTGGGAATTCTGGGTGGCCAACTCACGAACCCTACCAACGGTCCGTAGCCCAAGCCATGGGTCGTGGTTTGGCCTTTGTCGGTGGCACCTGTAAGTTTTGAAAATCTACTCTTTTCTGTATACGGGGTGTTACTAGTTCGTGAAAAGAGTTGGGACCTTCTATAGCACCTAAATTAGGAACGATGCTAGTGTTAACATAATGACAGTCTCTCTGAAGTCACCTTATCTGAAACAAAGAAAATCAAGACATGGATTAAGAATAGGAATACTATGTCTGGGTAATATTACTGCTAAATATTAAGCTTAGCAACACTTCTAAACTACACTTTTTTCCCTTATATCATACCTCATTGGCTATAACTCATAGTTCCCTCAAGGGTACATGACTTCTCTTACTAAGGCATGAGTCTCGCGACACACTCTTACTATATTCAAGCTTAACCCAAATCCTAAGGTTCGGGTTCTATACCTCTCTATAGGGAGTCTCATCCCAAGAACATTACTCTTTACCGTCTCATTTAATCAACATTGGGCTCATATCAAGAACTACCTCATGTTTAACAATACCACATTCAAGCTTATAACTTTAACCACTCCATATCTCCTACTAACCTACTTTCTAAGTTCTTCTCATCCCCTTATCATCTTTACCAATTGAACTTACATGCATTACTACTCGGAACCAACTACAGACTCTCATTTAACTATTTCTCAAAGTAAAACCTCATCCTCCTTTTCCTCCGTATTTATAACTTTAGATGGAATTATCACACCATTATTATCACGATAGGATCGTAAACCTTCTCTTTCTAGCATTACTCCATTACAAAAAGGACTTTGAAAAGATATCTCCCCTACTTTTTGGAACTCATTACTATCTTATTCTCAAACACTTGACTTAATTTCTCATTTTGTCATCTCCCCATTAGGTCTGAAGCTGAAACTTGAAAGCTATGGACCTATTCCATCATCTCTAACTGGTCTACATCCCCTTTTCACAACTTAAGTACTATTTTCTCATGTATTATACCTCATTACTTAATCAGTTCTATAACCTTTGGAACATCATGACCCTTTCAAACAAGTCATAAGCCTAGCTTAGATCTATCATTTCATGAATACTATGTGCTTTTATTCAAAACATATATTTAGCCTCCTCTAACACGATGGTACAACAATATCAACTCTATTCTGGTTAAAGGTTTACTCTATCTCATACAGACTAGTAACTATTCCTCTAACTCTGGGCACTTTCACTACTAATGCTCATAATTTCGTAACTCATGCTACCTTTTCGGGTGAAAATATTACCCAACTCTAAACATACCATCCTTTTAAAGGTCTTAGCTGAATAAAGTTTAGTGAAGAGTATACAACTCGCTTTTAGCTGAAACGCATAATTCATATGAACATGAGTGTATTGCTCTAAAACTCAACACTTAACTCACGCATGGGCATCTCTCAAGCCCCTTTGAAGTCTCATGACTTCCTCAAGACTCTTGATAAGAGTAACTCATCGATAACAGACTGACTTTGTTTTTCAACCACCTCTAGTATGGGGAGTAGTCGAATGGATATGAGAACGCACGAGTTAGAATAAATCTCTATGACATAGCTCTATTGAATGATTAAGAGTATGAAAGAAAGGAAACTTTTCTTAAATTTCTATAGTCCCTCATTTAAAGAAGTGGGGCCTTTTCAACCATAAACAAGACCCTACTGACACGACTTCATAGACACCTAGTACACTTGAACTTTGTTATCTAATACCATATTTGTCACGACCTGAGCCTACACCCTATACGTGGCCGGCACTCGAGAACCATTACTAGTTCCCAAGAGAAACCTCATCCTGGCTTGCTACAAGTGGAAGACTAACTCAAGAATATTAAAGCTTAAAAACTGAATTAAATTAAATAACTCAAATCCTCAACCTTTTTAAAAGTCTGTACAATACTCAAAATAAAAGTAAATACAAAAACTCCTCAACTATGTCTATCTATGAAGCCTCTTCTATTATAGAAGGATATCGGGACAAGACCCATAACATCTCAAAACTACTAACTGTAAGAAAAAGGTAAAGTCCTCTGGAATATAGGAAGGCTCACCAAAGCTGACTGGACTATCACGTGACCTCAACAAAATGCCTGTTGATGATCCTGAATACATGTATCTGTATCATAAAATGATGCAGGCCAAATGGCTCAGTACATGTAATGTACGAGCATGCAAGGGGAATTTTAAAGCATAAACATAAGCTTGAACATAACTCTTTATGTGTTTTGAGATTATTACTCAAAAATCTTTCTCTTAAAAGAGATGGTACTCAAACTGCTAAAATCTCTTTTGGAAATCTTAGAGTCCTCTCATCTTAAATGTAAAAACATTTACTCTTGGGAATACTTAATTCCCATATATTGTTTTAAAGAAAATGAACTCAGCTCTACTATTCCTCAACTTAGTGCTCAAGTCTTTAAAACAAGTTTCAAAACTTCTTGTAAAAAGACTTCTTAAAATAGGGTTCATGCCGAATTATGGATGCGAACGACTCAATTCAAGGTTTTCAATAACCATGGATAGAACTCAATATTTTGAACTCAACAACTCTATAACTCAAGGAATCAATGATACTACTCATCTCAAGACTGCTCGACTCGGAGGGTTCATGTGGAATTGTGGGCATGAACTACTCAACTCAACGACTAAATGATACTCCTCATCTCAAGACTGCTCGACTCATAGGGTTCATGTGGAATTATGGACATGAAATACTCAACTCAAGGACTAAATTATACTTCTCATCCCATGATTGCTCGACTCATAGGATTCATGCGGAATTATGGGCATGAACTACTCAACTCAAGGACCTTCATGGGTAACATGTAGTAGTCCCATGATTAGGAATATACTCCCAAAATGATTAGAAACACAATACTCAAGACTTAGAACTTGAAGATACTACTTCTCTAAAAAAAATCAAGTTATAGAGTTCATGCGGAATTTATGGGCATGAACGACTTGACTTAAGGGTCGACATAATGATATGAACTCATGTATATGACTCTTCTCATTCTCATACTTACTTCCTCAAAACTCTGTTTTAGAACTCAAGTGTTGGCTTTAAAAAAAACTTTTCAAAATTTATAACTCAAAATAGGGTTCATGATGAAATATAGACATGAACAAATTAACTCTAGGATCTCAATAACAATATAGAAACTCAATAATTAGGAATAGAATTTTTTAAAGAAACATGAACTCTTGAACTTAAAATCAACTTATCTCAAGAATACTCAAATCTAGGAAAAGAATCATATATTACTCTTTTACTGATCTGAAGGTAGATGTAGGGCGTGAGGATGAACTAGTCCAATACTATGATAGCCTTGCATACCTGGAAGATCAAGGTTCTTGAAGAATCTTGAAGAAATTGGGAAGAAGATTCTTGATTAGAAGTCTTGAAACCCTAGCTTAAAGGTAAACAGTCAAGAAAACCTTTCTTGAGATTCTTGAATTAGTTTCTTGAAATCTATATGACCAAGAATTATGATTTTCATTAGTGATTCATAATTGTATGAAGGAATTTGAGTTGGAAAGAATAAATTGTCATGCCCTGAGCCTACACCCTGGGTGGGGCTGGCACTCGAAGACCATTGCTTACCCCAAGCGAACCCTTGGTCTGGCTTACTCAACTCAGCGGAAGACAATATTCATACTTATAATGATCAATAATACTTAACTAAACTGAATAATAAAATAACTAAGAATGTTTAAAGGTTAAACATTCAACTTCGCCAAAAGTGGCAACCCAAGTCTTAATAATAAGAAATGATAATGAAAAGACTCAAAGGACAACATCTGACTATCTATGAAGCCTCTAAAACAATTGAGATGGATGTTGGGACAAACCCCACCACATCCTAATGAACTAATTAGAAAGCAATGAAAATAGATCCTCCGCAATGTAAAAAGGCTTACCGACTGACTTTGAACTGCTCAGTGGATCAACGGTGTACTGGAATGCCAATCCTAGTTACCTGTGTCTACATCATCAGATGATGTAGGCCAACTGGCATTAGTACATTGAATGTACGAGTATGCGAATCGGAATGATAAAGCAACATAGACTTGAAAGGGAATCTGAAAGAAACACTTACCTTGGCTCTTCTCAACTCATGAATACTTAACTGAACTCATTTCAATATAAAGCAGTTTAAAACAAGTGCAATATAAAGAAAAAAAGAAAACTGTTTAAAACATGATGTCAACTCATAATCATAATATCATAAAAGACATACCATGCTCCCTCTCAAAGTCTACTTGTACAATGCATGAATGAAGTCACATACCCCCATTCATACTAAGTAGAACCCCTTGAGGAACCATGCAATTATTGCTGTGAGAGTTTCTCTAATCGAGAACCATCACATAAGAGCTATTGTGATGATACAACGATGTTCCTCACACTGCCAGCGCATCCTATAGCCAGCCAAAGGTATAGGACCTGAATTACCAAGAGGATCCACTATGCAAAAAGGATTCATCTAAAAAGTTTTCTACCCATGATGGCTACATGGTTTAAGGGGGTTGATAGTTGTATGAACTCTTCCCCATCGGTGTTCAATACTACTCCCAAAATTATTATATTATATTAGCTCTTTGTGTTTAAAAACATACTTCTTCTATGATTTGAGATTAGTGCTTAAAAACTTAACTCAAAGGCTATCTTGAAAATCTCAGTTCCCCTTGTTGCTTCATTTAGAAAGCTATTACTCTTTTCTGAAAACTAGCCCAAAGGCTTTTTGGAAATCTCAATTCTGTTCTTATTTAAATGTGAAAACATTTTTAAATCTCTTTGGGAATACATAGTCCCCATATACTTCTTTGAAGAAAAGAACTTCAACTTTACATCTTTATTGAACTCAAAACTTAAGTCTTAAAACAAAGTTAAAACATTTGTAAAAGACTCTTGAAAAACTTTAAGAACTTATCTTAACTTGACAATAAACTGATCTTGACTTGACTATTAACTGATCCTTGAATTGAATTATGGATTCAAGGATTAAGATTTGGGTTTGGAAAGATCTCGTGTTATTTAGGAATGATTTTTGATAGCTGAACATGAGCAAAAACCAAAAATCAAGATTTGAGGGTGGGTGCGTGATGCGGAGGAATAATTAAGTCTTGGTTTCGAAAACGTCTTTTGAGGCAGAAGACTCTGTTATGGCTCCGTGACACGGAGAAGCTTTTAAAATTTAGTTTCAAAAATGACGTTTTAGGCAGAACACTCTGTGATAGCTCTGCGACGCGAAACAGAAATTCCCAAATTTGGGAACCAGCTCCGCGACGCAGAGGCAGTGCCGAATTTCATCCGATGAAATCTTCTTCTTCGTTTTCCAACCTCAATTCACCCAAACTCGGTTCTTTTTCTCAAATTACTTTTAGATACAGATAGCCAACAAATGTACCTAAGAATCTAACTCAAAACGACTCTATGATGTGATGTAACGAACTCAGAAACTTCCCAACTCAGTCAAATTCAAGCATAATATATGAATTCAAGAATAGATATGAAAGTCATCGATATTCAAACTCTTTTAGGTCCAATCCAAACTGAAATTAATATTCTTGGCACGTGGGAGAATGAAACAAACATTATGAGAGCCTCACATACCTGATAGAAGTAAATCCTTGGCGAAACACTAACTTTCTTAATCGATCTTGATGAATTTTCCCTTTTTCTCCTTCTTCTTTTCTCTTCTCCTTTCTCCTTTGCCCTAGCGTGAAATTCCAAATTCTAAAACTAATAAAATCTAGTTTGACCCATATTAAACTCCTAAAAATGGATTAAAATAATAGGGCAAGGAAAAGACTAAAATACTCCTCTAAATTCAGATTTGACTTTCCTTAATCCAACATCCCTACTTCCAAAGGGGATTCATACGAACTCGGAATCGCGCAAACTTGGTGGCGTTGGACAGATAATCCCAAGGGATTTCCAACCTTATCTGGAATCACACCTAACTCATCTTAAGCTATGAATTATGGCTGTTTGAAGTTGACCAAAAACTCACTTTAACTTACTTAAAACTTTCCAGATTTCCTCATTCTTTCCAAAAGTAACTATTTCTAGATTTTAAACTTCCTTCTAGTTCTTTCTAGTTGAGAGATGTTATAGGAATTCTTGGAGAAGGACTTACATTGAATAAGAATCTTGAAAAAAGATTGAAAGAATCTTAAATGGAGTCTTCTACTTTGATTTTTCCTTAGGGTTTTGCCCTAGGGTTTGAGAGAGAAGAGAATGATGGATTAAAAGATGAAAATCTAATTGATTTGAGCCTTATATTAGTCAACAAAAATTTCAACTCTCACCTCAAGAACTCAACAAGATCTTAATTATCAAATAACGAAGCACAAAACTCAAGAACTCAACAAGATTATCAACATACTCAATCTCATGGATGAAATTCATAAGAGAAACTCATGATTGCGGTGTGGGCAAGCAAACCCAACACTATGGAAGCTTACATACCTCAAAGAATTAGGTTCTTGGCGAAATTTTGAATTTCTTGAACGAACGCTTGAAACTTTGAACTTTTCTCCTCTTGAATCTTCTCTCTAAAACCCTAAATGATTTTGGGGATGAATGAAACTAATTCTAATTAGCTTAGACCCTTAATTTGTTGTAATTCGTGTTTATAATAAGTGGGGGTAAGGAAAAGACTAAAATACCCCTCCTATATTCGGGTAACTTTCCTTAAATGGAAAGTCTGACTTGAAAAGGGCATATCTCTCTCATACAAGTTCAAAAATTAGCAAACTCAGTGGCGTTGGAAAGAGGACTCAGATATCTTTCATTTGATAACTTATGGGTCTCCTAACTCATCATGTACTAAAAGTTATGATCATTCGATGTTGACCCAAAACTTAAAAGAACTAAGGAATGACTTGAGGAATGACTTGAATGAATTATCTTTAATTCTTTTTGGAGCTCAAGGTGCTATATCTAGTGACCTGACCATAAAAATTAAGAAATTTTAAATTCCTTGGTAAAATCCTACTCACAACGAAGAAAAGTTCGTGTCTTAGCTCAAAACAATTTTGGGGTGTTAAATGCAGGAGGTAGGGGTAACTCATAAATGACATCATAACCATCTGCAAAATCTCAAATGGCTAAATATATCTGGGGATAAGCTTGTTCCACCTCCCAAATTTCGTCACACCCTTCATAGGTGTCACTTGAAGGAATATCAAGTCACTAACCCTAAATCTCAAAGGCTGATGCCTATGATCAACATAACTCTGGTGCCTACTTTGAGCTGTTATGAGGATATCTTGAACGTCCCACGCATGATCTAAGGCCTCCTGAAGCAAATCAATACCACGCAACCTAGGCTCCGAAGACTGAAACCAGCCAACCATATAGCAATAATGACTACCATATAAGGCTTCGAAAGCTGCCATCTGAATACTAGAGTGGTAGTTGTAATTATACACAAACTACACCAAAGCCACAAAATGGTCCCACTAACCTCAAAAATAATAAATTATAGGCCCGCAACATGTCCTCCAAAACTTGAACAATGCGCTCTGACTTCTCATCAATCTGTGGGGGGTGGGGGGAAAGTTGTGCTAAGGTCAACATGGGTACCTAACTCCTCCTTAAAGGTCAACCAAAAGCTAAAAGTAAAATGAGAACCAAGTTTGAAATAATAGATATCGAAATCCTGAAAGACGAACTACCTCCAAAAATATAGATCTGAGTTAACCTCTTGGCACTGAAAATAGACTGAATGGGGAGTAAGTGTGCCTACTTGGTTAACCGACCAACGATGACCCCAAATGTTGTCAACATCTCTAGATTTCTGAGGCAATCCCATAACAAAGTCCATAGTTATATGCTCCCACTTCCACTCTGGGATGACAATCTTTGGAACTCACCACCAGGCCTCAAATGCCCGGTGGTCACCAGCTGGCAACACATACAACAAGACACATAGTCTACAATGTCTTTCCTCAAACTATTCCACCAACAATGCTTCCTCAAATGACGATACATTTTTCGTGGTGCTCAGATGGATAAAAAATCAAATCCCCGACTATCGGAACACACATACAACTATCAAATATCAAAACTCCACCTAAATCTAAGGTAGCTTACTCGATATCACCTCGTAACACCTAATCTTAGAGGGCCACCAAAGTCTCATCCTCAAATATTGCACCTGTTGATGCACATTAACTGGTTTTGGCCAAGTTCAAAAACCCTGGCGTGGTGCTCAGGATTCATCCAGAACCTAATACACGCAAATGAAATATACTACCCCACCAAATTTGACATTCCAAACTCAATAGAGTCATCATAACTTCTAACAGAGGTCATCTCGATGAAAAGTGGGTCTCACACCCAAACTCTATTTTAAGTCAATTTCCACAGAGGGGTTAGAATAGGACTGAAAGCCTCGAAATCTGTACATAAGGTCTTTGTAGATCAAACTTGATATCTCAGAGCTGATGAAACTGTCAAAATTGAATTTTGAGGTAGTCTTCCTGAACTTTTGACCAAAGTCGACCATTTAAGTTCTAAAGTTCCCAAAACATGGAAACTTGCATAAAATTATCCCTTCTATCTATCTGAATTATACAACAAGAAAAGTAAGTAAAAATGTCTTTTTAAATAGTAAGAGTGCTTGTCGTGATTCTAGTAACTATATTGAAGTGTAATATATATATGTTCCAGGGGTATGATTTCTTCTTTCTTCGACTAAAAAGCTAGGGCTTGTGGTTCGTTATTATTCCAAACAAACAACCATGTGATCGAATTGTTCTAAAAATGACTCAAGGCCGCTACATGAACGCTCTAAAAATGAGAAGAGGGAAATAAAATAAAAATTACCATGAGGGTCATTACATGTGAATAAAAATAAAATTACATTTAAAGATCGAAATAATAAAATATGATAATTTTTATACATAGGACAAAATCATGAAGACTAATGCAAAACTTCAAACTAACAAAAAGGGTATGAATCATACTAACAAGAAATAATTTAGGAAAGAAAGTTTGAGAAATTAAATGAATAAAAACAAAATACATTTGAATTTTTTTTATCAACACGGGTCGTGATGCAGCACTAAGATTGCTTCAGCCTTATTTAGAGGTCTTGAGTTTGAGCCCTGGGTATGGAGAAAATCTAGTTGAAAGCTGATGAGTCCACGATTTGGACTCTTTTAGGGATTTATTTTGATAGATTTAGTGTCCTCAAATGCATATTTTGTCTCAATAATTGATGAAAATTCTTGAGTTTCAGGTATTTGAAGTTAGACACAAAGCATGGATACTACTGGCAAAAAGAAACAAGGTAGCTGAAAAGATAAAGAAAAGACGGCCTGAGGATCGCCTAAATGGCCAAATGGCTATGGTCTCGCCTAATGTCCCAGTGTGCCAAGCTCTAAAGGAGAATATCGAGTCGGCGGGATAAAGGAGCAGTCAGTGAGTCGCCGAACGATTCCACAATGCAGTACTCCAATGCCCAATGTTACAAAACTTGAATTTGCTGAAGGCCAATGCAGAAAGGCGATGAACCAGACCAAAGGGCAGATCGCCGATTGAATCTGCAATCCCAACTAACTGCGCCGAGTGGTCCTTCGCGACACACTTTTTGACAACTATAAATACTTGATTGAGTTTTTTAGTTTAGTATGCAATTAGTATCAAATTTTAGAATATCAAACATTATTTTTAGGTTTTAGAACTTAGAGTTTTGGAGACTTTGTTCCTTAGCTTTGAAGATTTGAAGATTTCCATTTCTAAGAAATTGGAAGTGGGCATTGAAGATTCTTCATCTTAGACGTGTGTAAAGAAAATATCTATCGTACCCATTTGATGGAAACACTTTTTGGCATCGATTTCTATCTCATTACTATGTCTAGCTAAAACCCCAATTCTTGAGGTATGATTATGTGAATATGGGTTGAATTTACTACTGGGTATTGCTAATAGATAGTTAATTTGCTGTTTAAAGGTGATTTCGTTCAGTAGTTGTGTTTGAATTTAATGAGGTTGTAGTTGCAAATACAATTTTATCTTCACGTTTTTTACTTGCTCGAAAGAGAGGTTTTAAAACCAAAACTACTGAATCGATACTCTATGGTTATTAGGTTGTCATGGGTTCAGCTCGAGAGACTGAATCCTAAACCCTCTCCCACATATTCAGCTCGAGAGAGTGAATGGACTAAGGCGAATGTTGTGCTTCATTGCCGAATATTGGTGTTCGAGAGAAACCGATTTGATTTGGGGTAAATTATTTGAGAGAAAATTTGCTCTCACTAAAGTCTAGCTTAATTACCAATTTACAGTGATTTACTATCAATAGCCTTTACCCAGTTGTTTATTTTAGCCCATATTCCTATCACATCCTAAGAATCCCGTCTCCATATTCATATTTCTATATTATTTGCTGCTTCTTGTTGATAATTGACTACAAAACCCCTTTCATTAATTGACACTTGTGTCACCCTTTAATTTGATATGTTTATGTTCGTATAAGTCTTTAACTATAATTGACTTAAGCGAAGTTCTTGCTATTCTCTAAATTCTCGGTTACAAACTGCTCCCTTAGGGCTCGACCCTAACTAACTAATTGGGTTATATTACTATTGAACGATCATGGACGCTTAGTATTGGATGAATCACCCGGATACGTCAAATCAAAATGGTACCACTGCCAGGGTGTGGTGCTATTTCAGAATTTTTAGTTAAGTTGAATTTTGCTCTTGTTAGTTGTAGTTCTACTTAATTTTTAGTTTTGGTTTTTGTGTCACTATTTTGAGTGGGAAATTGGAACATGTCTAGTAGCAATGGTGACCAAATGGACCTCTCTCTTTTGAGGATGATGTCTCTTAAGGATAACATCCTAAGTTTTAGACAATTGGAGGGAGAGTCCATCCATGAGTTGTGGCTGAGATTTAAGACACTCTTCCTACAATGCTTATCTTATGGAATCTCAGAAAGTGTGCTATTGATCTGCTTCTACAAAAGTCTTGGCCCAAAAAATAAAAGAATAGCTGACCAAATATCTCTAGGGGGTCTCTCACGACTACCCTACACTATAGTAGCCCAGCTCCTTGATCAAAAGGCTATGACCAACAACGAGATTGAGAAAGACCATATTTTAGCCACACTGTTGACTCAGCTGGATCTAGTGGCCAAGAAGATCATGGAATTAGAAACACCAGATAAAAGGAAAGACCGATACATTCCCCCTTATAGGGGTATAAAGCCCAATGCGAACGAGGGTGGACAAATAGAGGAGATACTCTCACTCATTCTCCATAAAGTTGAAAGTTGCGACAAGAGGTTTAATGAGCTAAAGGAGAATGTCTTACTGTTGAATGAAATAACTGCTTCCCAATTCATATTTGTTAGTGACTGGAGACCCAAATGGGTTATGTATTGTCTCGTCTCTACCCTACAAATCAAAATTAAGTGGGGAAGTCGTGCCACGACAATAAATAAGGCGCTTCTTGGGAGGCAAACCCAAGGTTTTATTGCTTTAAATTGTTATTTTAGAATAATGGTGTGTTGATTGTGTGGGTTAAAGTATGGGAAATGTTTGAAAAGTGAAAATTCGTGAGCTAAAGTCCAGTAGGTGAAACGCTAAAGAGGTTGGCAACCCCAACCTAGACCATCGTTAGACTGAAGACAACTTTAAGGTAGACTCTGTAAAACTCAACGAGCCCAGGAAATTATTGGCGATTCACCGATCAATTCGGCGATATCAATCTTGTCTACTGTTTGGGTCTCCACATCAACTGAGGGTCCTATAAAAGTTGGTGAGCTAAGTGACCACTCGGCGTGTCACCGAGTGGTTCGGTTAGCTCGACTAAGGTTGCCAATTGGGCGAAATCTAGACGGTTTATTCAAGGGCAAAAGGTTTAAATTTCAAACTCCTTCATTTTTCCCTAATTTTTCATCTTCCCAAACTCGCACCTATCTAGTATTTTTGATATTTCTGCACTCTATAAGTATTTTAGTTGATCGATTTGTGCTTGAATTTGGATTACATTGCCGCCTAGCTTTTCAATCTTATTTTTATCGACATTTAAGGTTGGTTCTCTGAATTCCGCCTTTATTTTTAGTAATTTGTACTCTTATGCAAGCAATATTATGTTGATAATGTGTGCTGGGCCTCTCTGATAAGATTAGAATGTTTGAATGCCTGTTTGTAATTCAATAAAGCTGCCCGTAATGTTTTCAATGTTAAATACCCATCTTTTTGTGGTCTAAAATGAAATAAATTTTGTGGGGTTGTGCTTGAATGTTATTTGGCTTGGTTGGGTGAAGTCTGAGTAGCCCGTATTTGTGCCAAATGATGTAATTTGCCTAATAATAGAGCAGGTGACTTCGTTTTTAAGGGCAAATATCGTCAATTGACCAAATTTGGCAAAACTAAGAGAAGTTTGAGTATCCCGGGGAAATAGGTGTTATGGGTCTTGTTTGAATTTGAGTTGTGCATGATTTGATTTTGTTTTCGGAGGTTGTGGGGTTGTATTCGAGAAGTTGGGTTGAAAACAGACACGTTGGGTCGTTTGGCGAGCTGGGTCGAGCTTGCCGAACCACTCGGTGTTCTCCTAATGTCCCCATCTCACTTATAATTTCATGCTTTATGTGTTGTTGCATTTTGTAACTTTTGGGGAAAAGCCTGAGGTCGCCTAAGGCACTCGGTGACTCGGTGAAAGTTTTCTTAATCGCACTTTGTTTGTACCCTTGAACCCTTTTTGCACTGTAACTTTCGGTGAGCTAATTCTTACTTGCTGAAAGCTATTGGAGATTCACCGAAAGACCTTTCCCTTCACCGACTTGCCTAGAATTTTGAACCAATTCTTTTGGCAAACCCGACCTAGCTCTCAAAGCGATTCAGCAACTCGCCGATTGGTTCGGCAAATTTTTCTGCAAATTGTTTTTCGTGTGAATTTGATTAAAGTATATCTAACTTTTCCTAATGTTTTGCAGGCATGGCTAGGTCTAAAGTTGCAGGAAGAAACATGCCACCCCAAGTGAAAGCAATGGGGATTACACCAAATGAGGATGCAGCAGCATTCGAGGGCAAAGCTACATACTTTCCACGATTAGTGGGAAAGGCAAAAGTAAAGGCAAAACATCTGTATCACCGGAGGCAAGCTCCATAGTAATGACATCTATGATACTTACCACACCACCTCTAAGAGTGAGAGTGAGCATCAGGAGCCTCAAACTATACGTCTGATGATGATGAGCTTGTAGCAGTGCAAAGGGCATAACTACGATCTAAAAAGTTGAATGATTTGTCTAGGATCCGGACTCTTAGGCTGCCCCTCCTCTTCCAGTTCCAAAGAAAGCAATGGTGCTTGCGCCACCAATACATGGTCCTCCTCCCAAATCAATGAACAAATTAAAGATTGAGCGGTTAAGGACAATCCTTGAGGAGAAGCGTCTGTCCACGGATGGAGTGATCGATAGGTACCCGGAGATAATGGATTGCCTGAAATACCACAAGTTCCAAATCTTCACCAAACCCCGTGGCTCTTATATTCCAAATTGGGTCAGAGAATTCTACAGTGCATAAAGTGCATTGATACCCCAGAGGAAAAAGCAAGTAGCAGCTTTCAAAGAAGTTGACTACGTTGTTGTCAAAGGCCGGAAGATAAATTGTGCTATCAGCATAGTCTTGATCATGTCCATGCATATTAATGATCACTACCAGCGCTTGATCAGAATAGAGAAGCTGGAAAAGATGAAGAAGTGGTTAGCCCCACTTATTTCAGATGGTACTTCGAATTGGTTGGTGGAAGGGACTCCGATTGAAAAGAAAGATCTGAACGTAGCTGCAAGATTCTGGTTCGGCTTTATCAGCAACACAATTTTGCCATTCCAAAATGAGTTGCATCATAGAGGAAACTAGGATAAATTTGGGGATCACCATAGTAGAGGAAATTCTCATACGTGCAAAGCAGCACCAAACCTCACTTCCCTTGCCGATATTTATCACCGAGTTGTGTAGACGGGCTTAGGTACCTAGAGATGCAAAGACGGATGTGGAAGTGATTCCCACATCCTCCATTGATATCCAGAGGATCAAAACTAATTACCTAAAGGATCAGGTAGAGAAGGGGCAGAAAACAGCCCCGGTGGACCCTTCCCCAGTTATGGTCATATACTTTATACCTGCAGAGGCATCTTTGCCTACTCCGATCCATGAGCCTTCAGGTACCTTTACTGCTACTCTTTCTAATGTTCCTAGTTCTTCTGCTACTGCACTGCCTCCAAGACCTATTGTTGTTACTGTCTCCCGGACTCCAATCACCCAGGCTTCATTATTCCAGATGGGGCAACTTGCCCATTCTGCTGATCTTAGAGCTGCCAGAATTGAGGCCTCCATTTTGGGCATGATTCAGACTTCCCTAGCTGATGCTATAACACCATTGAGCGATGCCATTGACGCCCTTGCAGCAAGGGTAGCAGTGTGTGAGTATGGCTAAGGGGACACCGAGGAGGTGACGGCCTTAAAGGGCACTATAGCTGTGTTGCAAAATGATGTGGATCAGCTAAAGTCCACCTATCTGTCTACGATCTTTGGGATGGTGGAGATCCCATATGTACCAGAGATGCCTCCGGCTACCACTAGAGATAAGGTAGAGTTGAGGAAGCAGCTCATCCTGAGTCTAAGGTAGAGACTGATAAAGAGATGCTCGAGGTGGCTTACGAAGCTTCATATGAGGGCCTTATTAAGACTGGAGAGGCCATGGTAAATGCTGCTATGCAGGCTTCCTTAGCAGATACTCCATTGGCTGCCCCTAATGCTACTATTGTTCCTTCTAAGGTGACCCCGGTTACTAAGGCCCAAGACCAGACTGATGCACCAAGCACCGATGCCTAGATAGATAGAGCAACTACATAGACAAGATCCCCTCTTTACCTCTCTCTTTGTCTTTATTTCTTTTGATTTTTGGATTTTTCTAGCTTGTTTGCATTTGAGGACAAATGCTTTTATTTGTTGTGGGGTGAGGCTCACCTTTTGTGTGACATTCGTAATTCTTGTTTTGTTTATATTTTGGCTTTAAGCTAAAAATTATGTTTTTACACTGCTTTTGTGGATACTTGAGCTTGTGACTCCTTGTTTTTAATAGTAAACGATTTTGACCCTTCCAAAATTTTTTGCCACCTCTTGTATGTGTTGAATGTGGTTGTTCCCTTGCAAATTTGAGTACCAATTTTGATCAATACTGATGACTCGAATAGTGCTCGTAATCGAACAAAAATGAATGTGCAGCTACGACAAAGTAAATTGAAGTTGCATAGACAATATATGAACTCATTGCATCTCGTTGTGACTAGTCAAGTATCGAATTGAGTCTCTTGTGATGAACATTAAACACTAGCGAAAGTGTGAAGTCTTGTTTGACATTGGTGTCAATGCCTTATGTGATGAGCTTACCGTGAACCATGTGTGATGACACCTAAAATTTGCCCCGTTGGTCCGGTTGACTAAGTGATGCAATTTCTTGAGATGATCTTACGCAACTTTAAAGAGTGTGAACCAATTTGACATTATACCTCTTTTGTTGCATACCTTGTGAGCGTGTGAACCTCTTTTGAGCACCCTTTGAGCCTTAACCTTTTCTTGGAAGAAACTTGATAACATTGCTGCCTTTTATTGACCCATTACCCATAATCCTCATGATCTGTGGTTTGTTTGAATCGCCAACTTAGGTCAAAAGCCTAAGTTAGGGGTTTGGTGAAAAAAGAAGGCAAATCAAGAAAATGCAAAGAAGTCCCTTTTTGCCCATGTTTTGAGAAAAAAATGGAACCCCTCCACATAAAAAAAAAAAAGAGAAGAAAAGATTGAAAAAGAAAAAAAAAGTTGTGGAAATACAAAGAAAATGGGGTTTCCAATGACCCATGGAAGATGAATAAGAGGTGACTTTTGAGCTTGAATGAAACTGATAAAGAGAAGGAAAGGTGGTGTTGTTCAGATCACATTTCATGAGGATTTCAGCCTATAAGCCTAAATGACCATATCATTTCACTCAACCCCATTACAAGCCTTGAAAAGACCTTTTTGATCTTGAATGAGCTGAAGCAAAAGTCTTAAACCTATGGGTGAAATCATGCATTGTGTTTATCTTTGTGAGTGTGAGTGTTGATCTTGATTTCAGAACTTTAAATGATTGAACCATTGAGTGAATATGGAATCACTCTTTGTGTGAGGACATTTGAATACCTTTGTTGAGCTTGAACTTGCATTTGAAGCAAGTATAATGAGCTTGAGATTCTGTGGTAATGGTGAGTCACAACTTGAATCTTTGAGTGCACAACTGATCCTTGCACGAGTAAGTTGAGTCTTTTGGTGTGCATTCATGATTGAGTCTTGTGTAGCACTGTTTGAGACATCTTTTTTGAATTGTTGAACTTGAGTTTTACTTAAGGAC
This sequence comes from Solanum pinnatisectum, assembly GCA_035578085.1. Classification (NCBI taxonomy): domain Eukaryota; kingdom Viridiplantae; phylum Streptophyta; class Magnoliopsida; order Solanales; family Solanaceae; genus Solanum; species Solanum pinnatisectum. Next base: position 30,219,755 of record CM069082.1, on the reverse strand, counting down.
AAGCAAAAGTTTAAGTTGGGGTGTGGATGAGTCCACAATTTGGACTCTTTTAGGGCTTTATTTTGATAGATTTAGTGTCCTCAAATGCATATCTTATCTCAATAACTGATGAAAATCCTTGAGTTTCAGGTATTTGGAGTTAGAGACAAAGCATGGACACTGTTGGGCAAAAAGAAACAAGGCAGCTGAAAAGAAGAAGAAAAGACAGCCTAAGGATCGCCTAAACCATTAGGCGAGTCGCCAAATGACTATGGTCTCGTCTAATGTTCCAGTGTGCCAAGCTCTGAAGGAGAAAATCGAGTTGGTGAGATAAAGAAGCAGTCGGTGAGTCGCCAAATGATTCCACGATGCAGTACACCATCACCCAACGATACTTAACTTGAATTTGCTGAAGGCCAATGAAGAAAGGCGATGAACAAGACCAAAGGGCGAATCGTCGAGTGGATCGGCAATCCTAACTAACTGCATCGAGTGGTCCTTTGCTACACACTTTTTGACAACTATAAATACTTGTTTGAATTTTTAGTTTAGTATGCAATCAGTATCAAATTTAGAATATCAAACATTATTTTCAGTTTTTAGAACTTAGAGTTTTGGAGACTTTGTTCCTTAGCTTTGAAGATTTGAAGATTTCCATTTCTAAGCAATTGGAAGTGGGTATTGAACATTCTTCATCTTAGACGTGTGTAAAGACAATATCTATCATACCCATTTGATGGAAACACTTTTCGGTATTGATTTCTATCTCTTTACTATGTATAGCTAAAACCCAAATTCTTGGTGTGTGATTATGTGAATATAGGTTGAATTTATTGTTGGGTATTGCTAATAGATAGTTAATTTGTTGTATAAAGGTGATTTTGTTCAGTAGTTGTGTTTGAATTTAATGGGGTTGTAGTTGTAAATACTATTTTATCTTTGTGTTTTTTACTTGCTCGAGAGAGAGCTTTTGAAACCAAAACTACTCAATCGATAGTCTGTGGTTATTGGGTTGTCATGGGTTCAGCTCGAGAGAGTGAATCCTAAATCCTCTCCCATACATTCAGCTCGAGAGAGTGAATGGACTAAGGCGAAGGCTGTGCTTCATTGCCGCTTATTGGTGTTCGAGAGAAACCGATTTGATTCGGGGTAAATTGTTCGAGTCTAGCTTAGTTACCAATTTACAGTGATTTACTATCAATAGCATTTACTCGGTTGTTTATTTTAGCCCATATTCCTATCACATCCCAAGCATCCTGTCTCCATATTCATATTTCTATATTATTTGCTGCTTCTTGTTGATAATTCACTACAAAACCCCCTTCGATAATTGACATTTGTGTCACCCTTTAATTTGATGTATTTTTCTTCGATAGTCTGTGGTTATTCGGTTGTTGTGGGTTCAGCTCGAGAGAGTGAATCCTAAATCCTCTCCCACACATTCAGCTCAAAAGAGTGAATGGACTAAGGCGAAGGTTGTGCTTCATTGCCGCTTATTGGTGTTCGAGAGAAACCGATTTGATTCGGGGTAAATTGTTTGAGAGAAAATTTACCCCCATTAAAGTCTAGCTTAGTTACCAATTTACAGTGATTTACTATCAATAACATTTACTCGGTTATTTATTTTAGCCCATATTCCTATCACATCCCAAGCATCCTATCTCCATATTCATATTTCTATATTATTTGATGCTTCTTGTTGATAATTGACTACAAAACCCTCTTCAATAATTGACATTTGTGTCACCCTTTAATTTGATATATTTTTCTTTGTATAAGTCTTTACCTATAATTGACTTGAGCGAAGTTCTTGCTTTTCTCTTAATTCTCAATAACAAACCACTCTCTTGGGACTCGACCCCAACTCACTAGTTGTGTTATATTACTATTGAATGTCCATGGTCGCTTAGTATTGGATGAAGCGCCCAGATACGTCAAATCAGAAACATCACCCTCGAATAACCCTGTAGTCTATGATCTCAATCTAGTCAGGACACTATTGCGGGCAGGACACCAATTGAAAAATAATTAACAAATAATAATTTGGGCTTAGGTCACACCTTTAATACCAACATGATGAACTTTAAAAAATATACGTACTAATAAAATTAAGGTTTAGATCTTGATAAAAATGTACATACTAATAGAATTAGTGATTAGGTTTTGAAAAACTGTAACTTCTAAAAATTTAGGGTTTACGTATTGTAATGACTTCAAGACCTAAAACACCAATAAATTAAAATGAACTTTTTAAAAAATGTATGTACTAATAAAAATTAGAGTTTAGGTCTTGAAAAAATGTACCTTGTAAAAAATATGGTTAAGATCTTTTGTAACTTCAACACCTAAAACATCAATAAAATGAACTTGAATAAAATATATGTACTAATAAAATTAGGGTTCAAGTTTGGAAAAAATATAACTTCTAACAAATTAGGATTTATGTATTGTAACTTCAAGACCTAAAACACCAACAAAATAAAATGAACTTTTAGGATTTAGGTCTTTAAAAATGTAACTTCTAAAAAATTACCATTTAGGTCTTGTAAATGAATATCGAATATAAAACATTAATTTTAAACATTGCATGTAAAAGACTGTTCTATCCGTATGTATTATGGCATGCATCTACAGCCCATACTAATTAATTAACAATTTTTTAAAAATAAATTTCAAATCCATTAAATTAAATGTCTTGTGATATACTACCAAATTTAAACATGTCATTTAAATTCTGAATCTAACATCTACATTTTAGATAGAATTGAGCTCAAATTGATATAGCTAATGCCTTCACGATAGTTTAGTCATTCAACAGTAAAACTTATTTTCGAAATGCCTTCTTGGAATGAAAAGTGAAAACCTTTCTAATATTCTAAGTAGAGAAAAGGCATAAAGTCACCAGTGAAGTTGTCACGGATTTTCAAAAAGACACCTTAACTTTGCAATCGTCCTATTACCCAACTAAACAATTTTGAACAGATATTATTATATCATTTTTCATCCACCTCACATCGAGAGTGGTGTGCACTCTCTCAAAGAGAGTGAGTAACCTAAAATAACTAATATAGTTTTATTTTTACAAGTATTTTATTGTAAAATATATTTTCATATTTTTCTTATTATTTTAAATTTTTTTCCTTTTTATTTTTCTCTTTCTTTTTTCTTTCTTCTTCAAAAATTCATTGGCATCTCTATTGAAGTTTCTCACATTCAATGTCACCATTTTTACCACAACTTCACCTTCCCTTTTTTACTACTATTAGTTTTACTTTATTTAATTTTAAAATTTTATCTAAATATTTTCTTACATTTCGAACAATTTGATAAACTCATTAGATTTCAAGATGATTAGGAAATATCATATAGTTTTTTAAATCCGATTTCAAGTAAGTTCTTTCAATTTTCGGGGAATTCATTGATTCTTTTAAAATTATCATTTCTAATTTTGATGTCATATGAAAATGAGTAGTTGATGATATATACCTTCAAAATTTTAAATTTTCTAAAAAAATAGTATGAATTCTATAAAGAATTTGACCAGAGAAGAAGAAGAAAAAGAAAAGAAAAAAAATGGGAGTGGCGTTCAACTTGACATGGGGAGTGGGGTGCGGGTGGGAGGTGAAGAAAAATAAAGAAAATGGAGGATGGATAACTTGAAAGTGGGAGGTGGAAGATGAAGTGAAATTTAAGATGAAATCTAAATTAAAAAAATTTAAAAAGTAAGAGAAAGAAATAAATAAAAAAGTTTAAAAGTAGGAGAGAGAGAGAGAGAGAGAGAGAGAGAGAGAGAGAGAGAGAGAGAAATAAAGAAAAAAAAAGATCAAGAAAAAAAAAGATCAAGAAAAAACTTAAAATAAAATAAACTTACATTTTTAATCAAATTAACACGTGTCATGTAATGATTGGTGTGTGAACACACTTGCTTATTAAAATCTGGGACTGATCAAAAAATGATATAATAATATATGTTCAAAATTGTTTAGTGAGGGGTAATATGACAGTTGCAAAGTTAAGGTGTCTTTTTGAAAATCCAGGACAACTTTAGTGGTGACATTATGTCTTTTCTCATTCTAAGTATGATAAATAAATGTTTGTGCCCCAAAATTCTCACTTATCATATCTTCCCTCTAGTTCCCTCTATATATATATCAGAGGTAGAAGTAGTCCCTAGGGTTTACTTCTCGCCGCTGACTTGAGTTACATTGTTTCTGGTGCCTACATGAATCAGGTAAATCAATTTTCCTCTTCCTAATATGTTCCTTCATACTATATTTTAGGGGTCAAATCATTGTTCATACTTGTTATAGAGTTTTATGTGGAGAATTTGATGTTGTATTTCTACTAGTGAGTTTAATTTCTTTGATATGCTTTACTTGATTCGAGAGTGTGTTGGAAACAAGATTCTCTACTTGCACAAGTTACAGGTAAGGTTTGGCTATGTTGTTGCTGTTAGACGAGTTTAATTCTGCCAAGTTAACATTTATCTGAAACAATTCTAGTGCATAAGCTTTATGTGAGCCAAGGGTTTATCGAAAACAGCTCTCATGGTGAAGGATGCAAATAACTTGTGTTCTTCAAATCAAATCATTTATTTAAAAAAAAGTACTTTCAGAGAAAAATAATCTTTGTTTTGTGTTGTATGTGCTCAAATGGACTTCTCTTTTGGCCACATCTTGAATGTAAAAAAGAGTTCTTTTTGTGCTTTTAGCCTCACAGAAGCTTCTAGCCAAATAGGCTACTAGAAATGTTAGAATTCCTATTCTTTTGAACTTTCCAATATTTCTTAAAAATTTAATTGATTACATCTATAAAGAATGCAACAATTGCGAATGGAATATATTTCAATGATCAAAAAGAATGACTATAGAGAAATTGGCCGACTTGTCTTAAATTGTTGATCATCAAAGAATCTCCTAATTTGAATAAGGAATATAATTGTTAATCATCATAGAATATGATCAAAAAGGACAAAAGGACTATTAGCCCCTACAATAACAACAAACCCGATATAATCCCATAAGTGGGGTGTGGGGAGACTAGAATGGTGCTTGACTCAAAACAGAACTTAAGTTGTTGTTTTCACTCCTTTCTTTATCCCGTTCACATTCTTTTTCCTTATAGTGTTTCTCCTTTTCTCTTGCATGTTCTCATTTTTGGTCCCTCTCATTGTCATCATTTGCCTTATCCTTCAGCCTAGGTTCATCTTTCTGAAGTTTTCTTTTCTCTTTTATTATATTTTGCAGCTCACGCACATTCTTTGTAATGAGATCCAAAGGTTGTAGAAACTTGAAGTCTTCATCCATATTATCGGTTTCATCCTGTATTCTTTAGTTATTATTAGTTAGTTCAACATTATCAAAAGAACTAACCTTCATATAAAAAAATCAAAATATCAAAATGGTTGCATTACATTGCTCCAATTTGTTTCTAGTTCAAGATACTGAATACCCTTTGGCACAAAGGTAACAAAAGCACCAAGAGGATGGAAATCTACTTCCTCCTAGCGCACAAAGGGAATATAACAATTCTCACATAATAGCACAAAGGAAGGAATTCTACTTCCACCTGGTGCTCTTGTTTTTTTTTTAAAAACAAAGTGTTGAGGCTTAAGAGCCTCATTTATTTTCAAGTGAAATCAAAACATATCTGTACATAGGCTGAGCCAAAAAGGCCCCAAGCCATTTACCAACATAAAACAAAACATAAATAAAATAAAATCTAAAAATAAGAAAGGAAGTATGAACAATAACACATTCCTAACCCAATCAACGGAGGAAGATGATGAAGAAATGTTGGCGCCGGTATTTTCAGCTTAACCGTCTTCTCCGCAAAGCTCTACTACCTTGCAAAAACAAAGAATCTCACATCGAGATAGTCGTTAAGCTTCATGAGGTATATGTGATGAAATCTTCTTGACATAGGTGCTATTTGAGAGAGGAATGATAAGCGTATATCTTTCGGGGAACAAGGTTTCCAATTGACAGAGTGCTGGAGCAATTGGTTCCCCTCCTGATCTCAAGATCTAAGGCGTAATTGTGTGCTCAGTTCATCTTCCAAGCTAAGTTTTTCTTTACTAATTCTTCAGTTCACTCACTTGAAATACTTGGATCTAACTTGTGAGCTAACTTCCTTGCTCAAATTATTGTACATATGCCACAAAGATTTTCTCAAGCTAGGAATCTTGTTTTCTGGACAATACAAAGGAAACCTCAGGTAACATCAATTTTCCTTTTATAAATCTGAATTTGATGGATTGAAATCCAAAAGATTTAATACCACCACCAAAACCCAAATTCACAAAAGGCTTACTGATTTCAATTATTTTGAGGCTCCACACCGTGTGTTTGAATAAACAACACTTAAGTTCATCGACTAGTTAAGGACCCTTCTTAACATTCTCCTCTTCTGGATGTTCATAATCATCAACATTACCTTTCTATATAATCCTACTATATATGAATTTAAAACAATTATTAAATTAAATATGCTACTCTTAACTCCACGAGTCCTGGTTTTATACCATATGTAATACCTCAAAGCTCTCACCAAGTGCATGATATATTAACCAACAGAAACTAAGTTAGACATCATGAAGTATATTAGTAGATTACTTAATCTAACCTATATGTTGACATTCATAGGAGACTGAACTTGATACATTACAGAATACTTTATGTTGCCAAACTTTTTTGCCTTATTCTCAATTGTGGACTGTTGTGTTTATCTAAATTGATGATTCTTCTGTTTGCACTTGGAACTTCATGAAACTGATTAAATTCATATGTACCTGCAAAATGAAAAACCAGATTAGCAAAAAAATTCGCAAGAGTATTTTCCTCCCTTAAGGAGTGTTGTACTCTTACTGACATAAGATCTCTCAATATATTAATGGAGTTGACCTCCATTGTCACATTCCATGTAGTTTCCCAATCTCCGTTGAGTATATGAACCATAGCTAGAGAATCAGATTCCAGAATAATACTTGTAAGGTTATTCTCAAAATAGTATTGTAAACCTTCTCTCATAGCAACATCCTCAACTACAAGGTTAGTTGTATCAGGAATTTTCACTCCCTTAGCACCAATTAAATCTCCTTAATGATTTCTGACACAAAAGGTTGTAGCACTTGGACCTGAATTACCTCTAGATGCTCCATCTGTGTTGCATTTCCACCAATCACAAGGTGGTGGACACCATTTTGATATGAATTGTAGGTTTCTACCCCTCCAGCAGTGGTACCATGTATGGCCAAGCTTTGGGAATGTCTGAATACTTAAATTTCATCTGAATGAAATTTTTAATAGTATAGCTGATGTCCTAGACCACCTTACAAGTAGAATAAACACCTCTATGGACTACAATATTCCATCTTTTCTAAAGAAACCATAAAATGATATTAGGAACTGCTTGAAAAAACAATTTTATGTCTACTATCCCCCTTTGCATCCCACCATTTCTTTATGGTTTGCTTCACCTGAATCCAATGCCCTAAAATACCAGCTGCATTTGAGAAATATCTCTAAACATATGATGCAATATCACCTTTGAGAAATAGATATTCCATAGATTCCCTCACTGGAAATTCACAACATTGACATAATTGACAGACGTTTGGGTTCCATTGAGCCATGACAGTAGCTACATGGATTCTGTTTGTCCATAACTTCCAAGCAAAGAAAGATATTTTAAAGGGAAGTCCCTGCACCCATATATTTTAGAAAAAATCAATTTCTTCCTCTTTCTTTCGTAACAATTCCCACGCACTCTTCACTGTGAACTTCCCAGATCTTGTTTTGATCCACCAAGGTCTATCACCCATGTCAGTTTGCCTAAAGTGTTTCATATTTTGTTTCACATGTTCAACAATATGATTAGGCAATTGACTTTGCTTGATATTATAGTCCCAAACTATGTCATTCATAAAAACTTCAATATCTGTTAGTGGAGGACAAAAATGTACCTTTAATAGATATGCATACAATGGTCCTAACATTGACCAATTATCAAACCAAATAGAAGAAGTACCGCCCCTAGGCTCCCACCATATATGTTGCTCAATACACTCCCTTTTTTGTAACATATTCTTCCATAATTGCGAGCCTCCTTTCCATTGAACTAAAGTAGGAATCTGCTTCTTACAATATTTATTCCACATAAAATTAGCCCATAAAGTATTTTGAGCTCTAAATCTCCACCACATTTTGGCATGCATGGCTTGTGAGATATCGAACATGGATCTAAAGCCCAATCCCCCTTCCTTCTTAGGTAAACATAGTTTTTCCAAGGTAGCCCAATGTTTGCTCTTCCCTGTAACCTTATTACTCCAGAAAAATTTAGCAAAAATATGGTGAAGTTCCTTTATAACATATTTAGGAGGAACTGTAGCAGATAAAACATGAATAGGAACACTTTGTAACACATTCGTAATCAAAACTTCTCTGCCTCCATAAGATAGCATGTTCCCTTTCCAAGCTTGAAACTTCGACTTCACCCTTTTGATAAGATCTGCATAATGTTCCTTCCTTTTTCTAGCATGAGAAATAGGACAACGTAGATATTTCAATGAAAATTGCCCTCTATTCATACATGTGCATTCCTCTACTAAAAGTCTCTCATCAGTAGCTACGTTTTGATGCAAGTAAAATGCACTCTTCTCTTTGTTGACCTCTTGCCCTGATTGAACTTCATAATCTTGTAAGATTACCATTATTGTCTTAAAAGAATATCTATTGGCTGAAGCAAAGATAATAGTATCATTTGCATAGGCAAGATGATTAATATTAACACTCCACTTTGGTAATCCATACCCTATATACAAATCATCATCAAAAATACCATTTAGGGCTCTAGATAAAACTTCAACTGAAAGAATAAACAAAGCAGGAGATAAATGATATCCTTGTTTTACTCCTCTAGTAGAGTGGAAAAAAACCATGTGCTTGACCATTTATCAACACTGAATACCAGATATTAGAAATTAATCTCCAAATTAAATCAACAAATACTTCTGAGAAGCCCATCTTTCTCAACACCTTCATCAGAAAAAACCAAGAGACTCTATCATAACCCTTGTCCACGTCAAACATTATGACCACATTAGTTGGTTAATATCAGTGATAATTTCTTCTGTCAATAATATATTTTCTATGATGATTCTTCCTTTCAGAAAACCTGATTGGTTAGCCGAGATCAATCTAGGTAGTCAATTTTCAACTCTATCATGACGAACCCTAGAAAAAATCTTGTTGATTAAATTACTCAAACTAATTGGTCCAAAATCAGCAAAGGTTTGAACATGTTCTTTTTTAGGCAATGGAACTAATGTTACCTGTTGCTCCCAATTGCACACGCAAATATACGCGGTTGCACAAGTAATATAGTGGCTCTTAAAAGAACCAAATTATAGAACCCAAAGGACTTTTCAATTAACTATTTTTACTAAATTATATTGATCTAATTATTTATTTAAGAGTGCCAAAAAAAAAAAAAGAATGCAAGAACAAATAAAATTAATTACAATGGTTGGGAAATTCCAGGGCTGCAGCATGCAATGAATCTCATGTATCATATTATCCTCTTAGAACTAATTTTAGTTGTCAAGTTACTAGTTTATAGGGTTAATTGTATGAGTCGGGTTACACACTTCTCGATGCCCATTCCAGTTAGCTATCTAACTACATTGTTGAGCGGGGATAAATAGACTAACTGGCAAGCATTTATATTTCATCCTATTTCGTAACCAAACAAGTTGTTCGTCCGGGCGTCACTCCTGAACACTAATCACCTCAATCAAATAGGTCGACCGAGCTCTCAAAATCTCTAGTCTATCTAACCCCTCATCTCTCGATTTTAGGATTAGACAATAGATTTATCTTATGGTGCGCAAGCATAAAATACTAAAGCAAGAATATAGAAGTAACTTATAATGACAACCTAGAATTAATTCATAATGCCTTTAAATAATCAACAATCGATTCATAGCTACGGCCCCAGAACAAGGGTGTTTAGCCACTAATCTCTAAGAAAAGAAAAAGAAGAAAAGAACCCTAAAAAGTATTGATGACTTTCTACTTGATGCCCTATGATTGATCTCTCCTAAATAATTATTTTTATGGATTATTTATAGATGTAGAAAACCCTAAATAAAATAATTGAGTCCAAATTAAATTAGGAATCCAAAACTAAAAGGAATTGGATTCCTTTTCTTTTCAGCGTGAAACAGTGATGCACCGCCTCAACCCCACGCTTCTTCATTCTTTATATGATGCCACGTGGAATATTTCAATTCCAATTCTAATTCTACTTCAACCAACATATGTAGTATTTTATAAAATTTAATTCATTAAGCTGTCTGCTTGATTTCCTTCTTCAACCTTCTATATTTAATTCGTTTTTAGCTTCAAACTTCTTTAACTTTACACCAATTTACTCCAACAAATAAAATACACTATTTAGCACAATCCAGAAAATTAATGCTCAAAATGGGCAAATATAAATAATAAATGTGAGGCAAATAATGATAAGAAAATGTATTTTTGGCTTCACATCAACACCCATAGCAAACATTAAAGCTCATCTCAAATAAATCAAAATAGGAATGTCATCACTTCGGTTAATACAAACAATTAGGCCATATATCAGTTTCAAAACATCAAGTACAATTCTTAATCTGTATGCAAGAAATCCAAATAAACAACACATCTCTAACCTCCTAACCTCAAGGAAGGACTTTGAACTCATCAATTTTAAGTTTTCTCACCTAGTCGCATCAGAAAAAGCTAATAAATTCACTTGTCTGTCATGAAACATGAGCCCTTACAAAAAGAAATAGTCCATGCACTCAATTCAAAAGATTGAATATAAATTAAGGACTTCACATCAAGAACAAGTCTCACACTCATAAAGAAAATTCACATGTATGCACAAAGAACCATAGGCTTACCCATTATGTACATCTCCACTAATTAAGCATGCTTGAATAGAATCAAATAGGACTTTAACAGGTTGTAATGTAGGCTAGGGACAGGTAGGAAAACTATATAATAGTGGCTTACACTTCCTTAAGAACTTTGCACTTTAAGACTTCATCACCCATTATTTTCTTCTCTTTATTTTCAACCATCTCTTCAACAATTCTTTCACAATTAATTCTCATCATCTCGAGAATGGTTCAATCTTTTTTTCTTTTTAAAGTTTTCCTACATAATAGCCACCCTCAACATACGTATTTTACATGTGTTAAGGTGCACGATGTCCTTGGAAGGACCAGGGCCATCATTAAGGTAACTTGTTTTGTGCTTCCTTTTTTTTTCATGTCACATTCTTTCAAAGAGGGATTTTTAAGCACTTTGTAGCTATCATTGATTACCTTTTCACTCAACCATCCGGTTTTCTCAGAATTGATAATTAGAATAAGTCTATTCTATAAAGCTCAAGGAAGCAAGGTGCAAAAATTAGGAATTCAACAAAATAGTCAAGGGCAATATATGGCTACCAACAAAAAGCTACAGGCTCAAAAGGGCTAACTAGTGATAAAATATATGAAAAGGCTAAAATTTACTAGACAAATCAAAGAAAGAAAATTATCATCTCCTAAACAAAACAACACTTTTTATTTCACTTCAATAACATGCAGGGCAAGTTCTAGGCTAGGATGCAAAATATGGAATAAGCAAATTCTCACCACACATAGCACAAGTATCAATTAAGATCGATCAATTCCAGTTCTAAGAGAGACAAGATCATAACAAACTACAAAATAAAATAAGATATCTACAAAATCACAACCATGAACTTAGGAGTCAAAGAGTCTACATTTTTTTATCAAGCATTCACAAGAAAGTACTACTAAAAAATAAGACCTAAATAGCAAGTACCACACCACTCAAGGGTCTTTTCTTTTCTCTCAAAAAAATAAATTAAAAGAAAACTTATTCCTAAAAAAAATAAAAGGCACTCAGTTCAAAGGGACAATCCTCAGGAAAAGAGCCGAAAACAAAAGCGAACGAACCCATCCTAAAAATATAAAAGACTCAATAAAACAATAAAAGCTATGAATTTATTCTTCCACCCCACACTTAAAAAGATGCTATGTCCCCAAAGAATCAAATAAAATTTAAAACAAGGGTTAGAAAAACTCCCTAAGGCCTTTAGGTCTAGCTAGTAGAATGTTCTCTTTATTTTCATCAAGGGTCGTACGCACCCCACACTTAAGCTCAAACGTGCTCCTTAACTCCAAATTTCGGATACTCAGACTTCTCCAAAAGCTATAAAATCCACACAAAAAAATGATACAAAAAAAATAAAAAATAAGAAGTTACACTATCAATTGGGTTGCCTCCCAATAAGCGCCTAATTTAACGTTGCAGTACGACACAAATAAATTCACCATTTTTCTTTCGACTTTGAACTTATGAATTTTACCCATAACTTTGCATCTATTTTTCTACTCCTCTCAAGGGGAGGTGGTATAAAGATAAAGGAACCAAGTAATATATGTCGCATCTTGCACTTTTTGGCCCTTAAGTGAGGAATGTCGTTTTGTCTACGTGGACTAAAAAACTTTAGAATGTAGGGGCCTTGTTCTTTATCTATACACTCATCCATTAGTTTAATTTTATAGAAAAGTGTTTTGAATGAGATTCAAGTTGCCTTAACTCCAAAGCAACATTTAGTACAACATTCTCACTTTTGTACTCTTTCTCAACATCGATATTAAGGAATAAGGTGTAATTGAATGGGTGAAACTTGTTACTCCCACTAGTTGGTCATCATCCACGACAATTGGTAATTGGGCTTCAGACGCCTCAATATTTTTGTTCAAGTCAACCTCTAAGTAATGAATATCTGAGCCAAATTGATCTATTTCTTGTGTGAGCTCAACTCTTCCTTCAATCAGTTGGGTTGTCATGTATATTAGACCATCACGGATAGACTCTTGAAACTTTAAAAGTTGAATTTGTTGCTGTAGCCAAGATTGGCTCACTATCTTTGTTTCTCCATAACTTTCTCCTTGTTGGGCTTCACTCTCTTCTAATTTAGTTTGAACTGTAATTTCTAATTGAATAGTGTCAAGCTCATCTAGTAGTTTCATGAATTTTTTGTCGTCTTCCACACATTCATATAATTGTTCGGTGATTTTTGAATTAACCTTGTCTAACATGTCCATACAATCCATAAGTAAAACTTGTTTTGCATTCTCCACTTCATTGCCCCTACCAACATCACAAATAACAGAAGAATCATAATAGGGGTTCGGGGGTAGGGAATAAAATTTAGGGCAACCATTCCAATGAATGTCTTGACGACCACATATATGATAATAAAGGACATTCATCACCCAACCACGATTTATCCCAATCATCCATATCAATAAAAGTACCAAATTATTCAAAGAAATAAAAAATAATAATTGTTGAAAAAATAATTTTTAAAAAAGAAAAAAAAACCAGAAATTCTAACCTAGAAGAATAGTTAATTTCTAAGTCCTGGTAGCGACGCCAAAAACTTGTTTCTCCCAATTGCACACGCAAGTGTATGCAGTAGCGCAAGTAATATAGTGGATCTTGAAAGAATCAGATTATCGAACCTAAAGGACTTGTCAATTAACTATTTTTACTAAATTATACTAGTCTAATTATTTATTTAAGAGTGCCAAAAGAAAAAAATGTAAGAACAGAATAAAATTACTTACAATGGTTGGAAAATTTCAGGGCTGCAGCATACAATGAATCTCATGCATCATATTATCCGCTTAGAACTAATCTTAGTTGTCAAGTTACTGGTTTATAGGGTTAATTGTATGAGTCGGGTTACACACCTCTCGTCGCCTACTCCAGTTAGCTAGCTAGCTACATCATTGAGCGGGGATAAATAGACTAACTGGCGAGTATTTATATTTCATCCTATTTCGTAACCAAACAAGTTGTTCATCCGGGATTCACTTCTGAACACTAATCACCTTAATCAAATGAGTCGACCGAGCTCTATATTCTCTGGTCTATCTAACCCCTCCTCTCTCGATTTTAGGATTAGACAATAGATTTATCTTATGGTGCGCAAGCATAAAATACTAAAACAAGAATATAGAAGTAATGCATAATGACAACCAAGAATTAATTCATAAATCCTTTAAATAACCAACAATCCATTCATAGCTACAACCCCAGAACAAGGGCGTTTAGCCACTAATCTCTAAGAAAAGAAAAAGAAGAAAAGAACCCTAAAATGTATTGACGATTTTCTACTTGATGACCTATGATTCATTTCTCCTAAAAAGTTATTTTTATGGCCTATTTATAGATGTAGAAAACCATAAATAAAATAACTAAGTCCAAACTAAATTAGGAATCCAAAACCAAAAGGAATTGGATTTCTTTTCTTTTCAGCGTGAAACAGTGACGCACCGCCTCAACCCCATGCTTCTTCATTCTTCATATGATGCCACGTGGAATATTCCAATTCCAATTCTAATTCTACTTCAACCAACATATATATTATTTTATAAGGTTTAATCCATTAAGCTGTCTGCTTTCTTTCCTTCTTTAACCTTTCATATTTAATTCGTTTTATCTCCAAACTTCTTTAACTTTACACCAATTTACTCCTAGAAATAAAATACACTATTTAGCACAATCCATAAAATTAATGCTCAAAAAGGGCAAATATAAATAATAAATGTGAGAAAAATAATGATAAGAAAATATATTTTTGATCACACATCAACACCCACACTTAAACTTTTTGCTCGTCCTCGAGCAAACATTAAAGCTCACCTCAAATAAATCACAATAAGATTGTCATCACTTATGGTTAATACAAACAATTAGGCCATATACCACTTTCAAAACATCAAGAACAATTCTCAATCCTTATGCAAGACATCCAAATAAACGACACATCTCTAACCTCCTAACCTCAAGGATGGACTTTGAACTCATCAAATTTAAGCTTGCTCACCTAGTCGCATCAGAAAAAGCTAATAAAATCAACTATCTATCATGAAACATGTGCCCTTACAAAAAGAAATAGTCCATACACTCAATTCCAAAGATTGAATATAAATTAAGGACTTCACATCAAGAACAAGTCTCACACTCACAAAGTATGCACAAAGAACCAAAGGCTTGCCCGTTATGTACATCTCCACTAATTAAGCATGCTTGAATAGAATTAAATAGGACTTTAACGGGTTGTAATGTAGGCTATGGGATAGGTAGAAAAACTATATAATAGTGACTTACACTTCCTTAAGCACTTTGCACTTTAAGACTTCATCACCTATTATTTTGTTCTCTTTATTTTCAACCTTCTCTTCAACAATTCTTTCACAAGTAATTCTCATCATCTCAAAAATGCTTCAATCTTTTTTCTTTTTTTTTTCTTAAAAAGTTTTCCTTCATAATAGCCACCCTCAAGTTATGTATTTTACATGCGTTAAGGTGCACGATGTCCTTGGAAGGACCAGGGCCATCATCAAGGTAACCTCTTTTGTTCTCTTTTTTTTTTTTCATGTCACATTCTTTTTACCTTTTCACTCAACTATCTGTTTTTCTAAGAATTGATAATTAGAATAAGTCTATGCTATAATGCTCAAGGAAGCAAGGTGCAAAAACTAGAAATTCAAGAAAATAGTCAAGGGCAAAATATGGCTACCAACAAAAGGCTACAGGCTCAAAAGGGCTAACTAGTGATAAAATATATGAAAAGGCTAAAATGTACTAGACAAATCAAAGAAAGCCTATTATCATCTCCTAAACAAAACAACACTTTTTATTTCGCTTCAATAACATGCAGGGCAAGTTCTAGACTAGTATGCAAAACATGGAATAAACAAATTCTCACCAAACATGGCACAAGTATCAATTAAGATGGATCAATTCCACTTCTAAGAGAGACAGAATCATAACAAACTACAAAATAAAACCATAAGCTTATATGTCAAAGCGTCTGCATTTTTTTTATCAAGCATTCACAAGAAAGTACTACTCAAAAATTAGACCTAAATAGCATGTATCACACTACTCAAAAGGGTCTTTTCTTTTCTCTTAAAAAAAATTTAAAAAAAAAATCTTATTCCTAAAAAATATAAAAGACACTCGGTTCAAAGGTACTATCCTCAGGAAATGAACTAAAAACAAAAGCCAAGGAACTCATCCTAAAAAAATAAAAGACTCAATAAGACAATAAAAACTATGAATGTATTCTTCCACCCCACACTTAAAAAGATGCTATGTCCCCAAAGCATCAAATAAAATTTAAAACAAGGGTTAGAAAAACTCGCTGAGGCCTTTAGGCCTAGCTAGTAGCATGTTCTCTTTATTTTCATCAAGGGTTGTACGCACCCCACACTTAAGCTCAAACGTGCTCCTTATCTCCAAATTTTGGGTACTCAAACTTCTCCAAAACCTGTAAAATCCACACAAAAAAAATGACACAAAAAAAATAAAAAATAAGAATTTACACTATCAATTGGGTTGCCTCCCAATAAGCGCCTAATTTAATGTCGCGGCACGACACAAATAAATTCACCACTTTTCCTTGCACTTTGAAATTATGAATTTTACCCCTAACTTTGCATCTATTTTTCTACTCCTCTCATGGGGAGGTAGTTTAAAGATAAAGGAACCAAGTAATATATGTGGCATCTTGCACTTCTTGGCCCTTAAGTGAGGAATGTCATTTTGTCTACGTGGACTAAAAAACTTTAAAATGCAGGGGACTTGTTCTTCATCAATACACTCATCCATTAATTCAAATTTTATAGAAAAGTTTTTTGAATGAGATTCAAGTTGCCTCAACTCCAAATCAACATTTTTTTACAACATTCTCACTTTTGTACTCTTTCTCAACATTGATATTAAGGAATAAGGTGTAGTTGAATGGGTGAAAACTTGTTGCTCCAACTAGTTGGTCATCATCCACGACAATTGGTGATTGGGCTTCAAACGCCTCAATCTTTTTATTCAAGTCAACCTCTAAGTAATGAATATCTGAGCCAAATTGATCTATTTCTTGTGTGAGCTCAACTCTTCCTTCGATCAGTTGGATTGTCATGTCTATTAGACCATCATGGATAGACTCATGAAACTTTAGAAGTTGAGTTTGTTCTTGTAGCCAAGATTGGCTCACTATCTTTGTTTCTCCATAACTTTCTTCTTGTTGGGCTTCACTCTCTTCAAATTTAGTTTGGATTGTAATTTCTAATTGAATAGCGTCAAGATCGTCCAGTAGTTTCATGAATTTTTTGTGGTCTTCCACACATTCAAATAATTGTTTGGTGATTTTTGAATTAACCTTGTCCAACATGTCCGTACATTTCATAAGTGAAACTTTTTTTGCATTCTCCACTTCATTGCCCCTACCAATATCATAAATAACAGAAGAATCATAATAGGGGTTCGGGGGAAGTGAATAAGATTTAGGGCAACCATTCCAATGAATATATTGACGACCACATATATGACATAAGGGACATTCATCACCTAACCAGGATTTATCCAATCATCCATATCAATAAGAGTACTAAATTATTCAAAGAAAGAAAAAATAATATTTGTTGAAAAAAAGCATTAAAAAAAAAGAAAAAAAATAAATAAATAAAAAGGAAAAGTATAATCTAGAAGAATAGTTAATTTCTAAGTCCCAGCAGCGGCACCAAAAACTTGTTGCTCCCAATTGCACACACAAGTATACACGGTCACGCAAGTAATATAGTGGTTCTTAAAAGAATCAGATTATCAAACCCAAAGGACTTGTCAATTAACTATTTTTACTAAATTATGCTAGTCTAATTATTTATTTAAGAGTGCCAAAAGAAAAGAATGCAAGAACAGAATAAAATTACAAACAATGGTTGGAAAATTCCAGGGCTGCAGCATGCAATGAATCTCACGTATTATATTATCGGCTTAGAACTAATTTTAGTTGTCAAGTTACTTGTTTATAGGGTTAATTGTATGAGTTGGGTTACACACCTCCGTCGCCTACTCTAGTTAGCTATCTAACTACATCGTTGAGCGGGGATAAATAGACTAACTGGCGAGCAGTTATATTTCATCCTATTTCGTAACCAAACAAGTTGTTCATTCGGGCGTCACTCCAGAACACTAATCACCTCAATTAATGGGTCAACCGAGATCTCTATATTCTCTGTTCTATCTAACCCCTCTTCTCTCTATTTTAGGATTAGACAATAGATTTATCTTATAGTGCGCAAGCATGAAATACTAAGACAAGAATATAGAAGTAACTTATAATGACAACCAAGAATTAATTCATAAAGCCATTAAATAATCAACAACCGATTCGTAGCTACATCCCCAGAACAAGGGCATTTAGTCACTAATCTCTAAGAAAAGAACCCTAAAAAGTATTGACGACTTTCTACTTGATGACCTATGATTCATCTCTCCTAAATAATTATTTTTATGGACTATTTATAGATGTAGAAAACCCTAAATAAAATAACTAAGTCCAAATTAAATTAGGGATCCAAAACCAAAAGGAATTGGATTTCTTTTCTTTTCAGCGTGAAACAGTGACGCACCGCCTCAACCCCACGCTTCTTCATTATTCATATGATGCCACGTGGAATATTCCAATTCCAATTCTAATTCTACTTCAACCAACATATATATTATTTTATAAGGTTTAATCCATTAAACTGCCTGCTTTATTTCCTTCTTCAACCTTTCATATTTAATTCGTTTTAGCTCCAAACTTCTTCAACTTTACACCAATTTACTTCTACAAATAAAATACACTATTTAGCACAATCCATAAAATTAATGCTCAAAAAGGGCAAATATAAATAATAAATATGAGGCAAATAATGATAAGAAAATATATTTGAACCTGTTCTTTTTTAGGCAATAGAACTAATGTTACCTTTGTGCAAAAGGGTATTCGATATCTTGGACTAGAAACAAAATGGAGCAATGTTATGCAAACATTTTGACATTCTAATTTTTGTATTTGAGGTTTAACTCTTTTGATAACTCTAAACTCATCAATAATAACTAAGAAATGCAAAATAGAATAGATATGGATGAAGGCTTCCAGTTTCTCCAGCCTTTGGATCTCGTTACAAAGAATGAATATGATCTGCAAAATATATTTAAAAAGTTGTGAACTTTGCCATTGTAGAATCAAATCAATGATATCAAGTGGGAACCCTCAGGTTCATTTGCTGACTTCATGTCTGATGATATCACAATCAAGGTAATTCCTATCTTATCCTTCTAAAGTAGGTAAAGTATAAAGAAGAAAACAAAACAGCAGCAAAAGGAGACCCCTGCCTCCACATGTTTCAGAAATTGCTTTTTATGTCTTCTAAGTATTGAATATTTATTTAGGTTCTTAATTTATGTATTAGTTGTGTTAATGCATCTTATTGTCTTTTTCTTCTGAGCATTCCTTGCCATTTTATTTTTATGTTATTAGGGAGTCCCTTATTTAAATCTTTGTTATGAAATATTGGAACTTGCAAATGTTGCTCCTCAAGCAAAATCTGCTTAAATCGTGGTGTGTGGATTAGGTGCATGTCAAGTTTTGAACCGTGCTGCAAACATAAGCTTGGTATATGTAAATGGAATAGGGTAGAGTGGTAGTGCGGTATGCCACTGGCCTTGGGGGATTTCTAGATTAACAGAAAAAGAAATATGCATTGACTATTATGTTTTTTAGGATATATATACCATCAAATGAAGTCCAACTGGAGCTGGTAGAAGCAATCCGAATCAACAGTTGTGCTGGCAAGGTATTCTATCTATTACTACCAGTCTTGTTTACAGTAGTCTTTCTATCATTCTTGATTATAAATTACATATCTGTTCGATTAGATTAAATTTATTCATGTTAAACACTTATTGTTTTTTCACACAACAACCCCCACCCCACCCAAACACATACAAACATCCCAAAAGAACAACAAAGGGAAAAAATAAAGATTATTGGGAATGCCATCCCTCACCAGACTGATTTGCCTTCCACACTAGGCCAAAACCTTTACTCTGCCTATCAAGGTTTACGACATCTAGAAGAAATTACCTAAAGCTTTTTGTCCTATTTAGGATTTAAACTCTAAGTCTGCATTATCTTCACTCACTTGATTACTCCCTAGTTTACGGCCTTGGGTGTGTTGGGGCTGACTTTCCTCTTTAGTTTTTTCTTCTTTTTCTAGTAAACTATTGTCAAAGGTGCACTTAAGCCCTGAAACGAGACTCAGAACATGGTGAGTGTTTTGCCTTGCTAAATGTGCGTACGTAAAGGGGAAAGTAGGTCAGGTAAAATTCAAAGGACAAAATTACAGATAAGCATGCATCTAACCTTGTGGAAATAATCATACTTACAATTATTAGTTTAGAATTAAACACATATTTTTCTCCACTTGCGGATTGCTCTTAAAGTCCTGATGAACTTTAAAACCCCAAGAGTTGAGTTGTAAATTTTGGAATGATTGCAATCTGGCGTATAATCCCCTTGTGAGTAAAAATATTCTAGACAAATACAATTTCACTTCAACCATCCAGAAAATGGCAATGAGCCCAAAAAGGGATATAAATATTGCACCTAACCTTTTAGTTCTATGAGCTTACTGGTTTTGTTTTATTGTTTGTTTGTGTAGTTATTCATTTAACTCTACTGTGAATGTATGACATGTTGAACGAGGGAGTTTCATAGTTTGAATGGTCACATGTAATGGATGTGAACTCATTATGTCTAATAAAATTAAGGCATTATTAATAAATCAGTATTCTCAAAAGCGATCGTCTTATATGTGGTTTGTTTACTTGTACTCAGTTGAATTATCAATCAGTTCTCTCAAAGGCGATCGCCTTTGGAGAATGGAGAGGTGAGGCGCAGACTTTACGCCCATTACTGGTAAGGTGAGGCGACCTCAAAATGGTAAGCGAAGGCGAGTTGCGAGTGGGAGGTGAGGTGAGCCAATAAAGGTGTCACCTTTATTTTTAAAATTTTTTTGGCCTGAATTAATAATTAAAATGTAATATTATGGTTTATTTGGAGTTTTGGACACCCATCTCTATTTTCCTTTTTTTCCCTCGAGTTCATAGTAGTGACTCTCTTTTCCAGCTTCGTGACCTCCAACAGGTACTTTTTCTCTCTTCTTCTTCAGTTCTTCTTTCTCCTCTGCTTCGTGACTTTTAGCAGCTACATTTTTAGCAATTGTTTTCTTCTTCTTTAATGTGCAGTCAGCAGTGTGCACAATCTTTGTTTTTTTTTTCTCTCTGTTATTGAATTTCTGCAAACTATTGCAATATGCCTACTGTTTTCTTTAAGAAAACATTGTAGTCCTTCGATATTTATTTCTGCCCAACTCAATTTAGTTTTATAGTAATTCCACTGTTAGTTTTGACTTGAAATGTTTTCTAATATGTTTTTTCTATTTGAAATTTTGAATATCTATATATTCAAATATTTTGGATATCTATATGTTAAATATTTTGGATATTTATGTATTCAAAGGACGAGTGCCTCGTCGACCCTTGTCACCTTTCGCCATCCAAAAAACTGCTATCAATACCTATTCCATTTATTTGGGTGGGGACACAGGGGGAGGGGAGAGAGTGGACTGAGAATGAGGTAACTATGTATCTTTCTATCAGATCATCAAATCTTGATATCCTTCTTGTTGATTTTTTTTGTTTTTTACTGATTAGGTTCTCTTCCATTTTGAATCTAGGAAACCTTTTCACTCTGTTGTATTTAGTCTGAATGATGAATACTTAACAAGTAGGTCATTGGATAAATGCATGAATATATGGTTAATGAAGGAGGCCAAGATTATAAAAACTTACAATGGCGATGGCGGTATTTTTGAAGTGTGTTGGAGCAAGGAAGGGAACATAGTTGCAACTTATTTTTGCAAACAAAAAGGTTTGTGGTTTTGATATTCTATTGTAGAGGTTGAGGAATAGCTTTAAAAGGACTTAGGAACACAGAGGCACGAATTTCATAATTCCAAAAATTCTTCCTTGCAGAAATACATAATGTAGATAATTTTTTTTTAATTTGTCACTCGATGTTCGATTTACCCATGTTGGGGCCGACTATATCATTATGACTTTGATTTAAACTTAGGGTTGCGGTACCCTAATGATTTAGTCGCCCCAATGTGGGTAAACCGGACACCGAGTGACAAATGAAAAAAGATTATCTACAATCTGCATTTTTGCAAATGAGAGTTTCTTGAATTGTGAAATTCCTACCTCTATGTTGCCAAGTACTTTTAAAGCTATTTCTCAACCTCTACAATCAAATATCAGACACACATACCTTGTTGTTTACAAAAGAAGTTGCCACATTGTTGTCTTCCTTGTTCCAATACACTTTGAAATATTGGCATCGCCATTGTAAGGTTTACAATCTTGGCCTCCTTCACTGATCATATATTCATTTATTTATCCAATGACCCACTTACCAAATATTCACCGTTTGGACTAAATGCAACAAAATAAACAAGTTTTGTGGATTCAAAATGGAAGAGAACGTACTCAGTAAAAAACAAAAAAAGTTCAAAATAGAAGACAATTCTTATTAGTTGAAGGGAGATGTTCTTTTTGTGGAGCATTGGACTCAAACTCTTGTTCAGAGTTTGTTGAGTTATACTTTGTGAATCGGTTGTTGTGTGTTACAGAGGAAAAGTGAAGAATACTACAGTTGGACCGATTCAATGGAAACCATTTCAAGAGATGGAGGAGTAAAATACTTTTCTACTAATATCTACTCAATGTTTCTTATGTGTTAACTAAGAAGAATCCTAATAAAGTTGACAACACCTCTATGAATGATGATGAACTTATTTCTCATCTAGAGAAGTGGAAAACTACGATGGTGATTCCTGCAAGTGTTGGTATTATATTCTTACTTGTCTATTATATTTGATAACTTTTATGATTATTATAATAGAACTTACTCTAATGCAAAGAAAATTTGGAGAATATTGCATAGTAAATATTATACCGAAGAAGGTGGAGCGAAAAAATATGTAGCTAGTAGATTTTTTTCATTTTCTAATAGTGGACAACAAGTAATGGTTGACCAAGCTGAAGACTTTATAATGATTGTTGAAGAACTCCGGTCTGACGAGATCAAAATTGGAGATAACCTTATTGTTTGTGGCATAATAGATAAACGTCCAACTTCTTGGAAAGAATTGCAAAAACCTATGCGCCACAAACAAAAGGAAACCTCTCATAAGTCATTGATAATGTGAATATGCACGGAACAGGAGGCAAGGGGCCAAGATGCACTTTTACAATTAGAAGAGAGTAATATTACAATAAGGTAAATTTAATAAGTTAAAATAACGCTACTCCTAAATCTCACAAAAATACTTGTAAAAAGCCTTAGAAGAAAATTTTCAAGAAAAACAATAGCCGATCTTTTAAAAAGAAAAATAATGGTACAAATAACCAAGAACAAAATCACCAAGTTCAAGACAAGGGACCATGCTTTGTCTATGATAAGTTGATTCTGGTGAAAATTGTCATGTCTGTTATGACGTCAGAGATTGATTTAAAAAATATTCTCCTTTCGAGGAGCCCAAAATCATCATGTTTAGTGATTCTCATACTATTCAAGTGCTTGAAACAGAAGATGTCGAATTGTGTTTTACCTATGAAAGGGTATTGACTTTGAAAGATGTACTTTATACTCCTTCCATAAGAAAAAAAAATTGATGTCTAATTTTCTTCTTAATAAAAAGGTTTCAAACAAATTATTTAATCTAATCAATATATAATTGTAAAAAGGCTATTTTGTGGAAAAGGGGTATGCTAGTGATAAGATGTCCAAGTTGAATGTTGAAATGAATAAAGTTTTTACTTTTATTGACATACTCTCTTCTACTAATTTTTGGCATGCTCATTTGTGTCATATTAATGATCATTATTTTGGAATCATGATTAGTTTAAGATTAATCCCAATGATTAAAAAGAATTTTGAAAAGTGTGAAGCTTGTAGTAAAGCCAAGATCACTAAGAGACTTCATTTTCAAGTTGAAAGAAAAGTTGATTTATTAGAATCATAAGTTCACACCGATATTTGTGAACTTGGGGGAATTTTAATGCGTGGAGGAAATAGATACTTATCACTTTCATTGATGATTTTTCTAAGTTAACATATGTTTACTTGTTGAAAAATAAAAGTAATGCTTTTGAAAATTTAAAAATCAATTTGAAAGAAAAATAAAGAGAACTAGAAGTCACGATAGAGGTCGTGAATATGAGTCAAATAATGAGTTTAATTCTTTTGTTAGATCATTGGAAATAATTTATGAAACTCCTCCTCCTTATTCTCCTACATGAAATGGTGTAGCGAAAAGGTCACAAGCCAAGTTTGAGATATTTAAGAGTTTGGAATTGTGTAGCCTTTGTGAGGCTTATGGATCCCAAAATTATAGAACCGAGTAAGAAAGTAACTACTCGTGTTTTTCTTGTTATGCTTCAAATTCTAGAGTCTATAGATTTTTTTAATCTTGAAGATAATATTATAATAGAATCTGGTAAGACTATTTTTCATAAAAACAAATTCCCTTTTGATTCTAAAAATAGTTGGGGGTCAAAGGATTGAACAAAATATTTTGTTACTACCTTGTTCTTGTACTTCTACTTTGTGACATATAATATTGATGATTTTGAGTTAAGAAGAAGTAAAAGAGGTTGAGGAGAAAAATATTTTTGTCGTGATTTTTATGTTTTTAATGTTAGAGATGAACCTCCTATTTTACAAGAAGATTTATCTTTACATGATTCTATATATTTATTTTTTCGAAAAGAGGTTGTAAATGAGGAAATAGAATCACTAATCTATATATATATATATATATATCTATATCTATCTATATCTATACTACCTTAAAAGCATAAACTCCTAAAATGAATGTTGAATTACTATAATACCCCCCATTAAAAATACTCAATTTGTTGTATTTATTAATTTAATTATTTGTATTTTATTAAATGTAGATACCCTTTCATATTAAAGGGTTGTGATTTTCTCAAAGAGATGTGAGTTTTCCAAAGGGTTGTGACTTTTTTGACGGGTTTTGACATTTTCGATGAGTTGTGACTTTTCCAAAAGGTTGTGCTTTTTTAAAAGGGTTGTTACTTTTCTGAAGGGGTTGTGCCTTTTCCGATGAATGTGACTTTTGCAAAAGGTTGTGATTTTTCCGATGATCAGTGACTTTTACAAAAGGTTCTAACTTTTCTGATAAGGAACAATTAGATATGTAAATAAAAATGAACAAAAAAGTAAGGTTTTGGTGACAAGAGATTTTAATCAAATGGAACTCTATTGTTAATATAGCATGAACGTATATTTTCTTCATCCTTCTACATTGGCTATGTATCGTTCTATATATATTTTTTCCTATTATTTTGTGTTCATTTTAATTTGAGAAAATTTTATGTCACAATATACACTCCTTGTTAGCTATATAAAATAGATAAGAAATAGTGATGGAATAAAATAATCTTAATTCAAATTAAAGATTCTATACACAATACTTTAAATTTTATTCATCTATTAATTTTTATTATTGAAAATTTTTAACATTTTATATTACAATACAACTGCTATAAGATACTAGATACTTTCATTAGACAACAACTATATGGTATGTATGCGGCATGAAAAAAGGAAAAGACTACAATTCTACAAAGATAAGGTAGAAATTTAAAGAAATGAAATATTTTTCAGCAAAGGTAATGATGTTCATATATTAAAATTAAATTATGCTACTTAAATATATATGTATATCTAAAAGAAAGAATTGGTCAAGCTAAATATTTGACATACACTCAAACAACAATTTAACCAACATTCGTTATAACAATATAGTACCTTTTGTTTTTATATATAGAATTACCTCTCTATGATAGTCTTACTCAAATATTAATTGGTAAAAGATAGATTATGTATAAAGATAAAATATTGAAATATTTATGGTAATCCTTATTAGTGTCATGCACATACTAAATTTGAAGTATGAATATTTAAGACAAAAATTATACTTAAATGGTGTCCATCATTTATGTTCATAACCTCAAGAGGAAGACTATTGGTGACATTTTTTGAATTGATATTTTTTTTTTTAAATTTTGTTGGTTAGGTTTTTTTAAAAAATTGAGTTAAGTAAATAATAATACTACTACAGAAATGTCACTTTTTCCCCATATTTAGACTTTGAATGTATTTTGAAATGTTTCAATAAAATCTGGTCATTTTGATCTCAAAAAACAAGTTACTCTATAACAATCTGCATTAATCATTTTAAAGCACTTGTCCTATGTTCTTTTAATTATAATTATTTAGTAAAAACATTTAATTTAGTAATATTTATTCTATTTTACAACATCGTATACTATATATATGATACACAGATGCAAAGCACGTGCCGTGAAACTAGTTTCTAATAAAACATGGAAATTTGTTGGTTTACTACCAGGTTGTAAAATAATTGATTGCAAATGGGTCTTATGAATTATTTTTTTTTGAAATAGAATGGTTTTATTGATAAATATAAGGCTAGACTAGTTGCTAAATGTTTTAAGGAACTAGAAGGCCTTTAATTTTTTGATACTTTTTCTCTGATAATTAGAATTACATCCATTAAACTTCTAATTGTTATGGATGCAATTTTTTATTTGCATATTCATCAAATGGATGTAAAAACTACTTTTTTTAAAAAAGAAAAATAGAGATCCAAATGAGAAAATTTATATGGATCAACCGAGTGATTTAACCTGTTAAAGTAGACCAAGAAAGCAAAATCTGTAAATTTACAAGAACATGTGATGAAATTTTCTTTGACCAATCATATTATGTTGAGAAATTTTGAAAAAAATCATAACTTTCTTGATTGCAAGCATGTTGTAACTTCTTTTTATTCTAGTGTTCATTTATTTTTTGTTCAAAGTAAAAATGATGTGATAAATCAAAAGGAATATGCTTGCTTAATTTAAAGTTTGAGAGATGTGATTTATTGCATTAGGCATACTATTGTATATGCAGTAGGAGTACTTAGAAAGTTCACAAGAAAACTAGATAATGAACATTGACATGCTATAACAAGAGTTGTGAAATATTTAATTGGGAAAAAAACTTGTAATTTGTTCTATAAAAAGATAATGTTGTACTTGAAGGCTTTCTGAAGCAGATTGAAAACTTTATCAGGTGATTCCTCTTCTACCACTTGTTAGATTTTTACTTTGGGTGGTGGTGCTATTTGTTGGAAATCAAAAAAGAAAGCAATAATTGTTAACTCTACTATAGAGGCTGAACTAATTGCTTTAGCTTGAGCTAGTGAGGAAGCAAATTGGTTGAGAGATTTATTAATTATTTCAAATACATTCTTTTGAAAAATTAATTCCTCATATTTTAACTTATTGTGATAACACTGTTGCAATTAGTAGAGTTCAAAATCGTTATTACACCAATAAATCCAAACCTATAAGGAGGAAACATAGTAATGTGAGATCATATTTGACAAGTGATACCATTAATGTTTATTATGTCAAATCTTGGGAAAATCTTGCAGATCATCTTACTAAGGCTTTAACAGGAGAAAAGGTCTAGAGCATATCGAGGGCGATGATATTGAAGTCTATATATCATTGAGTCATATATGAGGAAACCCAACCTGGGGACTAGAGATCCTATGACCAGGTACAATGAGAAAAACAAATCATATGTTGACTTGTTATGAAAAATGCACTATTTTTATTCCCCTCTATGATGTGAGTGCATTGTTTTTTTGTAGTAAATTAGGGAGGTTGAGTTTAAAGACTCTTAATGAAAAATATATAGCCCGTATGGGTGGAGTTTTAAACTTACAAGAGCACTCTCGAAAGATTTCAGCTATCTGAGTATGGAAGTAGGTTGTTTCCTATAAGAATTTGGGAAATTCTCAAAAGCACTCATAAAATCAGGATAGCACAAGGCCAATGTGTTGATTTTTAAAACTCATGTTAACACCTTGATTATTATGTGTAACTAGTCATATTTTATTTTCCTTAAACAGTCATAGTTCAAGTCAGACACCATTATGACTTAGGAGTAAAAATTATTGTTTTACTAAGTGAAGGTTCAATATTTATTTTTTGCCCTAAGCCTACGACCTGGATATGGCCGACACTCATAACAATTGCTAGTCCCAATCAAACCTTTGGCCTTATTAACTATGGTACATATGGCTTTACAGAATATGCGGAAGCTTTAATAGATGAGAATTTTAAAACATTTAAAGAACATAAAACCATTATCTGAAAATACTTAATTTAAATAGTAAACATTTAGCAAAAACATTTGAGTAAGTATTGTAACTATCTTACTTCCCATCGATGAAGCCTCTACTATCTAAAGAT
The DNA here is from genome assembly GCA_035578085.1 of Solanum pinnatisectum. Taxonomy (NCBI): domain Eukaryota; kingdom Viridiplantae; phylum Streptophyta; class Magnoliopsida; order Solanales; family Solanaceae; genus Solanum; species Solanum pinnatisectum. Next base: position 30,191,385 of record CM069082.1, on the reverse strand, counting down.
AGGTGATGGGACAAGATGCACGACACCTCAAAGTACTACTAAAACTAAATAATAAACTAGAGTCTTACAAAAGCAAGGAGGTCTCACAAAAATCTGATTAGAGGATGTGGTAATCTCAACGGAATGCTTGTTGATGATCCTAAATACCTGAATCTGTATCATGAAATGATGCAAGTTAAATGACATAAACACATTAAATGTATGGTGTGTAATAGGGCTGAATAAAACAAATAATTGAACTGAAAGAGATTGAAAGTAACCTGATTGAAAGTGTAGCTTGAACATAAGGTAAAATCATTTATGTTTTACGATATAAGATATGAAATAGAAACAACATTAAAATAGTATAATATACTTTTTTGGGGAGTCCCTCTAACAAAAAATTATAAGTATGAACCTAGTAATGATACAACGTCCTGCCCACATTGCCAAAGTCATCATATACCTTGCCGGGTATAGGATAACAACTATAATTTATGGATCCATCCAATATGTCTTACAGAGAGGAAGTGAGGAGTCACCCAAAATTCGATACGATCCTATCTTATGTTGGCTACGTAATTTATGAGGCTTTTAGTTAAAATGAACTTTTGCCCAATTTGGTGCTAGATAGTATCCCAGAATAATCAATATTAATTATGCTCAATAGCCCTGTTTAGGAAATGGCCTTTATTTCACTTTCCTTAACTGAAATGATTTTCGAAAAATCAATTATGCTATTTTTTCTCAATTTACAAATAGAATATATGAAACCATTTATGTCGTTTTAAAAGCCCTTTTCAAATCATGCATTTAAATGCTCATGAACTCACTTTCCAAGTCCGAAATTAATGTATAGGAAAAACTCATATAGGAACCTTTTAAAGATATGACTCCAAAATAAATAGGGCTCATGTAATAATGAAATTATGAACAACAGTTTAAGAATCAATATTCATAAGAGAATCGAAATCTAAATGATTAAGCAATCGGAACTCAAGAAAAGAAAACACAAACCGAATTTCAATTTCAAGAGACTATGTGTAGAACACCCTAAACATAATATTTTACTGAATGGATTCAGATCTAGGGTGTGAGGACAAATATAGTCCATCACTATGAGTAATCTTACATACCTTAATGAGGAGTCTTGAAGAAAAATCTCGACATATGAAGTGTGTAGAAGAATCTTGAATTGAAAACCTTAGGTATCTTGAAGAGAATCTTGAACTTGGAGCCTTTAGATCTTGGAAAATTGGAGAAATCCCTTTCTTGGAGTTCTTGATCTTTAGAAGAAGGAGAATTAGGGATGTTGAGAATTTCTATATGTATAATGATATTAGGTTACAATATGGACTTAAGAAAAGTTAATTCAGGGTAAAAGGTCAAGAATACCCTTCTGGAAACATAAGAAGACCATATAAATCAAAGAGAGTGACATTTTAATGGATCTCGTCGGCCAAATTGGTGATCTCGAGGCCCCCCATTGAAACATTTGGTAGTTCGCCAAATGGGCCTTTAGATCGCCAAAATATCTACAGACTCGAGGTTTTAAGGAAAAATAAATCTTAAATTATGGTAAGAAAATCAGGGCAAAACCCTAACAAATCTCCCCTTTTAGCTGGATTTGGATTTTCTTGACAAAGCTTGATCTGTCTTCTTCATTGCATGATAATCTTGTTCTTCACAAAATCTTCATCATTGTTGCTTGCCATGGTTAAAAATAAATTTAAAAATATATGGGTTAAAAATATTTTGTTTTTATTCTTAAAAATTGCAGCAACAAGAATGTTGAAAATATAGTTGAAACTTCTTCTCCACATGTAGCTTGACAAAAATTCTTCATTATCATCAAATTGATTACAAAATTGATTTGAAACCATCTCGAGCCTGTCTTCAACCTCATTGAACCATAGGACCATCAGATCATGAATCGTTAGACCATGTGCTCTGATACCACTTGTTGGGTTGGAAAGGTGATTAGGGCGTCATGCGGAATCTTATAATTTGCAAATCATATGATTGATAAATTAGATAACAAAAAACTTTTACTAACAATCAAAATATTATTATATCAAAACTAATATAAAGAAAAACATTGAAACTTTAGAGAGAATAAATCTCCCCGTAAACAAGACTCTTAAACGACTACATTGTGGATCTTATTGTGTTGTGTTAGAAGAAACAAACCTATATTTATAGAGTCCTAAAACCTGTTCTTACTAGGAAAGGACTAGCTACTCCAAAACCTTTTCCTAAAAGGAAAGAATAAACCAAATATGAAAGAATATTATATTTTCCTTTCAGGAAAAGTACAAAACATTTATGGTAATGTTTTGTATTTTCTTTAAGGAAAAATAAATCTTATTTTATGGTAATAAAATCAGGGCAAAACCCTAACAAAAATTTCACAAAGGGTGTCCAAAAATAACACAGTAAAAGCTCTTTTCAAAAAGTAGAACTAGTGGGTTCAAACACACCAAGCACGTCCTCATTCCAAGGAGGTGAAACTAGTGGGCTCCAACAACTTGTTGTGTTAAAGGTTGTCCAAAATATGTTATTTAATCATTTTCGTGTATCATTTTACTTGTATATACGATATTTTTTCAAACGAAGGGTGTCCAACCACCATGTGGCTACGCCACTGCATGACCATAGTCCAATAAAATAACCTCCAAAGTTTGATTGATGCAAACTTGATGTCGTTGGAAAAATGACTAATAAAACATAATATGAAAGGTCATGGGCCACCTCACTCTTTATATGTTGAGAATTTGAACTTGACCTTGATATGAACTCATGCGAGAACATAGCCTATAGAAATGCTTTGAACGTGGCTTGGTGTTTGAGGTTCCTTATGACCCTAGATAACTCTCGATACCCTTGACAAACCTGGCAATGGACCTTACTACATATGAACAAGTAGTGCATCACCTGGTTCAAGCTCATATACTTATGATGAACGATTCAGATTTTAAGAGTAGAGTTGCAAGGCTTTACAAAATGATTCGAGTCTTAGCTTATAAGAAATTTTCAGGGTGTCACGGCAGAGCACACCTTCATTATGCATAGTAGTCTTCCTTCAGTTGATAGACTCTTATTAAATATTAACATGAGTACGAAATTGTTGTTTTTCTTATAGAATTTTAATATTATAAATTTTTTTTTTTAGGGATGACAGGGATCACATTAGTGCATCATTCCTTGGCAGTTAGTGTTTGTATCTCATTTTTGTGTATTACATTGAACATTGAATTGTGCAGTAGTGTTTCCCGTTGAGTTATACAACAATTGTATTTTAATGTTAGTGGCCTTTAGTTGTCCACATTACTTCACTCTTTATTCTTCCATTATACCTTTTAACTTATGTAATCTTTAGGCTATTTATCGTCTCGATTTACTTCTCCATTATCTTTCTATTCATTGTAAGGAAGACTTCCTCACCTATAAGTAGTGGTGGTTTTCCATTGTTTTTTATACAAGAAAATATAGAGTGCATAAAAGTTAGTTATAAAATAGAGTTCTTATTAATTGAAGGGGATTGTTCTTTTTGTGGACTTTTGGACTCAACTCTTTTCCAAAGTTGTTGAGTTATACTTTTTGAATTAGCTATTGTAATATCTTGGACATATTTGTATGCTTAAAAGCCAAGTGAACCTATGTTTTAACTAAATTTGAGAATAAGTTTCATTGTGTTTGTAGTTATTAAGTCTTGTTTATGTTATTTTGGCTAACCAAATTGTTAGGTGGTGTAGGTTGGAAATCATGTGCATTGGCTAACCAAATTGAGGATAAAGTCAGAACCAAGTGTGCATGTCACAAGGAGAGATGAAGACGGAACTCAACTCCACTTTCTCTCCGTGTCACGAATAAGCTGAGAAGAAAAATATGGCCGTGAAAATAAATTGGAACCAAAGGCCTCCGAAAAGGCTCCTTGTCGTGGAGCTATCGTGGATCGGGATAAAATGCAAAAGAGGTGAGTCTTCCTTAACTTCACTTCACGGACCTGTAGACCAGAATTTTGCCGCGTTTTCCAACCTATAAATAAATTCATTTTTCTGTTGTACAATTATTCCTTTTCAAATTTTTTGAGGACAAGACTTGGATGACTTTTTTCTTCAATTTCTAGGGTTCATTCCTACTCTTTTTCATCTTTTAATTTCTTGAATGTATATTTAAGATCCAAACTTTGTGAATCAAATTATGAGTAGCTAAATCCCTTTGTTCTAGGGTTATAGCTACGAATGATTATTTAGTATCAAATCTATGGATGAAGTTTGGTTATCATTAAAAGTTATTCTTCTGTTCTTAAATTTACTATTTTAATGTTTCATCACCATTAAAATTAAAATATTATCTTTTCTTGAACTCGGGAGAGGAATTGAGAGATATGATGTGGAATGCAACAAGTATGATCTTTCTTTGTACAAAAATGATATTGATTTGTATCTAGGATAGAGATAGACCTAGTTACCATGCTTGGTATTGAAACAAGAGGAAAGTTTAATGCTCCGTAGTTGTATCAATCTATCCACACTCAACAATGTAGTTAGATTGTCAATTGTGGTAGGTGGTTAGAGGTTAGGAAATAATTATATTATTAATCTTGTGGATCAGCAATTTGATAACCATTCAAATTCTACAGTGAAAGATACTATGCATGAATTCTTATTTAAGCTACAGTCCTGGGATTTCCCAAGTCATAAATATTACTCCAAGTGAAAGTGAATCATTGCTAGTAAATTTAGTGAATTTGATTATTGCAATTTTAAGTCTAAAGACCAATTAAACTCTCTCCACATGCTAGCATTAAATTGTAGTTACAAGTGAAATTGAATATATGCTAATCATAAATTATTTGGGTTCGATAATCCGGCTCTTAAGAGTCACTATATTACTTGTGTGACCACGTACACTTGCGTGTGCATTTGGAAGCAGCATTGTATCATGTAGGGGACAAGTCAAGAAAACTAATGCAGGACCATGAAAGATTTGTTGCAGTAGGTTTAAATGGAATTTTTACTTAAATAATATATTATTTGATAAATTACACTTTTTAATGTTACTTTATATTTATTACCATTTATCACATAACTTTAGGTTCTATAACCATTTGATATTTGATATCATCAAAGTGTGTGTGTATGTTTATACACACACACACACACACTGGTGGTATCTAGAAAGAAAAAGTCACTTCAGTGAAAACACTACTTACTCCTTGATACCATCAGAGTATATATATACTCTGGTGGTATCAAAGGGCGATTCAGTGAAAATACTACTCAATTACTCCTTGATAATAGGGGTGGGCATAAATACCAAAAAACTGAATTGAACTGAACTAATTCGGTTCTTCAGTTTTAGTTTGGTGTCGGTGTTATTTTTTCAAAAGTTTGGTTCTTCGGTTCAGTGTAAGGGTCTCAGAACTTCGGTGCACCGAATTGAACTTATATATATATATTAATTTCTAAGAGGAACCAAAGCATATTTTTTATCAATCTACGTTATGTAAAAGAATCCATCTTCATCCTTGTTTTTCTCGAGAATTAGTTGGATGCACGATGTTCTTGACAAAAATAAATATAATCTTTTTAGTTAGCACAATAAGTGTTCCATGGTGAGACACAATAGTTCTGAACATACTTTTAAATTTTTAAATATCTTATACTTTGATTTTGTCCTCACTTTATTCTTCATTCACACCGAAGAACTGATTTCAAAACACCGAACTAAACCGAACCAAAGTAGAAAAACCAAAACGAACCAAAATAGTTTTGTTAGGTATACGGTGCACACTTTTCTAAAACCTAAAATCGAAGAATCGAAATGAAGTTTGATAAAACCGAACTGAACGTCCACCCCTACTTGATACCATTAGGTTATATATATACCCTAGTGATATCAAGTATATATATATATATATATCCTAATGGTATCAATTTTAGCTAAATTTATACTTGATACCTCCAAAGTATATATATACTCTACTAGTATCAATGAAGAAAAAGTCACTTTAGTCAAACAATTGATATCATTCGCAACTATAGAATTAACCAGAGCAGTGCCCACTAAACGAGCCATATGTTTCATCCTTTTCCACCATTTTTCATCAACCTCACTGGCCGTAGTTGCAGGGCTTGAACCAACTTCAATTCTTCTGAGATGAGGAGGAGGAGACCCCACCGGAGACTGAAGAGGAGCAAGACCCTTGAAGGTTGGACTTCAACCAACTTCAATTCTTCTAAGATGAGGAGAAGGAGATGCCATCAAAGAGTGATGAGGAGCAATACCCTAGACGACAGAAGAAATCGGTGTAGTCTTAGTTTCAACGACGACTGAAGCTCTCTCAGTTTCTACTATAGTAATAAATAATTATTAGGGGTTTGATTGGGCCTCTATAGAGGAATTGGGGGTTTGATTGGACCTCTATAGAACAATTGAGGGTCTAATTGGGTTGTTATATATAACCTTTAGCTAATATTTTTTTACTAGTGAGACCTAAAATCTACTTGGCAAAGAATGAGAGACCTCACACAAGTATTGTATATGTGTGTCTCTCACACCATAAAATACTTTAAACAATTTTTAAAAGTAACTCTAAATAACTAATGACATAAGAAAGTTGATATTTGGGGTTGGGGTTTTAGACAGAATGGGGGTTTTAGAAGGAGAACCAAGTCGAAATTTGGGGTTAGGATTTTAGAACAGGGGTTTTAGCACATAAAAAGGTTTTATAAGGAGAGATAGGGGCTTGTTCTTCTTTTTGTTTATCTATGTTAGTAATAAAAGAGCGATTAAAAACATAAAAGAATAAATAACAAAACATATGGTTGATTGAAATAACTTAAAGTATGTTGTGTTTCTCTATTTTTTTTCATTTCTTTGTTTTTGGATGTTTAGTACGATATGCCGCTCCATTTGCTTTGTATCATGTTTTTCTATATTATTGTTTTAGTCACGAGTTTATCAGAAAAAATTTCTCTATCCTACAAAAATAACGATACAATTTGTGTATTTCTATTCTCTCTTGATCTATTTATAAAATTGCACTGAATATATTATTATTATTATTATTATTATTATTATTATTATTATTATTATTATTATTATTATTATTATTATTATTACTATTGTTAGAATTATGACCTCCTTAATTATAAAAATGAACACGTATTTACTACTTGTTCCTCACTATTTGAAGTTAGCAGTAAATAATTTTGTATAATAACTCGTTCAAAACTTCGTATTATTTATAGCACCTTCAAATAACACAACGATTACACAACTATGTAACCTAAGGAATTATAAACTCTAATTCCTAACTACCCTAGACAAAAACCCCCAGGTTTAAGTCTTCTATCGTTCTTCAAGTTCTTCAAACTTGTTGAACGAAACCTACTCACACCACTTGATTGTAATAAAAAACTCTTGACTACAATCTTACAACTTTTTCTCTCACCTCGCAGCACTCCCCAAGTAAATATCAAAACTCTTGATCATGTTTTGATTTTCTCTCAATGTAAGTGTGCAAACTTCCTCAATGAAGTTATTGCCCTATTTATAGATTTGGACTTGAATCCAAATACTATTTCAACTTGGAAACTTAGACTCCTACTTGTGCTCTGCTTCCTCTTCCGCTTGGAACTTAAAAGCTCATGCGTAGTATTCCTACCTCATGTAGAAATCCTAACAAATTATAAAGTGCTACTTAATTTCCAAAACCTTCTCCCAGTCAGATTTGGATTAACTTGGAACATGTTGATATGACATGTTCTATGCAACGTTGACACTTTGACAATTTTCAAAACATTTAGACCTTTTCCATCTTACAGATTCCCCCTTTTTGAACGATGTCAAATTATTCAAGCTCTGTATTGAATCTGTATTACATTGAACTTGTGAATAACATGTACGTATAACATGTACGTGTAACATGTGTATGTGTATGCAAGACACCTTCGCCCTTTTAACATCAGACAAAAACATGTAAAGCAGTAATAACCCAATAAACCAGAACAATGAAAACCACAAAACTTAGTCATTAGTTACCTAAAAGAAGAAACCAACAAAAGTCAACATCCACAATAGTTGTTAAAGCACATTTCAACTTAAAGAGGAACTCAAAAAACATGACACATCATACGTAGGCAATTTCACACAGAGGGCGGCACACAAGAAGATGAGGACGGAGAACCCTCAGCAAACATATCAACAATATACTTTAGATGAGCCGAGTTTGAGGATTGATCTGTCTCCAGTACTTCTTGAGTCTTCACCAACTCTTTCTTGAGTCTATAGTTTTCTTCGACCAACCCATCATGCTCGAGCCCATAGCTATGGTTTATGGAGACATGAGTTATCTGAACTCAAGCTCGTCCCCATATCGGTGCTCAATACTAATGCCAAAAATATACTTTAGCTCATATGTTTCTAACAACAAAACACTTTCTTTGGTTTGAGATAATTACTCAAAAACTTAGCTTAAAACCTCTCTTGGAAATCTCAGTTTCCTTTCTTGCTCAAAGGTGAAAACATTTTAACTCTTGGGAATACTTAGTTCCCGTATTATCTTTGATGAATGAACTTTACTCTTACTCTTTACTGAAAACTAACTCAAAGGCTCTTTTGGAAATCTCAGTTTCCTTTCTTGTTTAAATGTGAAAACATTTACTCTTTGGGAATACATAGTCTTGATACACTCTATTGAAGAAATGCACTTCAAATTTTACTCTTTACACAACTCAAAACTCAAGTCTTAAAACAAAGTTAAAACATTTGTAAAAGACTTTTGGAAAACTTTATGAACTTGTCTTAACATGACTCTTGACTTCTCTTGACTTGACTCTTAACTTCTCTTGACTTGACCTTTAACTTTCCTTGAATTGAATTATGGATTCAAGGATTCTGATTTCTGATAGGAAAGATCTCATGATGTTTAGGAATGATTTTAGATAGCTAAACACAAGAAATGATCAAGGAATCACTGCCTGAAAACTAGTCCGCTACGCGGAGGTGTATTTAAATTTTGGTCGTAAATATACTTTTTGAGGAAGAACGGTCCATGACCATGACACGACGCAACACGATGCAACACGAAGAGAATTTTTGTGAAAGTTTTGGACAGGTCCGCGACACGGCCCCACTACCCAGATTTGCCCGACTTTTCCTTCTTTCATTTTCCAGTCCCAATTCACCTAAACTCGACTATTCTTCTCAAATTTTCTTTAGATTCAGATACACAACATATATACCCATGAACCTAACTCAAACAACTTTAAAATTCGACGTAAAGATCTCAGTAACTTCTCAATTCAGCCCAATTCAAGAACGGAAAACAAATTCAAGAACACCATTCAAAATTCATCAACTTTCAACTTTCTAGAACGAACTTCCTTGAAATAAACATGCATTGCACATGGGTGAACGAACCCAATGCTATGAAAGACTCACATACCTCGTAGGGATCACCCCTTGACGAAATCCACGAGTCTAGCTTCAAGAACTTGACGATTCCTTGCTCTTTCTCCTCTTTTCTTCTCTTCTTTTCTCCTCTCAAAACCCTAACTCTTTTTCCAAAATAGTAAACTGACTAAGATCAGTTTAAAACCCAATTAATTACCCAATAACGAAATTAATTGATTGGGTGGTATAAAGACCATAATGCCCTTCTAAAATCCGGATTGGACTTTCCTTATTTGAACAACCCAACTTCCAATGGGCATAACTCACTCATACAAACTCGAAATCGTGCAAACTTAGTGGCATTGGAAAGATTATTCCAAGATCTTTCCTAAGATATCTGGAAACACACCTAACTCATCTTGAGATAGGAGTTATGGTCGTTTGAAGTTGACCAAAAACTCAAACTTAATCAATTTTCCAGATTTTTATTATTTCCAAGAATCACTCTTTCTAATTCTAGCTCTTTCTAGTTCTTTCAATTTGTGAGATGTTATAATATCTGTCCCTTGGGAACATTTGTCCTCGAATGAGATTACTCTTAGTAGGCTAAGGGTGTAACATTAATATTCAGCTCAAACACCCAACAAGCAATGCCATTACAACATGCTAATATTATAAATAAAAGCCAAGAAAAGGATTAGTTCCTTAATTTGGAACTTCTCTAGAGATGTGAATATCTCATCTTCATATCTTCCTCAGCTCCCCAAGTAGCTTCCTCAACAAATTGGTTCTTCCAAAGGACTATGACTGATGCTACCTCTATTGTTCTCAACTTGCGAAGTTGGCAATCTAGAATCTGAAGTGGAATCTCCTCATAAGATAAGCTACCCTTGATTCCAATATCTTCAGTTGATATGATAAATGAAGGATCGCCCATACACTTGTCCAACATGAAAATATGAAATACCATATAAACCACTGCTAACTCTTGTGGTAGCTCTAACTCATAAGCTACATTACCAATCCTCTTGGATATTCTATAAAGGACAATATACCGGGGCCAGCTTCCCCCTTCTTGCCAAATCTCATAACACCTTTCATGGGTGAAACTTTTAAATATACCCAATCATCTACTTCAAACCGTAACTCCCTTCTCCTAACATCAGTGTAGGATTTCTGATGACTCAACGCCGTCTTCAACCTCTCTTGAAGGACATTCATTTTCTCCATAGCTTGATGAACTAAGTGTGGTCCTATTAACCCTACTTCACCAACTTCAAACCATCCAATAGGAGATCTACATCTTCTCCCTTAAAGAGCCTCATATGGAGCCAGTTGGATGCTAGCATGGTAACTATTGTTGTAAGCAAACTTAATGAGATATAGGTGATCATCCCAATTACTCTTGAAATCAATCACATAATCCACCTTGATACCTTAAAACACTATCTCTCCCTTGTTCAGAAGCTATCACTTTTTGCTTATGAACATTTTCCTTTAATTCAAGCAATAAAGGATCTTGGTCTTGCTTTTCTTTCACTTCTGACACTAATAAAGATTCAGCCCCATTCATCACTACTCTTCCTACTGTGGAAATCCACTAGTCGAACTCCTAGTCGTGCAAGTCTATGCACTTTTTTTTCTAACTCTTTCTTATCTTTCTCAAAATGAGCGGTACTACCCATCGATAACCTGCTCAAGGTATCAGCAACAACATTAGCCTTACCTGGGTGATAAAGAATACTCATGTCATAATCTTTGAGAAATTCTAACTACATTCTCTATCTAAGATTAAGCTCTTTCTGACTAAACACATACTAAAGACTCTTGCGATCAGTGAACACATCCATATGAACACCATAAAGATAATGACGCCATATTTTTAAATAAAATACTATGACAGACAATTCTAGATCATGGGTTAGGTAATTTTTCTCATGAACTTTCAACTGTCTAGAGGCATAAGCTATAACTTTGTCATTCTACATTAGTACACAACCCAAACCAACTCAAAATGCATCACAATATACAACAAAGCCTTGCGTACCTTTTGGTAAGGTCAATACTCGGGTAGTAGTCAACCTCTTTTTCAATTCCTGAAAGTTTTTCTCACAAGCTTCAGACCATTGAAACTTCACTGTTTTCTGAGTCAACTTGGTCAAAGGAGATGAAATAGATAAAAATCCATCGACAAACCTTCTATAATATCCTGCCAACCCAAGAAACTCCTAATATTAGTTGGAGATGTGGGTCTAGGAAAATTCTGCATTGCCTCTATCTTCTGAATATCAACTCTAATTCGTTCACCAAAAACTATGTGTCCCAAGAACGCCACATACTCAAGCCAAAACTCACACTTAGAGAACTTGGCATACAACTCTCTATCTTTTAAAGTCTGGAGAACTATTATGAGATGACTAGCATGATTTTCTTCATTCCTTGAATAGATTAGTATGTCATCAATGAAGACGATAACAAACATATCTAAATAAGGTTTAAAAACTCTATTCAAAGGTCCACGAATTCTGCAGGCGCATTGGTCAAACCAAAGGATATGACTAGAAACTCATAATGACCATAACGGGTCCAGAATGCTATCTTTGGAATATCACATTCCCCTACTCTTAACTAATGGTAGCCAAATCTGAGGTCTATCTTAGAGAAACATGAAGCACCCTGAAGCTTGTTCGAAAAGATCATCAATTCTCGGAAGAGGATACTTATTCTTTATAGTAACCTTGTTCAACTGACGGTAATATATACACATCCTAAGGGAACCACTTTCTTTCTCACAAATGGGACCAGAGCACCCCAAGGTGAGATACTTGGTCGAATGAAACCTTTCTCTAGAAGATCTTTCAACTGCTCTTTTAAATCTTTCAACTCTGTTGGTGCCATGCTATATGGCGAAATAGAGATAGGACGAGTATCTGAAAGAATGACTATATCGAAGTCTATTTTTTTCTTAGGAAGGACTCCAGGAAGATCGTCAAGAAAGACTTTTGGAAACTCTCTTACTACTGAAACTGACTAAATATGAGGTATTTCAACACAAGAGTCATTAACTCAGACTAAGTATAGACACACCCCTTGGAAACTAACTTTCTCGCCTTAAGTTATGAAATAAAACGACCCTTAGGCACTACTGAACTGCTTTTCAACTCTATAATTGGTTTACTAGAAACTGGAACTTGACTACTTGAGTTCTACAATCTATTGATGCATAATAGACATAAAGCCAGTCCAAACCTAGAATGACATCAAAATCTACCATGTTTAACTCAACTAAATCAGTCATGGTACTCTTGTGATTGATGAAAATAGAACAATCACGATAAACTCTTTCTGCTGGAATTGACTCACCATCAGGTGTAGAAACACTGAAGGATCAAGAAGTTGCTCAGGAAGAACATCAAAATGAAGACTTGGATCATACTAGTGATAACATTTGGCCAATCCTCTTACTCTCGGTGACTAGCGATAGCATAAAGACGGTTTCCTTCTCCACCTACCCTTGAAGTAGATCATCTAGATGCAGCTCTATCTGGTGGAGCAACTGAAGAAGACTAGGCTCTATTGCCCCTATTACCATTACTATCTCTACTCTTAAGAGACTCTCTCATAAAATGACCATTCTGACCACATTTGAAGCAACTAGTGGAGTCATCACAACACATCCCTAAGTGACTCCTACCAAATTTAGCAAATGCAGGAGTCTTAGTACCCCCTTGTGCCTTACTACATTGCAAATGCGTAGGTCTAGCTCTGAAGTTCTGAGAATTTTGACTATTGTATTCACATTTGTTCCTTGGTAGAGGTGCACTAGCAGATGATAAAGCAAGTCCTTTCTGCTTATGTTGGAAAGAAGACCGGTTCACATTACTCTTTTGCTGCCCCAATTCACTCCCTGATGTCTTAGTCCTCTTATTCTAAAACTCTTCTCTATCCTTCAGCTGGTTCTTCTCAACCTGTTGCACATGGATCATCAACCTTGCTATGCTCATGTAAGCTATTAGCATGGCTGCATTACCTTCCTTACTTGACAGACGAGATAGCCCAGCAACAAATAAACTCATTTTGCTCCTCATGTCAGCAACCATCTCTTTACTTCTCTTAGCTCACGAGTTAGAAAGACACTTTTATAGAAATACGCTCTTTCTTATTCTAGCTCTTTCTAGTTCTTTCAATTTGCGAGATGTTGCAATAATGAAGATATTAGATTAAAATATGATCCCATATACCAGTTAGATATCCAATCTTTTTATTTTACTTTTCTTTTACTTCCTCGATAAGTATTCAATTAAGTCATACATACTAATGATAATATACTAATCATATTTTGACCAAATTCAAAATAGTATTACATAGATCACTTGTAACCTTACAAGTAATCTGATTGTATACATATTTCTACCTTCGACATATCGTCAATATATAGAACTGAAAATATATAAGGATTTAACACATGGAGCATAAAAGAATTAACACATGGAGCATATATTTCTTCTCATGATCACAAAATTACACATTGTTCCTAAAACGATCCAGTACTGACATTATGGTAATAAATGGATTTTGAACCTAACTCAACCTTAAAAGTTAGCTCATAAGAAGTAGATATTTGAAGGCCATTTAAGGAAACCACATATCCCCATTTCATCCAATGTGAAACTCTTCAACAATTACATATTAAAAAATATGCTTACTGATAAAATTCGGGATTATGTCTTGAAAATGTACACACTAATAGAATTCATAATTAGGTTTAGAACATTATAACTTTTTATAAATTAGGATTTAGGTATTGTAATGACTTCAAGACCAAAAACACCAAAAAGAATAAATTAAAATGAACTTGAAAAAGTATGTACTAATAAAAATAGAGTTTAGGTCTTGAAAAGATGTAACTTCTACAAAATTATGGTTTAGATCTTTTGTAACTGCAAGACCTAAAACATCAATACAATGAACTTGAAGAAAATATACGTACTAATACAATTAGGGTTCAAGTCTTGAAAAAAATATAACTTCTAACAAATTAGGGTTTGTGTCTTGTAACTTCAAGACCTAAAACACCAAAAAAATAAACTTGAAAAAAAAATATATGTACTAATCGAATTAGGATTTATGACTTAGTAAAATGTAACTTCTAAAAAATTAAGATTAAATTATTGTAACTTCAAGGCATAAAACTCCGACAAATGAAAATGAAATTTTAAAAAATGTACATACTAATAAAATTTGAATTTAGGTCTTGAAAAATGTAACTTCTAAAAAATTGCGATTTAGGTCTCGTAAATGAATATCAAATATTGAATATAAAATTTTAATTTTAAACATTGCATGTAAAAGACATTTTTGTTCTATCAGTACGGATTCTAGTATGCATCCATGAACCATACTAATTAATTAACAATTTTTTTAACAAATAAATTTCAAATCCATTAAATTAAATGTCTTGTGATGTACTACCAAATTTAAACCTGTTGTTTAAATTCTGAATATGTCTTCTACATTTTAGATAAAATTGAGCTCAAATTGATATAGCTAAAGTCTTGAGGATAGTTTAGTCATTCAACAGTAAAACTTATTCAATATGCCTTCTTGGAATGAAACCTTTTCTAATATTCTAAGTATGATAAATAAATATTTGTGTCCCAAAATCCTCACTCACAATATCTTCCCTCAGTATATATTCAGAGGTAGAAGTATTCCCTAGGGTTTACTTTTGGCCGCTGACAATCCACAACAACCTCCGATGACCTACATCTACATGAATCAGGTAAATCAATTTTCCTCTTCCTAATTTGTTCCTTTGTACTATCTTTTAGGGTTCAAATCGTTGTTCATAGTTCTAATAGATTTTTATGTAGAGAATTTCATGTTGTGTTTCTATTTGATGAGTTTATCTGCTTTGATATCCTTTACTTGATTCAAGAGTGTGTCTAGAAACAAGATTTTCTATCTGCACAAGGTACGTGTAATGTTTGGGTATGTTGTTTTTAGATGAGTTTTATTCGGCCAAGTTAACATTTTTTTGAAACAATTCTAGTGGTTAAGCTTTCTCTGAGCCAAGGATTTATCAAAATAGTCTCTTGTGGTTAAGGACACAAATAACTATGCACTTCAAATCCAATCATTTATAAACAAAGTACTTTTGGAGAAAAACAATTTGTGTTTTGTGTTGTAAGTGCTCAAAAGGACTTCTTTTTTTGGCCAAACACCTCTAATGTAAAAAGGAGTGCCTTTTTTGTGCTTTTAGCCTAACAGAAGAGTCTAGCCAAATAGGCTACTAATAACGTAATAATTCCTATTCTTCCAAACTTCCTAATATTTCTTAAAAATTTCATTGATTACATCTATCAAGAATGCAACAACTGTGAATGGAATATATTACAACGACTACAGAGAAATTAGCTTGTCTTAATTGTTGATCATTAAAGAATCTCCTAATTTAAATAAGGAATCTAACAGTTTATCATCATATAATATGACCAAAGAGGACAAAAGGACTATTTGCCCCTACAATAACAACATACCCGATGTAATACCATAAGTGGGATGTGGGGAGACTAGAATGGTGCTTGACTCAAGACAAAACTTAAGTTGTTGTTTGCACTTCTTTCTTTAACCCATTCACATTCTTTTTCCTTATGTTGTTTCTCCTTTTCTCTTGCTGGTTCTCATTTTTAGTTCCTCTCGTTGTCTTTATTTGCCTTATCCTTCAGCCTAGGTTCATCTCTCTGAAGTTTTTCTTTTCTCTTTTATTATATTTGCAGCTAATACACATTCTTTGTAATGAGATCCAAAGGTTGTAGAAACTTGAAGTCTTTATCCATATCAGTTTCATTCTGCATTCTTTGTTTATTATTGTTTAGTTCAACATTATCAAAAGATCTAAACTTCAGATACAAAAATCAGAATATCAAAATGGTTGCATTAGATTGCTCCAATTTGTTTCTAGTTCAAGATATTGAATACCCTTTGGCACAAAGGTAACAAGAGCACCGAAAGGATGAAAATCTACTTCCTCCTAATGCACAAAGGGAATATAACAATTCTCACATAAGAGCACAATGGAAGGTTTTCTACTTCCTCCTAGTGGTCTTGTTACCTTTGTGCAAAAGGGTATTCGTTATCTTGAACTAGAAACAAAATGAGCAATGTTATGCAAACATTTTGATATTATGATTTTTTTATTTGAGGTTAAACTCTTTTGATAACTCTAAACTAATCAATAATAACTAATAAATGCAAAATAGTACCGATATGGATGAAGACTTACAGTTTCTAGAGCCTTTGGATCTCGTTACAATGAATGTATATGATCTGCAAAATATATTTAAAAAGTATAAATAAATGTTTGTGTCACAACATTCTCAACTTACCATATCTTCCCTCTGTATATATTCAGAGGTAGAAGTTAGAAGTAATCCTTAGGGTTTACTTTTGGCCACTGACAATTCACAGCAACCTCTGATGACCTACATCTACATAAATTAGGTAAATCAATTTTCCTCTTACTAATTTGTTCCTTTGTATTATCTTTTAGGATTCAAATCTATAATGACCTATTCCCTTCATTAAAGAAAATCCAACAGGGGGAAAATTTAGGTTAGAGAAACTTTTTAGTAGTATTTGAATTTTCCCAACCTTGTCCAAATTTGGACGAAATCGTGTCTTTGAGGTGTAGAGAAATCTGGTAACAATTGAGTGAAACATTTATGATTTTGATTACATGAGTAGTTAGATAACTCGTTAAAGAATTTGCACGACTTTTCGGAATTGAATTTGGGTGAGTAGTACTCCTGGAATCGATTTTGGCGTAAAGGGTATTTACTGAGCGTCGTGGGGTAGCGGTATGTTGTCAAATGGTTGGAATTCTTGAAATAAATCTCTGTCTTGAGAATACCACTTTGGCGTTGGGTTTTGCTACTTTGGTGGAGCCGTTGTGGCGGGGTGGTGGCCGCAGTGGCGGGCCTGACACGAATTAAAGTAGTTAATAAATTCCTAAACGACCTCATTATGCACTTTTCAACTTTTTGAGCTAAGGAATGACCCCCAGTCGACTCCTACTCATTTTTCACCATTCTTGAGGCTAACGGTAAACTTTTTGCTCCCCGAATCCATTTTTTTATCTGTAAAACGTAATAGAATAGGTGAATATTGATGGGGGAAGGTTTTGTTATAGATTCTATGGTGGAAACAATCCTAATTTGGATAATTAGGATCATGAGTTTGATCTAGGGTTCATATAATTGCTAGTAATCCGGGTAATTAATGATTGTTTATTGATTCCCATATTATATTGATTGTTTGAAGACCAAGAACAAGTAGAACAAATCCGTAAATGGAATGACAATGTTTCTTAGAGTTTCAAGCTTGTTAGTGATGGTTGTGATTCTATGATTGTGTGATGTATGTTTGTTCTTGCTTCATTATGATACTTGTATATGTATGAATGCTGCAATGTTGATCGCACTTGTTGTAAATGAGATAGATGAATGATGATTGCCATGAAATCATGACTTAAATGTATAATCTTGATGATATACTTGTGATTGTGATTGTGGTGTGTGAATAGGATCACTTGCCACATTCTGGCATAACTAACTTGGATCGGTTTTCATGTTCTCGCATAAAAATGGGATTGGTTGTCACGTTTTGGCATAAATGGGATCGCTTGCCATGTTCCAACATGCTAACTGTTTGGGTTTGGGTTCCATGAGAGGACCAATAATTTGATATAAAATGTGAAGTTGTTCATTGTTCTTAAATGTTGATAATATGTATATGTTGATATATATGCATGTGATTATAATGTTATTTGACTTGTTTATGTTGCACTAGTGGGATTGCTGCGTGATCCTACCAGTACACTATCGTTATGTATTGATTCTACACTTGCTCTTATTTTTGTTGAGTAAAGGGCATCTTCAAGCGGCTATTGACAGACCTCGCTTAGAAGATAACTGATTGTCGTTCGAATTCAAGGGTGAGCCAATTCTTTAGGGCTACCATGGAATTCTCTTTCATCTATATCCACCATTTTCGGACTTAGACATTTGTTGTAGCTAGTTGATTAGTTCATTATTTGGGGTTGTATCCGTTTCTTATTTTGACTTGGTTCATTGTTAGAATGTTTCGGTACATTGACTTTCAGGTTCTAGGTTATTCTTCCGCATTGTTAGTTATTATTGTTAGACTTTTGTTAGAGTTTATGGGAACTCTATTTTTATTTCCTTAGTGTTTGAGTTAAATGCCTTAGATTTAGATTATTTGCTTGGTTTGGGTTGTAGTAGTAGTTCTCCCATCAGAGTGTTAGTGTGGGTACCAATCACGATGGTCTGTTCGTGAAAAAGTTGGTATCAGAGCCTAGGTTCATTGATCTCGATGTACCAAAATGAGATTAGTAGAGTCTCGCAGAACTGTATGGGGACGCCTTTACTTTTGTTCGAGAGGCTATAGGACTTTAGGAAACTCTATGTTTTCTCTTGTCTCCTTTCGTGCTATGACTTGATTTCAATTGGTATCTGGTGATTCAAATTGATATCTAACCTCATTCACTCTTCTGTCTACAGATGGTTAATACTATATTCAACGGCGTTAGGCCTGTAGCTCCAGTCAATGCTCCAATTGAGGATTCTGCAGTGAAAGGTCGCGGTCGAGGCAGGGCTAGAGGAAGAGCTAGGGGTAAAGGCCGTGGAAGAGTAGAACCTGCTGGAATTTGAGCTCTTGTTGATAATGCACTTATGAATGACAACACTCATGCGCTTCATGAAGAGATAGAGGAAAATGTTGATATTGATGTTGAGAATTTGGGACAAGAGGGAGAGGTGTAGGTTGAGACTACAGTTGTTCCCCTCATAGACCCAATCTTAGCTCGACAAATCATATCATTCTTGAAAGGGTTGGTTGGTCCTAGAGTGCTTCCTTCTACTTAAGCAACTCAATTTCCTACTAATCCTCTTGGTGCTAGCACTGCGCCTAAGGTGGTTTGGACTAGAGGTAATGATGTTTTCTTCCATCTGTTGTTGGGTTCTATCATGACTGTAATGAGCATGAAATGTTGACTAAGTTTCTGAAGTTAAAGCCTTTTGTGTTTCTTAGTTCTAAGAATAAGGATGCTTATGAGTTCATTTTAGATTGCTATGAGAGGCTTCATAAACTGGGTATTGTTCATCAGCATGGGGTCGAGTTTGTGTCTTTCCAAATTCAAGGTGAGGCTAAGCAGTGGTGGAGAGCTTATATGAAATTCAGATCTTCTACTTACTTGGACCCCATTTCATGCTCTGTTTCTAGAGAAGTATGTGCCTAGGACGTTGAGGGATAGCAAGAAAGATGAGTTTATGGCGTTGGAGCAAGGTGGTATGACTGTGGGTGCTTATGAGGCCAAGTTTCATGCTTTGTCTAGATATGCTATTCAATTAGTGACTACTGAGGAAGAGAGAATCCGGTTATTTATTAGGGGACTAAATTCTATGTTGCAAGTATTATCTGTTCACATGACTTCTACAGGGAAAAGCTTTAATGAAGTGATAAACTATGTTAAGAAAGTGGAGGGGGTGAGGCGAGACGGTCAAGCTAAGGCATGGGCAAAAAAGGCCAAGAACTCGCGTAACTTTCAAGATTCTTATTCCAAGGGGTCCGGAAGACCAACCTTTGCAGCCAAGCCAATTCAGTCTACTATGCCCACCACTACAGGTAGTTACTCGAAAACTTTATCTCATAGTTTTTAGGATAGCCAGGGAGTCGCGCCTTCGACGGGCGGCAGACCATCTTTTGATCTTACTTGCTACAACTGTGGAGAACCTGGGCATATGAGTAGAGATTGTCCCTACCCACGTGTGTTAGATTCCATGCAGCAGCAATCTAGAGTAGTGGTACCCATGAGGAATGATAATAATGGTCGAAAGAGTCCACAAGGTGGGCGAGGAGGTAATCAGCGAGGCCATGGAGGTAGATGAAATGGTAATTGTAACGGAGGTAGGGGTTACGCGAACCAGTCAGGGAAGTGGCTCGTCATGATGATAGGGCTCAATATTATGCTTTTTCGGGCAATAATGAGGCAGAGGCGTCTGATGCGGTGATCACAGGTATTATTCTTGTCTGTGACCGGATGGCTAATGTGTTGTTTGATCCAGGATCTACTTATTCATATGTATCCATGAGATTTGCCTCAGATTTTGATATGATTTGTGATATTCTTGATGCCCTATTCGTGCTTCTACCCTAGTTGGAGAGTCAGTTATAGTTACCCATGTCTATCATGCTTGTCTTGTTTTGTTTATGGGATATCAGACTTGGGCTGATTTAGTGATTTTGGATATGATGGACTTTGACATAATCTTAGGCATGACCTGGTTATCCCCCTATTATGTTGTGCTTAATTGTAATACTAAGTCTGTAACTCTAGAAATTCTGGGAAGGGAAAAATTAGAGTCAAACGAGGTGTACAAGCCTAAGCAAACTAAGATTATTTCCTCGATTCGGGCTAGTAAACTGGTAGAGCAAGGTCGTTTGGCTTATTTGGCTCATATTAGGGATGTTGAGATTGAGACTCCATCCATTGGGTCTATTCCTATGATGTCGGAATTTATAGAAGTGTTTCCTAATTATTTGACTGGTATGCCTTCGAATAGAGATATAAATTTTTGCATTGATTTAGAACCTGGTACGCGCCCCATTTATATTCATCCATATCGTATGGCTCCGGTAGAGTTAAGAGAGCTTAAGGCTCAAATTCGAGAGCTTCTTGATAAGGGATTTATTCGTCGTAGTGCTTCCCCATGGGGTGTTCCAGTTTTGCTTGTTAAGAAAAAGGATGGTAGTATGAGAATGTGTATAGATTACCGGCAACTGAATCGGGTCACTATTCAAAATAAGTATCCCTTGCCTCAAATAGATGGTCTTTTTGACCAATTGCAAGGTGCATCATTTTTCTCTAAGATTGATCTAAGATCTGGTTACCATCAATTGAAAATTAGGCCTGAGGATGTACCCAAGACGACATTTAGAACTCGCTATAGGCACTATGAGTTTTTGGTTATGTCTTTTGGTTTGACCAATGCACCTGCAGCTTTTATGAGTTTGATGAATGGGGTTTTCAAACCATTTCTTGATTCATTCGTTATAGTCTTTATTGATGATATTTTGGTCTATTAGAAAAGTGAGGAAGAGCATGCCAACCATCTTCGTAGTGTTTTGGCTGTTCTTGGGAAGCAAAAGCTTTATGCGAAATTTTCTAAGTGTGAATTTTTGTTGAAATCGGTTGCATTTTTGGGGCATGCAGTTTCAAAAGAAGGGGTGATGGTAGATCCCCAAAAGATTGAGGTATTTAAGAATTGGGTTAGGCCTTGCTCTGTGATGGAAGTTATGAGTTTTGTTGGGCACGCTAGCTATTATCATTGATTTGTTAAGAACTTTGCTTCTATCGCCATGTACTTGATTAATTTGACCAAGAAGGAGATACCATTTGAATGGACTGAAAAATATGAGGAGAGCTTTCAAAAACTCAAGACTCTTTTGACCACTGCACCAATTCTAGCATTACCGATTGAAGGTAAAGATTTTTTTATTTATTGTGATGCTTCTCATTTTGGGTTGGATGATGTATTGATGCAGGATAAGAATGCTATAGCTTATGCCTCGCGTCAATTGAAGGTGTATGAGAGGAATTATCCAACCCATGATTTAGAGTTGGTAGCAGTAGTGTTTGCTCTTAAGATCTGGCGGCATTACCTTTATGGTGTTAAGTGTGAAGTGTTTACTGATCATCGTAGTTTGCAGCATGTTTTCACTCAAAAGGATTTGAATTTGAGACAAGGAAGGTGGACGGAGTTACTTAAGGATTATGATGTGACCATTTAATACCATCTGGGCAAAGCTAATGTAGTGGCAGACACTTTTAGTCGAAAAATGGTAAGTATGGGTAGTTTAGCTTGCTTGAATGTATCCAAGCGCCCTTTGGCTAAAGAAATTCAGACCATAGAGTCTAAGTGAATGCAGTGGGCATCTCAGAAAAAGGTGGGGTGCTAGCTAGTATTGAGGTAAAGGCCACATTCATTAAGGAGATCAAGGCCAAACAATTTGAAGATGGGAATTTAGAGGAACTTAGAAAGAGGATTGCGATTGGTAAGGCACGAGAGACCACTCTTGATGCGGATGGTGTACTAAATTTCAAAGGGATAATATGTGTTCCTAGAGTAGATGACTTGATTGAGAAATTATTGGTAGAGTCTCATGGTTCGCAATATTCTATTCATTAGTGGGTGACCAAGATGTATAGAGATCTGAAGCGAATTTATTGGTGGTCGGGCATGAAGAGAGACATACCGGAGTTTGTAGCGAAGTGTCAAAATTGTCAACAAGTGAAATATGAACATCAAAGTCCTGCAGGTTAACTTCAAAGAATGCTAATTTCAGAATGGAAGTGAGAAATGATAGCCATGGATTTTATGGTTGGTCTTCCTAAGACTTTGGGGAAGTTTGATTCTATTTGGGTAGTGGTTGATAGATTGACGAAGTCAGCCTAATTTATTCTGGTAAAAATATATTATAATTCTGAATAATTGACTAAAGTTTATGTGAAACAGATAGTGAGTTTGCATGGGGTGCCCCTCTCTATCATCTCAGACCGTGGTACCCAATTCACATCCAAGTTTTAGAGGAAATTTTGCATGATGAATTGGGCACACAACTCACTTTTAGTACAACCTTCCATCCACAGACAGACGGACAGTCCGAGAGGACTATTCAGGTATTGGAAGAGATGTTGAGGGCATGTGTGATTGATTTTGGAGGGCATTGGGATAAGTTCTTACCTTTGTGTGCATTTTTGTATAATAATAGTTATCACTCCAACATTGATATGGCACCATTTAAGGAACTCTATGGGAGAGGATGTAGATCACTCATAGGATGGTTTGAGGCTGGAGATGTGAAACCATTAGGGGTTGATTTAGTGAAGGATGCTCAAGATAAGGTTAGGAGTATTCAAGCTAAGCTTCTAGCAGCCTAGAGTAGACAAAAGAAGTATGCCGATCATAAGGCAAGAGACATGACATATCCGGTGAAAATGTTCTTCTTAAGGTATCACCCATGAAAGGGGTGATGAGATTTGGTAAGAATGGTAAGCTAAGTCCTAGATACATTGGTCCATTTGAAATTCTTGAATATGTGGGACCGATGGCGTATAAATTGGCTTTACCTCCTAATTTATCAATTGTTCATCCAACATTTCATGTGTCCATGTTGAAGAGGTATCATGGTGATGGGGATTATATCATTGAGTGGGACTCAATTGTGTTAGACAAGGACCTCCAATATAAGGAGGAACCAATTGCAATCATTGATCATGATGTGCGCAAGTTGAGGACCAAGGAGATTAAGTCCGTGAAAATTCAATGGAAGCATCGTCCAGCTGAGGAAGCTACTTGGGAAACCGAGAGGGACATGTGAGACAAGTATCCCCAATTGTTCGTCGATTCAAGTATTACTTCGTTCCTTCCTTAGCTTATTTTCCTAAGTTTTGTTACTCAGGGACGAGTGATGGGTAAATTGGTATCTATTGTAACGACATATTCACATCGTTATAGAAAAGCCAATGGGGGAAATTTAGGGCTGGAAAGCTTTTTCGTAGTATTTGGATTTTCCTAACCTTGTCCAGATTTGGATGAAATCAGAGTCTTTGAGGTATAGGAAAATCTGGCAACAATCAGGTGATTCATTTATTATTTTAATTATATGAGTAGTTAGATAACTCGTTAAAGAATATGTAAGACTTTACAAAATTGAAGTCAGGTGAGTAGAACTCCCGAAATTGATCTTGGTGTAAAGGGTATTTACTGAGCATCGTGGGGTAGAAGTTGCTGTGAAATGGGAATTTTGGAATTCTTGAAATAACTCTCTGTCTTGAGAATGCCGCTTTGGAGCTGGGTTTTTGCTCTTTGGCGAAGCCACTATGGCGGGGTGGCGCCCGCTGTTGTGGGCCTGATGTGAATTAAAGTCGTTAATAAACCCCAAAACGACCTCATTATGCACTTTTCAACTTTTTGAGCTAAGGAACAACCCGCAGGCGACTCCTTCTCATTTTTCACCATTCTTGAGGCTAACGGTAAGCTTTTCACTGCCTGAATCTATTTTTCGATCCGTAGAACGTAATAAAATGGGTGAATATTGATGGGGGAAGGTTTTGTTATAGATTCTATGGTGGAAATAACCCTAATTTGGAAAATTGGGATCATGGGTTTGATCTAGGGTTCATAGAATTGTTAGTAATCTGAGTAATTAATGATTGTTTATTGATTCCCGTATTATATTGATTATTTGTAGACCAAGAACAAGTGGAACAAATCTGGAAAGGGAAGGATCAAGTTTCTTAGGGTTTCGAGCTTGTTTTGAGGTAGGTGATGGTTGTGATTCTATGATTGTGTGATGAATGCTTGTTCTTGCTTCATTATGATATTTGTATATGTATGAATGTTACAATATTGATCACACTTGTTATAAATGAGATAGATGAATTATGATTGCCACGAAATCATGAGTTAAATGTATGATCTTGATGATATAGTTGTGATTGTGATTATGGTGTGTGAATGGGATCGATTGCCACGTTCCGGCATAACTAACTTAGATTGATTGCCACATTTCGGCATAAAAATGGGATAGGTTACCACATTCCTGCATAAATATGGGATCGATTGCCACGTTCTGGCATGCTAACTGTTTGGGTTTGGGTTCCATGAGAAGACCAATGATTTAAGATAAAATGTGAAGTTGCTCGTTGTTCGTAAATGTTGATAATATTGTATATGTTGATATATATGCGTGTGATTCTAATTTTTGTTTGACTTATTTATGTTACACTAGTGGGATAGCCACGTGGTCCTACCAGTACACTATGGTTGTGTAATGATTCTGCAGTTGCTCTTATTTTTGTTGAGTATAGGGCATCTTCAAGCGGCTATTAAGAGACCTTGCTTAGAAGATCAGTGATCGTCGTTCGAATTCAAGGGTGAGCCAATTCTTTCGGGCTGCCATGGAATTATGTTTCATCTATGTCCACCATTTTCGGACTTAGACATTTGTTTTAGCTAGTTGATTAGTTCATTCGTTGGGGTTGTATCCCTTTCTTGTTTATACTTGGTTCATTGTTAGAATATTTTGGTACATTGACTTTCAGGTTCTAGGTTATTCTTTCGCATTGTTAGTTATTATTGTTAGACTTTTGTTAGAGTTTATGGGAACTCTATTTTTATTTCCTTATTGTTTGATTTAAATGCCTTAGTTTTAGATTTTTTTGCTTGGTTTGGGTTGTAGTAATGGTTCTCCCACCGGAGTGTTAGTGTGGGTGCCAATCACGATGGTGTGGGTTGTGACAAAATCATTGTTCGTAGTTCTAATAGAGTTTTCTGTAGAGAATTTGATATTGTGTTTCTATTTGTTGAGTTTAACTACTTTGATATCCTTACATGATTCAAGAGAGTGTCTGGAAACATGATTCTCTATTTGCACAAGGGTAAGGTTTAGGTATGTTGTTGTTGTTAGATGAGTTTAATTTTGCCAAGTTAACATTTTTCTGAACACGCAGAAACAACCCAAAAGAACCAAAAAAGAAGAAAAAATAGGATGATTGGGAATGCCATCCCTCACCTGACTAATTTGTCTTCCACTGGGCAAAAGCCTTTACTATGCCTATCAAGTTCTAGCATATATGAAGAAATCACCTCAAGCTTTTTGACCTTTTTAGGATTTGAACTCTAGTCTCCATTATATTCTCTCATTTCATTGCTCCCTAGTTTATGGCCTTGGGTGCATTGGGCTTGACTTGCCTCTTTAGTTTTTTCTTCTTTTTCTAGTACACTATTGAGAAAGGCGCACTTAAGCCCTGAAACAAGGCTAAGAATGTGGTAAGTGCTTCACCTCGCTGAATGTGCATACATAAGGGGGGAAAATAGGTCAGGAAAAATTTAACGAACGAATATTAAAAATAAGCATGTATATAACCTTGTGGAAATAATCGTACTTACAATTATTAGTCAAGAACTAAACACATATATTTGTTTTTTTTTTCTCCATTTGTGCTTTGCTCCTAAAGTCCCAACAAAATTTAAAACCCCAAAAGTTGAGTTGAAATGTTGGAATGATTGCAATCTGGCTTGTAATCCCCTTGAGAGTAAAATAATCCAGAGAGATATAGTTTCACTTTAACCGTCCAGCAAATAGATTCTTGGTGTGCGATGAGCCCAAAAATGGTTCTAATGTATTGCACCTATCCTTTTGGTTCTATGAGCTTACTGGTTTTATTTTATTGTCTATCAGTGTAGTGGTTCATTTAACGCTACAGTGAATCTATGGCATGTTGAACGAGGGAGTCTTCTTCATAGCTTAAATGTTCACACGTAATGGATGTGATGTCTAATAAAATTAAGGCATTCTTAATAAATATATGTTCTTAAAGGTGATCGCCTTATTGTGGTTTGTTTACTTGTACTCAGTTAAACTATCAATTAGTGTTCTCAAAGGCGATCGCTTTTGGTGAATGGCGAGGCGAGGCATAGCCTTTGCGCCTATTACCGGCAAGGCGAGGCGACCTCGAAATGGCTAGCAGAGGCAAGGCAATGACGAGTTGTTAGTGGGAGGCGAGGCGAGCCAATAAAGGCGTCACCTTTTTTAAAAAAATAATTGGCCTGATTTAATAATAAAAGGTAACATTACGGTTTATTTGGAGTTTTGGACAAACCCGACTCTGTTTTCCCTTTTTTTTTCTCTAGTTCGTAGTAGCGACTCTCTTCTCGATCTTCATGACCTCAAGCAGGTACTTCTTCTTTCTTCCTCCTCTACTTCATGACCTTCAGCAGGTACATTTCTAGCAATTGCTTTCTTCTTCTTCTATTCTTCATTCATGTGTTGTCAGCTGTGTGCATAGTCTTAGATTTTTTTTTATGCTCTGTTATTTAATTTCTGCAAACTACTGCAATCTGCCTATTGTTTATTTCTGCCCAACACAATTTAGTTTTATAGTTATTTTACTGTTAGTTTTGACTTGAAATGTTTGCTAATATGTTATTGCTATTGAAATTTTGGATATCTATATATGCAATAAAATAATTTTAATATCTATATATTTAAATATTTTGGATATCGATTTATTAAATATTTTGGATATATATATATGAAATTGGATATCTATATATTCAAAAGGGCGAGTGCATCGCAGCGCGGCGGGGCAGACCCTTGTCACATTTAGCCATCTAAAACACTTCTTGCAATACCTATATACCTATTCCTTTTATTTAGATGGGAATGTATGGGGGGAGGGGGAGAGTGGACTGAGAATAAGGTAATTGTGTATCTTTCTACAGGATTATCAAATCTTTGTATCCTTTTTGTTAATATTTTTTTGTGTTTTACTGATTAGGATCTCTTCCATTTTGAATCCAGGAAACCTGTTTACTCTGTTGTATTTAGTCCGACTAGTAAATACTTAGCAAGTAGGTCATTGGATAAATGCCTGAATATATGGTTAGTGAAGGAGACAGATTATAAAAACCTACAATGGCGATGGTGGTATTTTTGAAGTGTGTTGAAGCAGAGAAGGAAACAATGTTGAAGCTTCCTTTGAAAACAACAAGGTTTGTGTGTTTGATAATTTATTGTAGAGGTTGAGGAATAGCGCTTTAAAAGGACCTGGGAACACATAGGCAGAAATTTCACAATGCAAGAAACTCTGTCGTGCAAAAATAGAGATTGTAGATATGCTTCTATTGATATATCACACAGTATCTGGTTTACCCACTGCAAGCATAATTTTGGAACAAATCCATAATGATTTAGTTGGCCCTAATTTTGGTAAACAGGACAACGTGTGACAAATAAAAAAAAACTTATCTACAATCTACATTTCTGCAAGGCAGAGTTTCTTGAATTGTGAAATTCCTGCTTCTGTGTTCTCAAGTCCTTTTAAAGTTAATCCTCAACTTTTACAATCAAATATCAAACACACAAACCTTGTTGTTTGCAAAAGAAGCTGCAACCTTGTTTCCTTCCTTGCTCCAACACACTTCAAAAATACCACCATCGCCATTGTAAGTTTTTACAATCTTGGCCTCCTTCACTGATCATATATTCATCCATTTATCAAATGACCCACTTGCCAAGTATTCACCGCTTGGACTAAATGCAACAAAGTAAACAAGTTTCCTAGATTCAAATGGAAGAATACCTACTCAGTAAAAAAACAAAAACATCCAAATGGAAGAGAGTTCTTATTAGTTAAAGGGGTGCTCTTTTCCTGGACCTCTGGACTCAACTCTTGTTCAGAGTTCGTATAGTTATACTTTGTGAATTGTTGTTGTATCTTGGAGAGGATAAGTCAGAAGACTACAATTGGACCGGTTCAATGGTAACCATTTCAAGAGATGGAGGAGTAAAATATTTTTCTATTTAAGTCTCTACTCAATGTTTCTTACGTGTTAACTGAGAAGAATCCTAATAAAGTTGACAACACCTCCATAAATGATGATAAACTTGTTTCTCATCTAGAGAAAGTGGAAAAGTATGATGTTGATTCTTACAAGTCTTGGTGTTATATTCTTAATTGTCTATTATATTTGATAACTTTTATGATTATTATAATAGAACATACTCTAATACAAAGAAAATGTAGAAAACATTGCTGAGTAAGTATGATACCAAAGAAGGCATAGCGAAAAAATATGTAGCTAGTAGATTTTTCATTTTCAAATAGTGGATAACAAATCAGTGATTGACCAAGCTCAAGACTTTATAATGATTGTTGGAGATCACCGGTCCAAGGAGATCAAAATTGGATATAACCTTATTGTTTGTGGCATAATAGATAAACTTCCACCTTCTTGGAAGGAATTTCAAAAACCTATGTGCCACAAACAAAAGGAAACCTCTCATGTGACGTTGAAAATGTGAATCTGCATGGAAGATGAGGCAAGGGGCCAAGATGCAATTTTATAATTAGAAGAGAGTAACATCACAATGAGGTAAATTTATTTAGTTCAAATAATGCTACTCCTGAATCTTACAAAACTCTTTCTATAAAGCATAAGAAGAAAAATTTCAAGAAAAATGATAGTGAATCTCTAAAAAAAATATTGGTACAAATATCCATGAACAAAATCAAAAAGTTCAAGATAAGGGATCGTGCTTTGTTTATGGCAAAAGTGGACATATTGCTCGATTTTGCATATTTCAGACATGTGGTCCTACACCTCAGGAAAATGTCACCGCAAAGACTTATGTGGAGGTAATTACAGACATAAATATTCTTAATAATGTTTATGAATGATGTATTGATTCTGGTGCAAATCGTCACGTCTGTTATGACAAATGTTGATTTAAAAAAATATTCTCCTTTTGAGGAGCCCAAAACCATCATGCTTGGTGATTCTCATACTACTCAAGTGCTTGAAATAGAAGATGTCGAATTGTGTTTTACTTATGAAAGGGTATTGACTTTGAAAGATGTATTTTATACTCCTTCCACGAGAAAAAAATTGGTGTCTAATTTTCTTCTTAATAAAGAAGGTTTCAAACTAATTATTTAATCTAATCAATATATAATTGTAAAAAAAGGTATTTTTGTGGAAAAGGGGTATGCTATGATAGGATGTTCAAGTTGAATATTGAAATGAATAAAGTTTTTACTTTTATTTACATACTCTCTTCTACTAATTTTCGGCATGCTCGTTTGTGTCATAGTAATGATCATTATGTTGGAATCATGTGTAATTTAAAATTAATCTCAATGATTAAAAAAGAATTTTGAATAGTGTGGGCTTGTAGTAAAGCGAAGATCAATAAAAGGCCTCATTTTCAAGTTGAAAGAAAAATTATTTATTAGAATTAGTTCACACTTTTCTTTGTAAACTTGGAGGAATTTTAATTCGTGGAGGAAATAGATACTTTATCACTTTCATTGATGATTTTTCTAAGTTTACATATGTCTACTTGATGAAAAATGAAAGTAATGCTTTCGAAAATTTTAAAATTTATCTCCATGAGGTTGAAAATCAATTTGAAAGAATAATAAAAAAGAATTAGAAGTCACAATAGAGGCCGTGAATATGAGTTTAATCATTTTATTAGATTATTTGGAATAATTTATGAAACTACTCCTTATTTTCCTACATGAAATAGTGTAGCGAAAAAAAAAATAGAATTTTGGTTGAATTGACTAATATACAATGTCATGCTTATTGACCCAAGTGACTAATATACTATTTTGACTGCTTGTTATATGTTATCGTGTGCCTCGTAAAAAGTCTAAATTGACACTTTTTGAGCAGTGGAAAGGTCACAAGCCAAGTTTGAGATATTTAAGAGGTTGGAATTATCTAGCCTTTGTGAGGCTAATGGATCCTAAAATTACATAATTGAGTAAGAAAGTTAGTACTTGTGATTTTCTTGGGTATGCTTTAAATAGTAGAGTCTCTAGATTTTTTAATCATGAAGATAATATTATAATAGAATCTGATGATATTATTTATCATGAAAATAAATTCCCTTTCATTCTAAAAATAGTGGGGGTCAAAGTATTGAACAAAATATTTTGTCCCTACCTTGTTCTTCCAGTTGTACTTTGAGACATAAAATATTGATGATTTTGAGTTAGCAAGTAGTAAACGAGCTAGAGTAGAAAAAGATTTTGATCCTAATTTTCATGTTTTTTAATGTTAAAGATGAATCTCCCACTTTACCAGATGCTTTATCTTTACATGATTCTACTTTTTTGAAAAGAGGCTGTAATGAGGAAATGGAATCCCTAATTGCTAATAAAATTATGAAATTTGGTTGATTTATCACCGGGTTGTAAAATAATTGATTGCAAATGGGTCTTACTAATTTATTTATTTTTTAAACTGAATGGATCTATTGATACATATAAGGCTAGACTAGTTGCTAAATGTTTTAAGCAGCTGGAAGACCTATAAATTTTTTATACTTATTCTCTGATAACTAGAATTATATCCGTTAAACTTTTAATTGTTATGGCTTCAACTTTTTATTCGCATATTCATCAAATGGATGTAAAAACTATTTTTACAAACTGGAGACCTAAATGAAGAAGTTTATATGGAACAACTGAGTATTTTGTGAAGGCAGACCAAGAAAGCAAAGTGTTTAAACTTACTAAATTCCTATATGACTTGAAACAGACACCAAAGCAATAACATGAAAAGTTTGATTCCTACATGATTGAAAATTGTTTTGAAACACATGAATGTGATAAGTACATATATCATAAGTCTTGAAATAATTTACATATTATTATTTGCCTATATATTGATAATTTATTGATCTTTGACTCTAAATTGAATGTTATTGATGAAGCTATAAAAATTCTTAGAAGCCATTTTGATATGAAAGATCTGGTTGAGACAAATTTTATTCTTGAAATAAAAATTACCAGAACCTGTGATGGATTTTCTTTGACCTGTCACATTATGTTGAGAACATTTTTTTTAAAAATATATAACTTTCTTGATTTCAAGTATGTTGTAACTTCTTTTTATTCAAATGTTCATTTATTTCCTGTTCAAAGTTAAAATGACGTGATAAATTAAAAAGAATATGCTAGCTTAATTGAAAGTTTGAGATATGTGATTTATTGCACCAGACATGATATTGTATCTGTGGTAGGAATAGTTATATGGTTCACAAGAAATCTAGGTAATGAATATTGACATATTATAACAAGAGTTATGAAATATTTAATTGGGACAAAAACTTGTAATTTGTTCTACAAAAAGATAATGTTGTACTTGAAGGGTTTTTTGATGTAGATTGAAAACTTTATCAGGTGATTCATGTTCTACCACTAGTTACATTTTTACTTTGGGTAGTGGTGCTATCTGTTGGGAAAAAAAAAAAAAGAAAGCAAGCAATAATTGCTAACTCTACTATAGTGGTTGAACTAATTGCTTTAGCATGAGCTAGTGAGGAAGCAAATTGGTTGAGAGATTTATTCATTATTTCAAATACCTTTTGAAAAATCAATTCCTCATATTTTAACTAATTGTGATAGCACTGCTACAATTGGTAGAGTTCAAAATCGTTATTACAACGGTAAATTCAAACCTATAAGGAGGAAACATAGTAATGTGCGATCATATTTGACAACTTATACCATTAATGATTATTATGTCAAATCTTGGGATAATCTTGCATATCCTCTTACTAGTGCCTTCACAAGAGAAAGGTCTGGAGCATATTGAGGGGGATGAGATTAAAGTCTATAAATCCTTGAGTCATATATGAGAAAACCCAACCTGGGGACTAGAGATCCTATAACCAAGTGCAATGGGAAAAACGAATCATATGATGATTTGTTGTAAAAAATGCACTATTTTTTACTCGCTCCCTATGATTTGAGTGCATTATTTTCAGTAGTAAATTGTGGAGGTTGAGTTTAAAAATACATAATTAAAAATATTTACCCCGTATGGATAGAGTGTTAAACTTATTGGAGCACTCTCGATAGATTTCACCTATCTAAGTATGGAAGTAGGCCGCTTCCTATCAAAATTTGGCTTATTCTCAAAAGAACTCATGAAATCTGGATAACACAAGGTTGTAATGTGCTGACTTTTAAAGCTTATGTCAACACCTTGATTATTATGTGTAAGTAGTCATATTTTATTTCCCTTAAGCAGTCAAGTTCAAGTCTGAGACCATTATGACATTGAAGTAAAAATTATTATTTTACTAAGTGAAGGTTCAATTCAGATGGTTTGCCGCGAACCTACACCCTGGACATGACTAGCACTGATTAGAACCATCGTTAGTCCTAATCAAACCATTGTCCCGATTAACTATGGTACATATGACTGTATAGAATATCCGGAAACTTTAATAGATTGGAATTTCAAAATATTTAAAGAACTTAAAACCATTATCTGAGAATACTTAATACATATAGTAAACGTTGAGCAAAAGCATCTTAGTAAGTATTTAAACTATCTAACTTCTTGTCCATGAAGCCTCTACTGTCTAAAGATAGGAGATGGGACAAGACCCACGACACCTCAAAATACTACTAAAAATAAACAATAAACTGGAGTCCTCCAAAAACAATGAGGTCTCACCAAAATCTGACGAGCGGATATGGTAATCTCAACAGAACGCTTGTTAATGATCCTAAGTACCTGAATCTGCATCATGAAATGATACAAGTTGAATTACATCAATCCATTGAATGTATGGTCTATAATAGGGACATACAAAATGAACTAAAAGAGGTTGGAAGTGTAGCTTGAACATGAGGTAAAATCATTTAGGCTTTCCAATATAAATGGAATAGAAACAACATAAAAAATAATATAATATACTTTCTTGGAGAGTTTCTCTAATTCACAACCATAATTATGAGCCTAGTAATGATACAACATTCAGCCCATGTTGCAAGAGTCATCTTATACCTTGCCGGGGTATATAGGAAAACAACTATAATATATGGATCCATCCCATATGCCTTATAAAGAGGAAGTGAGGAGTCACCTGAAAGTCGATAGAATCCTACGTTGGCTATGTAGTTTATGGGGATTTAAGTGAAAATAAATTCTTACCCAATTTGGTGCTCGATACTATTCCTAGAATAATCAATATCAATTATGCTCACTAGCCATGTTTAGGGAACTGACCTTTATTTCACTTTACTTTACTAAAATGATTTTCGAAAATCAATTATGCTCTTTTCTTCCCAATTGCCAAATATAATATATGAAAACATTTATGTTGTTTTAAAAACCCTTTTCAAATCATGCATTTAAATGCTCATCGACTCACTTTCCATGTCCATGTATAGGAAAAACTCATATAGAAACCTTTTTAAAAATATGACTTCAATAAATATGGTTCATGTAATAATGAAAGCATGAACAGCAGTGTAAGAATCAACATGCATAAGAGAATCAAAATCTCAATGATTAAGCAACTGGAACTCAGGATAAGAACACACAAATCAAATTCAGATTTCAAGAGACTATGGGTAGAACCCTAAACAAAATCTTTTTGTGACTGAATTTAGATGTAGGGCGTGAGGACAAACTTAGTCCATCACTATGAGTAGATTTACAAACCTTAGTGACGAGTCGTGAAGAGAAATCTCGGAAGATGAAGTGTGTAGAAGAATCTTGTATTGAAAACCTTAGGTATCTTGAAAAGAATCTTAAACTTGGAGCCTTTAGACCTTGGAAAATTTGAGAAATTCCTTTCTTGGAATTCTTGATCTTTAGAAGAAGGAGAATTAGGGATTTTGAGAATTTCTATACATATAATGATGATATTAGGTTATTATATGGACTTAGGAAGGTTAATTTAGTGTAAAAGGTCAAGAATACCTTTCTGGAAACATAAGAATAGCATATAAATCAAAGAAAATGTGAATTGCATCAATCAAATAAGTGATGTCGAGGTCCCCTCATCAAAATATTTGGCGGTTCGTCAAATGGGACTTTATTAGATAGCCAAAATATTTAAAAACTTGAGTTTTTAAGGCTATTTCAACGAGCTGATTCGGCGATACAGAAAATCATTCGGCGAGTTGCCAAATGGGCAAGTGTCCACGCTGAATTTCTTAGCCCGCGCATAGTCCAATAAATTAACCATGACTTGTTACTCAAAAGTCTGATTGGTGCAGACTTGGTGGGTTGGAAAAAAAGACTCATATAACTTAATTTGATAAGTTATGGGTGAGCTAACTGTTTATATGTTGAGAGATATGGTCATTTGAAGTTGACCTTTATATGAACTCATGCTTCTTTGAACTTGACTTGGTGTTTGAGGTCGCTTGTGACCCTAGATAACTTTTGATACCCCTGATACACTTGGTAATGGACCTTAATACCCATGAACAAGTAGTGCATCACCTGGTTCAAGCTCATATTCTTATGATGAACGATTCGTATTTTAAAAGTAGAGTTGTAAGGAGTTACAAAATGATTCGAGTATTAGCATTTAATATTAAAATGAGTAAGAAATTATTGGTTTTTATATAGAATTGTAAAGTTATAAAATTATAAAATGTTTTTTAAGGGATGACTGGGATCACATTAGTGCATCATTCCTTGGCATTTAGTGTTTTTATCTCATTTTCGGTGCATTACTGTGCACATTGAATTGTGCAGTAGTTTTGTCTTATGCAATCTTTAGTCTATTTATCTTCTTGATTTACTTTCCCATTATTTTTCTGTTCATTATAAGGAAGACTTCATCACCTATAAGTAGTGGTAGTTTTCCATTGTTTTGATACAAGAAAATATAAAATGCATAAAAGTTAATTATAAAATAGAGTTCTTATTAGTTGAAGGGGAGTGTTCTTTTTGTGGACTTTTGGACTCAACTCTTATCCAGATTTTGTTGGGTTATACTTTGTGAATTAACTATTGTAAGTTCTTGGACATATTTATATGCTTAAAAGCCAAATGAAACCATGTTTTAACTAAATTTGAGAACAAGTTTCCTTGTGTTTGTAGCTATTTAGTCTTTTTTGTGTTATTTTGGCTAACCAAAGTGTTAGGTCTTTGTAGGTTGGAAAGTGTGTGAATTGGAACTCTGATCATAAAGAAATGGAAGGAATTTGAGGATGAAGTCAGAACCAAGTGTGTACGTCACAAGGAGAGCTAAAGAAGGAACTCAACTCTGCTTTCTCTCCGTGTCACAGAGCTAAGAAGAAAACTATGGCCGCGAAAATAAATTCGAACCAGAGGCCTCTGAAAGCTTCCGTGTCATGGAGCTATTGTGGATCAGGATAAAAAGTAAAATAGGAAAGTCTTCCTTGACCCCGCATCACGGACATGCAAACCAGAATTTTGCCGCGTTTTTCCAACCTATAAATAAACTCTTTTTTTTTTTGTTGTACAATTATTCCTTTTATGATTTTTGGAGGATGAGACATGGATGACTTTTTTCTTCAATTTCTAGGCTTCATTGCTATTCTTTTTCATCTTTCACTTTCTTGAATGTATATTGAAGATTCAAATTTTGTGAATCAAATTATGAGTAGCTAAATCCCTTTGTTAGGGCGGTGGTTATGAATGATTGTTTAATATCAAATCTATGAATGAAGTTTGGTTATCATTAAAAGTTATTCTTGTGTTCTTAACTTTACTATTTTAATTCTTCATCACCATTAGAATAAAATATTATCTTTTCTTTAACCCGGTTGAGGAATAGATATAATGTGGAATACAAGTAGTATGATATTTCTTTGTACAAAGCTGATATTTATTTGTATCTAGGATAGAGATATAGCCCAATACTTATATTTTAGTCCAACTATTACAACCCTAAGTCCAAGTCCATCGAAATTCATTACTTTAGTCTTTATCCACCCTACCTCACATAAGATAATCAAATTGTCTCTTAATTTAATCAGGTTGTTCGTGTAATAATAACTCTAGTGTTACTTAACTGTTTGATTGAATCGACAGTAACTTTATTCTGGATTGTTCATGTATTAGGTGTGTGTTTATCGAGATACCTATATCCTAAAAAATTTATTACTTTTGAAGTGAAAGAACCTAAAATCCCGAACTAGATCGACAATAACCAAATCGACAGTTATTTTTTCTGTTTGATTTGGTTTCGTTTTATGAATTTAAAAACCAACTAAATTGGTTTGATTTTCACCAATAACCAATCCAAATCGAACCATGAATACCCCTAATTACTGCTATAATAAATAATTATCCTAAGATGAAATATAGTACACTTTATAGATGAAAATAATGAAGATATTAGATTAAAATATAATCCCATATATCAGTTGGATATCCAATCTTTTTATTTTATTTTTCTTCTACTTTCCTCGATAAGTATTTAATTAAGTCATACATACTGATGATAATATACTAATCATATTTTGACCAAATTCAAAATAGTATTACATAGATCACTTGTAATTACCGTAATCTGATTGTATACATATTTCTACCTTCGACATATCGTCAATATATAGAACCTAAAATCGATAAGGATTTAACACATGGAGCAAAAAAAAAAAATTAACACATAGAGCATATATTTTTTCTCAAGATCACAAAATTACACATTGTTCCTAAAATGATCCAGTATTGACATTATGGTAATAAATGGATTTTGAACCTAACTCAACCTTAAAAGTTAGCTCATAAGAAGTACATATTCGAAGGCCACATAAGGAAACCACATATCCCCATTTCATCCAATGTGAAACTCTTCAACAATTACATATTAAAAAATATACGTACTGATAAAATTCGGGATTAGGTCTTGAAAAATGTACGTACTAATAGAATTAGTGATTAGGTTTAGAACATTATAACTTTTTATAAATTAGGATTTAGGTATTGTAACGACTTCAAGACCAAAAACACCAAAAAAAATTAAAATGAACTTGAAAAAGTACGTACTCATAAAAATAGAGTTTAGGTCTTGAAAAAATGTAACTTCTAAATAATTATGGTTTAGATCTTTTGTAAGTGCAAGACCTAAAACATCAATACAATGAACTTGAAGAAAATATACGTACTAATAAAATTAGGGTTCAAGTCTTGAAAAAATATAATTTCTAACAAATTAGAGTTTATGTATTGTAACTTCAAGACCTAAAACACCAAAAAAATAAACTTGAAAAAAAAAAAACGTACTAAACAAATTAGGATTTATGTCTTAGTAAAATGTAACTTCTAAAAAATTAAGATTAAAGTATTGTAACTTCAAGGCATAAAACACCAACAAATTAAAATGAATTTTTGTAAAAATGTACATACTAATAAATTTTGAATTTAGGTCTTGAAAATATGTAACTTCTAAAAAATTGGGATTTAGGTCTCATAAATGAATATCGAATATAATATATTAATTTTAAACATTGCATGTAAAAGACAATTTCGTTCTATCAATATGGATTCTTGCATGCATCCACGACCCATACTAATTAATTAACAATTTTTAACAAATAAATTTCAAATCCATTAAATTAAATGTCTTGTGATGTACTGCCAAATTTAAACCTGTTGTTTAAATTCTGAATCTGTCTTGTACATTTTAGATAAAATTGAGCTCAAATTGATATAGCTAAAGCCTTGAGGATAGTTTGGTCATTCAACAGTAAAACTTATTCAAAATGCCTTCTTTGAATGATAACTTTTCTAATATTCTAAGTATGATAAATAAATGTTTGTGTCCTAAAATCCTCACTTACCATATCTTCCCTCTGTATATATTTAGAGGTCGAAGTAATCCCTAGGGTTTACTTTTGGCCGCTGACAATCCACAACAACCTCCGATGACCTATATCTACATGAATCAGGTAAATCAATTTTCCTCTTCCTAATCTGTTCCTTTATATTATCTTTTAGGGTTCAAATCGTTGTTCATAGTTCTAATAGATTTTTATGTGGAGAATTTGATGTTTTGTTTCTATTTGATGAGTTTATCTGCTTTGATATCCTTTACTTGATTCAAGAGTGTGTCTGGAAACAAGATTTTCTATTTGCACAAGGTACGTATAAGGTTTGGGTATGTTGTTGTTTTTAGATAAGTGTAATTCGGCCAAGTTAACATTTTTCTGAAACAATTCTAGTGACTAAGCTTTCTCTGAGCCAAGGATTTATCAAAACAGTCTCTCGTGGTTAAGGACACAAATAACTTATGCACTTCAAATAAAATCATTTATAAAAAAGTACTCTTGGAGAAAAACAATCTGTGTTTTGTGTTATATGTGGTCAAAAGGACTTCTTTTTTTTGGCCAAATAGCTCGAATGTATAAAGGAGTGCCTTTTTTGTGCATTTAGCCTAACAGAAGAGTCTAGCCAAATAAGCTACTTGAAACGTAAGAATTCCTATTCTTCCAAACTTC
Organism: Solanum pinnatisectum; assembly: GCA_035578085.1. NCBI lineage: Eukaryota > Viridiplantae > Streptophyta > Magnoliopsida > Solanales > Solanaceae > Solanum > Solanum pinnatisectum. The sequence continues at coordinate 30,152,120 of CM069082.1, read as the reverse complement.
CTAATATTTCTTAAAAATTTCATTGATTATGTCTATCAAGAAAGCAACAATTGTGAATGGAATATATTTCAATGATTAAAAAGAATGACTACAGAGAAATTGGCTTGTCTTAATTGTTGATTATTAAAGAATCTCCTAATTTGAATAAGGAATCTAATTGTTTATCATCATAGAATATGACCAAAGAGGACAAAAGGACTATTAGCCCATACAATAACAACATACCCGATGTAATCCCATAAGTGGGATGTGGAGAGACTAGAATGGTGCTTGACTCAAGACAGAACTTAAGTTGTTGTTTGCAGTCCTTTCTTTATCCCGTTCACATTCTTTTTCCTTATGTTGTTTCTCCTTTTCTCTTGCAGGTTCTAATTTGTAGTCCCTCTCGTTGTCATCATTTGCTTTATCCTTCAGCCTAGGTTTATCTTTCTAATGTTTTTCCTTTCTTTTTTATTATATTTTACATTTCATACACATTCTTTGTAATGAGATCCAAAGGTTGTAGAAACTTGAAGTCTTTATCTATATAGGTTTTATTCTACATTCTTTAGTTATTATTGTTTAGTTCAACATTATCAAAAGATCTAAACTTCAGACACAAAAATCAGAATATCAAAATGGTTGCATTACATTACTCCAATTTGTTTCTAGTTCAAGATACTGAATACCCTTTGGCACAAAGGTAACAAGAGCACCGAGAGGATGAAAACCCACTTCCTCCTAGTGCACAAAGGGAATATAACAATTCTCACATAAGAGCACAATGGAAGGAGTTCTACTTCCTCTTGGTGCTCTTGTTACCTTTGTGCAAAAGGGTATTCGTTATCTTGAACTAGAAACAAAATGAGCAATGTTATGCAAACTTTTTGATATTCTTATTTTTTTATTTGAGGTTTAACTCTTTTGATAACTCAAAACTAATCAATAATAACTAATAAATGCAAAATAGTACTGATATGGATGAAGACTTTCAGTTTCTACAGCCTTTGGATCTCGTTACAAAGAATGTATATGATCTGCAAAATATATTTAAAAAGCATAAATAAATGTTTATGTCCCAAAATTCTCACTTACCATATCTTCCCTCTATGTATATTCAGAGGTAGAAGTTAGAAGTAATCCCTAAGGTTTACTTTTGGCCACTGACAATTCACAGCAACCTCTGATGACCTACATCTACATAAATCAGGTAAATCAATTTTCCTCTTCCTAATATGTTCCTTTGTACTATCTTTTAGGGTTCAAATCGTTGTTCATAGTTCTAATAGACTTTTATGTGGAGAATTTGATGTTGTGTTTCTATTTGATGAGTTTAACTGCTTTGATATCCCTACTTGATTCAAGAGTGTGTCTAGAAACAGGATTCTCAATTTGCACAAGGTACGGGTAAGGTTTAGGTATGTTGTTGTTGTTAGATGAGTTTAATTCTACCAAGTTAACATTTTTCTCAAAAAATTATAGTGCTTAAGCTTTCTCTGAGCCAAGGGTTTATCAAAACAGTATCTTGTGGTTAAGGACGCAAATAACTTTTGCACTTCAAATCAAATCATTTATAAAAAAAGTACTTTTGGAGAAAAAAATATGTGTTTTGTGTTGTATGTGCTCAAAAGGACTTCTTTTTTTTTTTTTGCCAAACACCTCGAATTTATAATGGAGCATTTTTTTTTTGTTTTGATGATTTTTGCCTCCAAGAAGCCTCTAGACAAGTAGGCTACTAGAAACTTAAGAATTCCTATTCCTTCAGAACACACAAAAACAACCCAAAAGAACAAAAAAAGGAAAAAAAAATAAAGATTATTTGGAATGATATCCCTCACCTGACTAATTTGTCTTCCATTGGGCCAAAGCCTTTACTCTGCCTATCAAGGTCTAGCATATATGAAGAAATTACCTAAAGCCTTTTGTCCTTTATATTCTCTCATTTCATTGCTCCCTAGTTTATGGCATTGGGTGGATTGGGCCTGACTTACCTCTTTAGTTTTTTCTTCTTTTTCTGGTACACTATTGACAAAGGCGCACTTAAGCCCTGAAACAAGGCTAAGAATGTGGTGAGTGCTTCACCTCGTTGAATGTGCGTACATAAGGGGGAAAGTAGGTCAGGAAAAATTTAACGGACGAATATTACAAATAATCATGCATCTAACCTTGTGGAAATAATCATACTTACAATTATTAGGTAAGAAAAAAACACATGTATTTGATTTTTTTTTCTACATTTGCGCTTTGCTCTTAAAGTCCCAACGAACTTTAAAACTCCAAAAGATGAGTTAAATTTTTGAATGATTGCAATCTGGCCTATAATCTCCTTGCAAGTAAAAATAATCCAGAGAAATACAGAAATACAGTTTCGCTTTAATCGTCCAGCAAATGGATTCTTGGTGTGCGATGAGCCCAAAAAGGGATCTAATATACTGCACCTAACCTTTTGGTTCTTTGAGTTTACTTGTTTTGTTTTATTGTTTGTCTATGTAGTGGTTCACTTAATGCTACAATGAATCTATGGCATGTTGAACGAGGAGGTCTTCTTCATAGCTTAAATGCTCACACGTAATGGATGTGATGTCTAATAAAATTAAGGCATTCTTAATAAATAAGTGTTCTCAAAGGCGATCGCCTTATTTGTGTTTTGTTTACTTGTACTCAGTTGAACTATAAATTAGTGTTCTCAAAGGCGATCCTCTTTGTTGAATGGCGAGGAGAGGTACAACCTTTGCGCCTATTACCGGCAAGGAGAGGTGACCTCGAAATGGTGAGCAGAGGCGAGGTAATGACGAGTTGTGAGTAGGAGGCGAGGCAAGCCAATAAAGGCATCACCTTTTTTTAAAAGAAAAATTTACCTGATTAAATAATTAAAAGGTAACATTACGGTTTATTTTGAGTTTTGGACAAACCAGACTCTGTTTTCCCTTTTTTCTCTCTAGTTCATAACAGCGACTCTCTTCTTGATCTTCGCGACCTCTAGTAGGTACTTCTTCTCTCTTCCTCTTCAATTCTTCTTTCTCTTCTGCTTCATGACCTTCAGCAGGTACATTTTTAGCAATTGTTTTCTTCTTCTTCTATTCTTCTTTCATGTGCTATTAGCTGTGTGCACAGTCTTAATTTTTTTTATGCTCTGTTATTTAATTTCTGCAGACTACTGCAATCTGCCTATTGTTTACTTCTGCCCAACTCAATTTAGTTTTATAGTTATTTTACTGTTAGTTTATGTTTGCTAATATGTTATTGCTATTGAAATTTTTGATATTTATATATAGAATTAAATATTTTTAATATCTATATATTCAAATATTTTGGATATCTATTGATTAAATATTTTGGATATCTATATATGAAATTGGATATCTATCTATTCAAAAGGGCGAGTGCATCGCCGCATGGCGGGGCAGACCCTTGTCGCATTTCGCCATCTAAAACACTTCTATCAATACCTATATACCTATTCCTTTTATTATGCTGGGGATGTAATGGGGGGGGGGGGTGGACTGAGAATGAGGTAACTGTGTATCTTTCTACATGATCATCAAATCTTTGTATCCTTTTTTGTTGATTTTTCTTTTTTTGTGTTTTACTAATTAGGTTCTCTTCCTTTTTGAATCCAGGAAACCTGTTTACTCTGTTGTATTTAGTCCGAATGGTGAATACTTAGCAAGTAGGTCATTGGATAAATGCATGAATATATGGTTAGTGAAGGAGGCAAAGATTATAAAAACTTACAATGGCAATGTCGGTATTTTTTAAGTGTGTTGAAGCAAGGAAGGAAACAAGGTTGCAGCTACTTTTGCAAACAACAAGGTTTGTGTGTTTGATATTTGATTATATAGGTTGAGGAATAGCGCTTTAAAAGGACCTGGGAACATAGAGGCAGGAATTTCACAATTCAAGAAACTCTGTCGTGCAAAATTGGAGATTGTAGATATGCTTCTTTTGATATATCACATAATGTCTGGTTTTATTTCCAAACAAGGATTCCCTTTTAATTATTTTATTTCCAAAACTAGCCTTCCCTTTTCATGAAAAGTTGTGACTTTTATGAAGAGTTGCAACTATTATGAAGAGTTGCGACTTTTATGAAAAGTTGCGACTTTTATGAAAAGTTGAGACTTTTATGAAAAGTTGCGACTTTTATGAAAAGTTGCAACTTTTATTAAAAGTTGTGACATTTATGAAAGGTTGTGACCTTTCTGATAAGACACAATAAGTATTTGTTCACCCTACCTTTTGTTTATAAATAGAAGAATTTCCTCTCATTTTAAAACAATGAAAATTGTGAACTTCTTCTAGACAATTAAATAATTGTGTGCTTTGCTCTATTGAATGACTCACTGATACCATTTTTTGGTATCAATACACTGGTGAATAGAATCGTTCTTGCCTGAGAGGATCTATTCCTTTACATCTCGAGTATTAGGGGGGAATAATTTCCTTAAGGGGACATTGTGAATTCAGTGGGCTCGATTTTTTCCATTCTGTTTCATTCTATTGTTACATATCTTGGTATGTTTTTACAATCATTAATTTATGCTTATATTAATAATTGATATTTTTGAGTACATGCTTTAAAATTTGTTGTTTATGTTTCAGCAATATTATTATTATAAGTATTTGTTAGTACATATTAAATAACAAATGTTAATTCAGTATACAAGCAAGTTTTCTCTACTGGAATTGTTGAAGGTACAATTAAAAAACCCTTACAAATCTCTAATTCTTTCATCAACAACGTCATTTCTTCACATACAAGGATGGAATTTTGTGTTCTTTAGAAAATCCTCTCAGAGTTAATAACTTTGCATGCCCCTATTGTATTATTTTTATGTTATTGTTATCTATTTTTACTAAATTTTATCAAAGTACTTTAAGGATTGAAAGTTGATTGAAGTGTTAGTCAATTTTCTGAGGTATGTTATTCTAAAACATGAGAACTTTTCTGGTTAGAATGATTTGTTACCATCATTGGATATCTCATAGTTTACTCCCTTTAATGTATGTTTTTTCTCGCTATTTTGTTGTCTCCTATGTATTGATTATTTTTCGTTTGGTATTTATATGATCTCACTTGGACAAAGTTTTCGTCCTTTTAATGTTTTTCTTTTTTTCCTTCTCATTCAGCTCTACTAAATATTTTTGGTGTGAGTAATGATTATTTTTAGCAAGCTTAATTTGAAGAATATGAAACAAAATCTGCTCTAAATAAAAGTAATATCTTAAGCTACAAAATATATGCCTATTAACATAGATTTGCTGTCCTTTATGTCCCAGGTCATTGCTGAGAATTTGAGTTATCTAGGTTAGACTTATTTTTAATTTTTTAATGTTCAAGAATATTTCTTTAACATGAGTCTAGAATCCAACATTTTGATCTACTTGTACTTTCATAATGCAACAACTATACATACATATTTCTGAAAAAGTCGTAAAGTTATACTGATGAAACATCTAGAAAGGCCTTCAGAGCAGCAATTTAATGAAGAATGAATTTCGAAAAGGGTCAACAATATTATTTTGCTGTTGTTTCAAATTTATTTTTCTTCTTCTATAAATTTTGTTAGAGTAACAAAGTAACAATAACAAAAGTGGTGAATGTTTGACCTCAGACAAGTAGATTGTCTCTAAAATAAATTATTTATGTTGTTGTGGTGTACATTTTTAACGGTCTTAACTTATATATAACTAATATTGATTATCAAAAACTTTTATATAATTTGTTTTTAACAAGGAGTTAATCTAACCATAAAATTAATCATTTCTATATTTTTCATGTACCAAAAAATAGAAAAAAAATATGTTTAATCGCTACATAAAAACATCACTCAGTTTTAACAAGACAATTATATCATCAAACTTATATCATGATAAATTATGTAAAAGATAAAAATGATTAGATATCAAGATATTTTTACTCATTCATTATATATTTAAAATTCTTGAGATATGTGATAATGTCAAATCATTTAATTTCTGCTGAAATGTTCTTAAAACCTACTAAAATTTACTCTCTTTTTTTTCTTATAATAGTCGATTATTGTAAAGACTGATCAAAAGCTAAGAAAGATTATTTATGCCCGTGCGAAGCGCGGGTAAATTACCTAGTTGTTAAATATAAGGCTAGACTAGCTGCTAAATGTTTTAAGCAACTAGAAGGCCTATAATTTTTTGATATTTTTTCTCTGATAATTAGAATTACATACATTAAACTTTTAATTGTTATGGCTATAATTTTTTATTTGCATATTCATCAAATGGATGGAAAAATTATTTTTAAAAATTGGAGACCTAAATGAAGAAATTTATATGTAACAACAGAGTATTTTGTGAAGGCAGACCAAGAAAGCAAAGTGTTTAAACTTACTAAATTCCTATATGACTTGAAACAGACACCAAAGCAATTACATGAAAAGTTTGATTCCTACATGATTGAAAATGGTTTTGAAACATATGAATGTGATAAGTACATATATCATAAGTCTTGAAATAATTAACATGTTATTATTTGCCTATATATTGATAATTTATTGATCTTTGACTCTAAAGTGAATGTTATTGATGAAGCTAAAAAAATTCTTAGAAGCCATTTTGATATGAAAGATCTTGGTGAGACAAATTTTATTCTTGAAATAAAATTTTTTTGACCTGTCACATTATGTTGAGAACATTTTTAAAAAAAATATAACTTTCTTGTTTTCAATTATGTTGTAACTTCTTTTTATTCAATTGTTCATTTATTTCTTGTTCAAAGTGAAAATGACATGATAAATTAAAAGGAATATGCAAGCTTGATTGAAAGTTTGAGATATGCGATTTATTGCACTGATATTGTATATGCGGCAGGAATAGTTAGTTGCTTCACAAGAAATCTAGGTAATGAACATTGACATGTTATAACCATATTGTAGGTCCTAATCAAACCATTGTCTTGATTAACTATGGTACATATGACTATATAGAATATCCGAAAACTTTAATAGATTATAATTTCAAAATATTTAAAGAACTTAAAACCATTATCTGAGAATACTTAATACATATAGTAAACGTTGAGCAAAAACATCTGGGTAAGTATTGAAACTATCTAACTTCCTGTCCATGAAGCCTCTACTGTCTAAAGATAGGTGATGGGGCAAGACCCACTATCACGACTCGAGTCTACACCCTGGACGTGGCTGGCACTCAAGAACCATTGCTGGTCCCCAAGCGAACCCTCATCCTGGCTGACTACAAAAGGAAGACTAACTTAAGCATGCAAAAGCTTAAAACTAAATAAAATTCAATAAACTCAACTTCAAAAACTTTAACTCGAATGAACAACTTAGAATAAAAATAATAGATTCAACTCGCCATAAAATAGGCAACTTAAGTCTTTAAAACATTTAATAAAATAAATGAATAATACAGACTTCTCAACTATACTGACTATCTATGAAGCCTCTAACTGATGAAGATGGAAGTCAGGACAAGACCCGGAAAGAAGGAGGCTCGCCATAGCTAACTCGAACTTCTGGATGTATCAACGAAGCTCCTGTTGATGATCCTGAATACCTGTGTTTGCATCATGAGAAGATGCAGGCCAAATGGCTTAGTGCGTGGAATGTACGAGCATGTAAGAGGAATTCTAAAGCATAAACATAAGCTTGAAACTTGATAAAAAGGAAACATACTTACCTCTTCTCAAACTTACTCAACTCAAGGAATACTCAAGGACACTCAAAACTACTCAAACTTACTCAACTCAGAAGTACTGAAGGATAAGATACTCAACTCAGAGATTAGATACTCGACTCAATATAAAGCAACAATAATAGATACAATATATATGGAAAGCTGTAAAACGGTAGATAACAACTCAATGTATTGAAAAAAATACAATAATACTCAGTATGCATATAAAAATACAATATAACTATATGGGAGATTCTCTAACCAACAACCATCACTATGAGCCTAAATGGTGATACAACGTTTTTACCATTACGCTGCCACACTGTTCTATACTTTACCGTCATATAGAACTACTTAACTTAGTGGATCCAATAGCTTAACTCATGTGATCATCTAAAAAGTATGACCCATTAATACCCATGATGGCTACATGGTTTATGGAGACTTGAGTTAATATGAACTCGCATTCCTATATCGGTGCTCAATACTACTCCCAAAAAATATACTTAGCTCATATGTTTTTAAAACAACTTCTTTCTTTGGTTTGAGATAATTACTCAAAACTTAGCTTAAAAGCTCTCTTGGAATCGATGTTCCCTTTCTTGCTCAAAACTCTTTAGGAAATCTCAGTTTCCTCTCATCTTAAATATGAAAACATTTACTCTTGGGAATACTTAGTTCCTATATATCATTTTAAAGAAAATGAACTTTACTCTTACTCTTTACTCAACTTCAAAGCTTAAGTCTTAAAACAAAGTTTAAACATTTGTAAAAGACTTCTTAAAAATATGGTTCACGCCAAATTATGGACTTGAATGACTCAATGCAAAGTTTTCAATAACCATAGATAGACTCAAATACTTGGAACTCAAGAACTTCAATGATAGTACTAATTTCAAGAATGCTCAACTCAGAGGGTTCATGCAAGATTATGCGCATGAACTACTCAACTCAAGGACTCAAAGATACTTCTCATCTCAAGATTGTTCAACTTATAATGTTCATGCGAAATTATGGGCATAAACAACTCAACTCATAGACTTCATGGGTAATAGGTAATAGTCCCATGATTAGGATTATAATATCGAAAGGGTTAAGAACTCGATACTCAAGACTTAGGACTTAAAGATACTACTCCTTTCAAAGATACTAAACTGATGGACTTCATGCAGAAGTTATGGGCATGAACAACTTGACTCAAGGGTCAAAATATCAATGAGGAACTCATGTATATGACTCTTCTCATTCTCATACTTACTTCTCAAAACTTAACTCAAATAGATGGTGGATCTCGAAGGATTCACAATTGAACTCAAAGACTTTCTTGAACTCTACTCTTAACTCTCTCTTGAATGTGATTTATGAATTCAAGAGTTATGGTTCATTATAGGAAAGATCTCGTGATGACAAAGTAGACTCTTGAACACATTTTCCTCGACCTCTTACTCACTTACTTGAGCCTTAAAACAAATTACTAGAAGTTGTAAAAGACTCCTCAAAAGGGCTCAAAGGGACTTTCTTAGAATGCTTGAATGAATTCTCAAAACTTAACCCTTAACTCTACCTTGAATTTGAATTATGGATTCAAGGGTTATGCTTCAGAATGTAGGACCTCTTAATGTTTTAGGAGGGTTAAGATAGTTGATCACAAGAACAAGAGAAGACTCAAATTAAAGAACATTGGCGCGACGCGGAGATGGAATCAAATTATTGGTTGCTAAAATAAATTTTGGGACAGTGGACTCCGTATCCTCTCCGCATCGCGGAGAGGGTGGTACTTTTCAGGGGACTGAATGTTTAAAACACCTCTGCGATGCGGAGCTGGGGACATATTTTTGCCCAATCTTTTATTCCTCTCTCAAACTCGAATCAACTCATACCTACTACAATTCTAAGGTCAAAATTCATGAATTCTTTTAACCCAAAACAATTTTAGCGAAACCCACACAAGGAACTATTCATTAACTCATCTTATTCGCAAACCCTCACCTCTAGTACTCAATGAGAACTTTATTATCAAAGAACGAAACAAAAAGCTCAAGAACTCAATAAGATTATCAATATTGGCTAAAACTCAAGAACTTAATCATTCAATCTCAAAAACGAATTCAAGGATAGAATCAAGCATGATTGGCGTGAGGGCGAACAAACCCAACACTATGAAAGCTTACATACCTAAAAGAACCATCTTCTTGTAGCACTTGAAGGAAAATCTTCAGAGATGAACCCTAGCCTTAGCGTTTCTTGAATTTCTTGAGCGTAGAATCTTAGGAGTGGATGAGAGGGTTTTGATTTGTGAAAACTGGTTTTCTATTCGTTTAGGGAAATTTAGCTGACCTCCTAAGGGTTTTCAGGACTAAAATACCCTTAAAGAAATAAATAAAATGAGCTGGGAGTCGGAATAATTTTTCACCAGGCAGTGAGGTCCGTATTGGCTCTATAACGCGGAGCCATCGCGGAGCTACTCCCAACTTTATGCGTCGTTAGTAAATCAGTCATACCTTTTTACTCAGACCTCGAAATTTAGCAAACTTGGTGGCGTTGGAAAGAGGACTCAAAGGGCTTTAATTTTCTATCTAGTAGCTCACCTAACTAATCATATAATAGGAGTTATGGTCATTTTAAATCAACCAAAAATTTAAGAAAAACTTAGGAATGACTTGAATGAACTCTCTTCAGTTCTTCTTGAAACTCAAGGTGCTACATCTACTGACCTTAATACTCAAGAAATTTTAAATTCCTTGTAAAAAAGTCACTCATTAAGAAGAACTGTTAGAGTCTTAGCTCAAAAAATTTTTGGGGTGTTACACCCACGACACCTCAAAATACTACTAAAACTAAACAATAAATCAGAGTCCTCCAAAAGTAATGAGGTCTCACCAAAATTTGATGAGCGGATATGGTAATCTCAACAGTGTTTGCCAATATGTGTTTAAAACAATAGTACTGATTACCAGAAACTTTGTAGAAACACGAAGTTACCAAAGTTTCCAATGAACTAGTGAAGAACATAAATTAATTAACAAAAATAAATTTGTAAACACGTACCAGAATCTGAAAAAACAAAATAGGAAGAAGATCAAGACCACTGAATGCACAGTGTCTCCTTAAGGAAATTATTCACCTCTAGTATCCGATGTTTGATTTGGAATATGTCCTCCCATGATAGAATGATCTCAATCACTAGTGTATTGATACCCAAAACTCTGGTGTCAGTGAGCCACTCAACGGTAGCAAAGTACATGAAAAATATTTGTGCAAAAGAAGAAGAAGAAATTGGATTTTTTTGTAAGTAAAAAGTCTGAAGAATCAGTGGCATTTATAGCCAAGAAGCACTGGTTCCGAAAGGTTGCAACCTTTCAGAAACCACATGACCATTTGAGAAAGTTTGCAACTTTTCAAATAGTCATGGATGTTCTTGAATGTTGCAACCTTTCAGAACAGTCATCTCCAACTTCAGGAAATTCAAATTAAAATGGGAAAGTATTTTAAATAAAATGGATCGCGCAGATTCGAGTCGGGTTGGAACGTTTCGGTTAATTAACTAAATAATTGAAACGTTTTGGCTATTTAATTTACTTAATTAAACAATTAAAACAAACTTTGTCCAAAAACTAATCTCTCGATCGATCATTTTCCAAAGTCGAAGCCGAAGCCGAGCGAGCGACGATGACGACGGCGCAAGAGGGGTCCCTCTTTCCAACCCTTTTAACAACTAATATAAGTGTTTCTCTATTTAAACACTTCTATTTTTCTTTCCTCTACCAATGAGGGAGAAATGCCTTTTTACTAAAACATAAGGGAACTTTTCAAGTTCCTCTCTTTTCATCTTCTCTCCATTTCCCATTACTCTTGCTATATACCCAACAATTCCCCAGATGAATGGGGAATGATTATAATATAAGGAATGAACAGACTAGTGTGTACTTTACAAGCAAGGATTAATTGCATCTAGATAAGTAGGTTTCTCCTTGGACTTTTCGTAGTGAACATATGTCTGATATACTCGGTCAATTGGTATATGCGATATCATTGAACCGTTGAGTTTTGGTGTATACCGAGACAACCACATGTCATACAATTAACCCTTTACCATTTATGGTTCTTAAGGTTGTGTTCGTTTCATCCATGAACACCTCCTGGTTTCATGAGTGCTTAGAGAATAGACTTTTGACAAAAAATTCTCTTTGAAGTGGCTTGCACTTCACATTCACATAGGTGATTTCTAATTGTGTCATCGCGTAGATACACTATTTGGTCAAATCTGCCAAACTTAGAAAATCATTAAAAACTTTAAGCTTTATTAACTCATTAACAAGCTTTAATGTTTTAACCTTGTTCCTGAATATTGTCTTCATCATGAGAATGGATTGAGTTAATTGACAATGTCGAACCGTCAGTCACAACTTTGTTTTTCTCCTTGAATCTAGCTCTTGGGATCTCTAGTCTGTTAGATAGAGTTACCGCCATGATGACTTGTCCTAAGCCGTAAACCCATTCCCTTAGATGATCTTTCAACTGCCACTCTTACTAGGCCTTTCATTAGTGGATTTGACACATTATCGCTTGACTTCATATAGTCAATTGTGATAATTCCACTAGAGAGCAGTTGTCTTACGGTGTTATGTCTCCGTCGTATATGACGAGACTTCCCATTGTACATGACGCTCCCTACCCTAAGTATTGTATTTTGACTATCACAATGTATGCAAATATGTCCTACAGGTTTGGGCCACAATGGAATATCCTCAAAGAAATTCCAGAGCCATTCAGCTTTTTCACCGGCCTTATCTAAACCAATAAATTTAGAGTGAGTGATACATGTCTGTTTGGACGATTTCCAAGAGACTGCTCCTCCACAAAGTGTAAACACATAACCACTTGTGGATTTTACTTCATTTGACCCGGTGATCCAATTTGCATCACTATATCCTTTAATAACGACAGGATATTTATTATAATGCAAAGCATAGTGTTGTGTATGTTTTAGATACCCTAACACACGTTTCATTGCCATCCAGTGAGTTTGATTAGGATTACTAGTGAACCGACTCAATTTGATAATACCACATGCTATATCTGATCGCGTACAATTCATAATATACATCAAAATTTCCAGCACTCTAGCATATTCCAATTAAGAGTCACTTTCACCTTCATTCTTTTTAAATGTAAAACTTAAATCAATTGGTGTTTTGATAACATTGAAATTAAAGTACTTGAACTTATTCAATACTCTTTCAGTATAATGAGATTGAGATAATGTTAGTCCCTGAGGAGTTTTGAGAATCCTTATCCCTAAGATCAAGTTAGCAGCTCCTAAGTCCTTTATATCAAACTTGCTGGACAGCATGCGCTTAGTAGCATTTATATTGTCAGTATCTTTACTCATTATTAACATGTCATCAACATACACGCAAACAATGACTTCATGATTCAGATTATTTTTAATGTAAACACACTTATCACATTCATTAATCTTGAATCCATTTGCCAACGTTATTTGGTCATATTTATCATGCCATTGTTTGGGTGCTTACTTGAACCTATAAAGCGATTTCATAAGTCTGCACACTTTCTATTCTTTACCAGGGACCACAAACCTTTCAAGTTGTTCCATGTAAATTTCTTCCTTCAACTCTCCATTTAAGAAGACTTTCTTTACATCCATTTGGTGGATTTTAAGATCATGCACTGCTGCTAGTGCTATTAACATCCTAATTGATGTTATCCTTTTTAATGGAGAGTATGTATCAAATAGTCTAGACCTTCCTTTTGTTTGTATCCTTTGACTACAAGTCTAGCCTTATACTTGTCAATAGTCTCATCGGCTTTCATTTTCCTTTTAAAGATCCACTTTGATCCTAAAGGTTTACTTCCTGTAGGAAGATCAACCAATTACCAAGTATGGTTACTTAAAATTGATTCAATCTCACTATTGATTGCTTCTTTCCAATAAATTGACTAAGATGAAGACATAGCTGCTTTAAATGTTTGAGACTCATTTTAAAGAAAGAATGCCATAAAATTTGGTCCAAAAGAAGTGGATTTCCATTGGCGATTACTACGCCTAGGATCCTCATTAAGTGGTGTATTTTCCGTTGATTCTTCCCGTGGTCGTTTCGGTCTTTCACTTGTCGACTCACATTCAACTTTATACGGATAAATTTGTTCAAAGAACTCAGTGTTATCTGACTCAATTATCGCATTCACATGAATTTCAGGATTATCAGATTTGTGAACCAAAAACTGACAGGCCTTACTATTTACAACATATCCAATAAATACACAATCCACTATTTTGGGTCGAATTTTCACCCTCTTGGGTAAAGGAACCTCTACCTTGGCTAGACACCCCCACACTTTGAAATATTTCAAGTTGGGGTTCCTTCATTTCCATAACTCATATGGAATCGATTGTGTTTTGCTATGGGGTACCCTATTGAGTATCTTGTTAGCCGTAAGGATGATTTCTCCCATAGGTTTCACGGTGAACCAGAACTGATTATTAAGGCATTCATCATTTCCTTTAATGTTCTATTCTCCCGTTCCGCTAAACCATTTGACTGTGGTGTATAAGGTGCAGTAATTTGATGAATAATACCATATTCCAACATATCTCTGCAAAAGGAGATTCGTATTCTCCACCCCTATCACACCAAATCATTTTTATCTTTAGATTCAATTGATTCTCTGCTTCATTTTTGTATTGCTTAAACGCATCAGTTGCTTCATCCTTACTGTTAAGCAAATATACATAACACAATCGAGTGCAATTGTCAATAAAAGTTATAAAATACTTTTTCCCGCCACGAGATGGTATTGACTTTAGATAGCATATATCTATGTGAATTAAGTCCAAATGTTTTGAATTCCTGTCAACAGACTTATAAGGATGTTTAACAAACTTACTTTCCACACAAATTTCACATTTCGATTTATCACATTTGAAATCACACAATACTTCTAAAGTAATCAATTTCCGCAAGGCTTTGTAATTTACATGTCCCAAACGGGCATACCATAAACATTTGACTCCAATAAGTAAACAGAAGCAAATCTCTTATTAATACTATCAACAACCATTACATTCAGTTTGAAGAGACCCTCAGTGAGGTAGCTCTTTCCTAAAAGAACATCTCATTCTTACTTATTACAACTTTGTCACTAACTAGGACACACTTAAACTCGTTCTTAACGAGCAGTGCAACAGAAATTAAATAATTCCTAATAGTACAAACATGAAGAACGTTGTTCAAAGTCAACACCTTGTCGGATGTCATTTTCAACATTACTTTCCCAGTTCCTGCAATCCTTGTTGTTGTTGTGTTCCCCATGAACAAATCTTCATCGAACTCAGCAGGAGTATACGTTGCAAAGGCTTCTTTCACAGAGCAAATATATCGAGTGGCACTGAGTCGAGAAACCACTCCTTGGGATTTCAAACTAAGTTGCACTTCAAGATCATTGCATAGAGGTCGTCTGCATCTTCCATTTCTTCCACGATGTTTGTTTGACTTTTGCCTTTGTCTTTGTCTTTGTCCTTTCTTGGAGCACGACAGTTATAAGACTTATGACCAGCCTTACCACATTTGAAATAGTTGCCCTTTAATTTCTTCTTGGCCTGTTCTGACTTCTGTTCGTTGGACTTCTTTCTCTTCTTGCCTTTGGTAGGAGCTTCTTCAACAATATTAACTCCAATCATTGTCGAACTCTTACGAGAATTCTTTTCGGCGGTTTTGTTATCTTCCTCAATCTTGAGCCGAATCACAAGATCTTCGAGCTTCATTTCCTTATGTTTATGCTTTAGATAATTCTTGAAGTCATTCCACGAAGGAGGTAATTTCTTGATGATTGCAGCCACTTGAAAAGCTTCATTTACTATCATATCTTCAACAATCAGATCATGGAAAATAAGTTGAAGTTTCTACACCTGTGATCCAACAGTTTTACTATCTGACATTATATAGTAAAACTTTGCGACCACGAACTTTTTCAAGCATGCATCTTATATCTTATATTTCTTCTCAAGTGCATCCCACAATTCTTTTGAAGCTGTCATTGCACTATAGACATTATATAAGTCATCCTCTAAAGCACTCAAAATGTAGCCCTTACATAGAAAGTCTGCCTATTTCCATGCTTCAATAATCATAAATTTTTCTCTGTCTGGCATTTCAACAGTAGGCACTAGAGTTTTTTCACTAGTAAATTTCTGCAGACCAAGAGTGGTAAGCCAGAAAAATACCCATTGCTGCCATCCTTTGAAATTCACACCAGAAAATTTTCCTGGTTTCTCTACTAGTGGTGCAGTAGTTCGGGTTGATACAGCAACAACCGCCGTGACATTATCATTTGCTATTTCAAAATCTGTAATAAACAGAAATTAATACAAATGATTCAGTAAGCAATAAGTTAAATTGCAAACTTAATAGGAATATAAAACCACGAAGGTTTTTGTCTCCACCAAAAACATAGATTAAAAAAAAATTCCTTAAAATTATTGGCCAATCTATGTTTAAAACAGTAGTATTGATTACCAAAAACTTTGCAGAAACATGAAGTTACCAAAGATTCCAATGAACCAGTTAAGAACAGAAATTAATTAACAAAAATAAAATCTGTAAACATGTACCAGAATATGAAAAAACAGAATAGGAAGAAGATCAAGCCCACTAAATGCACAGTGTCCCCTTAAGGAAATTATTCCCCTCTAGTATCCTAGGTTTGATTTGGAATATGTCCTCCCAGGATAGGATGATCTCAGTCACCAGTGTATGATACCCAAAACCCTAGTGTTAGCGAGCTACTCAACGACAGTAAAGTACATGAAAAATATTTGTGCAGAAGAAGAAGAAGAAATAAGATTTTTTCGTAAGTAAAAAGTCTGAATAATCAGTGGTACTTATAGCCAAGAAGCACTGGTTCTGAAAGGTTGCACCCTTTTAGAAATAACACGACCATTCTATAAAGTTTGCAACCTTTCAAATAGTCATGGCTATTCTAGAAAGTTGCAACCTTTCAGAACAGTCATCTCCAACGGCGGAAATTCAAATTAAAACGGTAAAGTGTTTTAAATAAAATGGATCACGCGAATCTGAGTCGGGCCGGAACGTTTTGGTTAATTAAATAAATAATTAAAATGTTTTGGCCATTTAATTTAATTAATTAATTAATTAATTAGATAATTAAAACAAACTTTGTCCACAAAAAATCTCTCGATCGATCATTTTCCAAAGCCGAAGCTTTAGCTGAAGGCAAGTCGAGCGAGCGACGACGACGACGGCACGAGGGGGGTCCCTCTTTCCAACCCTTTTAACAACTAATAGAAGTGTTTCTCTATTTAAACACTTCTATTATTCTTTCCACCACCAATGAGGGAGAAATGCCTTTTTACTAAAGAATAAAGAGAACTTTTCAAGTTCCTCTCTTTTAATCTTCCCTCCATTTCCCATTAACTCTTGCTATATACCCAACAAACAGAACGCTTGTTAATTATCCTAAGTACCTAAATCTGCATCATGAAATGATGCAAGTCGAATGACATCAGTCAATTGAAAGTATGGTATGTAATAGGGCTATACAAAATGAACTAAAAGAGGTTGGAAGTTACCTCATTGGAAGTGTAGCTTGAACATGAGGTAAAATCATTTAAACTTTCCAATATAAGATATGGAATAGAAAGAACATAAAAAATAATACAATATACTTTCTTGGAGAGTTTCTCTAATTGACAACCATAACTATGAGCCTAGTTATGATACAACATTCGGCCCATGTTGCGAGAGTCATCTTATACCTTGTCGGGGTATATAGGACAAATACTATAATATACTGATCCATCCCATATGCCTTATAAAGAGAATGTGAGGAGTCACCTGAAAGTCAATACGAATCCTACGCTGGCTATGTAGTTTATGGGGATTTAAGTGAAAATAAATTCTTACCCAATTTGGTGCTTGATACTATTCCCAAAATAATCAATATCAATTATGCTCAATAGCCCTGTTTAGGGAACTGACCTTTATTTCACTTCATTTTACTAAAATCATTTTCGAAAATCAATTATGCTCTTTTCTTCTCAATTGCCAAATAGAATATATGAAACCATTTATGTTGTTTTAAAAACCCTTTCCAAATCATGCATTTGTTGGATATAGCAAGAGTTAATGGGAAATGAAGGAAAGATGAAAAGAGGAATTGAAAAATATTCTCTTATACTTTAAGAAAAGGCATTTCTCCCTCATTGATGGTGGAAAGAAAAATAGAAGTGTTTAAATAGAGAAACACTTCTATTAATTGTTAAAAGGGTTTGAAAGAGGGACCCCTTCATGCTGTCGTCGTCATCGCCCTCTCGGCTTCGGCTTTGGCTTTGGAAAATGATCGAGAGATTAGTTTTTGGACAAAGTTTTGTTTTAATTATTTAGTTAATTATTTATTTAATTAATTAAATTAAATTAAATGGCCAAAATGTTTCAATTATTTAGTTAATTAACCAAAACATTTCAACCCGACTCGTATCCGAGCGCGACCTATTTTATTTAAAATACTTTACTATTTTATTTGAATTTCTCACCGTTGGAGATGACTGTTCAAAAAGGTTGGAAATTTCAAGAACAGCCATGACCGTTTGATAGTTTGCAAACTTTCATGAATGGTCGTGTGGATTCTGAAAGGTTGCAACCTTTCGGAATCAGTTCCTCTTCACTATAAATACCCATAATTCTTCAGACTTTTTACTTACAAAATTTTTTGATTTCTTCTTCTTCTTCTGCACAAATTTTCTTCGTGTACTTTACTGTCATTGAGTGGCTTGTTGACACCAGCGTTTTGTGTATTAATACACTTACACTGGTCATTGAGATCATTCTATCCTAGGAGGACATATTCCAAATCGAACCTCGGATACTAGAGGGGAGTAATTTCTTTAAGGGGACACTGTGCATTCAGTGAGCATGATCTTCTTTCCATTATATTTTTCTAGATTCTGGTATGTTTTTACAAATTTTAGTTTTGTGAATTAATTTATGTCCTTCTGTTCTTCACTGGTTCATTAAACTTTGAAAACTTCGTGTTTCTACAAAGTTCGTTGTAATCAGTAGTACTGTTTTAAACACAGATTGTGTAACAATCTTAAGGAAATTATTTTTTAGTTTTTTTTAATCTGTGTTTCTGGTGGAGACAAAAACTTTCGTGGTTTTATACTCCTATTAAGTTTGCAATTGAAGTTATTGCTTACTGAGCCATTTGTATCAATTTTTGTTTATTACAGATTCTGATTTTGAAATGGCAAACAATAATGTGACGGTGGCTGTTGCTGCACCAAGCCAAACTGATGTACTACTAGCAGAGAAACTGAGAAAATTCTCTGGTGTGAATTTCAAAGGATGGAAGCAATATGTATTTTTATGGCTTACCAGTCTTAGTTTGCAGAAATTTACCAATGAAGAAACGCTAATGTCTACTGCTGATATTTCAGAAGAGAAAAGTTCATGATTATTGAAGCATGGAAACAGTCAGACTTCATATGTAAAGGCTACATTCTAAGTGCTTTAGAGGATGACTTATACAATATCTATAGTGCAATGACAACTTCGACAGAATTGTGGGATGCACTTGAGAAGAAATATAAGACAGATGCATGCTTGAAAAAGTTTGTGGTCGTAAAATTTTTAGACTATAAAATGTCAGATAGGAAAACTGTTGAATCACAAGTGCAGGAAATTCAACTTATTTTCCATGATCTGATTGCTGAGGACGTGGTAGTTAATGACACATTTCGAGTGGCTGCAATGATTGAGAAATTACCTCCTTTGTGGAAAGACTTCAAGAATTATATAAAGCACAAACGTAAGGAAATGAAGCTTGAAGATCTTGTGATTCGGCTCAAGATTGAAGAGGATAATAATACCGCCGAAAAGAAGCCTCGTAAGAGTTCAACAATAATTGTAGTTAATTTTGTTGAAGAAGCTCCTACCAAAGGCAAGAAGAGAAAAAAGTCCAACGGACAGAAGTCAGAACAGGCCAAGAAGAAATTCAAGGGCAACTGTTACAATTGTGGTAAGTCTGGTCAGAAGGTTTCCAAATGTCGTGCTCTAAGAAAGGACAAAGACAAGGAAAAAGGCAGAAGTCAAGCAAACATCGTGGAAGAGATGGAAGATGCAGATGACCTCTGTGCAATGATGTCGGAGTGCAACTTAGTTGGAAATCCCAAGGAGTGGTTTCTCGACTCAGGTGCCACTTGACATATTTGCTCTGCAAAAGAAGCCTTTGCAACGTACACTCCTGCTGAGTTCGATGAAGATATATTTATGGGGAACACAACAATAGCAAGGATTGCAGGAACTGAGAAAGTAGTGTTGAAAATGGCATCCGGTAAGGTGTTGACTTTGAACAATATTTGGCACATTCCTACTATTAGGAAGAATTTAGTTTCTACTGCACTACTCGTTAAGAACGGGTTTAAGTGTGTCCTAGTTAGTGAGAAAGTTGTAATAAGTAAGAATGAGATGTTCTTAGGAAAAGGCTACATTACTGAGGGCCTCTTCAAACTGAATGTAATGATTGTTGACAGTATTAATAAGAATTTTGCTTATGTTTACTTATTAGAGTCAAATGATTTATGGCATTCTCGTTTGAGACACGTAAATTACAAAGCCTTGCGAAAATTGATTACTTTAGAAGTATTGCCTGATTTCAAATGTGATAAATTGAAATGTGAAATTTGTGTGGAAATTAAGTTTGTTAAACATCCCTATAAGTGTGTTGACAGGAATTCAAAACCTTTAGACTTAATTCACACAGATATATGTGATATGAAGTAAATACCATCTCGTGGTGGGAAAAAGTATTTTATAATTTTTCTTCACGATTGCACTAGATTCTATTATGTATATTTGCTTAATAGTAAGGATGAAGCAATTGATGCATTTAAGCAATACAAAAATGAAGCGAAAAATCAATTGAATCTAAAGAGTAAAATTATTCTGAGTGATAATGATGGATAATACGAATCTCTTTTTGCAGAGATATGTTTGGAATATGGTATTA
Organism: Solanum pinnatisectum; assembly: GCA_035578085.1. NCBI lineage: Eukaryota > Viridiplantae > Streptophyta > Magnoliopsida > Solanales > Solanaceae > Solanum > Solanum pinnatisectum. Next base: position 30,131,414 of record CM069082.1, on the reverse strand, counting down.
TCCATCAAACTACTACACCCTATACACCACAGTCAAATGGTTTGGTTGAACGGAAGAACAGAACATTAAAGGAAATGATAAATGCCTTGATAATCTGTTCTGGTTCACCATGAAACCTATGTGGGGAAGCCATCCTTACGGCTAACAAGATACTCAATAGGGTACCCCGTAGCAAAACGCAATCGATTCCATATGAGTTATGGAAAGGAAGGAAACCCAACTTGAAATATTTCAAAGTGTGGGGGTGACTAGCCAAGGTAGAGGCTCCTTTACCCAAGAGGGTGAAAATTCGACCCAAAACAGTGGATTGTGTATTTATTAGATATGATGTGAATAGTAAGCCCTATCGGTTTTTTGTTCAAAAATCTGATAATCCTAAAGTTCATGTGAATACGGTAATTGTGTCAGATAACGCTGAGTTCTTTGAACACATTTATCTGTATAAAACTGAATGTGAGTCGATAAGTGAAAGACCTAAATGACCACGAGAAGAATCAATGGAAAATACAATATCAAATGAGGATCCTAGTCGTAGTAATCGTCAACAAAAATCCACTTCTTTTATACCAGATTTTGTGGCATCGTTTCTTTAAAATGAGCCTCAAACATTTAAAGTAGCTATGTCTTTGTCTGAGTTAATTTATTGAAAAGAAGCAGTCAATAGTGAGATAGAATCAATTTTAAGTAACCATACTTGCGAATTGGCTGATCTTTCTCCAGGAAATAAATCTTTAGGATCAAAGTGGATCTTTAAAAGGAACATGCAAGCTGATGGGACTATTAAAAAATATAAGGCTAGACTTGTAGTCAAAGGATACATACAAAAGAAAGGTCTGGACTACTTTGATAGATACTCTCCAGTAACAAGGATAACATCAATTAGAATGTTAATAGCACTAGCGGCAGTGGATGATCTTAAAATCCACCAAATGGATGTAAAGACAACCTTCTTAAATGGAGAGTTAAAGGAAGAAATTTACATGGAACAACCTTAAGGTTTTGTAGTTCCTGGTAAAGAAGAGAAAGTGTGCAGGCTTGTGAAGTCGCTTTATAGGCTCAAGCAAGCACCCAAACAATGGCATGCTAAATTTGACCAAACAATGTTGGCAAATGGATTCAAGATTATCGAATGTGATAAGTGTGTTTACATTAAAAACGTTCCGAATCATGAAGTCATTGTTTGTCTGTATGTTGATGACATGTTAATAATGAGTAAAGATATTGACAATATAAATGCTACTAAGTCCATGTTGTCCAGCAAGTTCGATATGAAGGACTTCGGAGCTGCTGATTTGATCTTAGGGGTCAGGATTCTCAAAACTCCGCAGGGACTAGCATTATCTCAATCTCATTATATTGAAATAGTATTGGATAAGTTCAAGTACTTTAATTTCAATGTTGTCAAAACTCCAATTGATTTAAGCTTTACATTTCGAAAGAATGAAGGTGAAAGTGACTCTCAATTGGAATATGCCAGAGTGTTGGGAAGTCTGATGTATATTATAAATTGTACACGACCAGATATAGCATATACTATTAGCAAAATGATTCGGTTCACTAGTAATCCTATTCAAACTCACTGGATGGCAATGAAAATATGTGTTAGGGCATCTGAAACATACACAACACTATGTTGTGCATTATAATAAATATCCTATCGTGATTGAGCGATATAGTGATGCAAATTGGATTATGTGGTTAAATGAAGTAAAATCCACAAGTGGTTATGTGTTTACACTTGGTGGAGGAGCATTCTCGTGGAAATAGTCCAAAGAAAAATGTATCACTCGCTCTACAATGGAATCTAAATTTATTGCTTTAGATAAGGCCGGTGAAGAAGCTGAATGGCTTCAGAATTTCTTAGAGGATATTCCATTCTGGCCTAAACCTGTGGGACCTATTTGCATACATTGTGATAGTCAAGCAGCAATAGGTAGGGCCGGTAGCATCATGTACAATGGGAAGTCTCATCATATACGACGGAGACATAACACCGTAAGACAACTACTCTCTAGTGGAATTATCACAATTGACTATGTGAAGTCAAGCGATAATGTGTCAGATCCACTACCGAAAGGCCTAGTAAGAGAGGCAGTTGAAAGATCATCTAAGGGAATGGGTTTACGGCTTAGGACAAGTCAGCATGGCAGTAACTCTATCTAGCAGACTCGAGATTGCAACAGCTAGATTCAAGGAGAAAAACAAAGTTGTGACTAACGGTTCGACATTGTCAATCAACTTAATACATTCTCATGATGAAGACAATGTTCATGAACAAGGTTAAAACATTAAGGCTTGTTAATGAAGTTAATAAGGCTTAAAGTTTTTATTGATTTGCTAAGCTTTGAAGATTTGACCAAATAGTATATCTACGAGATGACACGATTAGAAATCACCTATGTGAATGTGAAGTGTAAGCTGCTTCAAAGAGAATTTTTTGTCCGGAGGTGTTCATGGCTGAAATGAACACAACCATAAGAACCATAAATAGTAAAGGGTTAATTGTGTGACATATGGTTGTTTAGGTATACACCAAAGCTCGATGGTTCAAAGATATCGCATCTACTGATTGACCGAGTATATCCGACATATGTTCACTACAGAAACTCTAATGGGAAACCTACTAATCCAGATGCATTTGATCCTTGCTTGTAAAGTACACACTCTTCTGTGCATTCCTTAATGTTAGGACCATTCCCCATTAATGTGGGGGATTGTTGGGTATAGCAAGAGTTAATGGGAAATGGAGGGAAGATGAAATGAGGAATTGGAAAAGATTCTCTTATGCTTTAAGAAAAGGCATTGCTCCCTCATTGGTGGTGGAAAGAAAAATAGAAGTGTTTCAATAGAGAAACACTTCTATTAATTATTAAAAGGGTTAGAAAAAGGGACCCCCCTCGAGTCGTCATCGTCGCTCGCTCGCTTGGATCGGCTTCGACTTCGGAAAATGATCAATCAAGAGATTAGTTTTTGGAAAAAGTTTTGTTTTAATTATTTAGTTAATTATTTATTTAATTAATTGAATTAAATTAAATGTTAATTAACCAAAATGTTCTGACCCAACTCGGATCTGCATGCAACCTATTTTATTAAAATACTTTTCCATTTTATTTGAATTTCCTGTTGTTGGAGATGACTGTTCTGAAAGGTTGCAACATTCAAGAATAGTCATGACCTTTTGTAAGGTTGCAATCTTTCATGAATGGTCATGTGGATTCTGAAAGGTTGCAACCACTCAGAATCAGTTCCTCTTGGCTATAAATACTCATAATTCTTCATACTTTTTACTTACAAAAAATTCTGATTTCTTCTTCTTCTGGGTCAATTTTCTTCGTGTACTTTACTGTCATTGAGTGGTTTCCTAACACCAGTGTTTTGGGTATCAATACACTAACACTGGTGATTGAGATCATTCTATCCTGGGAGGACATATTCCAAATCAAACCTCGAATTAGAGAGGAATAATTTCCTTAAGGGGACATTGTGCATTCAGTGGGCTTGATCTTCTTTTCATTCTGTTTTTTTAGATTCTGGTATGTTTTTAAAGATTTTAGTTTTGTGAACTAATTTCTGTTCTTCTATACTTCACTGGTTCATTAAACTTTGGTTACTTTGTTTTTCTGCAAAGTTCGTTGTAATCTATAGTACTGTTTTAAACAAAGATTGTGTAACAACATTTAAATGCTCATTGACTCACTTTCTATGTTCAAAATTAATGAATAGGAAAAACTCATATAGAAACCGTTTTAAAAATATGACTTCAATAAATATGGTTCATGTAATATTGAAAGCATGAACAACAGTGTAAGAATCAACATGCATAAGAGAATCAAAATCTCAATGATTAAGCATCCAAAACTTAGGACAAGGAAACACAAACCGAATTTAGATTTCAAGAGACTATGGATAGAACCCTAAACATATTCTTTTAGTGACTGAATTTAGATGTAGGGCATGAGGACGAACTTAGTCCATCACTATGAGTAGCCTTACATACCTTAGTGATGAGTCTTGAAGAAAAATATCGGAAGATGAAGTGTGTAGAAGAATCTTGAATTGAAAACCTTAGGTATCTTGAAAAGAATCTTGAACTTGGAGCCTTTAGATCTTTGAAAATTGGAGAAATTCCTTTGTTGGAGTTATTGATCTTTAGATGAAGGAGAATTATGGATTTTGAGAATTTCTATACATATAATGATGATATTAGGTTATAATATGGACGTAGGAAGGTTAATTTAGGGTAAAAGGTCAAGAATACCTTTCTCGGAACATAAGAATAGCATATAAATCAAAGAAAATGGTCTTTTAATGAATTGCATCAATCAAATCAGTGATGTCGAGGTCCCCTCATCGAAATATTTCGCGGTTCACTAAATAGGGCTTTATTAAATTGCCAAAATATCCAAAAACTTGAGGTTTTAAGGCTATTTCAGCGATCGTTCGGCGAGTTGCCAAATGGGCAAGTGTCCATGCTGAATTTCTTATCCTGCGCATAGTCCAATAAAATAACCATGACTTCTTACTCTAAAGTCTGACTGGTGCAGACTTGGTGGGTTGGAAAAAAGACTCATATAACTTAATTTGATAGGTCATGGGTAACCTAACTCTTTATATGTTGGGAGATATGGTCATTTGAAGTTGACCTTTATATGAACTCATGCGAGAACTTAGCTAATAGGAATTCTTTGAACTTGACTTAGTGTTTGAGGTCACTTATGACCCTAGATAACTTTTGATACCCCTGATACACTTGGTAATGGACTTTAATACCCATGAACAAGTAGTGCATCACCTGGTTCAAGCTCATATTCTTATGATGAATGATTTGGATTTAAAAGTAGAGATGCAAGGTGTTACAAAATGATTCGAGTATTAGCATTTAATATTAAAATGAGTAAGAAATTATTTTTTTATATAGCATTGTAATATTATAAAATGTTTTTTAAGGGATGACAGGGATCACATTAGTGAATCATTCCTTGGCATTTAGTGTTTGTATCTCATTTTCGGTGCATTAATTTGCACATTGAATTGTGCAGTAGTTTTGTCTTATGCAATCTTTAATCTATTTATCTTCTCGATTTACTTCCCCGTTATTTTTCTGTTCATTATAAGGAAGATTCATTACCTATAAGTAGTGGTGCTTTTCCTTTTTTTTGATACAAGAAAATATAGAGTGCATAAAAGTTAGTCATAAAATAGAGTTCTTATTAGTTAAAGGGGAGTGTTCTTTTTGTGGACTTTTGGACTCAACTCTTATCCACAGTTTGTTGGGCTATACTTCATGAATTAACTATTGTAAGATCTTGGACATATTTATATGCTTAAAAGCCAAATGAAACCATGTTTTAACTAAATTTGAGAACAAGTTTTGTTGTGTTTGTAGTTATTTAGAACCAAAGTGTTAGGTCTTTGTAGGTTGGAAAGTGTGTGAATTAGAAATCTGAACATAAAGAAATGGAAGGAAATTGAGGATGAAGTCAGAACCAAGTGTGCATGTCACAAGGAGAGCTAAAGAAGGAACTCAACTCCACTTTCTCTCCATGTCACAGAGCTAAGAAGAAAACTATGGACGCGAAAATAAATTTGAACCAGAGGCCTCTGAAAAGCTTCCGTGTCACGGAGCTATCATGGATCAGGATAAAATGAAAAATAGGCAAGTCTTCCTTGACCTCGCATCATGGACCTGCAGACCAGAATTTTGCTGCATTTTTCCAACCTATAGATAAACTCATTTTTTTTGTTGTACAATTATTCCTTTTCTGAATTTTGGAGGACGAGACTTGGATGACTTTTTTCTTCAATTTCTAGGCTACATTCCTATTCTTTTTCATCTTTCACTTTCTTGAACGTATATTGAAGATTCAAAATTTGTGAATCGAATTATGAGTAACTAAATCCCTTTGTTAGGGCGGTGGTTATGAATTATCGTTTACTATCAAATCTATGAATGAAGTTTGGTTATCATTAAATGTTATTCTTATGTTCTTAACTTTACTATTTTAATGCTTCATCACCATTAGAATAAAATATTATCTTTTCTTTAACTTGGTAGAGGAATAGATAGAATGTGGAATACAAGTAGTATGATTTTTCTTTGTACAAAGTTGATATTGATTTGTATCTAGGATAGAGATATACCCCAATACTTATATAGTCCAACTATTACAACCCTAAGTCCAAGTCCATCGAAATTCATTACTTTAGTCTTTATCCACCCTACCTACATAAGATAATCAAATTGTCTCTTAATTGAATCACTTTGTTGGTGTAATAATAACTCTAGTGTTGCTTAACTGTTTGATTGAATCGACAATAGCTTTCTTATGGATTGTTCATGTATTAGGTGTGTGTTTATCGAGATACATATATCCTAAAAAATTTAGTACTTTCAAAGTGAAAAAGCCTAAAATCCCGAACTAGATCGACAATAACCAAATCGATAGTATTTTTTTTCATTTGATTTGGTTTCATTTTAGAAATTTAAAAGCCAACTAAATTGGTTTGATTTTCACCAATAAGCAATCCAAATCTAACCATGAATACCCCTAATTACTACTGTGATAAATAATTATACTAAGATGAAATATATTACACTTTATAGACGAAAATAATGAAGATATTAGATTAAAATATGATCCCATATACCAGTTAGATATCCAATCTTTTTATTTTTTTTCTTTTACTTTCCTCGATAAGTATTTAATGAAGTCATACACACTGATGATAATATACTAATCATATTTTGACCAAATTCAAAATAGTATTACATAGATCACTTGTAATTACCTTACAAGTAATCTGATTGTATACATATTTCTACCTTCGAAATATCGTCAATATATAGAACTTAAAATCGATAAGGATTTAACACATGGAGCATAAAAAAATTAACACATGGAGCATATATTTCTTCTCATGATCACAACATTACACATTGTTCCTAAAACGATCTTGTACTAACATTATGGTAATAATTGGATTTTGAGCCTAACTCAATCTTAAAAGTTAGCTCATAAGAAGTAGATATTCGAAGGCCATATAAGGAAACCACATATCCCTATTTCATCAAATGTGAAACTCTTCAACAATTACATATTAAAAAATATACGTACTGATAAAATTCAAGATTAGGTCTTGAAAAATGTACGTACTAATAGAATTAGTGATTAGGTTTAGAACATTATGACTTTTTATAAATTAGGATTTAGGTATGGTAACGACTTCAAGACCAAATACACCAAAAAAAAAAATATGAACTTGTAAAAGTACTCACTAATAAAAGTAGAGCTTAGGTCTTGAAAAAATGGAACTTCTAAAAAATTATGGTTTAGATCTTTTGTAACTGTAAGACCTAAAACATCCATACAATGAACTTGAAGAAAATATACGTACTAATAAAATTAGTGTTCAAGTCTTGAAAAAATATAACTTCTAACAAATTAGGTTTATGTATTGTAACTTCAAGACCTAAAACACCAAAAAAATAAACTAAAAAAATATATATATACGTACTAAACGAATTAGGATTTATGTCTTAGTAAAATGTAACTTTTAAAAAATTAAGATTAAAGTATTTTAACTTCAAGGCATAAAACACCAACAAATTAAAATGAAATTTTAAAAAATGTACATACTAATAAAATTTGAATTTAGGTCTTGAAAAAATGCAAATTCTAAAAAATTGTGATTTAAGTCTCGTAAATGAATATCGAATATAAAATATTAATTTTAAACATTGCATGTAAAAGACATTTTTGTTCTATCAGTATGGATTCTAGCATGCATCCATGACCCATACTAATTAATTAACAATTTTTTAACAAATAAATTTCAAATCTATTAAATTAAATGTCTTGTGATGTACAACCAAATTTACACTTGTTGTTTAAATTTTGAATTTGTCTTCTACATTTTAGATAAAATTGAGCTCAAATTGATATAGCTAAAGCCTTGAGGATAGTTTAGTGATTCAATAGTAAAACTTATTCAAAATGAAAAATTTTCTAATATTCTAAGTATGATGAATAAATGTTTGTGTCCCAAAATTCTCACTTACCATATCTTCGCTTTGTATATATTCAGAGGTATAAATAATCCCTAGGGTTTACTTTGGGCCGCTGACAATCCACAGCAACCTCCGATGACCTACATCTACATGAATCGGGTAAATCAATTTTCCTCTTCCTAATCTGTTCCTTTGTACTATCTTTTAGGGTTCAAATCGTTGTTCATAGTTCTAATAGATTCTTATGTGTAGAATTTGATGTTATGTTTCTATTTGATGAGTTTAACTGCTTTGATATCGTTTACTTGATTCAAGAGTGTGTCTGGAAACAAGATTTTTTATCTGCACAAGGTACAGGTAAGGTTTGGGTATGTTGTTGTTTTTAGACGAGTTTAACTCAGCCAAGTTAACATTTTTCTAAAACAATTCTAGTGATTAAGCTTTCTCTGAGCCAAGGATTTATGAAAACAATCTCTCGTGGTTAAGGACGCAAATAACTTATGCACTTCAAATCAAATCATTTATAAAAAAGTACTTTTGGAGAAAAACAATCTGTCTTTTGTGTTGTATGTGCTCAAAAGGACTTCTTTTTTTTTTTTTTTTTTGCCAAACACCTTGAATGTAAAAAGGAGTGCCTTTTTTGTGCTTTTAGCCTAACAGAAGAGTCTAGCCAAATAGGCTACTAGAAACGAAAGAATTCCTATTCTTCCAAACTTCCTAATATTTCTTAAAAATTTCTTTGATTACGTCTATCAAGAATCCAACAATTGTGAATGGAATATATTTCAATGATTAAAAAGATTGACTACAGAGAAATTGGTTTGTCTTAATTGTTGATCATTAAAGAATCTCCTAATTTGAATAAGGAATCTACCTATTTATCATCATAGAATATGACCAAAAAGGACAAAAGGACTATTAGGCCCTACAATAACAACATACTCGATGTAATCCCATAAGTGAGATGTGGGGAGACTAGAATGGTGCTTGACTCAAGACAGAACTTAAGTTGTTGTTTGCACTCCTTTCTTTATCCCGTTCACATTCTTTTTCCTTAAATTGTTTCTCCTTTTCTATTACAGGTTCTTATTTGTAGTCCCTCTCGTTGTTATCATTTGCCTTATCCTTCAGCCTAGTTTCATCTTTCTGAAGTTTTTCTTTTCTCTTTTATTATATTTTGCATCTCATACACATTCTTATGAGATCCAAGGGTTGTAGAAACTTGAAGTCTTCATCCATATCGCTTTCATTCTGTATTCTTGGTTATTATTGGTTAGTTCAACATTATCAGAAGATCTAAACTTTAGATCCAAAATCAGAATATCAAAATGGTTGCATTACATTGCTCCAATTTGTTTCTAGTTCAAGATACTAAATACCCTTTGGCACAAAGGTAACAAGAGCACCGAGAGGATAAAAATCTATTTCCTCCTAGGGCAGAAAGGGAATATAACAATTCTCACATAAGAGCACAATGGAAAGAATTCTACTTCCTCCTGGTGCTCTTGTTACCTTTGTGCCAAAGGGTATTCTTATCTTGAACTAGAAACAAAATGAGCAATGTTATGCAAACATTTTGATATTCTGATTTTTTTTATTTGAGGTTCACTCTTTTGATAAATCTAAACTAATCAATAATAACTAAGAAATGCAAAATAGTACTAATATGGATGAAGACTTCGATTTCTACAACCTTTGGATCTCGTTACAAAGAATGTATGTGATCTGCAAAATATATTAAAAAAGTATAAATAAATGTTTGTGTCCCAAAATTCTCACTTACCATATCTTCCCTCTGTATATATTCAGAGGTAGCAGTTAGAAGTAATCCCTAGGGTTTACTTTTGGCCACTGACAATTCAGCAACCTCAGATGACTTACATCTACATAAATCAGGTAAATCAATTTTCCTCTTACTAATTTGTTCCTTTGTACAATCTTTTAGGGTTCAAATCGTTGTTCATAGTTCTAATAGAGTTTTATGTGGATAATTTGATGTTGTGTTTCGATTTGATGAGTTTAACTACTTTGATATCCTTACTTGATTCAAGAGTGTGTCTGGAAACATGATTCTCTATCTGCACAAGGCATGGGTAAGGTTTAGGTATGTTGTTGTTGTTAGATGAGTTTAATTCTGCCAAGTTAACATTTTTCTAAAACAATTCTAGTGCTTAAGCTTTCTCTGACCCAAGGGTTTATCAAAACAGTCTCTCGTGGTTAAGGACACAGATAACTTATGCACTTCCAATCAAATCATTTATAAAAAGTACTTTTAGAGAAAAACAATTTGTGTTTTGTGTTGTATGTTCTCAAAAGGACTTTTTTTTTTGGTCAAACACCTCGAATTTATAAAGGAGCATCTTTTTCTTTTGTGATTTTAGCCTCCAAGATGCCTCTAGCCAAATAGGCTACTAGAAACTTAAGAGTTCCTATTCCTTCAGAACACACAGAAACAACCCAAAAGAACAAAAAAAGGAAAAAAAAGGATAAAGATTATTGGGAATGCCATCCCTCACCTGACTAATTTGTCTTTCACTGGGCCAAAGCCTTTACTCTGCCTATCAAGGTCTAGCATATAGGAAGAAATCACCTAAAGCTTTTTGTCCTTTTTAGGATTTGAACTCTAGTCTCCATTATATTCTCTCATTTCATTGCTCCCTAGTTTATTACCTTGGGCACATTGGGCCTGACTTGCCTCTTTAGTTTTTTCTTCTTTTTCTGGTACATTATTGATAAAGGCGCACTTAAGCCCTGAAACAAAGCTAAGAATGTGGTGAGTGCTTAGCCTCACTGAATGTGGGTACATAAGGGGGAAAGTAGGTCAGGAAAAATTTAACAAACGAATGTTATAAGAATGCATCTAACCTTATGGAAATAATCATACTTACAATTATTAGTTTAGAACTAAACACATATATTTGTTTTTTTTTTCTCCATTTGCGCTTTGCTCTTGATGTCCCAACAAACTTTAAAACCCCAAAAGTTGAGTTGAAAGCTTGGAATGATTGCAATCTGGCTTGTAATTCTTTTGCAAGTAAAAATAATCTAGAGAGATATAGTTTCACTTTAACCGTCCAGCAAATTGATTCTTGGTGTGCGATAAGACCAAAAAGGGATCTAATGTATTGCACCTAACCTTTTGTTTTTTGTATATCTATGTAGTGGTTCATTTAACGCTACTGTGAATCTATGGCATGTTGAATGGGGGAGTCTTTTTCATAGCTTAAATGCTCACAGGTAATGGATCTGAACTCATTATGTCTAATAAAATTAAGGCATTCTTCATAAATAAGTGTTCTCAAAGGCGATCCGCTTATTTGTGGTTTGTTTACTTGTACTCAGTTGAACTATCAATTAGTGCTCTCAAAGGCGATCGATCGCCTTTGGCGAATGGCGAGGCGAGACACAACCTTTGCGCCTATTACCATCAAGGCGAGGTGACCTCGAAATGGCAAGCAGAGGTGAGGCAATGATGAGTTGTGAGTGGGAGGTGAGGTGAGCCAATAAAGGCGTCACCTTTTTTAAAAAATAAAAGGTAACATTATGATTTATTTGGAGTTTTGGACAAACCCGACTCTGTTTTCCCTTTTTTCTCTCCAATTCGTAGTAGCGACTCTCTTCTCCATCTTCGCGACCTCTAGCACGTACTTTTTCTCTCTTCCTCTTCAATTCCTCTTTCTCCTTTGCTTTGTGACCTTCAGTAGGTATATTTTTAGCAATTGTTTTCTTCTTCTTCACTTCTTCTTTCATGTGCAGTCAGCTGTGTGCAGTCTTAGTTTTTTTTATTCTCTGTTATTTTATTTATGTAGACTACTGCAATCTGCCTATTGTTTTTTTAGGAAAAAATTCTAGTCCTTCGATGTTTATTTCTGTCCAACTCAATTTAGTTTTATAGTTCTTCTACTGTTAGTTTTGACTTGAAATATTTGCTAATATGTTATTGCTATTGAAATTTTGGAACTCTAGATATGCAATTAAATATTTTGGATATCTACAATAACTACAACTGACTTTCAAAATATTTGTGATAATTACCAAACACATTTTGTTTATTTTTTGAACGAATCTTAATACTTAGTTGATCGTCTATTTAAATTCTAAACTTTGATCTGATTCTCTTAATTTTGAGAACAAATAAAATACTTTTTTTTTTTGCTTCTGAACATAAAAGTGAAACGGCCGAGAGAGTGGCAGTAGTAATTGGGCCATTTGTACAAAAGATTCGACTTCAGGCCCGGATATCTATTTATTGAAATTTTTTTAATATATGATATTGGATATCAATATATTTAAAAGGGTGAGTGCATCACCGCGCAGCGGGGCAGACCACCCTTGTTGCCTTTCGCCATCTAAAACATTCTATCAATACCTATATACCTATTCCTTTTATTTGGGTGGGGATGTAGGGGGGAGTGGAGTGAGAATGAGGTAACTGTGTATTTTTCTATAAGATCATCAAATCTTTGTATCCTTCTTGTTGATTATTTTTTTTTTTGTTTTTTACTGATTAGGTTCTCTTCCATTTTGAATCCAGGAAACATATTTATTTTGTTGTCTTTAGTCCGAATGGTAAATACTTAGCAAGTAGGTCATTGGATAAATGCATAAATATATCGTTGGTAAGAGGCAAAGATTATAAAAACTAACAATGGCGATGGCTGTATTTTTTAAGTGTGTTGAAGCAAGGAAGGCAACAAGGATGCAACTTCTTTTGAAAACAACAAGGATTGTGTTTTTGATATTTGATTGTAGAGGTTGAGGAATAGCGCTTTAAAAGGACTTGGGAACATAGAGGTAGGAATTTTACAATTCAAGAAACTCGCCTTGTAGAAATGGAGATTGTAGATATGCTTTTTTTGATCTGTCACATGGTGTCCGGTTTACCCACTACAAGCCTAAGTTTAGTTCAAAGCCATAATGATTTAGTCAGCCCTAATTTTGGTAAATCGGACACCGTGTGACAAATAAAAAAAAAACTTATCTAAAATCTGCATTTCTGCAAGGCAGAGTTTCTTGAATTGTGAAATTTTTGCCTCTGTGTTCCCAAGTCCTTTTAAAGTTATTCCTCAACCTCTACAATTGAATATCAAACACACAAATCTTGTTGTTTGCAAAAGAAGCCGCAACCTTGTTGCCTTCCTTGTTCCAACACACTCCAAAAATACCATCATCGCCATTGTAAGTTTTTACAATCTTGGCCTCCTTCACTGATCATATATTCAAGCATTTATCAAATGACCCACTTGATAAGTATTCACCGTTTGGACTAAATGCAACAAAGTAAACAAGTTTTCTGGATTCAAAATGGAAGAGAACCTACTTAGTGAAAAAAACAAAATCATTCAAAATGGAAGAGAGTTCTTATTAGTTGAAGGGGTGTTCTTTTTGTGGAGCTCTGGACTCAACTCTTGTTCAGAGTTTGTTGAGTTATACTTTGTGAATTGTTGTTGTATCTTGGAGAGGATAAGTCACGAAGACTACAGTTGGACCGATCCAATGGTAACCATTTCAAGAAATGGAGGAGTAAAATACTTTTCTACTTAAGTCTACTCAATGTTTCTTATGTGTTAACTAAGAAGAATCCTAATAAAGTTAAAAACACCTCCATAAATGATGATGAACTTATTTCTCATCTAGAGATGTTGAAAAGTATGACGGTGATTTCTACAAGTTTCGGTATTATATTCATAATTGTCTATTATGTTTGATAATTTTTATGATTATTATAATAAAACATACTATAATACAAAGAAAATTTGGAAAATATTATAGAGTAAGTATGATACCGAAGAAGCTGGAGCAAAAAAATATGTAGCTAGTAGATTTTTCATTTTCAAATAGTGGACAAAAAACTAGTGGTTGACCAAGCTCAAGACTTTATAATGATTGTTGGAGAGCTCCGGTCCGAGGAGATCAAAATTGGAGATAACCTTATTGTTTGTGGCATAATAGATAAAATTAGAAGAGAGTAACATCACAATGAGGTAAATTTAATTAGTTCAAATAATGTTACTCCTGAATCTTACCAAACTACTTCTATAAAGCATAAGAAGAAAATTTTCAAGAAAAATAATAGTGGATCTCTCAAAAAAAAAATAAAAAATAATGGTACAAATAACCATGAACAAAATCAACAAGTTCAAGATAAGAGACCGTGCTTTGTCTATGGCAAAAGTGGACATATTGCTTGATTTTGCATATTTCAGACACGTGGTCCTACACCTCAGGAAAATGTCATCGAAGAGACTTATGTGGAGGCAATTATAGACATAAATATGATTAAGACTGTTTATGAATGGTGCATTGATTCTGGTGCAAACCATCATGTCTGTGATGACAAATATTGATTTAAAAAAAATTCTCCTTTTGAGGAGCCCAAAATTATCATGTTTGGTGATTCTCAAACTACAAGTGTCGTCAATGCTGACAACATCTCCGGTTCAAAGACTGTTGTCCAGTTCAATCCTGTTACTCCCCATCAAACTTGCTGGTAGCCATAAATCTTTGTTGTAGAAGGCTCAGATGTCCATGTTTATGTGTGGACACAACCTCTTTGGTCATCTGGATGTATTGATCCCAATCCCTTCCAAAACTATATCTTAAAACAACTTTGAAGTATCCAATTCTACCTATGTTTCCTGGTTTCAACAAGATCAGCTTATACAAAATGCTATCTTGGCAACTGTTGATGCTACCATTGGTAGTACAATCGCTTCTGCTCTAAATGCCAAAGTCACTTAGGATGCCTTGCATACTTCTTATGCAAAAAAATCTCAAACTCGTATCTTTAGTCTTTGAGACCGTTTAGCCCGTCTCTATTAAGACTCTCGTCATGTTGCAGACTATCTCCATCAAGTTTGCTCTCTTTGTGATGAACTTGCCACTGCTGGCTCCCCCGTCTCCAATGAAGAATTGATTGTTAAGATTCTCACTGGTCTAGGGTCTGAATTCGAGAAATTTCAGCCGCTATCCGCGCTCAACTTAGGCGATCTCCTATGAAGAACTATATGAAAAGCTCCTTGACCAGGAGCTTTTCCTTCAGCATAAGGAAGCCAAAAAGACACCTTCTGTTCCCATTACTGCCAAATTTGCTCAAGGAACTGCTTCCACTCCCACCCGTCAAGGCTCCAACAATAACCAGAACAGTAATCAACGATCTAATGCACAAAATCCTCAAAATCGTAATCAGTCTTGGCGTAACAATTAGCAACCTTGGAGCAACAATCAACAACAACAGTCTCCCAACAACAACCTCTACTGCCAACTTTATGATGGTAGAGGTCATATTGCTCGTGTCTGCCAAACACGCTCTCACAATAATCTTCAAGCAAGTGCTAATTATGCTACAGACCTCAAAAACTAGTCAGCTCCATGTATTATTGATAGTGGTGACACCCATCATATTGCCTCAGACACACAAAGTCTAACTACTACACAAGACTACCAGGGTTCGAATGAGATCGACATGAGTAATGGTAATACCATTCCAATCTCTCATACTGGTAATGTGAACTTTAATGCATCAAATCACCAATTCCAGCTTCAACATGTCCTTTGCTCTCCAGCTATTATGAATAATCTTATATCTGTCTCTAAATTTTGTCAAGATAATAACTCTTCTATGGATATTTTTTCCTTTTTTTTTATCTTGTGAAGGATTTGACTACGGGGGCGCCATTGGCTCGCGGATGGAGTAAAAATGGGTTGTATCAAAGGCCACCGGGGGATGTTGATGGTCCTCCACAATGCAATGTCGTTGTTCCTTACCACCTGTGGCATCAATGATTAGGCCACCATAATCGTCAAGTTCTAAATAAGTTTTCGCATGATTTTTCTATTCCATTAGTTGTTCAAAAAATAGTATTGTTTGTCATTCATGTTATTCTAATAAAAGCCACATTTTTTCTAAAAGTTCTTTGCATAGTGTCAATCCATTAAATTTACTTTACAGTGATTTGTAGGGGTTGTCTCCAGTTTTATCGATTGAAAAAAAAAATGATACTATGTTTTATTTGTTGATCAATATTCAAGATATATGTGGTTGTTCACACTAAAAGCTAAAACTGAAGTTCTAGAAATTTTCCAAACTTTACATCCCATGCTTGAAAAACATTTTAGCACAAAAAAATTATCCTTTTACACTGATTGTGGTGGTGAGTTTCAAAAATTAGATTCCTATCTAAAAAAACATGGCATTGAACACTTAGTGTCACCCACCCCATACTCGCCACAAAGGGTAGCCTTAGTTGAACGCCGACATCGGCTTGTCATCGAGACGGCCCGCACCTTACTACACCAAGCCTGCTTACCTTCAACGTTTTGGAGTTATGCATGCCATCAAGTTGTTTATTTGATCAATAGGATGACTACTCCAAATCTACAAAATAAATCACCTTTTGAAATCCTATTTCAGGTTGTGCCTAAATATGATTGCATCAAAGTTTTTGCCTTCTTATGTTATCCATGTCTCAAACTGTATTCCAGAAATAAATTGGAACCTCGATCTGCCCCATGAGTTTATTTAGGATTTTCTAACAAATACTATAGCCATCAATGTTTTGATCCAGTTAACTCCAAATAATATTTATCCAGGGATGTACTTTTTTTGGAAGACAAATTTCCTTTCCAAAATATTTTTTCTAGGTTCAGTAATAAAGTTAATGTTTCTTGGGATAACATTTCTGTTGAGCAACAATCCAAAGAGGAAGCTAATTCAATTTTGCATTCCTCTTATAAACTCCCCCACCAGTAACTATGTTGCCCACGGTCACTCAACACCTGCATGCTATCTCCTCTGCTCCAGATGGTGTCTCTCAACAATCAGGTAATATTCCTTATCCTATCTCAACTTCCACTTCTTCATCTTTTCCACACAAACAGAGAACTAATTCTTCTGCAAGACCTCAACCATTGCCCTCACGACCACTTATTACGTATCATAGATGAGAAATACCACCATTCCCTAGCTAAACTCCATGTCCTCCTCATAATCCATCTGCTTCAGCACAAAATCAACCACATATGGCTTCCAACCCGCCTCAACTAGCAGCAACTCTTACTCAACCTGACCCACCAACCCAAACCCGGCCACTCATAAAAGTACACCCAATGACTACTAGATCACAGACTCATAGCGTAAACCTCGTCGGTTTCTCACAACCACTACATTGTCTCTAAAAATCCCCATAACTCATAAGCAAGCCAAGTTAATTCCCCAATGGAATTAAATAATGCAAGCCGAATTTGATGCTCTTGTTCGCAACCATACTTGGGATTTGGTTCTATGTGATTCTTCCAAAAATGTGGTGGATTGTAAGTGGTTATTCCAAGTTAAACATAAACCTGACAGTTTCGTTGATAGGTACAAGGCTCGTTTGGTTTCCAAGGGATTTACATAGCGCCCCGGACTTTATTATCATTCCACTTTCAGTCCAGTAGTCAAGCCTGCTATTGTCTGTCTCGTCCTAACTATTGCTAATCAACTTCTTTGGAATGTCCATCAGCTGGATGTTAACAATGCCTTCTTGCAGAATCGTCTTACTGAAGAAGTTTATATGCGAAAACCACCGGGATTTGAAAACTCTGGGAATCCTACCCATGTATGTCATCTTCAGAAGGCAATTTATGGTCTCAAATAGGCTCCTCGTGCTTGGTACACCAAAATAAAAAATTATCTCCTTACTTTGGGTTTTGTTAAGTCGCATTCTGATTCCTCACTCTTCATTATGCATAAAGCTGGGTTCACTGTGTATATTTTAGTTTATGTGGATGATATATTAGTGACTGGTAATCACCAACGAGGTGTTCATTATATCATTGAGGCTCTTTCTCAACGTTTTTCACTGAAGGACTTAGGACCTCTTCATTATATTCTTGGTATTGAGGTGATTCATTCTTCTGCTGGTTGCTCTTAAACGACTTATCTGCTATCTCCATTCAACTACCTCTTTTGGTGTGCTCATTACCAATGAAACTAATCGTAAGGTTGCTAGCGTACTCTGACTCAGACTGGGTAGGGGATCCTCATGATCTCACATCGACCACTGGTTATGTTATCTATCTTGGTAGTTCCTCTATTTCATGGTCTTCAAAGAAGCAGCATTCAGTTTCTCATTCTTCTACAGAGGCAGAATATCGGGCAGTTGCTTCTACTGTTTCTAAAACTAACTAGCTCACCCATCTTCTTCAAGAGCTTCAGTTTCCTTTGTCTACTGTTCCAAGAGTTCTTTGTGACAACATAAGCACCACTTATAATTGCTTGAATCTTGTTTTCCATAGCCGCATGAAGCATGTGGCCATCGACTTCCATTTTGTCCGTGAGAAGGTTGAGCGCAAAAAAACTTGAAGTTGCCCATTTACATGATGCTGATCAAGTTAGAGAACTTCTTACAAAGCCTCTTCCACGTGCACTTTTTGGTAACCATTTCTCCAAGTTGGGCGTAGTAAACCTCAACGCCAACTTGTGGGGGCGTAATAACGGCTAGCATCTAAGACTCTTGTTACATGTAGGACTCTTCTTACTTGTAGGACTCTTTTTATTTTGCTTATCAGTCTTTTTATCTTTAGAAGTTTAATTATGTACATTTCTCTAAGTTGTTATTTTATTCGCAGCCTTGAATGTAATACAGTGGCTATATAAGGGCCAACATAGTAATCAATAGAAACAAGTTAATCTGCGTCCAGTTCTTCTGTTTCACTTTACTACTGATAGGATGTTCAAGTTGAATATTAAAATGAATAAAGTTTTTACTTTTATATACACACTCTCTTCTACTAATTTTTGGCATGCTAGTTTGTGTCATATTAATGATCATTATGTTGGAATCATGTGTAGTTTAAAATAAATCTCAATGATTAAAAAAGAATTTCTAAAAGTGTGAGGCTTGTAGTAAAGCCAAGATCACTAAAAGACCTCATTTTCAAGTTGAAAGAAAATCTGATTTATTAGAATTAGTTCACACCATTATTTGTAAACTTGGAGAAATTTTAATTCTTAGAGGAAATAGATACTTTATCACTTTCATTGATGATTTTTCTAATTTAACATTTGTTTACTTGATGAAAAATATAAGTAGTTCTTTTGAAAATTTTAAAATTTATCTCTATGAGGTTGAAAATCAATTTGAAAGAAAAATAAAAAGAATTAGAAGTCACGATAGAGGCCGTGAATATGATTCAAATGAGTTTAATTATTTTATTAGATCATTGGGAATAATTTATGAAACTACTCCTCCTTATTCTCCTACATGAAATGGTGTAGCAAAAAGAAAAAATAGAACTTTGGTTGAATTGACTAATATACAATGTCATGCTTATTGAGCCAAGTGTACCTATAAATTAATGGGTGAAACTATTTTGACGTCTTGTTATGTGCTTGAATCGTGTGCCTCGTAAAAAGTATAAATCTACACCTTCTGAGTTTTGGAAAGGTCACAAGCCAAGTTTCAGATATTTAGGAGTTTGGAATTATCTAGCCTTTGTGAGGCTAATGGATCCTAAAATTACAGAATTGAGTAAGAAAGTTACTACTTGTGTTTTTCTTAGGTATGCTTCAAATAGTAGAGCCTATAGATTTTTTAATCTTGAAGATAATATCATAATAGAGTCTGGTGATGTTATTTATCATCAAAATAAATTCCCTTTTCATTCTAAAAATAATGGGGGTCAAAGGATTAAACAAAATATTTTGTCACTACCTTGTTCTTCTACTTCTACTTTGAGACATAAAATATTGATGTTTTGAGTTAAGAAGAAGTAAACGAGCGAGAGTAGAAATAGATTTTGATCCTAATTTTAATGTTTTTTTAACGTTAGAGATGAACCTCCCACCTTACAAGAAGCTTTATATTTACATGATTCTACTTTTTTGAAAAGAGGCTGTAATGAGGAAATTGAATTCCTAACTTCTAATAAAACTTGAAAATGGTTGATTTACCATCGGGTTATAAAATAATTGATTACAAATGGGTCTTACAAAAAAAATGAAACTGAATGGATCTAGTGAGAAATATAAGGCTAGACTAGTTGCTAAATGTTTTAAGCAACTAGAAGGTCTATAATTTTTTGATACTTTTTCTCTTATTACAAGAATTACATCCATTAAACTTTTAATTGTTATGGTTGCAATTTTTGATTTGCATATTCATCAAATGGATGTAAAGACTATTTTTAAAAACTGGAGACCTAAAAGAGGAAATTTATATGGAACATCTGAGCATTTTGTGAAGGCAGACCAAGAAAGCAAAGTATGTAAACTTACTAAATTCCTATATGACTTGAAATAGGCACAAATGCAATGACATGAAAAGTTTGATTCCTACATGATTAAAAATGGTTTTGAAACATATGAATGTGATAAGTGCATATATCAAAAGTCTTGAAATAATTTACATGTTATTATTTGTCTATATATTGATAATTTACTGATCTTTGACTCTAAAGTGAATTTTATTGATGAAGCAAAAAAAATTCCTACAAGCCATTTTGATATGAAAGATCTTGGTGAGACAAATTTTATTCTTGGAATAAAAACTATAAGAACATGTGATGGAATTTTCTTTGACCTGTCACATTGTGTTGAGAATTTTTTTTAAAAATATAACTTTCTTGATTGCAAGCATGTTTTAACTTCTTTTTATTCAAGTGTTCATTTATTTCCTATTCAAAGTGAAAATGATATGATAAATTAAAAGGAATATGCTAGCTTAATTGAAAGTTTGAGATATGTTATTTATTGCACTAGGCATGATATTTTATATGCAGTAGGAATACTTAGTTGATTCACAAGAAATCTAGGTAAAGAACATTGACATGTTCTAACAAGAGTTGTGAAATATTTAATTGGGAAAAAACTGGTAATTTGTTCTATAAAAAATATAATGTTGTACTTGAAGGCTTTTCTAATGTAGATTGAAAACTTTATTAAGTGATTCATGTTCTACCACTAGTTAGATTTTTACTTTGGGTGGTGGTGCTATTTGTTGGAAATCAAAAAAGCAAACAATAATTTCTAACTCTACTATAGCTTGAACTAATTGCTTTAGCATGAGCTAGTGAGGAAGCAAATTGGTTGAGAGATTTATTAATTATTTCAAATACCTTGTTTTGAAAAATCAATTCCTCATATTTTAACTAATTATGATAGCGCTGCTGCAATTAGTAGAGTTTAAAATCGTTATTACAATGGTAAATTCTGACCTATAAGGAGGAAACATAGTAATGTAAGATCATATTTCATAAGTGATACCATTATTGTTTATTATGTCAAATCTTGGGATAATCTTCCATATCCTCTTACTAATGTCTTAACAAGAGAAAAGATCTGGAGCATATCGAGGGGAATGGGACTAAAGTCTACAAATCCTTGAGTCATATATGAGAAAACCCAACCTGGGGACTAGAGATCCTATAACCAGGTACAATGGGAAAACGAATCATACGATGACTTGTTGTAAATGATACACTATTTTTATCAAGCCCTGAGGCTACCCCCTTGTCGTAACACAGGACCTAGGATCAACAATAACCCTAAGCTAACCTTGTATTTTGCATATCATAAGCATACTTAGAGATACTAAATAATTCATGAACTATGCGGAAGCTAAAACAATAGTTAACTGAAAGTGGGGAATACCCAACTAATCTGAATATATATAAACCATACTAATAGTTTTAAACAACTGAAAGATAAACTCACAATCCAAGATGATACTACTACTATGTCTGAAAGCCTCTAACTGAGTTGAGTTACTTTCATTCCCCCAACTAACTCTAACAAAACTGAAAACTTGAATATAAAGACTGAAATGAAAGCATGTCTATTGTCCTCGAAGTATGAGGACTCACCACTAAATCTGCTGAAAGCGGATCGAGGATCGATCTAAGCGTGATATCGATGCTGAGTACCTAAACCTACATCATGAAAGGATGTAGTGCAGAGTATGCGTCAGTACTTGGAATGTACTGAGCATGCAGGATATAGATATTAAGCTGAACAAACATAAATAAGCTGAAATAAGGCATAACTGAACAATACTGTAAATAGTGAATGTAACTGAAATAGTTAAACTGAATGCAATGACCAGTACTAACTATGAAAATAACATGTTGAACTGAATACTGAAGTATAACTAAAAACCTGGTCAATGCACTAAGAGTATGACCGTAGGAGCTATTATTAACTGACATAAAACCACGTGAGCTAAGCATGGAGTCCGATGTATACGCCCCATCGAGAGGACCCAATATACCTTACTAGGGGTTTAAAGGCATGACTGACGTGATCACTAAATCTAATGCCCAACATAGGGGACTTATACTCCTACGGGGGCATAGTTTTGGGACTATGAGGGTACACTGAACACTAGTCCAACTCGGAGCGAAGCCTACTCCGAACTAGAAATGTATATGACACAACATAACTCAAATATTAGATAGCTCAATGTTTTGACAATCAAATATGAGAATGCAACATTTAGGAACTGACAATGTAACATTGGAAAGCTGGAGCATGTGTATCTGTTTAACTGACCTAGCAAGTTAAGGTATCTACACAACTAGGGTTCTCAGTTTCATTCAAGGAACTAAGTAAACGTTCAAGAAAACATGATAATTCGATTACGGATACTACAACAGCTAAATCACAATAATTATCCAATGTTTTAGAAACCCTAGGTCTAAACAAGATATGGAGAATCAAGAATCTGACTGAGTTCTTGGGACCTAGTGGATGAAAGGAACCCACTAGCCCACATACCTAGTGATGAGATTCACGGAGAAATTCTTTGGATTTCAGGGCTGAACTGAAGAAAATCTCCTACTTGTTCCTAAGGGGTTGGTCATCTCTTTCTCCTCATTTGCTATAAGTTTTGGTGAATTTTGGAGAATAAACGACTTGGGCTAAGTTCTGACTAATTTACTAGGCTTAAATTGGGTAAAACGGTGTAGTTTAAGTGTTAAATGACGTAGTTTAAATGTCCAATGCATAGGGAAAACACCAAAATGACCCCAACTTAAAATCTGACGGGGGCCTTCCATGGACCGTCAAAGGGACCACGGCCCGTCAAGTGGATCGTGGTTCTTGTCTAGTGACTACTGGTTCTGGGGAGGTCCAACCATGTGCCCTACCACGGCCCTTGTGAAGGACCACCAACCATGAAGGCCACCGTGGTTCTTCACTTGGGCTGGGGTCTGCTAGCTCAGGTCGACAGACGCCACCATGGCCCATCATTAAGACCACGACCTTGTGGAGAGCTCCGTGATATAATGCATGAGCCCTAAGTGCTTCTGTACTTCCTTCACGAGCCTTCCCACAGCTCGTAAGGTGGTCCATGGCTGGAAGGGTGTGAACCACGATGAGGGTGACAGACCGTGCTCCTGATCGAGACCCGTAAACCCCTCCGTGGTTCACCTGTTTCTGCTGCTTTCTGATACAAGAATAATCTATGAGCTTACCTCACTGCATCAACACACAACCTAGGCCGACACTGGATGCATCACAATAAATAACATAACTGTCTAAACCATCTAATAGGTTCAAGACCGGAGTTATACTCAACCTAGCCTTCAGTTCTGAGAAGTTTTTCTCACACTCATCTGACCACTGAAATTTGACCTTCTTCTAAGTCAACTTGGTCAATGGGGAAGTTATGGATGAAAATCCTTCAA
The DNA here is from genome assembly GCA_035578085.1 of Solanum pinnatisectum. Lineage (NCBI taxonomy): Eukaryota > Viridiplantae > Streptophyta > Magnoliopsida > Solanales > Solanaceae > Solanum > Solanum pinnatisectum. The sequence goes on along the minus strand of CM069082.1, from coordinate 30,107,740 downwards.
CAAATCTCCTGTAATAACTGGACAAACCCAAGAAACTTCTGATATCTGTTGGAGAAGAAGGTCTGGGCCATTTCTTCACTGTCTCTATTTTTTGAGAATAAACTCGAATTCCTTCGCTAGATACCATATAACCAAGGAAAGAGACCTACTGTAACCAGAATTCACACTTGCTGAACATAGCGAATAATTGGCGATCTTTGTGAGTTTGTAGAACACTCTCAGATGAGTCGCACGCTCCTCCTCACTCCGAGAATAAATAAGGATATCAATAATAAAGACAATGATGAATAAGTCTAAATATTGTTTGAACATCCTGTTCATTAAGTCCATGAAAGTTGTAGGAGCATTGATTAGTCCAAAAGACATAACTACAAATTCATAATGACCATACTGAGTTCTGAAAGTTGTCTTCGAAATGTCACTATCTCTGACAATGAGCTGATGATAGCCAGATCTGAGATCTATATTAGAAAAGTAACTAGCACCCTAAAGTTGGTCGAAAAATTCATCAATCCTGGGGATGGGATACTTATTCTTGATGGTGACTTTGTTCAACAACCGATAGGCAATGCACATTCTAAGAGAACCATCTTTCTTTTTCATGAGCAACATTGGAGCACCCCATAGAGTGATACTAAGTCTGATGAAGCCCTTATCTACAAGGTCTTTCAACTGCTCTTTCAATTTCTTAAGCTTGGTTGGGGCCATTCTATATGGAGGAATCGAAATAGGCTTGGTATATGGAAAGAGATCTATTCCAAAGTCCATTTCCCTATCGGGAAGAACTCCATGTAGATCTTCTGGGAACACTTTTGGAAACTCATTTACTACTAGGATTGAATCAAGAGTTGGGGTTTCGGAGTTTGAATCCTTAACCCAAACAAGATGATAGACATACCCTTTGGAAATCATTTTTCTGGCCTTAAGGTAAGAGATAAATAGACCCATAGGCACTAAACTACTACCCTTCCATTCTAAGACTCGCTCGCTTGGAAACTGAAATCGAATGATTCTACTTCTACAATCAGCTGAGACATAACAGGAATGTAACCAATCCCTGCCTAGAATGATATCAAAATCTACCATTTCTAATTCTACATGACCTGCTGAGGTGACTTTCTGAAGGACTGTGACAGGGCAATTTTTGTATACCCGTCTAGCTATAACTACGTCACCAATTGGAGTAGAGACTGAAAAGGGTTCTGAAAGAGTTTCTGGACTAACACCAAAGTTTACTGCTATATAGGGAGTTACGAAAGACAATGTAGCCCCTAGATCTAACAATGCATAAACATCTAAATAAAAGACTTGTAACGTACCAATGACTATATCAGGAGAATCATCCTAGTCCTAGCGAGCCTAGAGAGCATACAACTTGCTATGGCACTAACCGCCTCTACCAGACGAAGAACCGTGCTGAGTTGGGTGATTTGCTGGTGCTATCAGAGCAGTAGAATAAGACTTGTTGTAATCACCTCCTTGCCCCTGTATGGCAGAAGGGTAATTACACGTATCAGGACACTTCATCCAATACTAAGTGTCAATGATCGTAAAGTAGTAATATAACCCAACAAAGTCAGTTGGGGTCGAGTCCCAAGGGAGTGGTTTGTAATTGAGAATCAATAGGTAAGTAAGAATATGCTCAAGTCAATCATAGCTAAAAACATTTACGAATAAAAGCATGGTACAAATTTGGGGTGACACAAGTGTCAAATATCAGGGGAATTTGTTTCAACTATCAGCTACAACAATAAATAATATGAAAATAACAAGTATAGAGACGGGTTCTTGGGATGTGATTGGATTATAGACTAAGGTAGACAATCGGGTAATTGTAATTAATAGTGAATAGCTGTAAATCAGTGAATAAGCTAGACTTTAATGAGGGTAAACTTTCTCTCAAACAATTTACCCCGAATCAAATTGGTTTCTCTCGAACACCAATAAGCAGTAATTAAGAACAGCCTTCACTTTAGTCCATTCACCCTCTCGAGCTGAATGTGTGGAAAAGGTTTTAGGGTTCACTCTCTCAAGCTGAACCCATGACAACCCAATACCCACAAACCATCGATTCAGCAATTTTGGTTTTAAAACCTCTCTCTCAAGCAAGACAAAAACACGAAGTTAGAATTGTATTTGCAACTACAATTCATTAATTTCAACCACAATTACTGAACGAAATCACTTTTAAATAACATTTACACTATTAATTAACAATACCCAAAAGCTAAATCAACCCATAATCACAAAATCACACCCCAAGAATTGGGGTATTAGCTAGAAATCATAAAAAGGTAAAAATCGTTACCAAGTTGTGTTTCCATCAACTAGGTAGGATTGATATAGTCTTTACAAAGGTCTAAGATGAAGAATCTTCAACACCCACTTCCAATTTCTTAGAAATGGAAATCTTCATATCTTCAAAGCTAAGGAGAAAATGTCTCTAAAACCCAGTTCTAAGCTCTCTAACTTGAAAACTCAATAAAAATGAAAACACTATTGAATGCTCGATTCTAAACTAAGAATTTAAAAAGGTATTTATAGTCACCCAAAAATGTGTTGTGAAGGACCATTCGGTGCAATAAGTCAGGATCGCCAATCCACTCGGTGATGCACCCTTTGGTCAATTCCTTCGCCTTTTTGCTTTGGCCTTTAGCAACTTCAAGCTCTGTAACTTTGGGTGATATAGTACTGCATCGCGGAACCGTTTGGTGACTCGCCAACTACTCCTTTCTATCGTCAACTTGATTTTCTCCTTCAGGGCTTAGTACACTGGAATATTAGGTGAGACATTAGCCATTCGGTGGTTCGCCCCATGGATTAGGTGATCTCCAGGCCTTTTTTTTTTGTCCTTTCAGCTACCTTGTTCCTTTTTGCTCATTAGTTTCCATGCTTTGTTCCTCAATCCAAATACCTGAAATTCAAGGATTTACATCAGTTATTGGCACAAAATTTGCATTTGAGGACACTAAATCTATTAAAATAAAGCCCTAAATTAGTCCAAATTGGGGATTCATCAACACCCCCAACTTAAACTTTTGCTTGTCCTCAAGTAAAACTCAAGTTCAGTAGTTCAAAAAGGATTTCTCAAACAGTGCTACACAAGACTCAATCATGAATGCACACAAGAAGACTTAACTTACTCATGCAAAGATCAATTGTACACTCAAAGATTCAAGTTGTGACTTACCATTATCAAAGAATCTTAGGCTTGCAATACTTGCTTCAAATGCAAGTTCAAGCTCAACAAAGGTACTCAAATGCCCTCATACAAAGAATGATTCCATATTCACACACAATGGTTCACAATTTTAAAGCTCCGAAATCAAATGCAACGCTCGCACTCACAAAGATGAACACAATGCATGATTTCAACCATAGGTTTGCCCCTATTTTCCAATCAACACTTGCTTCAGCTCACTCAAGATCAAAAAGGTCTTTTCAAGGCTTGTAATGGGGCTGAGAGTAAAGGTATGGTCATTTAGGCTTAGTGACTTCTATCCTCATGAAATGTGGTGTGCACACACTTCCTTTCCTCTTCTTTATCATTCTCATTCAAGCTCAAAAGTCACCCATTCTTCACTTTCCATGGATTGCTTGGACACCCCATTTTCTTTGCACTTTCACAACTTTATTTCACAACTTTTTCATTCTTTTTCTTTTTCATTCTTTTTTTCTTTTTCTCTCTTTTTTTTATATGGAGGGGTTCCATTTTTCTCAAAATCATGGGTCAAAGGGGACTTTCTTGCACTTATTGATTTAACTTCTCTTTTCACCACACCCCCAACTTAGGCTTTTGGCCTAAGTTGACTATTCACACAAACCACAAATCATGAGGATTATGGGTAATGGGTCAAGAGAGGTAACATTTTTATCAAGTTTCTTCCAAGAAAAGGCTAAGGCTCAAAGGGTATTCAAACGGGGTTCACACACTCACAAGGTAGGCCACAAAAGGTATAATGTCAAATTGTTTCACACTCTTCAAAGTTGCCTAAGATCATATCAAGAGATTGCATCACTTAGTCAACTGGACCAACGTGGCAAATTGTAGGTGTCATCACACATGGTTCAAGGTAAGCTCATCACACAAGGCATAGACACCAATGTCAAACAAGACTCCACACTTTCGCTAGTGTGTAATGCTCATTACAAGAGACTCAATTCGATACTTGGCTAGTCACAATGAGATACAAAAAGTTCACATATTGTCTATGCAACTTAATTTGGCCTCATCATAGCCACACATTCATTTTTGTTCAATTATGAGCACTATTCAAGTCATCGGTATTGATCAAGATTGATACTCAAATTTGCAAGAGAATAGCCACATTCAAACACAAATAAGCACGTGGCACAATTTTTTCAAAAGGGTCCAAAAATCATTTGTAATTAAAAACAAGGAGCCACATCATTTGCAATTAAAAACAAGGAGCCAGAAGCTCAATCATCCACAAAATCATTGTAACACACAATTATAGCTGAAAACTGAAATATATACACAAAACAAGAGAGTCACAAAAGGTGGGTCTCACCCCACCCCAAATAAAATCATTTGTCCTCAAATGCAATCAAAATAATCCAAAAGTCAAACTAAAGTAAGACAGAGAAGGAGGTAAAAAAATGATCATGTCTACTCAGTCACTCCATCTGTCTAGGCATCAGTGCCCGGAGTCACCTCAGAAAGAAGAATAGCTGCACTAGGATCAGCCAAGGGTGTATCCACTAAAGAAGCTTGCACAACTGCATCTACCATGGCCTCCTTGTTCTCAGTAAGGCCCTCATACGAAGCTTTCTCAGCCACCTCAAGCATCTTCTCATTCGTCTCTACCTCAGACTCGAGAGAAGTTGCCTCCTCCACTTTAATCTCATCTCCGGTGGTAGCCGGAGGCATATCTAGTACATCTGGGATCTCCACCATCCCAAAAATCATGGGCATATCGGTGGACTTCAACTGATCCACATCGCTCTTTAACACAGCAATAGTGGCCTTTAAAGTTGTCACCTCGTTAGTGGCCCCTTGGCCACGCTCACACACCGTTATTATAGCCGCAAAGGAATCAATGGTAGCGTTCAATGGTGTCACAACATCAGCTAGGGTAGTCTGAATCATATCTGGAATGGAAGCCTCGAGTCTGGCAGCCTGACGATCGGCAGAATGCGCAAGCTGCCCCATTCGGAGAAACGCATCCTAAGTGAGCGGAGTCCGAAAAACAGCAGCAGCAGGAGGTCTAGGAGGTAGTGCAGCAGCAGAAAAATTAGGGATATCAGAAGTTACAGCACTAGAAGTACCTAAAGGCCTAGGGGACGGAGTAGGTAAAGATGCCTCTGCAGGTAGTGAGTTTGTGTCCACATCCGAGGAAGAGTCCATCGGGCTTCCTTCTTTTTCTCAGCTTGATCCTTTAAATATTTTGCCTCAATCCTCCAGATATTAGTAAAGGATGTGGGAATCACTTCCACATCCTTCTTTGCCTCTTTAGGAACTCGAGCCCGTCTATATAGCTCAGTGATCAATACCAGAAAGGGAAGTGAGGTCTGGCGCTGCTTGGCCCGCATGAGCATTTCCTTTGTGATGATCATCCCCAAGATTAGCCTTGACCCCTTAATGAGACATCCCAAATAGACTGCTTTGGCATGGTGAAGAATAGACTCGTTTTGGGAGGGCATGATCGTGCTGCTGATGAAGCTAAACCAATACCCCGCTGCCACATTGAGGTCCTTCTTTTCAATAGCTGCTCCAAACTCAAGCCCCTTGGGAGTGCCGTTTGATATCAATGGAGCCAGCCACTTCTTCATGTTCTCCAAAGTCTTCGTCTTGATCTTGTGGAGACAGTCATCCCCAAGCCTCGTATTACATTATAATATTGTGTTGATGGCAGTAAAATCACACTGCACTTTATTACCCCTGACGACCATATAGTCAACCAGATTGAATTTAGTGGTCGGCTTCTTCCCTTTTGGTATCAATGTACTGTAAGCACTGTAGAACTCTCAGACCCAGCTTGGTATATACGGGCCATGAGGTTTTGTGAAGAGCTGGAACTTATGAGACTTTAAACAGCTCATAATATCGAGGTACCTGTCAATGACCCCATCCGTGGATAGATGCTTTTCCTCAATGATTTTCCTCAGCCCCTCAGTCTTTAATTTGTTCATAAACTTTAGGGGAGGACTATGTACTGGTGGTGCTAGGACCACAGCTTGCTTTGGAACTGGAGAAGAAGAAGTGACGAGCTGAAGAGTTGTGATCCTAGATGGATCATTCATTCTTTTTGAACGCAGCTCTGTCCTCTGTGCTGCTATCAGCTCATCATCCTCAAAAGCTACAATCTGGTACTCCTGGTGCTCACCCTCGCTCTAATAAGTGGTGAGGTAAGTGTCATAGATCCCGTCGATATTGAAACTGATCTCGGGTGATGCTGGTGCTATTTTTTTGCCTTTTCCCTTCCCACCAGATGTGGGAAGTTTGGTGGTTTTTGCCCTGGATGCAACTGCATCCTCTTTCAGTGTTATCCCCTTAGCCTTCATTCGGGGTGGCATGTTTCTACCTGCAACCTTTTATCTAGCCATGTCTACAAAACATTGGGAAAAAGTTAGAAACATTTCAATCAAAGGTACAGAAAAATAATTGCAGACAGGCTCGCCAAATAGGTCTGCGAGTCGTAGAATCGCTTTGGTGAGCCAGATTGGGCTCACCGAAAGGATTGGTTCAAAAAGTCTTAGAAAAATTTTACAAGTTGGTGATGGGAAGGCCTTTCAGTAAATCACTGATATCATTCGGCGAGCAAGGATAAGCCCACCGAAAGTTACAGTGCAATTTAAGCTATAGGGGTGCAGACAAAGGGCAATCAAGAAGACTTTCAGCGTGTCGCCGAGCATCATCGGTGACCTCAAGCTTCTCATCGAAAGTTACAGAGTCAAACTTCAAGTATAGCATGAAATTAAAGGCGAGATGGAGAACTTTGGCAAACCGGCGAGTGGCTTAACGAGCTCAACCCAACTCACAAACCGACCCAACATGCCTACTTTTAACCCAACTTCTCAAATTCAACCCCGCAACCCCCAAAAACAAAACCAAAGCATGCACTTATTAAATTAAAGCAAGACCCATAACACCCATTACCCCAGATACTCAGACTTTTCCCAATTTTGCCAAATTTGGCCATTTGACGACTTTTGCCCTTAAGAATGACATCACCCGCTCTATCATTGGGCAAATTACGTCATTTGGCATAACTACAGGTTACATAGACTTCACCCGACTAAACCCAACAACATGCAAGCACAACCCCAGAAAATTTAGCCAATTTTAAGGCACAAAACTATGGGATTTCAACAATATAAACATTACAAGCAAGATTATCAAATTAAAATAGGCATTCAAACAAATTAACACTATCAGAGAGGCCTAACACACAACAACAAGATAAGATTATTGCAAAAGAGTTCAAATTCTTAGAAATAAATGCGAGGTTTGGAAAACCAACATTTAATGCCGATTAAGATAAGATTGAAATGCTTGGCAGCAAAGTAATCCCAATCTGACCACAAATCAATGACTAAAATATTTAAAAAAGCAAAAATATAGAAACTAAAGTTTGGGTGTGAGTTTGGGAATATTGAAAGTGAGGGAAAGTGAAAAGTTTGAAAGTTTAATCTTTTGGCCTTTTAAAAACCGTCCAGTTCTCGCCCATTCGGCGACATTAGTCGTGCTCACCGACCCACTCAGTGACACGCCGAGTAGTCACTTACCTCGCCGAGTTTTATAGGACCCTCAGTTGATGTGGGGGTCTAAACGGTGGTTTAGATCACGATCACCGACCTGGTCAGCGACTAGCTAATAATTTCTTGTGCTCGGCAAGTTTTACAAACTCTAATGTAAAATTGTCTTGAGTCCAACGGCGGTCTAGGTCAGGGTCGCCGACCTCTTCGGTGATGCACCGACTGGACCTTTGGCTCGCCAAGTTGCATTTTTCAAAATCTTTCCCACACTTTGACCTGCACAATCAACACACCATTATTTCAAACTTAAAAAGAAAGAAAATAAAACTTAGGTTGCCTCCCAAGAAGCACCTTAGTTAACGTCGTGGCACGACACAACTCCCCACTTAAGTTCCATTAGTGGGGTTTGCCTCATTTTCACAAGGAAACCCCTCTTTTGGTTCTGGGTAGAGATCATTTAGCACTTGGTCCATTTGGGACCCTAGTAGCTGAATGAGTATGGAATGAGAGGTCATTATCTAGTTTAGCATCATGATATTCTCTCTTATCTCCTCCAACACTCGGTTGTGTTCATCGACTTTATATAGAGAGAGTAAGAGGACCTCTTCAATTTGCCCGCCGTCTTGCTTCTTCATCTTTTGACAGTCATGAGAGGGGATGTACCTGTCCTTCTTTTTGGACAATACCTCTAAGTCCTTGACCTTTTGGGCCAAGACATCCAGCTGACCCAACAAAATGGCCAAGTCTTGGTCCTTCTCTTTCTCCAACTGCTCCTTGTTAGACTTGGCCACACAATCAAGGTGTTGGGTTGCGGTCTCATAGGAATGACGTATCAAGCAGCCCGAAGAGAGTTGGTCAACCATATTCTATTTTCAAGGCTATGACCCGGATAGAGACATTTCAAAAGTAGTTTATCTGGAATCTCATGAGTTGGGCATTGCTACAATAGGTTTTTAAACCTTTGCCACAACTCATAAATGGACTCACTCTCCAATTGTCTCAAATTTAGGATGTTATCCCTAAGAATCATCCATCTCAAAAGAGGGTTATCCATTAGGTCACTGTTGCTATCAAATATGCGCCAAGTCTCTGCTCAAAATAGCAACACAGAAACCAAAACCAAAGATTAAGTCAGTACAACTAAAACTAACAAGAACAAAATTCAACTTAACTAAAAATTCTCAAATAACACCACACCCCGGCAGCGGCGCCATTTTTGATTTCACATATCAGGACACTTCATCCAATACCAAGTGCCAACGATTATAAAGTAGTAATATAACCCAACTAAGTGAGTTGGGGTCAAGTCCCAACGGAGTGGTTTGTAATTGAGAATCAATAAGTAAGTAAGAATATGTTCAAGTCAATCATAGCTAAAAACATTTACGAATAAGAGCATGGTTCAAATTTGGGGTGACACAAGTTTCAAATGATGGGGGATTTGTTTCAACTATCAGCTAAAACAACAAATAATACGAAAATAACAAGTATAGAAATGGGTTCTTGGGATGTGATTGGATTATGGGTTAAGGTAGACAATCGGGTAATTACAATTAATAGTGAATAGTTGTAAATCGGTGAATAAGCTAGACTTTAATGGGGTAAAATTTCTCTCAAACAATTTACCCTGAATTAAATTGGTTTCTCTCGAACACTAATAAGCAGCAATTAAGAACAACCTTCGCTTTAGTCCATTCACTCTCTCCAGCTAAATGTGTGAAAAAGGGTTTAGGGTTCACTCTCTCGAGCTGAACCCATGACAACCCAATACCCACAGATCATCGATTCAACAATTTTGGTTTTAAAACCTCTCTCTCTCAAGCAAGCCAAAAACACGAAGTTAGAATTGTATTTGCAACAACAAACCATTAATTTCAACCACAATTACTGAACGAAATCACTTTTAAACAGCATGTACACTATCAATTAACAATACCCAGCATCTAAATCAACCCATAATCACAAAATCACACCCCAAAATTGGGGTTTTAGCTAGACATCATAAAAAGGTAAAAATCATTACCAAGTTGTGTTTCCATCAACTGGGTAAGGTTGATATAATCTTTACAAAGGTTTAAGATGAAGAATCTTCAACACCCACTTCCAATTTCTTAGAAATGGAAATCTTTAAATCTTCAAAGCTAAGGAGAAAATGTATCTAAAGCTCAGTTTTAAGCTCTCTAACTTGAAACCTCAATAAAAATGAAAACTATTGAATGCTCGATTCTAAACTAAGAATTTAAAATCATATTTATAGTAGCCTAAAAATGTGTTGCGAAGGACCATTCGGCGCAATAAGTCTGGATCGCTGATTCACTTGGCGATCCGCCATTTGGTCAATTCCATTGCCTTTTTGCTTTAGCCTTCAGCAACTTCAAGCTCTGTAACTTTGGGCGATATAGTACTGCATCGCGGAACCGTTCGCCGACTCGCCGAATGCTCCTTTCTATCGCCGACTTGATTTTCTCCTTCAGGGCTTGGCACACTAGAACATTAGGTGAGACATTAGCCATTCTGCAATTCACCTAATGGATTAGGCAATTTGCCTAATGGATTAGGCAATCCTCAAGTGTTTTTTTCTTCATCCTTTCACCAGCCTTATTCCTCTTTGCTCATTAGTGTCCATGATTTGTTCCTCAATCCAAATACCTGAAATTCAAGGATTTACATCAGTTATTGGCACAAAATATGCATTTGAGGACACTAAATATATTAAAATGAAGCCCTAAATGAGTCCAAATCGTGGACTTATCAAAGGGCAATCCTTCAACCTATGGCCAGATTGACCACACCCAAAGCGCCCTTCCTTACCTGCAAGACACTCGTCTAGATGGTTCTTACTATACTCTGGACAAGTTAGAAAAGTTATGTTACATGAATTACTCCCCTGAGACTTAGAGCCTGACACCCTACCTTTTTTATCCTGTCGAAACCTGGGAGATAGAGCACTAGATGATGAAGGTGTTAGGGCTGTAGACCTATTTTGAAACTGTGAGCGATTTCCACCATTCAATTTCTGCTGAGAGTATTCATAATTTCCTGTTCTGGCTTTCTTGTTGTCCTTAGCCATTTCCCTAACCTTATCTCCCTTAACTTGCGGAGTATGAGTCATAAGCTTAGAGATATTCATATCCTCTAGTAGCATAGCATTCATGCACTCTGTCTTCACCAAGTCAGATACCCCAAACAAAAACTTACTCATCTGTGCCCTTGGATTGGCAACCATATGTAGAGCATACCTGGAAAGTTGAGTGAACTTCAGCCCGTACTCTTGGACAGACATTGTACCTTGTCTCAAATTCATAAACTTCTGAACTTTAGCCTCCCTCAACTCTCTCGGGAAGAACCTGTCCAGAAAAGCTCCAGTAAAACACACCCAAGTCGCAAGAGTTGCATCCGCACCCTTGTTTTCTTTCTGCTAAGTGAACCAAATGTGAGTTATATCCTTAAGCTAGTAGGATGCCAACTCCACCCTATCATTACCAGTCACTTACATCACTCCAAATATCTTCTTGATCTCATCAATGAAGTTCAATGGGTCCTCACCAACCTGCGACCCTAGAAACTCAGGCGGATTCATCTGAACAAAGTCTCGAACTCTAGCTGTAGCTGATCCTCCATTAGTGTTAGTAGGAATTGGGACCTGCTGATTGTTCTGATTGGCCACACTCTGAACTAAAAATGGATTGCATTCTGAAATTCTGCATTCGTAACCTTATGGTTCGGGGTGGGAAGAACTGTGTTAGCATTGTGTGCATTCACATTTCATGTGTAAGCTCTACGAGGAGGCATGATCTAAAATGCATAACAATGGATTAGAAAAGAGTAGTTGGATCATATCCACGCACGGCAAGAATAGCAAAGAAAGTGAAGTTTTTCTTAAAACACTTTGTAGCCTTCCTCTCATAGATGTGGTGCATTTCACACCCATGAAAGAGACTCTACTTAGTGCGGCTTTCATACATCCTAGGACTCTTGAACCTAATTCTCTAATACCAAGTTTTTCATGCCCCAAGGCTAACCCCTTGACGTAACACGGGACCTAGGATCATGAGTGACCCCAAGATAATCTTGTGCCTGGCATATCATAAGCACATTTAGAGATACTAAATAAATCATGAACTATGCAGAAGCTAAAACAATGGATAATTGAAAGTGGGGAGTACCCAACTAATCTAAATATATATAAACCATACTAAGAGTTTTAAACAACTGAAAGATAAACTCACAATCCAAGTTGATACTACTACTATGTCTGAAAAGCCTCTAACTAGGCTGAGTTACTGCGACATTCCCCCAACTAACTCTAACAAAACTGAAAACTGGAATATAGAGACTGAAATGAAAGCATGGCTATTGTCCTCGAAGTATGAGGAGTCACCACTGAAGCTGTTGATAATGGATTAAGGATCGATCTAAGCGTGATCTGGATGTTGAGTACACGAACCTACATCATGAAAGGATGTAGCGCAGAGTATGCATCAGTACTTGGATTGTACTGAGCATGTAAGATATAGATACTAAGCTGAACAAACATATATAAGATGAAATAAGGAATAACTGAACAATACTATAAGTACTGAATGTAACTGAAATAACTAAACTAAATGCAATGACCAAGTACTAACCATGAAAATAACAAGTTGAACTAAATACTTAAGTATAACTAAAAACCTGGTAAATGCACTAAGAGCCTAATTTTGGGACCTATTATTAACCGACATAAAATCACGTGAGTTAAATGTGGAGTCCGATGTATACGCCTCATCAAGAGGACCCAATATACCTTGCAAGGGGTATATAGGCATGACTGGCGTAATCACTAAATGTGATTCCCAACAGAGGGGACTTATACTCTTACGGGGGCACATAGTTCTGGGATTATGAGGGTACATTGAACCCTACTCCAACTCGGTGCTAAGCCGACTCCCAACTGGAGATTTATATGACACAACATAACTGAAATATTGGATTGCTCAATGTTCTAATATCCAAATCTGAGAATGCAACATTTAAAAACTAACAATGAAACATTCGAAAGCTGGAGCATGTTTATCTATTTAACTGACCTAGCAATTGTAATTCATGAACTAAGAGAATCTATACAACTAGGGTTCTTAGTTTCATGCAAATAAGTAAGTAAACTTTCAAGAAAATGTGATAATTTGACTACGAATACTACAACAACTAAATCACAATAATTATCCAAGGTTTTAGAAACCCTAGGTCTAAACAAGATATAGAGAATCAAGAATCTGACTGAGTTTTAGGGACCTAGTGGATGAAAGGAACCCACTAGCCCACATACCTGGTGACAAGATTCAAGGAGAAATCCTTTGGATTTCGGGGCTGCTGAAGAAAATCTTGTGATTGTTCTTGAGGGGTTGGTCAACTCTTTCTTCTATTTTGCTCTAAGTTTTGGTGAATTTTGGAGAATAAATGATTCGGGGTAAGTTCTAACTAATTTACTAGGCTTAAACTGGTAAAATGACGTAGTTTAGGTGTTAAACAACATAGTTTGAATGTCCAACGCATAAGGAAAAGACCAAAATGACCCCAACTTAAAATCTGATGGGGCCTTCCACAGACCCAATGACGGACTGTCAAAGGGACCACGGCCTGTCAAGTGGGTCATGGTTTTTGGCCAGTGACTATTAGTTTTGGGGAGGTCCAACCACAAGCCCTATCACGGCCTGTGTGAAGGACCACAAACTGTAAAGGCCACCGTGGTTCTTCACTTAGGCTACAGTCTGCTGGCTCAGGTCCATGAATGCCACCATAGCCTGTCATCAAGACCACGATCTGTTGAGGGATCTGTGGTCTTATGCCTAAGACCTGAGTGGTTCTGTACTTCTTCCATGAGTCTTTCCATGGCTTGTGAGGTGGTCCATGGCCCGTGAAGGGCTTCATGGTCCACCACTGCTGAGAGGGTGTGAACCACGATAAGGGTGACGGACCGTGGTCTTGATCACGACCCATGAACACTTTCGTAGTTCACCTGTTTCTATTTTTTTCCTGCTGCAAAGTCCAAGTCTGATTTCTGAGGTGTTTTACGATTTTTTATTCACTCCATATGAATTGAGTGCATTGTTTTCTATAGTAAATTATGGAGGTTGAGTTTAAAAATTCATAATGAAAAAATATGTAGTCCGTATGGATGGAGTGTTAAACTTATTGGAGCACTCTCAACAGATTTCACCTATATGAATATGGAAGTAGGCCGCTTCCGATTAGAATTTGGCTTATTCTCAAAAGAACTCATGACATCAGGATAGCACAAGGTTGTAATGTGCTGACTTTTAAAGCTTATGTCAACACCTTGATTATTATGTGTAAGTAGTCATATTTTATTTCCCTTAAGCAGTGATAGTTCAAGTCTGAGACCATTATGACATTAGAGTTAAAATTATCATTTTACTAAGTGAGGGTTCAATGCAGATGTTTTGCCTCGAACCTACACCCTGGATTTGGTTGGCACTGATCAGAACCATTGTTGGTCCCAATCGAACCTTTGTCCTGATTTACTATAGTACATATGACTTTATAGAATATGTGGAAACTTTAATAGCTTAGAATTTCAAAACACTTAAAGAACTTAAAACCATTATTTGAGAATACTTAATACATATAGTAAACATTGAGCAAAAACATCTAAGTAAGTATTGAAACTATCTAACTTCATGTCCATGAAACCTCTACTGTATAAAGATAAGAGATAGAACAAGACCTAAGACACCTCAAAATACTACTAAAACTAAACAATAAACTGGAGTCCTCCAAAAGCAATGAGATCTCACCAAAATATGACGAGCTGATGTGGTAATCTCAACGAAACACTTGTTAATGATCCTAAGTACCTGAATCTGCATCATGAAAAGATTCAAGTCGAATGACATCAGTACATTGAATGTACGGTATGTAATAGGGCAATACAAACTAAATAACTGAACTAAAAGAAGTTGAAAGAAACCTGATTAGAAGTGTAGCTCAAACATGAGGTAAAATCATTTAATCTTTACACTATAAGATATGGTATAGAAACAACATAAAAATTAATATAATATACTTTCTTGGGGAGTTTCTCTATTTGACAACCATAACTATGAGCCTAGTAATGATACAACATTCTGCCCACATTATGAGAGCCATCTTATACCTTGTCGGGGTATATAGGACAACAACTATAATGTATGGATCCATCACATATGCCTTATAAAGAGGAAGTGAGGAGTCACATGAAAGTTGATACGATCCTATCCTACATTGGCTATATAGTTTTTGGGGATTTAAGTTAAAATAAACTCTTACCCAATTTGGTGCTCGATAGTATTCCCAAAATAAATAATATCAATTATGCTTAATAGCTCTGTTTAGGGAACTGGTCTTTATTTCACTTTACTTCACTAAAATAATTTTTGGAAAATCAATTATTCTCTTTTCTTCTCAATCGACGAATAGAATATATGAAACCATTTATGTTGTTTTAGAAACCCTTTTCAAATCATGCATTTACTCATGGACTCACTTTCCATGTCCAAAATTAATATATAGTAAAAACTCATATCGAAACCTTTTTTAAAAATATGACTTCAATAAATATGGTTCATGTAATAACGAAAGCATGAACAACAGTGTAAGAATCAACATGCATAAGAGTATCAAAATCTCAATGATTATGCAACTGGAACTCAGGATATGAAAACACAAAACGAATTCAGATTTCAAGAGACTATGGGTGGAACCCTAAACATAATCTTTTAATGACTAAATTTAGATGTAGGGTGTGAGGATGAACTTAGTCCATCACTATGAGTAGCCTTACATACCTTAGTAACGAGTCCTGAAGAAAAATCTCAGAAGATGAAGTGTGTAGAAGAATCTTGAATTGAAAACCTTAGGTATCTTGAAAAGAATCTTGAAATTGGAGCCTTTAGATCTTGGAAAATTAGAGAAATCCGTTTCTTGGAGTTCTTGATCTTTCAAAGAAGAAGAATTAGGTATTTTGAGAATTTCTATACGTATAATGATGATATTAGGTTATAATATGGACTTAGGAAGGTTAATTCATGGTAAAAGGTCAAGAATAACCTTTTGGAAACATAAGAATAGCATATAAATCAAAGAAAATGACCTTTTAATGAATTGTATCAGTCAAATTAGTGATCTCAAGGTCCTCTCATTGAAATATTTGGCGATTAGCCAATTGGGGCTTTAGATAGCCAAAATATCCAAAGATTTGAGGTTTTAAGGCTATTTTGGCAAGCTAATTCGGCGATTCATCAAATCATTCAGCGAGTTGCCAAATGGGCAAGTGTCCACACCGAATTTCTTAGCCTGCACATAGTCCAATAAAATAACTATAACTTATTACTCCAAAGTATGATTGGTGCAGACTTAGTGGGTTGGAAAAAAAGACTCATATAACTTAATTTGATAGCTCGTGGTCACCTAACTCTTTATATGTTGAGATATATGGTCATTTGAAGTTGACCTTTATATGAACTCATGCAAGAACTTAACCGATAGAAATGTTTTGAACTTGGCTTGGTGTTTGAGGTCCCTTATAACCCTAGATAACTTTGGATACCCTTGATATACTTGGATATAGACCTTACTACATATGAACAAGTTGTGCATCACCTGGTTCAAGCTCATATTCTTATGATGAACGATTCGAATTTTAATAGTATAGCTGCAAGGTGTTACAAAATGATTCGAGTCTTAGCATTTAATATTAAAATGAGTAAGAAATTATTGGCTTTTATATAGCATTTTAATATTATAAATGTATTTTTAGGGATAGAAGGGATCACATTAGTGCACCATTCCTTGGCATTTAGCATTTGTATCTCATTTTTGGTGAATTACTTTACACATTGAATTGTGCAGTAGTTTTGTTCATTGAATTGTGCAGCAATTGCATTTTCACGTTAGTGGCATTTGGTGGTCCACATTACTTCACTCTTTATTCTTCCATTATACCTTGTAGCTTATGTAATCTTTAGTCTATTTATCTTCTCGATTTACTTCACCATTACTTTTCTGTTCATTGCAAGGAAGACTTCATCACCTATAAGTGGTGGTGGTTTTCCTTTGTTGTTGATACAAGAAAATATAGATTGCATAAAAAATAGTCATAAAATAGATTTCTCATTAGTTGAAGGGGAATGTTCTTTTTGTGGACTTTTGGACTCAACTCTTATCGAGATTTTGTTCATTTATACTTTGTTGATACAAGAAAATATAGATTGGGCATATTTTTATGCTTCAAAGCCAAATGAACTCTGCTTTAACTAAATTTGAGAATAAGTTTCATTGTGTTTGTAGTTATTTAGTCTTGTTTATGCTATTTTGGCTAACCAAAGTGTTAGGTGTTTGTAGGTTGGAAAGTGTGTGAATTGGAACTCTAAACATAAATAAATGGAAGGAAATTGAGGATGAAGTCAGAACCAAGTGTGCACGTAACAAGGAGAGCTAAATAAGGAACTCAACTCCGCTTTCTCTCTGTATCACAGAGTTGCGAAGAAAAATATGGCCGCGAAAATAAATTGGAACCAGAGCCCTCTAAAAAGCCTTAGTAACCCAGAGCTATCGTGGATTAGGATAAAATGCAAAATAGGCAAGTCTTCCTTGACCCCGCATCGGGGACCTGCAAACCAGAATTTTTCCACATTTTTCCAACCTATAAATAAACCCATTTTTTTGTTGTACAATTATTCCTTTTCTGATTTTTGGAGGATGAGACTTGGATGAATTTTTTCTTCAATTTCTAGGCATCATTCCTATTCTTTTTCATCTTTCACTTTCTTGAATGTATATTGAAGATTCAAACTTTGTGAATCAAATTATGAGTAGCTAAATCCCTTTGTTCTATAGTTGTGGCTATGAATGATTGTTTAATATCAAATCTATGAATGAAGTTTGGTTATCATTAAAGTTATTCTTGTGTTCTTAATTTTACTATTTAGCATTAATCAAATTAACTAAATTTACTAGCAATGATTCAGTTTCACTTGGAGTTATATCAATGACTTGAGAAATTCTAGGGTTGCAAGCCTGCAACTTAAATAAGAATTCATGCATAGTATCTTTCACTGCAGAATTTGAATGGTTATCAAATTAATGATTTACAAGATTAATAATATGATTATGATCTCCTGACCTCTAACCACCTAGCACAATTGACAATCTAACTACATCATTGAGCGTGGATAGATTGATACAACTACGAAGCATTAAGCTTTCATCTTGTTTCACAACCAAGCATGGTAACTAGGTGTATCTCTATCCTAGATACAAATCAATATCAGCTTTGTACAAAGAAAGATCATACTACTTGCATTCCACATTCTATCTATTCCTGTACCAAGTTAAAGAAAGATAACATTTTTATTCTAATGGTGATGAAGCATTAAAATTTTTAGTCTAAAAGCAAATTAAACCCTCTCCACACACTTGCATTAAATTGTAGTTGCAAGAGAAATTGAATATTTGCTAATCATAAATCATTTGGGTTCAATAATCAGGCTCTTAAGAGTCATTATATTAGTTGTGTGACCACATACACTTGCGTGTGCATTTGGAAGCAATATTGTATCCAGTAGGAGACAAGCCAAGAAGACTAGTGCTGGACCGTGAAAAGATTTGTTGCATTAGGTTTAAACCTTAAAGTGGGTGAGATATCCGCCTCTCAGCATGAAGAGATTCTATTTTCTTCATTTTATTTTTCAAATGCAATTTCTAATCTTGTAAGTTTCACCAACACACATTAATTACCCTATCATGGAGTTGTTACAACTTTATTATTAGTTTTGAGTGGATTTGATTTGGTACTGTTTTTTGAAGTTTAAAAACAATGAATAGTTAGTAATAAGAATCGACAAACATGTAGTTGTACTAAGCTGTCAATGTTTGTGTGTAAATGCTTAATGTCCACACTACAAAAGAACTTAATAATTTATTCTACCATTTTAAATGGATGATTTAACATGGCCTAGAGGTGAACGAGTTAACAATGTTTTGGATGGCGTTATATACATATATATATATATATATATATATATATATATAATTTGCTTATCTAATTTATCCAATTAAGATATAATTTAGTACATAGTGTATATAGATATGATAATGTTATTACGTTATAAGTGTTATTGATTGAATCGTACATATACCAAATAAAGATAGTTTATGTAATCTTACTTCTGTCATAACCCAATTACTCGAGTCATGTTGACACATACTATAACCCATCTGTAAGTAAGTTGATCGGTAATGCAGAACAACAAATAATGAATGTAAGGTTAGAACATTGCGGAAGCAGTAAAAATAACAATAGAAATAGACAACAATAAGTTGAAGCAAACCAAAAATATATACAATAGATCCCTGCCAGAACCTGGAAGTCACGAGTACAGAGTTGTCTAACAAATGAGCACAAGTCCCAAAAGTGGACCCAAAATACAAAGTTTGTCTCAAAAAGCAAAAGTCTAGCTAATCAAAATACTGAAGGAGACATGTATGTCTAGGATGCCAAGTGCTCACCCTCGCCTCCGATAAACCGTTGCAACAAGCTCAAAAGATCATTGTTGATAACTGGTACTAGGACCTACATCATGACATAGATCCAGAGTGTAGCATGGCTACCAAAACAACAGGTACTTAGTAGGCATCATAGACCGACTGAGAAAGAAAGGTAAAGACAATATGAAAAGATAGAATATAGACACAAACAGAGACCAAAGTAGTATAAAAGAAAAGGACTAAACCTAAATGTACCTCATAAGCCAAGAAGGTACACTTGTGCGCAAGTTTAAATAAAACCCGAACAGACCCAAAAAAGCCCGACAGGTACACATAATAGCTACAACTACTAAGAATGAACTACGACGATTCCAACAAAGCGTAAGTCGGGCCTCTAACCACAAGTAACCCAATAAAGGCGCTGCCCAGCCAGCTAGTAAACTCCCAGGAGCATCAGCTGCCCAGCTAAAGAGTAAACTCGTGAGCATCAATAAGATCAGGCCTCTAACCACAAGTAACCTAATAAAGGGGCCGCCTAGCTAGCCACTAAACTCCCAAGTCACCCAACGAAGAGCAAAACCTCAAATATAGAAACAGGACTGTTGAAAGAGGGAGAGTGAATAAAAGGTCATCAAATCTAGGTCAACACCTAAACTAAGGCTCATTCTATCAATCTCAAGTCTACTACACCATTCTTTAAGGAGCTAAGTCATCTGAGTCAATGTTAGATATAAAACAAGGCCTTAAGGCTACAAATATCGCAAGTCTATGGCAAGCACTAGTCTAAGCCTATACTAAGGCCAAAAATCCTCAATTATACAACGAGAACAACATGCAAGTCAAACCACAAGATAAGGATGATCACATAACCCCAACTAGCATGCTTCTGATCCCGAGAAATACCGAATCAGGCCTAAAAATGGTGTTTAAGTAATGTAGCAAGAACAACTAGGTATCTGCCCCCAATTCACTCCAATAAACATGATTCACACACTCAAGCTCAATATAATAGAGGGAAAGTCGTAGCCTACATTAAGGTTGATCATGCGCACTCCAAAGCATGTCTCCAAAGCCTTTCCTTTCCAAACAACCTCAAAACAATGCCACGATACCAAAAACAGGATCAAAAATTTTATATGCTCGTTTAGAGACCAAAAACACATAAAATGGAGAAAGAACAATTTTAGAGTCAAAACAGAAATCATGGGACCCACACCAGAATTTCTGGAAACGACTCTAGCAAAAGGTCAAATTTTAGTACCCTAAACATGTGTTCCAAAATGGAACACAATTCAGGGATGGGGGCAGCGAAAATAAGAACAAGTAATTAATTTCACAATTAAGAATAACTAAAGGAACAATGTAACTCACAATACACGAGATATACCTCAAACGAAGGATCCTTAACAATCTCTGATCACTCATCCAACCACAATCTCCATGAACCTACAAAACTTTGAATCACCTCAATTAGACTTAAAACGAGAGAGATATCACCTTTTAAAATTTATCCCCATAGTTGATCGGGCTCTAATCTTATTTAAAAAACCAAACCAAAGTTCTCTTTGCGAGCACGAACCAAAGTGTCCGTGAACGCAGAGACTCAAAGAGTTGCCCTTCACAAACAGGGCGAAAAGCCCATAAACAAGAAGGCAATGGGGAACAGGGTCCCGCAAACGCGCCAGTTTGCCCACGAAGTGAAAGGTCATCAAGTTTTACCTTCATAAATATAGAGGACAACCACATTACCCTCAGTGAGGGTGGCAAAGGTAGCCCATGATTGCAGAAGAAAAACTTGCCTGCACGAGCTGATGCATATTAGCTGGTTTTAACAAACTTAAAAACTCCAATGGGCTATTCAAAATTCGTTCAGAACCTCGTGCTCACAAATGAGATATACTACCCTCTCAAATTTGATATTCTAGACTCAACGGAGTAGTTGAAACTTCCATCTGAGGTTGTCTCGACAAAAAGTGCATCTTATACCCAAACTCCATTTTAAGTAAAAATCCATAAGGGGGCTCAGAATTAGTCTGAGAGCCTTAGGATACGTATAAAGGGTCGTTCTAGACTAAACTCAACATTTCGGAGCTAACCACACAGACAAAATTCTCATATGGGCACGTTTACCAAGAATGTTGACCAAGGTTAAACTTTAGCCAAATCTTGAAAGTTCAAACGCCTAATCGCACAAACTCAAACCAAAAGTCTTGAGAGTCGTGCTAACCATGCCGCTAGCCTTAAATGGCCCTTTTGGAGCTGATGAAACCATCAGAATTAGATTTTGAGGCCTTCTTTCTAAACTTTTGATTGAAATCAACCATTCAAGGTTCAAAAGCTTCAAAACATAGAAATTCACATGAAAACCAAACGAATAACTAGGTAACCGAATTGTCAGTACTAATAAGTCATAAATGACATGGGGTCACTATAGCAATGCTCAGACTAATGAATAGAAGGCATCAACATAGAAATAACCTAGAGGGTCATTTCGACTTCACGTATATTTACAAACTTGTAAGTGAGAAAAATAAATATATCTACAGTACATGTGGTGATGAACTTTTTGAAATGAAATAGTTCAACTTTCTCTTGTGGAAGATCAACCTGCAAAGTTTTTAAAGAAATTTAAAATACAAAATATATGATTATAAGATCGAGAAATCATGAAAGAAAAAACAGATGCAGAAAAAGGACTTCAAGTCTAAAACTTAAGAATCAAAGAAGATGATAACGTATGTACCTCCAAGTTTTGGAGGAAGTTACATGAGGAATTGGGCACACAACTCACTTTTAGTACAACTTTCCATCCATAGATGGACGGACAATCAGAGAGGACTATTCAAGTGTTAGAGGACATGTTGAGGACATGTGTGATTGATTTTGGAGGGAATTGGGATAAGTTCCTACCGTTGTGTGAGTTCTCCTATAATAATAGTTATCGCTCCAGCATAGATATGACACCGTTTGAGGCACTCTATGGGATGGAATGTAGATCACCCATAGTATGGTTTGACGCTGGATATGTGAAACCTTTAGGGGTTGATTTAGTAAAGGATGCTCAAGATTAAGTGAGGAGTATTTAAGCTAAGCTTTTAGCAGCCCAAAGTAGATAGAAGAAGTATACAGACCATAAGGTAAGAGACATGGCATTTTAGATTGACCACTTCAATCTTTTGAGGATCTACCATTACCCCTTCTTTTGAAACTACATGCCCCAAAAAGGACTTAACCACTATACCATAAGATACCACCTACAACTACCATCATAAGTCAACATCATCTCAAATCGACACACACAATCATCATCGTTAATCAACACCATCAATTGCCATATAATTTTTTTTTATCAATTTAGTATTTTATTTACATTTTAGATTCATTAATATTTTTTTAAACAAAGGTAAACTTTATATAAGGAAATTGATATTGAGCCCGAAAACCTAAGGGGTCATTCGGTTTGCAAATATATGGATTTAAGAAAGGGGAATTTCGCAAATAGCAACTATAATAAACTTAATTATGCTCCCTATCTACAGTTTGCATATTTACGGGTTGTAACTACAATTTAAGCTATCTTGTTTGTATAATATGTGGGTTTATATAATTCGCGGGTGAGTTTGTGTAATTCACAGTTACTTTTGCATAATTGAATTATTTTTGTACAAACTCAAAATAACAAATTTATCAAAAACAAACATCTGAACTTTAGACAGTCACACAAATTATATTATACAAAATTACATTATACAAAAGTTATACAAATGTCACGACCCGAATTAGGTCTGTGACTGGCGCTAAGGGGAAAGAATCCCAAAGCAAGCCTTAACATAAATCTATAGAAAATCGGGCAGAGTTTCCTTTGTTTTTAGGCCTGTCCTGAATTTTCCCTGTCTCATAAATTCACAACACAACCTGTCACACCCCGAGGCTACCCCTGGATGCAGACACGGGACCTAGGATCAAGAGTGACCCCAAGCTAACCCTACTGGCTTAATCATAAGCATACTAAAGATAGACTGAAGCAATAAGTATTGTACGAAAGCTAAATCATATGAAAAACTAAAATGGTGGGGAATACCCATATGCTAAATCTGAATATAAGAAAACTGAGAGTTTGAATACAAATGAAAGGTCAAACTTTAAGACTAAAGCTGAAACTAACGATGTCTGAAATAAAGCCTCTACTGACTAGAAATATTGGGACATGCCCCAGCAAGATCTAGCAAAATTGGAACTAAAACTAAAAACAAGAAATATAATCATGTCACTAGTCCTCGAAGAATGAGGACTCATCACTAATGCTGCTGAATTGAATACTGGGAACCGATCTATGCGTGATCTGACTGTTGAGGACCTGAACCTACATCACGAGAAGATGTAGCGCAAAGTATGCATCAGTACTTGAAAGGTACTGAGCATGAAGGATAGAATAAAGTTGAATAATAACATAACTGAACAAGCAATAAAGCAATGATATAATTTGAATATGATAAGGATACTGAAAATACTGAACATGGCTAAATTGAATGCAATGACCAAGTTTATAACATGCTGAGACTGAATACTGAACTATACTGATAACATGGTCAATGCAATAGAATCTGACTGAAATGTAAGAGAGCTACTAATAACCGACATAAAATCACATGAGCTAAATGTGGAGTCCGATGTATACGCCTCATTGAGAAGACCCAATATAACATGTCAAAGGTATAGAGGCACGCTGGTGTGCTCACTAAAATGATGCCCACAGAGGGGACTTACAATCTACGGGGAACGTAGTTTTGACTGACCCTAATCCACTCGATATTAAGCTTCCCATATGATTAAGTAACTAACACTTTATGACTGAAATATTGTACTACTGGATACCTCAAAACTGACATGCAAACTGAAAATACAACATTAATACGCAGATAATAATGCATACTAAAACTAAGGCATGTTTGTATGTAACTGAATTAACTGGCCAAGCATGTGTAATTCATAAACTAAAAGAACTTCATAGCTAGGATTCTGAGTTTATGCATCAATCTGGGCAAAACAATACTACAACACGATAATATGATTTGGATCATTCTAACAGCTAAAAACCCAACAATTCTTAACATTCAAGAAACCCTAAGTCTAGGTAACATTAAGGGAATCAAGATTCTGACTGAAATCTAGGGACCTAATGGGTGAAAGGAACCCACTAGTGAAATCCCACATACCTGGTGACGAATTCCACAGAGAAATCTTTTTATTTTGGGGATGGAATTGATGGAACCTTGATACGTTTTTGAACTAGGGATCTTGACCTCTTTATCCTCTTATGCTCTAATTTTTCTAATTTCTAATGAATGATCTGACTTAGGTAAGTTCTTGTTATGTTTCTAGGCTAAAACTGACCAAAATAACATAGTTTAGGGTTTAAATGACGTGGTTTAGCGTCCAACACATAAGGAAAAGACCAAATTACCCCTGACTTAACTGTTGTCGGGGTCACCGACGGACGGGACCAATGGATCGTTGATCGACTGACGGTCCATGCTAGTCAACCGTCAATCACGACTGGAGGCTGAATTTTTAGGGGTCTGATCCACGGTCCGTGACCTGACCTATGGTCTATGTGTCCGGCCATGGGTCAACACTTGTACAAATTTCTGGGGCTGAATCTGGGGAGGGTTGCAAATGCGAACCACGGACCACACAGGCCGTGGGTCACCCTAAGGTCCATGGGTTGCACCTGTAACTTCTAAAAATCTGCAACGAGATTTGTTTATAGATACGGGGTGTTACATTATCTCCCCTTGAGAATATTCGTCCTCGAATGAAGACTAAACTAGTTGAAATTGAGGGAAAGAGCTACAACCCTACCACAAAAGAATTACGAAAATTGATTTCTGACTGAGCTAAGTTCCAAGAACATGCAGATACGTTGAAAATGCAAATACAAACTGAAGGAACATGATATTAAGACTGAAACTGCGCATAAATTACTCAGAAACAGAAGAAGAATTATTAACTCAAGTTGGAATGAAATCGGAAGAAAAGAGGTGAGGATAATTGGCCTTCATGGCTGCTTCTGCTTCCCAAGTAGCTCCCTGTACAGACTAACTCCTCCACAAAACCTTGACTGAAGCAATTTCCTTGTTTCTCAACCTTCGAACCTGACGATGAAGGATTTAAACTGGTACCTCTTCATAAGTGAGATTATCCTTCACAGCCACACTTTCTAAGGGTACAATAGATGTTGGATCGCCCACACACTTTTTCAATAACGAAATGTGAAAAATCAGATGCACTGCTCCTAGTTCTGTTGGCAACTCTAACTCATAAGCCACTTTACCAACCCTTTTCAAGATCTTGTAAGGGCCTACATATGTAGGACTGAGCTGAGCTTCCCTTTCTTGCCAAATCTCATCACCTCTTTCATAAGCGATACTTTCAGGAAAACCCAATCATCATCTTGGAACTCTAGTTCCTTTCTCCTTACATTTGCATATGACTTCTGGCGACTCTGGGCTGTCTTAAGTCTATCTCTAATGAGTTTCACTTTCTCCATAGCATCATAAACTGAATATGGCCCTATCAAGGCTGTTTTACCTACTTCAAGCCAACCAACTAGAGATCTACATCTACGCCCAAACAATGCCTCATAAGGGGCCATCTGGATGCTGGAATGGTAACTATTATTGTAGGCAAACTCTATAAGAGGAAGGTAATCATCCCAACTACCCTTGAAATCGATCACGCAAGCTCTCAACATGTCCTCTAAGGTTTGAATGGTACGCTCTGCCTGACCATCCGTCTGTGGATAAAATGTTGTGCTAAGGTTAACCTGAGTACCAAGACCTTTCTGAAATAACTTCCAGAAAGAGAGGTAACATGCAACCTGACTATCTCATTAATGTAAAGCTTGGCATAGTCCTTTGCCGAATCTGTAGTCTTGACCGCCAAAAAGCATGCAAACTTAGGGACTCTATCAACTATCACCCAAATGGAGTCATGTTGTCTGCGAGTACAAGTTAAACCTGTGATGAAGTCCATGTTGATCACTTCCCACTTCCAAGTAGGAATGTTGATCTCTTGAGTCATACCTCCTCGTTTTTTATGTTCTACCTTGACTTGCTGAAAATTGGGGCACTTAGCCACAAAATCTGCTATATCTCTTTTCATGCCATTCCACCAAAAGGCTTCTAGCAGATCACGGTACATCTTTGTGGGGCCTGGATGAATAGAATATCTGGAGTTATGGGCTTCTGCAAGAATCTGCTATCTTAACTCACCCACCTTAGGAACACATAATCGACCCTGATAGTGAAGCACAGCATCTGCCCCTTGGGAGAAAACCTCAACCCTCTGCTGATGGATTGCATCATTTAGTTAAAGCAATATCGGATCACTGTCTTGCTTTTCCTTAACCTCTACTATCAAAGAAGATTCTAACCCATTCTGAACTGTTACACCCCCATCTGATATGCTCATAAGATGAACTCCTAAGCGAGCAAGTATGTGAACATCCTTTGCTAGCTCCTTTCTTTCGTCCTCTACATGTGCCACACTACCCATCAATAGTCTGCTAAGAGCATCTGCTACTATATTGGCCTTACCAAGATGGTAATGCACACTTATATCATAGTCCTTGAGGAACTAAAGCCATCTCTTCTGGCAAAGATTCAACTCTTTCTAGGTGAACGTATATTGAAGGCTCTTATGATCTGTGAACACGTCTACATGAACACCATACAAGTAATGCCTTCAAATCTTAAGTGCAAACACCACTACTACAAGCTCGAGGTCATGAGTTGGATAGTTTTTCTAATGCACCTTAAGTTGTCTAGAAGCATAAGTTATAACCTTACCTCGATGCATCAACACACAACCTAGGCAGACTCTGGATGCATCATAATAAATCACATAACCATCTGAACTCTCTGGTAGAGTCAAAACAGGAGTTGTAGTCAACCTAGTTTTCAGTTCTACAAAGCTCTTCTCACAATCATCTGACTACTGAAACTTGACCTTTTTCTGAGTCAACTTAGTTAATAGAGAGGCTATGGATGAAAATCTTTCCATGAACCTTCTGTAACAACCCACTAGACCCAAGAAACTTCTAATATTTGTAGGAGAGGTAGGTCTAGGCCATTGTTTCACTACTTCTATTTTCTGAGAATCGACTGTGATCCCTTCGCTAGACACTATATGCCCAAGGAAAGCAACTAACTGCAACCAAAACTCACATTTGCTAAACATAGCAAATAACTGGTGATCTTTGAGAGTTTGCAGAAAAACCCTCAAATGATTCGCATGTTCTTCCTCATTCCTAGGTAAATAAGGATATCATCAATAAAGACGATAACGAACAAGTCAAAATACTGCTTGAACACTCTGTTCATCAAATCCATGAAAGTTGAGAGCATTAGTTATTCCAAATGACATAACTACAAATTCATAATGACCATATCGAGTTCTGAAGGCTATTTTTGGAATGTCACTGTCTTTGACTCTGAGCTGATGATAACCCGATTTGAGGTCTATCTTTGAGAAATGACTAGCACCCTGAAGTTGGCCAAACTAGTCATCAATCCTGGGGATGGGATACTTATTCTTGATGGTGACCTTTTTCACTACCTATAGTCAATGCACATTCTGAGTGAACCATTTTTCTTCTTCACGAACAACACTGGTGCATGATGCTTATCATAACCAATGACACAACTTCTGATTTGAGAGTCTACGATCATCGACAATATAGTAACCCAACCAAGGGTTGGGGTCGTGTCCCAAGGGAGTGGTAGTGAAAATAGTAGTTAAACTAGAATTTTATTCTAATTAGCTGTAGTTTAAGAAATTTGCGAATAAAAACAAAGTAAATTCAATGGGTGACACCAAAGTGTCAAATATCGATGGGGGTTTTGTCACAAGTTAGCTAAAACAACGAAAATAACAAAAAAATCAAGTATGGGGAGAAATTCTTGGGGTGTGACTGCAATACAAGTTAATATAAATCGTTGGGTTCATGCTTTCGATAGGAAATTTGCAACATAATAGTGACTAGGCTAAGCTTTAAATGGAAATAAGTTCTCTCTCAAACAACTTACCCCGTTTCAAATGGGTTTCTCTCGGACACCCATTTGCCGCATAAAGACCAGCCTACACCTTAACTGACTCACTCTCTTGATCTGAGTGTTAGGATATGGGACTAGGGCTCACCCTCTCGGGCTGAACCTCATGGCGACCCACTCCTTAGGCCATCAGTCTAGTGGTCTTGGTTTCGCAACCTTTATCTCGAGCAAGCCAAAAACACAGGGGTGGTTTTGTATTTGCAACTCCAAACCCATTAAATTAAACCACAATGACTAGGTGAAATCACCACTAAAATACATCTAACCTATCAGCAAGCAAAACTCAACAATAATCTTAACTTATATTGGCTAAATCACACCCCAAGAATGGGGGTTTTTAGCCACACATCAAGCAATAAGAAACTATACCTAGAATGATAGTGAAATCAAATGGGTATAATAAATTAAACCTTGATTTAAGCAAAGGAAGAAGAATAGAGAAGACCTACTTCCAATTAGGGGAAGATGAACTCCTTTCTTCAAGTCTCCCAAAAACCCTCTCCAAACTTGAGAGAAAAATACAAGTAAATTAATATTCTAAGAGTAAAAATTATAACAATGTTTGGATCTACTTAAAACTAATAAAGAGCTAGTATTTTATAGTTTTAGAAAATAGTGTTGTGGCGAATCGTTCGGCGAGGTAAGTGGGAATCGCCGATCGACTCGGCGATTCACCCATAGTCTGGTTCGTCGCCCTTCTGTGCTTGCCTACAACATCTTTACGTCCTGAACCATAGGGCGGTATATTTCTACTTTTCAGAACTAATCGGCGATACGCCGACTGCTCCTTTCATTGCCTTTTTGATCCTCTTCCTTCAAGGCTTCACGTACTGGAACAAAGGGCAAAGTATGTCCAGTCGGCGATTCGCCAAATGTTCTTGGCGATGATCAGGCTTCAGTTTCTTCATTCTCTTCAGCCTTTTTGTTCTTTTTTGCACCTAAGTGTCCATGATTCCATTAAAACTTCAAATACCTGAAACTTGAGAGTTTTCATCAGATATTGAGAGAAAATAAGCATTTGAGGACACTATTTTTATTAAAATAAAGCCCTAAATGAGTCCAATCTGAGGACTCATCAGCGCACCCCATGGAGAAATACTAGGTCTAATGAAGCCCTCATCTAGAAGGTCTTTCAACTACTCTTTAAATTTCGTAAGCTCAGTTGAAGCCATTCCATAAAGAGGAATAGAAATAGGTTGGGTATCTAGAAGGAGATCAATTCCAAAGTCGATTTCCCTTTCGAGAGGAACTCCAGGAAAATCGTATGGAAACACTTATGGGAACTCATTAACTACGGGAACTCATTAAGTCTACCATTTCTAACTGTACAAGGTCTGCTGAGGTTACTTTGTGGGAGACTGTGACAGGGAAATTTATGTATACTCGTCTAGATATAACTGGGTCACCAACTGGAGTAGAGACTGAGAAAGGTTCTGAAAGAGTTTCTGGACTGACATCGAATTTGACTACTATATAAGGAGTTATAAAGGAAAGAGTAGCCCCTGGATCTAACAATGCATAAACATCTAAGTCAAAGACTCGTAATGTACCAGTGACTACATCAGGAGAATCTTCCTGGTCCTGGCGAGCTTGGAGAGCATACAACCTATTTTGGCACTAGCCGTCACCTGTACTAGATGAATTACCCTGCTGAGTCGGGCGACCTGCTGGTGCTACATTAGTTATGGACTGAGATCTACCATTATTACCTCCTTGACCTTGCTTAGAAGGACAATTTTTCAACCTGTGACTAGACTGACCACACCCAAAGCATCCTTCCTTTCCTGCAAGACACTCGCCCGGATGGTTCTTACCACACTTTAGACAAGTTGGGTAGCTCTGATGCCTGAAATACTACCTTGAGTCTTAGAACCTGATGCCCTACCTTTCTGATCATTATGGAACTTGGAGGATGGAACACTAGCTAATGAAGGTGTTGGAGTTGAAGACTTTTGCTGAAACTGCGAGCGATTTCCACCACCCAATTTATGTTGAGAATATTCATAGTTGTCGGTCCTAGCCTTCTTATTCCCCTTGGCCTGTT
This sequence comes from Solanum pinnatisectum, assembly GCA_035578085.1. Classification (NCBI taxonomy): domain Eukaryota; kingdom Viridiplantae; phylum Streptophyta; class Magnoliopsida; order Solanales; family Solanaceae; genus Solanum; species Solanum pinnatisectum. The sequence continues at coordinate 30,077,338 of CM069082.1, read as the reverse complement.
CCCTAAGCTTATCACCCTCAACCTACTGATCATGAGTCATGAGCCTAGAGATGTTCATAGCTTCCAGCAACATAGCATTTCTACAATATGTTTTCATTAGATTGACTACCCAATACATGAACTTGTTCATTTGAGCCCTGGAATCGGCCACCGTGTGAGGAGCATACCTGGAGAATTGGGTGAACTTGAGTCCATACTCTTGAGCTGTTATAGAACCCTGCCTCAAATTCATAAACTCCTGAGGCTTTGCCTGCCTCAACTCTCTTGGGAAGAACCTGTCCAGAAAGGTCTCACTGAAGCATTCCCAAGTGATAGGAGTTGAATCTTTACACCTGTTCTCCTTCCACTAAGTGTACCAGATATGAGCAACATCCTTAAGCTGGTAAGATGCCAACTCAGGCATCACTCCAAAGATCTTCTTGACCTCATCAATGAAGATTTAGGGATCCTCACAAATTTGTGATCCTAAGAACTTAGACGGCATGAACTCTAGTTGCAGCTGACCCAACATTAGCATTTCTTGGAACTGTAACCTGTTGGTTGTTCTGGTTGGTCACACTCTGAGCCAACAACTAGATAGCATTTTGAAATTTAGTATTTAAAACTTCCTGATCTAGGACAAGAGGAGCTGTATTAGCATTGTGTGCATTAGTATTCCTTCGGATAGCTCTATGAGGAGGCATGATCTGAAAGCACAAAACATTGAGTTACAACGAGGAATCTGATCACACCTTACGCATGATAAGAGTAACAAAGAAATTGAAGTTTTTCCTAAAACAGTTTGCCGCCTCCTTCTCATTAGATGTGGTGCACTTCAAACCCATGAAAAGGACTCTACTTAGTGCGGCTTTTCAAACATCTTAGGACTCTTAAACCTAGTGCTCTAATACCAAGTTTGTCACGCCCAGAGGCTACCCCCTAGATGCGGACATGGGACCTAGGATCACGAGTGACCCCAAGCTAACCCAGCTGGCATAATCATAAGCATACTAAAGATAGACTGAAGCAATAAATACTGTGTGGAAGCTAAATCATATGAAAAACTGAAATGATGGGGAATACCCATATGTTAAATCTGAATGTAAGAAAACTGAGAGTTAGAATACAAATGAAAGGTCAATCTCTAAGACTAAAGTTGAAACTAACTATGTCGAAAATAAAGCCTCTACTGACTAGAAATGTTGGGACATGCCCTAACTAGATCTAGCAATACTAGAAATAAAACTAGAAACAAGAAATATAATCATGTCACTAGTCCTCGAAGAATGAGGACTCGCCACTGATGCTGCTAAACTGAAGATCGAGAATCGATCTATGCGTGATCTGACTACTGAGGACCTGAACCTACATCGCGAGAAGATGTAGCTTAGAGTATGCATCAGTACTTGAAAGGTACTGAGCATGTAGGATAGAATAAAGATGAATAATAACATAACTGAACAAGCAATAAAGCAATGATATAATCTTAACATAATAAGGATACTGGAGATACTGAACATGGCTATACTGAATGCAATGACCAATTTTATAACATGCTGAGACTGAATATTGAACTATATTGATAACATGGTCAATGCAATAGAATCTAATTGAACTGTAAGGGAGCTACTAATAACCGACATAAAACTACATGAGCTAAATGTGAAGTCCAATGTATACGCCCCATCGAGAGGACCCAATATACCATACCAAAGGTATAGAGGCATGCTGGCGTGATCACTAAAATGACTTACAACTTATGGGCACGTAGTTTTGGGACTTGAGGGTGACTGACCCTAGACCACTTGGTATTAAGCTTCCCATATGATTAAGTAACTAACATTTTACGACTAAAATATTGTACTACTAGATAGCTCAAAACTGACATGCAAACTGAGAATGTAATATTAATATGCTGATAATAATGCATTCGAAAACTGAGGCATGTTTATATATAACTAAATTAACTGGCCTAGCATGTGTCATTCATGAACTAAAAGAACTACATAGTTAGGGTTCTGAGTTTATGTATGAATCTAGGCAAAACAATACTACAACACGATAATATGATTTGGATCATTCTAATAGCTAAAAACCCAACAATTTTAACATTCAAGAAACCCTAGGTCTAGGTAACATTAAGGGAATCAAGATTCTGACTAAAATCTAGGGACCTAATAGGTGAAAGGAACCCACTAGTGAAATCCCACATACCTGGTGATGAATTCCACAGAGAAATCTTTCGTTTTTGGGGATGGAACTGATGGAACCTTGATACATTCTTGAACTAGGGTTCTTGACCTCTTTATCCTCTTATGCTCTAATTTTTCTAAGTTCTAATGAATGATCTGACATAAGTAAGTTCTTGTTATGTTTCTAGGCTAAAATTGACCAAAACAACGTAGTTTAGGGTTTAAACGATGTAGTATAAGGGTCCAAGGCATAAGTAAAAGACCGAAAGACCCCTGACTTAAGTGCTGTCGGGGTCACCGACGGACCCTCAATTGGCTGACGGTCCGTGCTGGTCAACCGTCAATCGCAACTGGAGGCTGAATTTTTAGGGGTCTGATCCACGAATGCGAACCACAGTCCGTGACTTGACCTAAGGTCCGTGGGTCCGGCCGTGGGTCAACACTTCATCAAATTTTTGGGTCTAAGTCTAGGGAGGATTGTAGATGCGAACCACAGACCACCAGCATCAGTCGTGGGTCAGCCTACGATCCGTAGGTGGCAATCATGGGTTGCACCTGTAACTTCTAAAAATCTGCAACGAGGTATGTTTTCGGATATGGGGTGTTACACAACCAATAGCAACTATAAGCCACAACATAATATCCTTTAATGATCTAATTGTCATGCAATAAACCAATTCATCTCCAAATTATGAAAAAGAAGCTCCAAACTAGTCACTTGACTACAATACAAAGGACTAATCATGAGTTAAATCAAAGGAAAGATAAATGGAGCAACTCTAAGAGTTTTTAAAGAAACTAAATGAACCATAGCAAATCACCTAGTTCTCTTGCCACACGAAGCAATGCGGGCCTCACAAGATGCTACCAAATCACACTCTCTAGTTAATGAAATCATCTTCAATACCACCTGAGTTCTCTGTAAAAATAATTAGCGATGAGTGAGACGTTATCTCAGTGTGTAATAACACGTAACCACCACAGTTTTAATCAGGGACAAGTCAGAAAAGATGTTAGTATAATAATCAAAATGATATAATAATGACCTTTCAGAAACAACAACAATATTCAATCTTATTGTAACACCCCAGCTCCTAGTAGGCTAGACTAGGGCTAAGTGTGTGGGGTTAACAAGTCTTGGTTAAGGGCAAGAGCCTATGGGGCCTAATATTGACTAAGGAAAACATTTCCTCCCCATGACAAATCGGTGAGGGGCAGCATGGTCGCCCAAGTGACTTGGCAAATCGCCAAAAGTCACTTAGGGTCGCCTAGTGGACTGTCCCAATGACCTAGCTACTGGAAATTTAGGCGAGTTAAGGCGGGGCTCTCCAACCCACTTGGCGCATCGCCTGAGGGTCCTTCCCATTGCTTAGTAGGCTGCCTCCTTAGGGAGGCATTCTAGAAATTTTTGCTGACCAAGGGTCCACTCGGCAAGTCACCTAGTGCCCTTGGCAAACCAAATCGTGCAAGGTGAGTAGTTTTAAGTTAGAACTTTAGGGGTCTTTAGTTATTCTTCTTAAATTGATCCTACTATGTTTTAATCTTTCCCTAGTAAGTATAAGCTTTTTAGACTCAAATTTTCCCCAATTAAGTCACTTTCATAGAATCAAAAAGAAAACCCAAAACTTCATCTTCTCCAAAAGAATCTCTCTCTAGAACTCAACGAAGAAGAAGAGTAAAATTGGAACTAGGGCTTGAAGAATCTAGGCTATTTCACTCAATTTCTTTGAAGAATCATTACTAAGGTATGGTAGTCCTTCATCCATGGATAGTTTCCATCCATGGAGTCCCTCCACATTCAATTTCTAAATTAGTGATTTCCCCAAAAGTTAGGGTTTGACTTCAATCTTATGGGTTCTTTCTAAAAACATTTTAAATGGTTGATTTATGATGGATTATGATTGAATTGATAAATTATTGTTGATTTATGATGAATTTCCCCCAAGAACCATGAAACCCCATGTTTCCCAATTCATGCCTTTGTGATGTGGGTGACTTGATGAAGAAAGAATACTATGAGTTTGTGCTTATAGTAATTTAGTTAATTGAAGCATGTTATTATCCATATCTAATGTTTTAAATCTAGATATATTGGATGGAATGTGATCCTTGACCCAAGAAAGCTAAGACATGAGAATTATACATAATTGTAGACTCATTGTACATGCTTTGTAAACATGATTATACTCTAGTTGTTGTGTTGATTGAAAGTTCATTCTCATAAACACATAATGAACATGATGTGAAATTTTTTCTCACACTATGATGATTCTAAGGTTGAAAGTCCATCCTCACCTATTGAATCTACGAGCTATTTTATGAATTGTGTTGGATGGAGGGTTAAGACACTCCTTCATGCATGTAGATTTCAATTCAAGACTAAACATGTAATTGTGGGAAGTAATGTTTAGCACCGAGTGGATATTGAAATTAAGATAGAGTCTCTCCCGTTATGAAAGGCCGGGTCTCTAAGGGTAATCTTATGAGATGGAAGCTCCCCCGATAAGTAAGATTGGGGTTTCTAGTAACAATATCCTTATCCCTTAAATATGTGCCCTCATAGGTCTTTAGCTAGTGGATCGACCTAAAAGATAATACATTTAGCTCTACCTTAGGCAAGTAGGACACCTCTTTTCGGTGTGGGGCATGACACCAGATTCCATGTTAAGCTCACATGGTGTATGTCGATTGAGGCATATTCCCAAAGTAATCAAGAAGATGAATTATTAACTATGATTTATCAAGAAGCTTTACTTAGCATGGGTAGGATTATGGGATCTTACTTATGCATGGCACAAGTAGACTTTGAGGGTGTTCATAGTATGTTTCCATTATGTTGAGATGACATGTAAATATTGAATATGCTCATGGCTTATGCTTCTACATTAATTTTCATGATGATTCTCGAACTTGATAAAGTGCATTCTCTTCAACTAAAATGTCCCTTTTTAGAATATTTTCATGGTTTAGTGCATGACTATCATACTTAGTGCAATCTTTGTACTAACCCATATTACTTTACATTTTCTCCAAAGTGTAGGGTTCGGTTCTTAAGGTGATTTGCTCTTGATTCAAGCTTGGATTGACTATTCTCCTTACTTGTGGTGAGTCCTCATGATTCGAGGACGAGACTTTTCATTTGGAGTTTCTTTTTATTACGTTCTCTTTTCAGATTATGTTGTTGGAGTTGTGGCCCTATTTTGACTCATGAATTATAATAGATGGCTAAATGAGACAAGTTAGACTTCAGCATTCCTTTTTATAAAGACTTTTGGACATAAATGTGTTTTTATTCTTTATCGTTCCATTACTTTATGTCATGATATGCTAAGTGGCTTACATGGAGCCTTTCGGGGTTTTATGTGCCTTGTTACGTTTAGGGGGTACCCTTGGGTGGTGACATTTATTTGCCTCGTAGAAGCGAAATCAAGGTAAATACTTAATAGTAAACTCAAAAAAATATTTCAATATCAAATCTTATAGCTGGGAGGTTTCTAAGGATGAATCATGTAATCAGTATGGCCTTCTCTTTAAGAAGTAACCAGTAACAGTGAACTCCTCAAAAAGGAGTTAAATATTCATACAAGTAGATCCCTACTTGAGGGATATCGGTAACAGTATGCTAGTTCTACCTTCCCACTAGCAAGGGCTTTATCGGTAATCTGTAACTACAAGGTGCCCCAAGTCTAACGATCTCGCTGTTAGCTATGGGATTCATCAAGGTCTACTTTCATTTATACTTTTCTTGTAATTTGTAGAAGCATTTCAAAATCGAACCGAACATTTAAATCTTATCAAATCATACTATTTCAAAGTTTAACAATCACATGTCAAAATACCATTTATCAAATAAGTGTAAAGCTCTTCCAATAACGGTAATCATATCTTATAAAAATGAAATCATCTCAAATAATCAAGTAAAAGACTTGTCCCACATGCAAGTTCAAAACATTCAGTAACACATTTACTTTATAAACCGTGTAAAAATCATAAAATTTATGAAATTCAAATTGCAGTAAGATTACTACTCACTGTACTTGTGCTGAAATACCAAGATCGCCACTCGAGTAATCCATATGAATCCCTTTGGTCAATCTATAATCACATTCATATCAATTTCGTGTTATATTCTTCATTCAAGGTAATTCATACTACATTAAAAACCCAGCCCTAGAGGTTTGATGGATAATTCGAAATCTATCCAAGCACCTAATTAGTGCTTTAATCACATAAAATAGCCTCTTCTTGATTAATTCTCATTGTAAAAAGATCAACCTAACCTTACTGCCCAATTACTCTTACTGCATATAAGCCAAATACCAAAGTTTATAGTTCAAATCATTGACTATATTCATTTGGTTCACATGAATTTAATAAATTTCCTCTATTTCTTCTAAACCCATGTTCCTCAACTTCCCAATCCCTAATCTTATCGTCATGGAATATACAAATTCAACCTTTAAACTAAGTTAAGAAACTTACCTATACAAATTCAACCTTTAAACTAAGTTAAGAAACTTATCTCCTCCTCCTCCTCCTCCTCCTTAATCTTCTTCAACTTCTCTGTTTAGTTTGAGAACTAAGACTTTCAATTTTAATTTATTTTTCTCCTTAGTTCATTCGCTCACTGCAGAACAAGAAGAGGTCTTCATTTTTTTTTCTTCGCTGAAAATTGCAGCAGTTGTGGCTACCTAGGGCTTTTATTCCAATCTCTCTCTTCTTTTTCTTTTAAAAAATAACTAATGGCGTAATTGCCCTTAACTTAAATTATAGGGTATTACATTCTCCCTACCTTAAGAAATTTAATCCCCGAATTTAAACAAGTGTGTACCTATAGGCTGAAACAAGTGAGGATACTTGACTCGCATATCATTTTCCAACTCTCAAATAGCTTCTTCAATGGTCTGGTTTCTCCATAAGACTTTCATGGACATAATTTCTCTTGACCTTAACTTTCCTACTTGTTTGTCAACAATAGTTACAGGTTCCTCTTCATATGTTAAGTTCTTATCAATTTGTATAGTCGGTGTTTCAATTACATTAGATGAGTCTGAGATACATTTTCTTCGTAGACATAGAACATTGGATAGGTAAAATACATTTCAAGGGAAGTTCCAACTGATACAACACGGTCCAGAAATATTATATGACCTTACATATCTCGAGCTCAATTTATCTTCTTCTTTTTTCTGTTGAATTACTTCATGCCTTTTATGGAGAGATTCCAAGGAAAATTTGGTCCCCAACTATTTACTCTTAATATCCTTTTGTGTGTATAAAATTTTCATCCTTTTGAACTATAAGTAACTTTAGTCTGATTAGTTGAACCTTGTACATTACCAAGCTTGATCCCAAATCCTAATACATTATCCTCATCAACTTTGAACTATTTGGTAGGAAAACAACATCACATAATATACATGACTTCATATAGAGTCTTCTAAGAGGTTGACTGGAAGTCATTATTGTAGGAGAATTCCGCCAAAGGTAAGTAAAAGTCTCAATAACATTTTTAAATTTTGAAAACAAGCTCATAATATATTCTCCAAGATTTGTACATCACGTTTAAAATGCCCAACTGTCTATGGATGAAGTGAACTACTAAGATTGATTTGTGTACCCAATGTTCCTTGAACTCAAAAGCGTAAAGTAAACAATGATGTTGTAACACATCGTAAACTAGTAGACTACACTAGGGCTAAGTGTGAGGGTTAGAGCCAAGGAAGAGGGGAAGAGCAAAGGAAGAGGAGTAGGGCAGTCCACTCTTACATGGACACTGCCTCACCTTCCATGAATACCACCATGGCTTATGGTGCGGACCACCGCTCGTGGTATGGATCATGGTGGGCTAGGCAGTGGCTAAACAAAAACTGCCCCAAACAGCCCCCTCCACATGAGCCACTTCACGGCTCATGGTGATGACCACAGCTCGTGGAAAGGCTCATGGTGGTGCCTTAGATTTTTAGGGGTTACATGAAGGTTTGCTAGCTACTGTATCATGACCACGAGAGGCATCACGGCTTGTGGTAGGCACCACAACTCGTGGAGCTTCACGTGAAGGGCTTTTCACTAGACTTAAAGTTTAGGGTAAACTTCAAATGATGATATATCTTAGCTCAAAACGAATTAGGCGAGCCATTACCTATCCAATTAAATTTTTCTGATTCCTCTTTCCAATGCCATCAAGTTTTCCCAATTTGCATCTCGAAGTAAAAAGTTATGCCCAAAATAGTGAAGCACTGTCTGGCAGAAAATTCTTCACGACCCGTTTGACGGGCCGTGGTGATGATGACGGTTCGTGAAGGCGTCCTTCATGCCATTTCGACAGTTAACAGTCAGGTAACTTCTCGGGTCTTTTCCCAATTGTTTTAACTAAAAGTTATGTCATTTTTCCCAAGCCTAGGACCCATATTTAAGTTATTTTAACCACAAAACTCACCCAATTAAGTCATTTATTCCAAAACCCCAAAGTTCATTGTCACGCCTCGAGCATACACCCTGGACATGGCTGGGACTCGAGAACCATTGATGGCCACAAGCGAACCCTTAGCCTGGCTTACTTACTCAGCGGAAGACTATATGCATATTTAAAAGCAATGTACTCACTTGAATAATATCATAACTTAGAATATTTAAAAGTCAACATTCAACTTGGCCAAAATGGAAACCTCAAGTCTCAAAAACATAAGCCAATAATAAAGTAGTGACAAATGAATTTAACTAACTGATTGTCTGTCTATGAAGCCTCAAAACAACTGAGATGGATGTCGGGATAGGCCCATGACATCCTAATGACTAATAATAAAATTGAAAGCTATAAAATGAGTCCTCTGAAATGCAAGAAGGCTCACCAACAGACTCTGAACCGCTCACTGGATCACTGATGCGCTGGATGCCAATCCTAGTTACCTTTGTCTGCATCATAATAAGATGCAGGCCAACTGGCATCAATACATTGAATGTACGAGTATGTGAGTTGGAATGCAAAACACAACATAGGCTTGAAAGAAATCTAAAGAACTTACCTGGCTCAACTCAACTCAACATAACTGAACTCATTTCAATATAAAGAAGTTTAAAACAAGTGCAATATAAAGAAAAGTTGTTTAAAACATGATGTCAACTCTGTTTGTACACAAAGATACACTATAACTCTGAAAATGTATGTAAAAATACAATAACCTATTTATATAAGAATACAATTACTTCTGTGGGAGTTTCTCTCATCGACAACCATCACGTAAGAGCTATTGTGATAATACAACATTTTGCCTCACACTTCCAGGGCCGTCCTATACATTGCCAAGAGTATAGAACCTAAACTACTAAGTGGATCCCTAGTCTATGCTAAAAAGTACTAAAGGAATCATCTAAAAGGTATGACCCTTGTCTACCCAACAATTTACTCTTAATATCCTTTTGTGTGTATAAAATTTTCATCCTTATGAACTATGAGTCACTTCAGTCTGATTAGTTGAACCTTGTACATTACCAAGCTTGATCCCAAATCCTAATACATTACCCTCATCAACTTTGAACTATTTGGTAGGAAAACAACATCACATAATATACACGGCTTCATATAGAGTATTCTGAGAGGTTGACTGGAAGTCATTATTGTAGGAGAATTCCGCCAAAGGTAAGTAAAAGTCTCAATAACATTTTTAAATTTTGAAAACAAGATCAAAATATATTCTCCAAGATTTGTAGATAACGTTCGAAATGCCCAACTATCTACGAATGAAGTACAATACTAAGATTTATTTGTGTACCCAATGTTCCTTGAAAAGCTTCTCAAAAGCATAAAGTAAACAATGATGTTGTAACACCTCGAAAACTAGTAGGCTAAACTAGGGCTAAGTGTGAGGGTTAGAGCCAAGGAAGAGGGCAAGAACCAAGGAAGAGGAGTAGGGCAATCCACTCTTACATGGACATTGCCTCACCTTCCATGACCACCAACACGGCTCGTGTTGAAGACCGCGGCTCATGGTATGGATCATGGTGGGCTAGGCAGTGGCTAAACAAAGACTGCCCAAAACAGCCCCCTCTACACGAGCCACTTCACGGCTCGTAATGATAACCACGGTTCGTGGGAAGGCTCGTGGTGGTGCCTTAGATTTTTAGAGGTTAAGGGAGTCCTCTGGAATGCAAGGAGGCTCACCAATAGACTCTGAAATGCTCACTGGATCAACGATGTGCTAGATGCCGATCCTAGTTACCTGTGTCTGCATCATAATAAGATGCAGGCAACCTAGCATCAATACATTGAATGTACGAGTATGCCACTTGGAATGCTAAACACAACATAGGCTTGAAAGGAATCTGAAGAACTTACCTGGCTCAACTCAACTCAACATAACTGAACTCATTTCAATATAAAGCAGTTTAAAACAAGTGCAATATAAAGAAAAGTTGTTTAAAGCATGATGTCAACTCTGTCTGTATGCAAAGATACACTATAACTCTAAAAATGTATGTAAAAATATAATAACCTGTGTATATAAGAATACAATTACTTCTTTGAGAGTTTCTCTAACCGACAACCATCACGTAAGAGTTATTATGATGATACAACATTTTGCTTCACGCTGCCACGGCCGTCCTATAACTTGCCAAGGGTATAGAACCTGAACTACTAAGTGGATCCACTAGTCTATACTAAAAAGCACTAAAGGAATCATCTAAAAAGGATGACCCTTTTCTACCCATGATGGCTACATGGTTTATGGGGGCTGTGAGTTGTCTGAACTCTCCCCCATATCGGTGCTCAATACTACTCCTAAAAATAATATAATATTAGCTCTTAAATTTAAAAACATACTTCTTCTGTGATTTGAGATTAGTGCTCAAAAAACTTAGCTCAAATGCTATCTTGGAAATTAAAGTTTCCCCTCTTGCTTCAATTAAAAAGCGATTACTCTTTTCTGAAAACTAGCCTGAAGGCTCTTTGGAAATCAAAGTTTCTTTTCTTGTTTAAATGAACTTCAAGCTTTACTCTTCACTTTTTACTCAACTTGAACTTTAAGTCTTAAAACAAAGTTAAAACATTTTGAAAAAGACTTTTGGAAAAGCCTAAGAACTTCTCTTGACTTTGACCTTAACTGCTCTTGACTTGACTCTTAAATGGTCCTTGAATTGAATAATGGATTCAAGGATTGTGATTTGTGATTGAAAAGATCTCATGATGTTTAGGAATGATTTTAGATAGTTAAACATGAGAAAATGATCAAAAATCGATTCTGGGGAGCCGCTCCGCGATGCGGAGATTATTTAAAATATTAGGTCACGAATTTAATTTTTAGGAAGAATGCTCCATGTCCGCTCCGCGATGTGAAATAACTTTTCCCAAATTTGGGGACTAGCACCGCGACGCGAAGAAACTGTCAATTTCAACTGACAAAATTTCTTCTTCATTTTCCAGCTCTAAACCCTCTAAAATCCATTGGTTCTTTCCCCAAACACATAGAATTGTATATACCCTCAATATACATCAGATTCTACTCGAAAACACAACTGAAAAACGTGAATCAATCTCAAGCAACTTTAACAGGACAACCCACATGGATTCAAACGAACTTGATCAAGAATTATAGGGATTTACTTTCCAATCAATATACTTTGCTGAAATTGAATCAAGTTTGGCGCGTGGGTGAACTAACCCAACACTATGTGATCTCACATACCTTGTCGGGACCACCCCCGATAAAATCCACAAGCTAATCTCGACGAATCTTGAACGTTCTTTTCTTTTCTCCTTTCTCCAAGCCCTAGCTTGAAATTCACTTTTCTAAAACTGAATAAAATCAGACTTTACCCCAATTAAACTCCTAAAAACGAATTAGAATAATTAGGTAGGGAACAGACTAAATTACTCTTCCAAAATTCGGATTTGGACTTTCCTAATTCCAACAACCCAACTTTCAAAGGGCATAACTCACTCATACGAACTCAGAATCACGCAAACTCAGCGGCGTTAGAAAGATCATTCCAATATCTTTCCTACCATATCTAGAAGTACCTCTAAATCATCCTATGCTATAAGTTATGGCCATTTGAAGTTTGCCAAAACTCAACTTTTCCTAATTTAAACAAATTTCCAGATTTTCATTATTTCCAGAAATATCTATTTCCAGCTCTTAGCTTCTTCCTAGCTATTTCAAATTGCGAGATGTTACAATATCTCCCCCTTGGGAACATTCATCCTCAAATGAGATTATTCTTACTAGGCTAAGGTGTAACATCAAGTTCAAACACCCAACAAGCAAATGCAAACAAACAACATGCTCACTCATAATTTTAAAGAGTACTAAGAAGAGAATTAGTACCTTGGTCTGCACTTTCTCCAGATTCAAAGAGATGTGGATATCTCTTCTTCATGTCCTCTTCAGCTTCCTAAGTAGCTTCCTCAACAAATTGGTTCCTCCAAAGGACTTTGACTGATGTTATTTCTTTTGTTCTCAACTTGCGAACTTGGCGATCTAGAATCTGAACAAGAATCTCCTCATAAGATAAGCTATCCTTGATCCCAATATTTTAGTTGGTATGATCAATGAAGAATCGCCCATGCACTTCTTCAACATGGAGATATAAAACACCGGATGGACCGCGGCTAACTCTTGTGGTAGCTCCAACTCATAAACTACATTGTCAATCCTCTTGGATATACGATAAGGTCCAATATACCGAGGACTAAGCTTCCCCTTCTTACCAAACCTCATAACACCCTTCATATGTGAAACTTTTAGATATACCCAATCATCTACTTCGAACTCTAACACCCTTCTATTAATATCAGTGTAGGATATCTAACGACTCTGCACCGTTTTCAACCTCTCTTGAATCAATTTCACCTTCTCCATAGCTTGATGAACTAGATTTGGTCCTATCAACCCTACTTCACCAACTTCAAACCATCCAATAGGAGATCTGCATCTTCTCCCATAAAAATCTTCATAAGGAGCCATTTGGATGCTCGAGTGGTAGGTGATCATCCCAATTACCTTTGAAATCGATAATGCACGCCCTCAACATATCCCCTAAGGTCTAAATAGTGCACTCTACTTGCCCATCTGTCTGAGGATGAAATGCGGTACTTAAGTTCACCTTTGAACCCAAACATTTTTGGAATGAGTTCCAAAACTGTGCAGTAAATTGCGCACCTCTGTTTGAAATAATGGAGACCGAAACCTCATAAAGTCTTACCACCTCCTGAATATATAACCTGGCATAATCCTCTGCTGAATGGGTGGTCTTTACCGGCATAAAGTGGGCTAATTTTGTCATTATGTCGACAATCACCCAAATAGAATCATGCTGCCTGCGAGACTTTGGTAAACCTGTGATGAAGTTCATATTAATCATCTCCCACTTCCATTTTGGAAGTTCTATATTCTGAGCCAAACCACCGGGCCTTTGGTGATCTACTTTAACTTGTTGGCAATTTGGGCACATAGAAACAAATTCTATAATGCCCTTCTTCATAGTATTCCACCGATACACCTCTCTCAAATAACGACACATCTTTGTGAAACCTGGATGAATGGAATATCTAGATCTATGAGCTTCCTCCATGATCCTCTCTTGGAGTCCATCCACCATTGGTACACACAACCTATCTTGATTCCTCAATACACCATCTCCCCCTTATTCAAAAGCCACTACTTTCTGCTTATGAACATTTGCCTTCAATTCAAGCAAAATAGGGTATCGGTCTTGCTTGCCTTTTACTTTTGACACTAATGATGATTCAGCCCCATTCATCACCACTACTCCTCCTTCTATGGAATCCATAAGTATGACTCCCAAGCGTGCAAGTCTATGCACATCTTTAGCTAGCTCTCACTTCTCTTCCTCAACATGGGCGGTACTACCCATAGACATCCTGCTTAAGGCATCGCAACAACATTAGCCTTACCTGGGTGGTAAAAAATACTTATGTCATAATTCTTGAGTAATTCTAACCATCTCCTCTGTCTGAGATTGAGCTCTTTCTGAGTAAACACATACTGAAGGCTCTTGTAATTGGGGAACATATCCACATGAACACCATAAAGATAATGGCGTCATATTTTCAAAGCAAATACTACAACAGCCAATTCTAAATAATGAGTTGGGTAGTTCTTCTCATGAACTTTTAACTGTCTGGAGGCATAAGTTATAACCTTGTCATTCTGCATTAATACACAACCCAAACCAACTCTAGATGCATCACAATACACCACAAAGCCTTGCGTACCTTCTGGTAAGGTCAATACTGGGGTAGTAGTTAACCTCTTTTTCAATTCTTGAAAGCTTTTCTCACAAGCTTTAGATCATTGAAACTTAACTGGCTTCTAAGTCAATTTGGTCAAAGGGGACGAAATGGACGAGAACCCTTCTACAAACCTTCTATAATAGCCAGCCAAACCCAAGAAACTCCTAATATTAGTTGGAGATATGGGTCTAGGCCAATTCTACACTACCTCAATTTTCTGAGTATTAACTTTAATTCCCTCTCCAGACATAACATGGCCTAAGAACGCCATAGATTCAAGCCAAAACTCACATTGAGAGAACTTAGCATATAACTCCTTATCTTTCAAAGTCTAAAGAACTATTCTTCGATGACTAGCATGATCTTCTTCATTCCTTGAATAGATTAGTATGTCATCAATGAAGACAATAACAAACATATCTAAATATGGTTTGAAGACTCTATTCATAAGGTCCATGAATGCTGCTTGCGCATTGGTCAAACCAAAGGACATGACGAAAAACTCATAATGACCATAACGGGTCCTGAATGTTGTTTTTGAATATCACATTCCCTTACTCTTAACTGATGGTAGCCAGATATGAGGTCTATCTTAGAGAAACAGGTGACACCCTGAATTTGATCAAATAAATCATCAATCCTTGGGAGAGGATATTTGTTCTTGATGGTACCCTTGTTCAATTGGCAGTAATCTATACACATCCTAAGGGAACCATCTTTCTTTCTCATAAACAAGACAGGAGCGCCCCAGGGTGAGACACTTGGTCGAATAAAGCCCTTATCTAAAAGATCCTTTAACTAATTTTTAAGCTCTTTCAACTCTACTAGTGCCATTCTATATGGCCGAATAGATATAGGACGAGTATCTGGAAGAAGGTCTATACCGAAGTCTATCTCTCTTTCAGGAGGGACTACGAGGAGATCATCTGGAAAGACTTCTAGAAACTCTCTTACTACTGAAACTGACTGAATAGGAGGTATCTCAACACTAGAGTCATTAACTTAGACTAAGTGATAGACACACCCCTTAGAAACCAACTTCCTTGCATTAAGGTACGAAATGAAACGACCCTTAGGCACTGCTGAACTGCTTTTCCACTCTAAGACTGGCTCATTTGGAAATTGAAATTTGACAACTCGAGTCCTATAATCAACTGAGGCATAACAGGCATGAAGCCAGTCCTTACCAAGAATGATATCAAAATCTACCATGTCTAACTCAATTAAATCAGTCATGGTACTCTTGTGATTGACGAAAACAGAACAATCATAATAGACTCTCTCTGCTAGAATAGACTCACCAACAGGTGTAGAAACACTGAATGGTTCACTAAGTTACTCAGGAATAACATTAAAATTCATAGCAACATACGGAGTTACAAAAGATAAACTCACTCCTAGGTCTAGCAAAGCATAAACAGTAAAGTCAAAGAATTGGATAATACCAGTGACAACATCTGGCGAATCCTCTTGCTCTTGGTGACTATTGATAGCATACAAGCGGTTTGTTCCTCCGCTAGTACCTGAAGTAGCCCCTCTAGGTGCAACTCTGTCTGGTGGAGCAATTGAAGAAGACTGGGCTCTATTTCCCTATTACCATTTCCCTGCTTGTTCTTTAGACATTCTCGCATGAAATGCCCATTTTGACCACTTGAAACAACCAGTGAAGCCCTCACGTCATGTACTTGAGTGGTCCTACCACACTTAATGCAAGCAGGAGGCTTACTACCTCCTTGCGCCATGCTACCCTGAGAATAAGCAGGCTTAGCTCTGAAATTCTGACTATTGTACTCACCTTTGTTCTTAGGTGCAGGTGTACTAGCAGATGATGGAGCAGGTCCCTTATGTTTTTGTTTGAAAGATGACCGGTTGGCATTACTCTTCTGCTGCCCAGACTCATTCCCTGTCTTGGCTCTCTTGTTCTTAACTCTTCTCTATCCTTTAGCTTCTCTTCCTCAACCTGCTGAACATATACCATTAACCTCGATATATCCATGTCCCCAATTAGCATTGTAGCCCTACCTTCCTTACTCGACAGACGAGACAGCCCAGCAACAAACAAGTTCATTCTACTCCTCATGTCTGCAACCATCTCCGGAGCATAACGGGACAGTTGGGTGAACTTCAACCCATACTCATGAACACTCAAAGAATATTGCTTAAGTGTGAGGAATTCTCATACCTTAGACTCTTTTAGTTCTAGGGGAAAGAAACGCCCCAAGAAAGTCTTCTCAAAATAGGCCCAACTCGCAGGTGGTGCATTCTCAACTCTACCCTCTTTCCACTGATCAAACCAAGTCCTAGCAACATTATTCAGTTGATATGTAGCTAGTTCAACTCGCTCAGCATCAGCAACATGCATAACCTCAAATACCTTCTTCAATTCTTCAATAAAATTCTCCAGATCCTCTACAGTGCTAGAACCCGTGAAATTTGGAGGATTCATCCTTAAGAACTCGTGAATCCTCGAAGTGTCAACCTCATTCTATCTAGATCCTCTTTGCTACCTAACCTGGTTAGTCACAGTCTCGCTTAGCATTCAGATTGCTTCCCAAAATTCAGCATTGGTGACTTCCCATTGAGGTTGCACTTCAGGTGCATTTGGTAACTCTTGCTCCTCAACATTACGCCTAGCAGGACGACCTCTGATAGCTCTTCGTGGAGGCATGATTATCTAAAAACACGCACAAGAATGAATTAGAAGAAACTTTTTAGAGATCAAACTCCAACGCACGAAATGAGTGTGAAAGAAGTGAGAAATTTTTCTAAGTGTTGCAGCCTCCTAATTATAGATATGGCACGCTTCACACCGATAACTAGGACTCTACAGACATGGCTTCATAGACTCCCTAGGACTCTTGAACTCTGGGCTCTGATACCAAGTTTGTCACGCCCCGAGCATACACCCTAAACGTGGCATGCACTCGAGAACCATTGTTGGCCCCAAGCGAACCCTTGGCCTAGCGTACTTACTCGGCGGAAGACTATATGCATATTTATAATGATCAAAAGCACTATACACACTTGAATAATATCATAACTTAGAATGTTTACAAGTCAACATTCAACTTAGCCAAAATGACAACCTCAAGTCTGAAAAACATAAGCCAATAATAAAGTAGTGGCAAATGAATTTAACTAACTAATTGTCTGTATATAAAGCCTCTAAACAACTGAGATGGATGTCGGGACAGGCCCACGATATCCTAGTGACTAACAATAAAACTGAAAGCTATAAAAGGAGTCCTCCAAAATGCAAGGAGGCTCACCAACAGACTCTAAACTGCTCACTGGATCAACAATGCGCTGGATGCCGATCCTAGTTACCTGTGTCTACATCATAATAAGATGCAGGCCAACTGACATTAGTACATTGAATGTACGAGTATGCGAGTTGGAATGCTAAACACAAACATAGGCTTGAAAAGAATTTGAAGAACTTACCCGGCTCAATTCAACTCAATATAACAGAACTCATTTCGACATAAAGCAATTTAAAACAAGTGCAATATAAAGAAAAGTTGCTTAAAACGTTATGTCAACTCTGTGTGTATGCAAAGATAAACCATAGCTGTGAAAATGTATGTAAAAATACAATAACTTGTGTATATAAGAATACAATTACTTATGTGAGAGTTTCTCTAACCGACAACCATCACATAAGAGCTACTGTGATGATACAGCATTTTGCCTCACACTACCAATGCCGTCCTATAGCTTGCCGAGGGTATAGACCCTGAACTACTAAGTGGATCCACTAGTCTATGCTAAAAATAACTAAAGGCATCATCTAAAAAGTCTAGCCTTTTTCTACCCATGATGGCTATATGGTTTATGGGGGTTGTGAGTTGTCTAAACTCTCCCCCATGTCAGTGCTCAATACTACACCCAAAAATAATATAATATTAGCTCTTATGTTTAAAAGCATACTTCTTCTGTGATTTGAGATTAGTGCTCAAAAAACATAGCTCAAAGGCTATCTTGGAAATCAAAGTTTCCCCTCTTGCTTCATTTAGAAAGCGATTACTCTTTTCTGAAAACTAGCCTAAAGGCTCTTTGGAAATCGAAGTTTTCTTTCTTGTTTAAATGTGAAAACATTTTAAACCCTTTGGGAATACATAGTCCCCATATACTTTCGAACTAATGAACTTCAAGCTTTACTCTTTACTATTTACTCAACTTGAACTTTAAGTCTTAAAACAAAATTAAAACATTTGGAAAAAGACTTTTGGAAAACCCTAAGAACTTCTCTTGATTTTGACCTTAACTGGTCCTTGAATTGAATTATGGATTCAAGGATTATGATTTGTGATTGGAAAGATCTCACGATGTTTAGCAATAATTTTAGATATCTAAACATGAGAAAATGATCAAAAATTGATTCTGGGGAGCTGCTCCGCGACGCGGAGGTGATTTAAAATCTTAGGTAGTGAATTAACTTTATAGGCAGAACACTCCGTGTCCGCTCCGCGACGCAAAATAACTTTTCCCAAATTTGGGGACTAGCTCCGCGACACGGAGACACTATCAAATTTCGACCGACGAAATATCTTCTTCATTTTCCAGCTCTAAGCCCTCTAAACTCCATTGGTTCTTTCCCCAAACACTTAGAATCATCTATACCCTCAATATACATCAGATTCTACTCAAAAACACAACTAGAAAACGTAAATCAATCTCAAGCAACTTCAACAAGACAACCCACAAGGATTCAAACGAACTTTATCAAGAATTCTAGGGATTTACATTCAAATCAATATACTTTGCTGAAATTGAATCAAGTTTGGCACGTGGGTGAAATAACTCATCGCTATGTGATCTCACATACCATGGAAGGATTACCCCCGATGAAATCCACAAGCTAATCTCGATGAATCTTGAACGAATCTTGAACGTTCTTCTCTTTTCTTCTCTTTTCTCCTTTCTCCAAGCCCTAGAATGAAATTCACTTTTCTAAGATTGACTAAAATCAGGCTTTACCCCAATTAAACTCCTAAAAATGAATTAGAATAATTAGGTAGGGAAAAGACTAAATTACTCTTCCACAATTCGGATTTGGACTTTCCTAATTCCAACAGCCCAACTTCCAAAGGGCATAACTCACTCATACAAACTCAAAATCATGTAAACTCAGCGGCATTTGAAATATCATTCAAAGATCTTTCCTACCATATCTGGAAGTACCTCTAACTCATCTTGAGCTAGAAGTTATGGCCGTTTGAAGTTGGCCAAAACTCAACTTTTCCTAACTTAAACAAATTTCCAGATTTTAATTATTTCCAAAAATGTGTATTTCCAGTTCTTAGCTTCTTCCTAGTTATTTCAAATTGTGAGATGTTACATTCATCTTCTACATAAAATTTCTCTCTCTAGAACTCAAGGAAGAAGAAGAGTAAAATTAGAGCTACGGCTTGAAGAATCAAAGCTTTTTTCCTCAATTTCTTTGGAGAATCATCCTAAGGTATGGTATCTTTTCATCTATGGATAGCCTTCACCCATAGAGCCCCTCCAAAGTTTAATTTCAAAACTAGTAATTTTCCCTAAAGGTTAGGGTTTGACTTCAATCTTATGGGTTCTTTCCAAAAACTTTTTTAGTGGTTGATTTATGATGAATATGATTGAATTGATGAATTATTGATGGTTTATGATGAATTCCCCCAAGAACCCATGAAATCCCTAATTTTCCCTAATTTGGATCTTAAAGTGTGGGTATTGTTATATGTTAGTCCAATTGAGTGGAAAATAGTTTTTTATGGTGTAATTACATGATTTTAGTATGATTATACATGTATTGTTGATTAACCTAAGATTTTAGGCTGAAATTGATATAGTTTGGTTTATGCCATGGAAGAGGCAATTGAGGGCTTAGATGTGATCTTCTAAGATTGATTAACTATTTGATGAATTACTTGAGATTAGAGTAACTAAAGATGAATTACTTAAAAGTAAAGCTTGTAAACATGAATTTATTAGATTAGGGCTTATATGATGGATCATGGTTTAGTGATATTGAGATTGAATTTGTATAATGTTATATGACTATAGTTGGGTAAGAATGAAGCATGTGGGTAGATTATCTTGAGAATTAGGTATAAATGATGATCATCTGAGGTATTTCTTGAGAGTAAGGCTTGTAGTATGAAGATAATTTCTAGGGCTTTAAGGGTAAAACCTAATAATAATGAGCTAATGATGTTAAGGCTTTAAGAGGGAAGCTATTACGTATGTTGAATTGTATGTGGTTTTATTGTGGAAACACTCCACCAACATGACCTATATTATGAGTATTTGAGATCATGCATTTAGTGACTTGATTACTTGAACTATGATTGTATCCATGTCTAATGTAGTCATTCTAGATATGTTGATGTGATATGATTATGAATAGATCCCTGTCTAATGTAGTAATTCTAGATGTGATGATTTAATATGAGCATTGACCTTTGAAAGGGCAAGATATGATAGTATGCATGTTTTATGAAGTTTAGTGCATGCTTTAGAAACACTTTGAGAGTGAAGTGAATATGCTCATGACCTAGTTGTAGTGTTGTTGAAAGGTTAGCCTCATATACACACTCATGCATGAATATGATATAATGTGAAAGGTTTGTCACGTGTAGTGATTCTAAGGTTGGAAGACTAGTCTCACCTATTGAATCTATGAGCTATAGTATGAGTTATGTTGGATTGAGTGTCAAGACATTTTTCCACAAATATGAACTTAAGTAAAGACTTAATGTGAACTCAATGGGACTTAATGCCTAGCACCGAGTGGATATGAATATGAGATGGAATCTTTTACACTAGTTCAGTTCAGCTTCCTCTTGAAAGCTTTTACACTAGTTGAGTCCAGCTTTCCAAATAGGTTTCTTTTACACTAGTTGAGTCTGAGTTCCCAAAGTATGTATCTCATGAGATGGAAACCTTCTACCTTAGTTGAGTCCGGGTTTCTAGTAACAATCTTGTTATCCCATAACTATGTGCCCACATAGGTTACTTAGCTATTGGATCCACCTAAGCTAAGAGTGTGGTTCTACCCTCGGCAAGTAGAACAACCCATTTTTGGTGTGGGGTAGACACCGAATTTCATGTTAAGCTCACATGGTCTATGTCAATTAAGGCTTATGTCCCCAATATGGTAGTAGTATGAAATAGAATATGAATTATGAACTATGGGTACTCAAGAAGCCTACTTAGTATGAGTGAGAGTATGGGATCTTAATCATGCATTGCACAAGTATGCTTTAAGGGTATTCATGGTATTTTCCTTTTATGTTATGATGATCTATATGTTTAATCGGCTTATGGCTTATGCTTATGATGTATGCTTAGTTTGGATTGTTGATATAGTTGTCTATCTTGTTATGTTATGATTGACTAAAGGTGAGAGATTCCCTTGGTTATGAAGTAAGCTAAGAATGAGACCAAATGAATGGTAAGTATGCATGTGGTGACTTCAAGGTTATGCTTAGCATGAATAGTATTATGGGATTCCATTCATGCATTGCACAAGTATGATTTGAGGTTACTTGAGAATGGTTCTATTATGATATGAATGACTAGGAGTTGGACAATGCTTATATGAGATGATATTGTCTCTTATGCTTATAGTTGATGTTTCATGAAGTATAGGATGATGTCTTATGTTGACTTATGCTTATATTATGTCTATGTTAGAGGCTATACTTATGATAATGTTGTTATCCTTTATGCTATGATGAACTATACATGAGTTTTCTTATGAGTTATGTTTTCCAACTATTTCAAGGATGATGTTCAAAATTGGCATACAACATGGTTTCAACTAGAATGTCCCTTTTTAGCATGTTTCAAACGTTTTTATGCATGTCTATCATACTTCGTACATTTTTGTGCTAACTCATATTTCTTCTATATTTTTCACAAAGTGTAGGGTCTGGCGATATCGACTTCCATCCTCGTGGATAGGATCATAGTAGATCAAGAAGAAGAAGTTTGATAAGTCCTCATAGCATTCGAGGGCTTGACCACTATGTCCTTTAAGTCTTTCATTTTATGTTTAGAGCTTTTGTATGGGCTGTATCCCAAAGATTTATTCAAGTGTTATAGATGGTTTGAGACATAGTGTTGTAGACTTCCGCTTGTTTTTATAAAAGAATTTGATTGTAAAAGAAAAATTTTAAATTTTTGCACCATTTTCCACTATCTTATGTTATGATATGCTAAGAGGCTTGTATGAGGCTTTTCGGAGTCTTGTACATCGTGTCACATCTAGGGGGTACTCCTGGGTCGTGACAGATGCTCAGTTAGCTAAGATGGACACTAGGCTCATGGAGTCAAACAATTTTGTTCAAGTAATTTTCTGCAGATATTTCTTCATTTTATGTTCTTTTGAATAGTACGAAGTGTGATGGCTTTGTAAGCCGATCTACAAATACCCACATAGGGTCATAACCTCTAAGGATTCGTGGTAGAGCGGTCCTAAAATCAATAGTAACTCCTTTCTATTTGCATTCTGGAATCTTAAACTGTAGTAGTAGTAGTCATGTTAGTTGCTTATACTCATCTTTAACTTGTTCACAAGTCAGCCACTAGAAATGAAGTTAGAAATATCATTCTTTAGAAGTTCCCACGAGTACACTTGCTTCAGGTGTCTTAGTATATCCAGGATCTACAATGTATTAAGAGTTATAGTTTCTTGAAGAATTACCTCTCTCACATCATCTATGTTCATTATTATAATCGGCCAGTTAGTCCAAAAACGACATACTGTCGATACTCATGTCCATGTCTTTACTCACTATAACCTAATTTCAATATTCACACAATTCTAATCCTTGTGTTTGGTGATCTCGATGTTCTCTACCAATGAAGACTTCTCCTGAACATAAACCAATAACGTCTCTAAGTTCCTCACACTAATTTGATATCCATACCCTTGTGAGTACACATCTTAGGTCAAAATTCTTTTCACAAGAGCCATATGTCAACTAGCTCATGGATTTGCTTCTCAATGCATCTGTCTTAACATTACCATTTTCTGGATGACACTGAATAGTAAATTTTTACAATCATAGTGTAGTTTCCTCTGGTGGGGTAAGTTGAAGAATTAAATTTTTCTACCAAACCTAAATACCAAACTCTTGTAGTCTGGATGAATCTCGTGGTTTCATTGTACAAATATCACATATAAAATCTCTACAACAAATATCATTGAGACTATCTTCAATTTATGAGTGTCATTGTTTTGCACTTTCTCATTTACTGTACTCAAAACATAAACTATTACATGACCACTTTATATGTGAACATATCCTAATTTCACCTTCAAAGCATCACTAAGCACAATGAATACTCCATAATCTAAAGTAGCACTAACACTGGTATGGTGGTCCATAGGTCTTGAACTTCCGTAAGCTCTACTCAAATTTTTTTATCCACAAGAACTTTGAATTTTTTTTTTGTATATTCTTTTTTAGTGCTAACCTTGTCAGTTACACTGTCCTTCTAAAGACATCCTCCAACAAACATTTGTTGAAGACCGTCAAGCTCAAAAAGGGTGAGTTCTTGTAGAGTTTAATCCAAAGTATTGAGACAATCATTGTGTTCATTCTAGCCATGAGAATATACCCATGTACGATCACTACCCATTGGCACATATCTTTCAAGTAATGTCTTTACAACAACGGGAGCATATGTCAATCCAAAAGATATCGCATACAACTTTTTAATGCCTCTGTCGAGTTTTTGAAAGCTATCTTAAAATACTTCCGCCAATTCTAGACTTATGGGAACCAACCAAATGATCAATATTTGAGAATTGTACGGCTCCATGAAACAAATCAATTAGGTCATTTATACGAGACAGTCATTACTTATTGCATATTGTTACATAGTTCAACTATTAGTAGTCAATAATATTTCCAAGTACTGAACCCTTTTTTACAAGGTATTTGTGTACAATTGAGTCCTATAAAGCACTTTTCAATAGGTCCACCAATTATTTCTTAGTTCCCTTTACTACATTGATATCAAATGATATGGAGGTATCAAAATGGGCTAGGGGTCAGGTGCCAAATCATTAACAAAACTATAATTCTTGTATGGGAGGTAATTGAAGCAAATCCATAGAAAACACATCATTTAATTCTCTCTCTAATGGAACTTTTCCAACTAGGTGTATGGTCTATTCCATGCCTTACCACATACCATTTCGTTTACCATAGATAGGAAGCATATGAATTTTTCTTCACTGGCCACTAAGTCAGAACAATAAAAGATAAAACGTTTCCTATTATTGTAACTCCTATGCTCTTCTTTTTTTTCCTTCTTTTGAAAATAACATATTCATTGATTCCCAACTAAACTATCTTCTCATGACATATGAGAGTATTCTTAGAGGAAAATAACTCATTCACAAATAATGACATATTAATTAAACCATATAAATATGATCTGATTAGTTATGCTATCCTTTCTTTCAATTTTATATTGACAAGCGTTGTATACATGTCGAACAAAAGAAAAATATCTCACATGAGTAGAAACCAATAAAAGTATTGCCCAATGTCTTGAGCATTCACAATTTCCAACTCTTTACTACAATTCCCGTAGAACGATTTCTTAGTTTTGGCCTTTTGAATGAATGTTTGATCGTCCACTAATCACATTATATATTTCCAATCATTTTAACAAAATGTCAACTACCTCAAAGTAGGTTAACATCTTCATATATAAGGTTGTTTAAAGGGCTAACCAACCTTCCAACAAATCTCTAAATCTGAAAATACTTCATTAGATAATAAGTAGGGATCATACCTAGCCAATCGAAAAATCTAGAGTAATGTATCAGTTCAATCCATCTTTTTGAACTAATTTCTTAAACCTCTTACCAAGTTACTCACTTTTAACGGTCAAGAAGGAACAATTCATAAATAAACTAGTGAATCTCCTCAAGTCGGTGGTGTTCTCCTACTAGTATTTCGAATAG
Organism: Solanum pinnatisectum; assembly: GCA_035578085.1. Classification (NCBI taxonomy): domain Eukaryota; kingdom Viridiplantae; phylum Streptophyta; class Magnoliopsida; order Solanales; family Solanaceae; genus Solanum; species Solanum pinnatisectum. Next base: position 30,051,945 of record CM069082.1, on the reverse strand, counting down.
TATAATATAATGCCATGTACTTGGTCATGTTCATCGTCTGAACCTTGTCAAATATACAGTACTCTTGTTGGAATGTGCTAGAGCTCATAAAGCTTTAAGTATTTCACCCAAGAATCTTTACCAAAAATCTCTAAGGATCTTTGAGTTGTTAAAACCTACGAATCTTGGAGGTTTCCTCTTTAGAAACTCCTAAGCATACTTTTTTTTGAAAGTCTGAATCTTTGTAGCTGATTGAAGATGTCTTGGCTCCTATTTGTTGCCTGACTCCATTCATTATGTCCATTAATATCTCTAAGTATTTACAGGAACATACGTGTGTTAACAGGAATATTCTCATATTGCTAAAGTGACAGAGTAGTGCTCTTTCCAGAAAAGACATATATTACATTTCACATATGTGCACAAAAATCTCTCAAAGTGGCATAACAACCTCTTTCTTAGACCTTTCAACTACTTCACTAAGCTCCCCTTAATTCGAAGAGACAGACGTTTACATAGTGAAACCTTTGGACTATTCTTGTTATCGGGTGACTAAGTTCAAGACATGCGATGGAAAGATAAACGATGTTACATTCATCTAGTTGACCCTATAAGTCACATACAGAATGCGGAATCAGAAAGAAAGGCAGACACATCCTATCACGTCCTCGCAGAATCACGATTATAGAAATGGCCGGCAACATAATCATAATTGAGATTCTACTACTAACGTGTGCTCCATAAATCACAGGAAAAACTTAGGTTTTGATACCAACTTTGTCACGACCCGAATTAGGTCTGTGACCGGCGCTAAGGGGAAAGAATCTCAAAAGGAAGCCTTAATATAAAACTACAGAAAATCGGGTAGAGCTTCCTTTATTTTTAGGCCTATCCTGAATTTTTCCTGTCTCAGAAATTCACAACACAACCAATAGCAACTATAAGCCACAACATAATATCTTTCAATGATCTAATTGTCAGGCAATAAACCCAATTCATCTCCAAATTACGAAAAAGAAGTTCCAAACTAGTCACTTGACTACAATACAAAGGACTAATCATGACAGAAATCAAAGGAATGACAAATGGAGCGACTCTAAGAGTTTTTAAAGAAACTAAATGGGCCATAGCAAATCACTAGTTCTCTTACCACGCAAAGCAATGCGGGGCTCACAAGATGCTATCAAATCACACTCTCTAGTTAATGAAATCATATTCAATACCACCTGAGTTCTCTGTATAATAATTAGCGAGGAGTGAGACGCTAGCTCAGTAAGTAATAACACTTAATCACAACCATTTGAATGAGGGACAAGTCAGAAAAAATGCTAGTATAATAATCAAAATGATATAATAATGCCCTTTCAGAAGCAATAACAATATTCAATCTTATTTGCCTCATAGAAGCAAAATCAAGGTAAATACTTATTAGTAAACTCAAAAATACATTTCCATATCAAATTTTATAGCTGGGAGGTTTCAAGGATGAATCATGTAATCAGTGTGGCCTTCTCTTTAAGAAGTAACTAGTAACAGTGAACTCCTCATAAAGGAGTTAAATATTCATATCAGTAGATCCCTACTCGAGGGATATCGGTAATAGTATGCTAGTTCTACCTTCCCACTAGCAAGGGCTTTATTGGTAATATGTAACTACAAGGTGCATCAAGTCTAACGATCCCACCGTTAGCTACGGGATTCATCAAGGTCTACTCTCATTTATACTTTTCTTGTAATCTGTAGAAGCATTTCAAAATCAAACCGAACATTTAAATATTAAATCATACCATTTCAAAGTTTAACAATCACATGTAAAAATACCATTTCTCAAATAAGTGTAAAGTTCTTCCAATAACGGTAATCATATCTTATAAAAATGAAATCACCTCAAATAATCTTTTCAGTATCATATCAAGTAAAAGACTTGTCCCACATGCAAGTTCAAAACATTCAGTAACACATTTACTTTATAAACCGTGTAAAAATCATGAAATTTATGAAATACAAATTGTGGTAAGATTACTACTCACTGTACTTGTGTTGAAATACCAAGCTCACCACTCGAGTAATCCATATGAATCCCTTTGTTCAATCTATAATCACATTCATATCAATTTTTGTTAACTTTTTCGTTTAAGGTAATTCATACTACATTAAAAACCCAGCCCTAGAGGTTTTATGGATAATTCGAAATCTGTCCAAAGACCTAATTAGTGCTTTAATCATACAAAATAGCCTCTTCTTGATTAATTCTCATTGTAAAAAGATCAACCTAACCTTAATGCCCAATTACTCTTACTGCATATAAGTCAAATATCAAAGTTTACAGTACAAATCATTGACTATATTCACTTGGTTCATAAGAATTAATAAATTTCATCTATTTCTTCTAAACCCATGTTCCTCAACTTCCCAGTCCTTCTCCTTCTTCTTCTCCTTCTTCTTCGTCATACTACATTAAAAACCCAGCCCTAGAGGTTTCATGGATAATTCAAAATTTGTCCAAAGACCTAATTAGTGCTTTAATCACACAAAATAGCCTCTTCTTGATTAATTCTCATTGTCAAAAGATCAACCTAACATTAATGCCCAATTACTCTTACTGCATATAAGCCAAATACCAAAGTTTACAGTTCAAATCATTGACTATATTCACTTGGTTCATAAGAATTTAATAAATTTCCTCTATTTCTTCTAAACTCGTGTTCCTCAACTTCCCAGTCCTTCTCCTTCTCGTTCTTCACTGAAAATTGCAGCAGTTGTGGCTTCCTTGGGCTTTTAGTCCAATCTCTCTCTTCTTTTTCTTTTTAAAAAAATAACTAATGACTTATTTGCCCTTAATTTAAATTATAGAGTATTACAACAAGCCATATTATACAAATCCTGGATTATACAAACGTGTGAATTATACAAACTCGAAACTCCAGCTCACATAATTATCACTGAATGTGTGTCGCGGGTGATAATTAACTAAAACTATAGCTATGATGACTACATAACTAGTATATATGTTTGCTTAACCATATAACTTTCCCTTTAAAATGTCGTAGAGCCCGTTTAGATTGACTTAAAAAGTAGCTTTAAGTTAAAAAAATAAAAAGTCAAACTCAAATGACTTTTAAGTCAAAAATAAAAAGGTAGGGGAAGACCTACTTTTGATTTTTAACATTTTTAAAATCATTTTAAACTTAATTCAAGTTATTTTTAACCTTTTCAAACACTTTCAAAAGGTAAAAATGACTTAAAAATAGATTTGACCAATTTCTAAGTCAATTCAAACAAGCTCTTACTTTAGTTTCTTTTTGTTTTTTAATATTAGGTGGACATGCTTCTATAGTTTGTCACACACCTTCTCTGAATTAATTAGTTAGTACAAATATCAATTTAACACACACCACATATGTTATTATTAATTTTCATTATACTATGTGTCACACCCTATTTTTCCTCAAAATCAATGTTTTTCCAATTAAAGTGACATTTTGAAAAGGGATTATTTTGATTATTCAGAGTCGTCATTTGGAATTGAGTTTTGGTGTTCCAAGTCACCTTATTTAAATCCCTAATCGAAAGGAAATTTGACTCTTTATTTTGTTTGGTCTACGAAAACAGAGATCGGGTAAGAAATTTTGTTGACCGAGGGGAATGTATTAGGCATTCCTCGAGTCCCGTGGTTCTAGCACGGTCGCTTTATTGACCTTTGTATGACTTGACTTAAATTTTGGATATTATATTATTAGCTTAATAATAAAAATGCTATTTACCCTCATTCTTTGATTTATTTTAAACATATTTAAAACTATCCTATTTTATTAATATATGTCCATTAATTAAAAATATGTATATGCACATAAATTTATTCAAACAAAATAAAGTAAGGTTAAGAAATGGATATTTACAAATCTTTAAAGTGTCCGTAATTTCTTTTCTTTTTCCTTTTTCATGTATTTATATTTTTTATTGTGTTATTGTGGGTAGAGCGAGCATATATAGGTATCTAATTTCTAGGAATTAGAATTTGTGTAGGATTGAGATTTTTTTTTAGTTTGAGTAAATTTAGAATTATTTTTTTTAGTTAGATTTAAATTATGAAATAAAATTTTATGGGATTCATGATTAGTTTTAGAAAGAAAATTTAATATTTTTTTATTCCATGCTGCACGTTTTTTTTTTTTAATTATCTTTTGTATATTATTTTTTATTCTGTTTCTCTCTCTTCTTAAATTTTTATAATTAAGTAATTTTTTTTTTCATGTTTTCTTTTTATAATATTTGTTTGACTTTCTATTAAACGTTCTCTTTTTCTTTTTTAAAAAAAAAAAACAAATCATTTTAAAAAAAAAAAAATTCTTACGTTTTGTTTCCCTTTTTTTATATATATTTTCTTTTAACATTCTGTACACATTATTTTATTTTGTTTTTAATCTATTTTAATTTAATTTGTTTTCTTCTCCTTATCCTAACAAGTTTATTATTATTGTTTTTGTTAGCACCCAAAAGATCAAGACAACACACATATTATAGCATAAAACATAACTTAATACTTTTCTAAGCACGACCAACCAAAGAATTCATTCAAATTAGTAAGACACGAACATAAAAACTTTGATAATTAATTTAGGAAAAAGAGCGAGGAATGGACTCTTAAGCACGTAAGAAATACTCACATGTCATATAGCATGTTCGGATACCTTTCAGTACACAACATTAATAATATTAACAGATTTGAACACATACGAAATCTGAACTTCAATATATTGGAATTAATTCTTGCATAATCATGACATAAAACTAATACAAAATAAAATAAAATTAAGTGTTACGGGTTCAGGAACCACGAACTTGATACCGCGAAAACAAACCTCGAACTCCACCTTTATCTTTTTGTCGTATGTTTGTTTCTGGTGAGTTTAATGAGTGTATTGCTGTTTTTTTTCTGTAGTTGGCAGGGAAAATGTTTGTTGTGCGTGTGTGTGTTGTGTGTGTATTGGTTATTGATCTTTTTTCAGATTTCCAGAATGCTGCCTATCTTGGGTGTGTTTGTGTGTATATGTTGTGTTTAGGCGTAGTAGTACGTGTGTCGGGGTGTGTAGTGGGTTGTGTGGTAGAAAATGGGGGACGGAAGTGGGGGTTAAGGTGGGGTAGTGGGTAGGTATATATAAATATAAAATATAATAATTAAAAATATTAACTAGTTATTTAAAATTAATATAAATATAAGAAAAGTTAAATAGCTAATTAAAAATATATATAATTAAAAAACACTAGTTTATTTATTAAATATATATTAAAATAAAACATATATTTTTTAACATTTTCTTTTCTTTTTAAACAACTGGAAATAAAACTTTATCTTAAAACGTGATTCTATTTTTGTTGTTTTTAAATCTTTTAAAATAAAGTTAATAAAATAAGGTAAAAGTCAAAATATTTAATTTAGATTTTTTTATAAAATATTTAAGCTCTAACAATGGTGTAAAACTTTAGTTCGGTCAAAAATTACGTATCTACACTATGAGAAGTAGAAGTTGTTAGAAAAAATGTTTGGTGTCTTTAAAGAATGTATCCTCACTGCACATAGATTAGGATAAAGTTTTATTAGCATCATCTATTTATGTAAAATCAAAATATTATATATGATTGCACCTGCAATTTTAATACTCAATAATAATGTGCATTAATTATTTTTAAATTAAAAAAATTATTCATTTTAAAATATCCGCGCAACACGCAGATGCGTATACTAATTAATTAATAATAATAAAGAAAACTTCTCTATTAACTTTTTAGCATATCTTTTTCGAATGAGGTGAATCGGAAACTTTTCATCACATTTTAGATCTTATATTTGTAAGACTTTGTTTGTTATCATGCTTTCTTTCATTTATTTATCAATCAATTGTATAGAGGTTCTTTTCTGGATTAATACTTAATCAATTCTTTAAACTTGTTAGAATATTTCATTCAATCTAAGTTATGTTTCAATTGAAAATTAAACTCCTAATAAAATATTTAAATAAGACACTTTTGATTTAAATTATCTAATAGACAAATGAAAATATTCATAAATTTTTTTTCTAAATTTGAATCGAAAAAGTCTAATTTAAGCACTTTATTAAGCGTTGAAATGCTTAATTAAATTAAGGCTTAATTAGTTTGAGTATCTAAATACAATATTTTGAGTAGTTTAAAGAGTTGATATTTAGCCTTCTTTTTTTAAGCATAGTCATAACTCATAAGTTTTATTCCGAATTAGAAGCTTGGATCATCACTCTAACTTTTGGTAATTGACTATTATAGTCACTAATTTTGTTTTTGCCTTCCAAAAGTTATTCTAACTTGGTAGTCATTTTAAAATCAAAATTCAAATTTATTTAAGATCTAAATTTAAGGTCTCATTTAAGATCTATACAAAAATGAAAGCATTGTCAAAGCCATAACATTAAGGCCTCATTTATTTTTATTAACATTAAGAGGTTTGAATCTGAATATACATCTGAATATTATGTGCATTAAGGTATAAAGGTCTCAATCTGAATACATATGTAAATATTAAGATGTTGCATTAAAATATGAATACTAAATAGTAAATAGTTAAGAATTTGTGTTTTCTCAACATTTGAATATATACAATTTTTCTTTGTTTAAAAAACAATGAATGTAAAATTTAAATAAGCTAATTTATTTTTAAAAAAAAATTATATGTTAATTGATGGTGATTGTGTGTGTCGATTTAGGATGGTGTTGACTTATGATGGTGTTTGTGGGTAGTATTTGATGGTATAGTGGTTAGCAGTAGTGGTTACATGTGGTTGTTGATGGTGGTGACGAATTATTAGTAGTGGAGTGATATTGATAGCTAATGGCGATGGTGAATGATGATAACTATTAGTGATATATAGTACTGTTGACTAATTGTTGTAATTATCGATCTTGATTAGTGGATGTAATAATTGTTGGTGGTGATGATTGCAAATGGAGGCTAATGATGATGATGATTGATTGTGGTGATTGAAAATAGTGATTTATGATGATGGTAGGTCGTGGTGATTGACGAGGGTGGTAGTCGTGGTTGAAATGAAGTTGTGGGTGGTAAGTAAAAGTAGATGGAGAAGCTTTGAAATGTCATCTTTGTAGAAATTTTTAAATAGACATTTTAATGATATTAAGACTTTGTTATAAATTTTAATCATTCAGACCCTTCAGACTCATAAGCGGAGGTAAAATAAGAAAAATAAACGCACTTAATGATTTAGACAAAATGGTGAGATAAGGGACTATTTTTTATCCCAAGACTATATATTTTTATCCCTCACACTAATAGAATCCCTAAGTGGAGATTAGAGAGAGAAGGAGAAGGAAATTATTTTATTGAAATGAATTGGGATCTCAATTACACTTGGTACTCAGTACATATAGGTCCAACTAACCTCTTCTAGAAGGATCCAGCTGGCAACTGCTATAACTAACTGTAACCGGCTCACTAACTAATTATGTTAACTATCTCACAACAATACTTTTAGTAATTAGCAGAAATAAGAAACAGATTATTTCAATAGGAGTCCAGGAAGTATACGTGCGGGAGTGGGGTGTGGCAGAATGAGGGGTGGAGCAGCCAAGGTAATATATTCAATGACTTGAAAAATGAGAGGGAGACATAGTCATGACGGCTATTAAAAACATTATTGTTACGGTTAATCCATATATTCCAAAGAATATACGGGATCAGGGTGGCAAGAGGAATGAGGGAGGGAGTGATCGAATAGAGTTTGTGCGTAGTGCAAGATTGTTTTAAGACAACGAAGATAGTCCACCATAGGTGTATGGATATTGAAATAAGTCCAAATGTGTTTTTTGCAGAGAGCAATGAACTATGAAGGAAGATATGTATTATATATTCATTGGTAGTGCGACAGAAAGGACATATGGCGCTATTGAGGAGTCAACATTCAGTAAGAAGCGTACGTGTAGGAAGCCGATAACAAAGAAAATTTTTTAGTTTAGGAAGAATAGGGAGGGTCCAGAACCATTGAATATGCAGAAGTGTAGGAGAAGGAGTAAAATGTTGGATGTAGAGACGATATAAGCTGAGGCAGTAGTGAAATTACCCGAGGAAGTGGGGTGCCAATATGGTTGGTCACGAATGGACAAAGAGTGAGGAATAGTGACGGAAGTAATCGTGAGAGGGAACTCAAAGGAGCAGCAGTCCAGGCACCCAGTCACGGTCGTCTTAACCACTAGTTCATTAAAGTGGAGGAGCCCCATTTTTTTTTAATAAAACTATTTATACATATTATTGAAAAAAATTATATGTAATTTAAAATTAAAAACAAAAATGTGTAAGAAGTAAAAAGAAATGCCGTTAGTTTTCCCACTTTCCTAAGAGAATGGAACATTTTTTGGGAATAATTTCCTTATGTGGGAAATTGTGCTTCCTTATTTATCTCTAAGAATTTGATCCTATATTAGTATTTACCTTATAATCTATTTTATTATTTTTATTCTCAATATGGAATTCTCTCCTACAAAATCTTTTAATCTACTGTTGCTCACAAGTTACAAAACAATAAAAAAAAAAAATTGAGTGTCTTCTTCAAAATCTCAAGAAGTGCAACAAGCATTCATTATATTGAAGGTACACAATAGTTATATCAACTTATCAAGTTCATGTGAGGACTTGTTATTCTAACTTTATTTTATAATATTTTTTCTTGAAAACTTATTATTGTTGATATTCTTAAAGGGTATTTGGATTGGTTTAAAAGTTGGTCAAATATACTTTTAAATCAATCTTTTACTTTTAGAAGTGTTTGACAAATATAAAAATAACTTTAAATAAGTAAAAAAAAAAATGATATAAAATAAGTTAGGAAGTGTATCACAAGGTTAAAAATAACTTAAAATAAGTTAAAAACCAAAATTAGGTCTTTCCCTATTTTTTATTTTTTGACTTAAAAGCATTTTATGTTTGACTTTTTTATTTTTTACTTAAAAAACTACTTTTTAATTCAATTCAAACCGGCTCTTAGTTCATAAGTATATATATTATTGTTTTGAACAGTTTAAAGCATATGAAAATATTCTGATTTCTTATCTAGTGGTAAAAAATTGAGTTCACTAGATGATGAGAATTTTAAAAAAATATTGTCGTAACATTGAACTTTCTTTAACACATAAATAGTTATTCTAATATTGATGCTTTAGATTTATTTTTTGAATTAAAAGTGTTAAGAAATAATACATGTAGAAGATAATGGTATAATGAATTTACTCAATCAAATAAAAAGTTTTGGATTCTTTTCCTAATGCATATAGTGCTTATATAATAATGTTAACAATCTTGTAAGCATTGCTTCAGTTGAAAGAAGTTTTTCGAAATTAAAATTAATAAATGAATGGAAGAGAGCGATAAATGGGATTCATGAGACATGAGGGGGCTGGATATTAATTCGTGCAGGGAAAGGTGAGGTCGAATCCATTTATCTTTCCAAAGAAGAATGCCATGACCAGTTGCAATAATGTTCTATCCCATACCAGAACATATTAAGAATGGTAGGGTTGTGTGGTTACGAGAGGGAGAGGATGGGTATTTTGCAAGGGAGGAGAGTGGTATTTACCGCGCAAAACTGTGGACCAAAGGGAAAGAGGTTCCAGTGTAGATGGCTGAGGATGGCATAATTTTTAGCATTTAATTAGGAGGGAGAAGATTAAGCTGCATAGCATAGGCGGGGATATTAGAGTGGTATGGCCTGCTAGAGTAAGAGTAGCACTTTTCCAACCTTGGAGACGGGTGGTCATTTAATCAAGAATGAATTGATAGTCACTTGATCGATCGAGGATGCAAGTTCTGCATGATAAATCCCAATAATTTGCCAAAATGGTTAGAAGGTTTGATATTAAGCATTGAGGAATGAGTATGTTGTTGGTCACGAGCGATATTACGAGAGAAAAAAATTTTGGACTTGAGAGAAATTGATATGCTGCCCAGACATGTGTTTCAGATGATTAAAAATATTGATAATAGTGTTGGCGTTAGCGGCGGTGGCTTGAGAATATAAGACAAGTTCATCGGCAAATAGTAAATGGGAGTGAAGTCCAGAGCGACTTAATTTAACAGGTTGCGAAGTTTGGTTGTGTACTGTTCGATCAATAGTACGCGATAGGGATTCCATACAAATGATGAACAGATAAGGGGACAAGGGATCTCCTTGACAAATACCACGAGAAGGCTGGAAAAAAGAAGTTGATGTACCATTAATTAATAAGGACAGCATTAGAGGATGTAGTAACGCATGACATAATTCAGATGTAGGAGGGAAGAATGAATAACCTCAAGTCGATCAAAAGCTTTTTATAAATCAAGTTTTAACATCATAGCCCCCACAACACCCTGTTTTCTCTCGAAAGAATGGAGAGCTTCTTGGACAATGATGGCATTATCGGCTGCCAGGGAGGAAAATGCACTGAGTGGGGTTAATGAGAGAAGGGAGATGGGGCGGATACAACTAACAATAATTTTGGCAACGGTTTTGGAATAGTTTTTGATAGATTAAGAAGCAAGGAACAGTGATCAGAGTGTGTTCGCGGAATATGGTGGACGGTAGCATCCTCATATATACTTCATATGATTACCGAAAAATTTGTCCAGATGTTCTAGAATGAGTTTATTATCATTATTTTTCTAACGTTTATTGGTCCAAGTACAGCAAGCACCCGTAAAACCCAAATCAATCATATGAAGTAAATTTAAACAATTATCAAACGCTAGAGAACGAGTCGGGCCATGATGATCCCTTTTTGTTTCAGTCAAGCATAGTAAAGTTGGTGTATTCCAATCAAGCATTAAATCACGCAAGTCTGGGTCGTTTTCTCCACGGCAATTCCACAACATTAAATCATCAGTGGGGGCCGGGGTTCTACGCTCCCTCATGGAGCCAAGGACATCGTCGTCAAGCAGTGGGAGGTGGGAAGTTCCTGGAGTATGTTGAAGTGGCCGGTGCAAGTTTTGGTTCCTTAGAATCATACATATTACTACGATTTTGACACTCTGATTTTGAGATATGAACTTTTTTTTAGCAATATTGCACAATGTTGTGAAGTCAAAATGTCGGACATGTATCAGCTTCAAAATATTTTTCCAATTTGTCCTTGAAATTTGAAAGCTGTTGCAGCCCTTTAAGTTTGATTCTGTAGAAATAAGCGGCTTAAGATTTCATCACTCCTACATTAATAACAAATATTTTTGCAAAGTATTTGCTCGTCAAAGTTTGAAATAATTACTCCAAACCTCTTTCTCGCCAAGTTGGAAGGATGCGATGAGCGCGTGCTAGCTCATTCATAAAGGATGAAATGCGATCGTTGTGTTTCCAAGCCACAAGAATGACATAATTAATTAACCCATATTTCTCTATACCTCTTTCTTGTCAAGCCGCAAGGATGAGATGTGTTACATGCTCGCTCGCCAAGAATAAAATGTGGTTGCTTCAAAACTCTCCTTGCCAAGACATAAGGATGAAATGCATCAAGTGCTCGCTGCCAAAGATCGTATACGTATCACTCTATACCTCTTTCTCACCTAGCCACAACAGGTAACATGTTAGTTGGTACCTCGTCAATCATATGATCATCTCTTGCATTTTTTTGGTCTAGTTTCGAGATTACTTACCCCTCAAAAATACCTATAAAGAAATTTTTTTTAAAAAGGATATCAATCGCTCGTGAAGCATGTTGTTCAGAATAATATTAGATTGTAGCGGCAATTTTAGAAAATAAGTGGGAATATCTAGGTCTTTTACACATAAAGATTTGTCAAGAGTGTAGAGCTTGAAGCTGGTTTCTATAGGATCAAATGGTTCCTGATTTGAACACTCCATTCTCGAGATATGATTTTTTTGCCAAGACTGGAAAACTGTGAGATCAGAATTTCAAGCATATAAACAACTTCAAAAATTGATTGCAGCCCATTCAAGGGGAATATTATACAATGAATTATTGGATCAATTTCTTAAATTTGAAATGTACTGGTCCAATTATATACAATGGGCTAATATAATCTGAATTTATTGCTTAAATCCAACATGGATGAAGTTAATAAAAAACCAACTCAATTGGGTTAGTCTATTTTGCTGGATTTTATATAATGAGCTCGCTCCATTAGCCCAAAGTTCACGTTGCCATGGCACATCAAGTTAAGGATCAGTAAATAGTGCTACGTGCAAAAGTGACATAGTATGTCAAGTCAATATAAGAACTAATCAAATGTCGTCAAGTGTTTAAATAAGATGAATCAATTAATTATGTACATATTATCTCCCCTGCAACTATAAATAGGGGGTCTTCATAAGGCCAAAGAGGGCAAATTGTTGGAAAAACTATGTTCTATATCTACTGGGAGAGAATGCTTACGTCACATAGTTCAATATAAAATATTATATAGAGTAATATTATATTTGATTTAGCTCATATTTATGTATAAGCACATTTTATATACTACTATACACTTTTATAATATGTGTAATGTTTTACTCCAGGTATAATATTATATATATAGTAGCTACATGACATAATATGTTACGTTAATATGTTATGTTAATGGGTTGTATATCTTAAACTCCGTGTCTCTAAGTGTTGCGCCGCAGCCCGCAAGTCTCCATATCAAAACTTTTGTGATTAAAGTTTGGCTCTGCATTCTCATGATGAAATTCCAACAACAAACATTGCATCAGTTCAAGAATAAGTAGAAGTCTTTGAGTGGACGATTGTGAGTACAAGAATCAAAGGACTACGTCTTTGTCTTTAAGATATTATAAGAATCGTAACCCCCACACAAATACTTGCCTCAATTATAATTTTTCAGCGACAAAAAATTAATCATTATATACTCTTTATAGTACTCACAAAACGAATAAAAGAACGCATTGATTTGAGAACGCCGTCCATTTAAAAAGTTAGAACAAAGAATTAATTTCTTTTGTAGTATGGACATTAAGCAAATTTACACACAAACATTGACTGCCTAGTACAGCTACATGTTGTCTACTCTTGAATCTTGTTACTAATTATTCATTGTGTTTTTAAACTTAAAAAAAAAAACAGTACCACTCAAATCCACCCAAACCTATATTGATTATTGTAACAACTCCATGATGGTGTAATTAATGTGCAAACTTTGAGTTGGCCAAATCGCCGCTTTATTTTAAGAGAAATACTTTCAATCATCAATTCATTTTACTCATTGTTATAAACATATTCTCATAGTGAATGTCTATTATATAGAGTCCTTGAGAGAAAAACTAGGAATTCTACTTGGGGACCAAGTCAGGAAGGAGATTTCTTTCATTGTAAATCAGATCTGTGAAGTCCTAAATATACTTCAACAGGAACATGTTATCAACACGAGTCTCTAACTATCCGAAAGGAATATATGAGACGAGATGAGTAGCAAGAATTGGGAAGATCTTTGGTGGTATTAAAATCATCTAAATGAGGTTAGCCGGAAGCTTATCAAGGTTAGCAGGTTTCGTTATTTTTTTGGTCGATGTACAAGTTACATATGACATACGTATAGCTACTCACATATCCTACTATATTTTATTTTATTTTTCCTCCCTAGGAGCTCCCACCCTTTTTGCTCCCTTGGTGACTCGAACTCACAATCTTCAGATTGGAAGTGAGGGGTGCTTACCATCCGAGCAACTCCCTCTTGTCCATATCCTACTATTTGAATACGACATAAACAAATTATTTTATTGGAAAGTCCAACATATTGCTAATGCTAATGGATTAATATTTATATATTATTATACTAGTTTCACGGCACGTGCGTTATTGTAAAATGGAATTAATATTACTAAATTAAACCTTTTTAGTAAATGATTTTAATTGAAAGAACATAGAAAAAGTACTTTTAAATGATTAATATGAATTTAATGTTAATATATGAACAACATCACCTATGGTGAAAAATATTTCATTTCTTTAAGTTTCTAACTTATCATTGCGGAATTGTAATCTTCTCCTTTTTCAGCTGCATACATATCATATAGTTGTTGTCTAATAAAAGTATCTGGTATAATATAGAAGTTGTATCGTAATATAAAACATTAAACTTTTTTAATAAAAAAAACTGATAGATGAATAAAATTTAAAGTATTATTTGTAGAATCTTTAATTTTATTTAAGATTATTTTATGATCAATCACTATTTTCTTATCTATTTTTATATAGCTAGCAAGGAGTGTATCTTGTGACATAACATTTTCCTAGATTAAAATGAACACAAAATAACAGGAAATTCATACTTAAAAATTTTACACTCAATATAAATACATGTAAAAAGAAATAATATATGGAACACAATTCATAGCCAATGAAGAAGGAAGACGAAAATATATGTTCATGCTATATTCAGTCTAGTGTTCCATTTGATTGAAATCTCTTTCCAATAATACTTTACTTTCTCCATTTATTTTTACTTACATATCTATTAAAAAAAATTATTATCATGGCTATATTATCATATTATAAGTAAAAGTGAAAATCTATCTTTGAAATAATAGACTTAACATCAAAATTAATAATTCAATGGACTACGTTGATGCCCGTTATTTTAGAAAAATTAGGATGAAACTCCTTCGTTTGAGGGTAAAAGAATAAAAAATGGAAAAATAAAGAAGATCATGTGCCTTTTTTGTATTTGTTTATTATTATTGTCTCTACCACAATTTGACCTATTAATTTTATTAGAAAAATAATTCACAATGTGTATATTCTTCACTATTCACTCGTTATGTGAACACTAATTATAAAATTCTTTCTCCAATGAAAACACAAAAGAAATTAATTGAAGAAACAAAACAAAAAATAAAGAGATGAAACCTTTGGCGCACTATATATAGAAGTTTTTTGTGTGAAGCAAAGCACTCTTAATTACACATTTCTCGGTTCTTTTTTTTCTTATTTAATAGAAAGAAAATACCTAAATTTCCATGCTATGAACTTCGGTGAACCATATCAACGGATTGAGAATTAATCATTTATGAAAATTTTTAATGATCTCAAATTGTCGCATAAAAGAAATCTCCAAGAATTTATAAGAAGTGAATGGTTGTGATTAATGACCGAAGAAACATGAAGGTTGAAATTGTTGTGACTATTTGTAGTAAATAAGTGTTTTTTTAATAAACAAAATATGTAGGTTAACTAAAAGGGTATAAATGTTCTAAAATGATACAAATAATATTGAAGTATGTATGTGATGAAAATCGTAATAGGACATTACGAGTGTGAATTGATGAATGATTTTTTATAATTTGTTCACCAACTCTTTCTTATGTGGTACCTCAAATGTCAATGAGTTTTGACCTTAATCAATTGTTGCAAATAACATTTGAGATTTTTTAAGAAGAAGAAGAGTAGAAAACATTAAATCATAGATGAAAAGTTAGAGGAAACACCCTCTATTTATAGCTAAGAAATAGTAGTATGAATCAGTACCTTATTTGAAAAGTCACAACCTTTCGAAAAATTCACTGTTCATCTAAAAAGTCACAACCCTTTAAAAAAGTCACAACTCATCGGAAAAGGAACAATCCTTTGGAAAATACACAACCCTTTGAAAAATCAAAACCCTTCAAAAAAGTCGCAACACATCGGAAATGACACAACCCCTCAAAAAAGTCACAACCCTTCAGAAAAGTCACAACTCATTAGAAAAGTCACAACTCTTTAATGTGAAAAGGTATCTAGTTTTAATATAATACAATTAATTAATAAATATATAAAGTAATTTGAATATTTTTATTTGGGGGTATTATAGTAATTCAACATTGAAGTTTGGAAGTTCATGCTTTTAAGATAGTATAGATAGATAGATAGATAGATAGATATTTGTAGAATTTATTCTAAACAATCTTATAAAATAGATATCTCATGGCGTATGACAAATATACTTGAACTCCTGTAGATTTAGCAAATAATATATGACCATGGTGATTTTTCATAATTAAGTTATGTTAGGGCAAAATTATGTATATGCTTATAATTTTAGAAGTGATACTATTTTAAAGGCTCTAGAGTGAGTCTCAATTGAGAGTAAGACGATAGATTCACGTTCAATTGCACCAAAAGGATAAGATGATGGATTCATGTCAAATCGGACCAAGAGGGTAAGACATTAAGTTCATGTCTTGTTGTACCATGATAATAAGATTTTGGGTTTAAGTCCCATTGATTTGTGGCATAAAATGTATTTATATGGATGAGACAGTGGGTTTGAGTCTCAATACACTATAGCGATGATATAATGATAACTAAGTCAAAATAACATATTTTTGACAAAAAAAAAAAAATAG
Source organism: Solanum pinnatisectum (assembly GCA_035578085.1). NCBI lineage: Eukaryota > Viridiplantae > Streptophyta > Magnoliopsida > Solanales > Solanaceae > Solanum > Solanum pinnatisectum. The sequence continues at coordinate 30,035,614 of CM069082.1, read as the reverse complement.
TCATGAAATCTATCTCATTGAAACAGCTCCATTGCCTAAAGTGAATGTGACAGCAGTGTATATTATGTTTGAAAGAAGACAAGTGATTGAATAATGCATATAAATGTGGAATGAGGCACTAAGTTATCATAATTTGATATGCTCAAATGATTGTGTTCCATTCATGGAGAATGAGAACTTTTGATAAATGTTAAAATATAGATCCATTCTGTGAAGTGAATGAGGTGTATGTCCACCATTCTAGGTGTGGAAAAGATCGCAATCTTGGTGGATGTGGTATCACCAAGAATGTCTCTTGGTCTCTAGGCAGACATATGTTATTGAAAAGTTCTCTGTTTTTTCTTCTTGCTTGTATTAGATAAGAATTACTGCAATTGAGACACATTTTCTAGTAAATCAGATGTTTACTAATTCCAATACTCTAATCGTATGGATTATCATATCATGGGCCTATAATGATGAGACGAATTATAGAAAATTCAAATGTACATCGACTTTTAAATAGTGAATTCTCTTATACTGCTTGTTATCAATGCAAGTGAATTTTGAGATCATCATCAACGAAAGTTAAGATTGAGTCTCCTGCGTTCTTAGAACGTATACATTGGATATTTGTGGACCTATTCACCAACCTATTGGAATGTTTAGACACTTCATAGTCCTAATAGATGTTGTGTGCCTATTGTAATCTCGCAACTTGGCGTTTGCAAAATTATTGGCATAAATAATACAATTATAGGCATAATTTCCTGATAAATAAATTAGTCCATTCAGTGATGGAATCACGACTCGTCTTTAAAAGAGGTAGAGTAATTAAGAAGAAATAAATTTAAAATTTACTCTCAAAGTAATAAAGTTGAAATTTGTTCATATAACAGTAAATCAGAAATTTACTAAAGCAAAAAGCACATGTCATGATAAACTTGAAGTTTACTAGGGTAAATAATTTTGTTACTTGGCATGAATGATTTGGCCATTCCAAAGATGTGCATACTGAGAAATAGACACGCATTGAAGAACTAGAAGATTCTTCAAGAATTCTTTTTGTTTCTTGTTCTCATGATAAGTTGATTGGATCAACTAATGTTGGAACTAAATCCCTATTGAAAAGTGTAGAAGGTGAATATGAATCTGTTCATCTATCATGTGATCTGATAAAGAGATGCATCTATAAGATAATCACATCTACGTTTGTTGTCCACCTACAATTTGACATTCTCAAAATTATTTGTGCAAAATAATTAAGTTAAGAGCACAACTTTCAGAATATGTAATCAAGACAATTCATCTTGATAATATTGATGAATATCCAAGCCAGTGTGACATTAAACTCCTCAGATAAATAGTCAATCATTGCTTATGAAAACAAAGCTTCATGATCTAAAATATAATTTATTGCATACGAAAGTAATTTCATGCACCAGACCAACAAATTATGATCGATTTTCACTCAATTGATTTGGTCACAGATCAAATATTTTTCATCTAATAGATTTTGATGTGCGGTATATGATTAATGAATATACTATGACGTACAAAGATGAATTTCCCTAAATAGATTGGAATGTATGTTAGTTTATCTAACATAATGGGGAGATAAGAAGCAATCAAGAGTTGCAAATGCTTCCAATGGTTATAGGATAGAGCCTACGACATGCATGAAACATGATAAACCAATCGGTTCTAAATAAAATAATCTTTGAAAAAAGGGGAGGAGAAAATGATTAAAATTATCATAATGAAGAGGTAATATGCTCTTAAAGAGCCTACGACATAACACTTCATGAAATCTCATGAGAGGGATAGGTATTTGAAAATAATGAAGTCATGAGATCTCAAAAAGTTATGCCGTATTGTGAATCGATACAAAGTGATATCTCGTCGACGATATATTTGATACAATATAGCGCAATATTGTAAAAGATTATGAGGATCTAAATACTACAGTCTATTTAAGAATGTTGACATATAAATGTTTATCAAATGAAAAGTGAAATGATGCGTTTTGGTAAGCGTAAAGTTATTTGACTTGCAATCTAGACACTAGAAGATGTCATACATTTAATATTGAATGTTGTCACTTCACAAAATTGACATGAAAATTTCTGAATGATTCAAAATCTAAAGTATATAAAAGTTTTTGAAAAGCTTGTTATAATCCTCATATGGATTAAATCAATCAAGAATTTATTGTATTGTTATACAGGTTAATAACTTGAATTGAACTCCTAAAGAATTTTCAAAAGACAGTAGATTAATTACTTTAAAAAGTTGAAGTAAGGAACTTGCAGAATTCATTGGTCCTAAAAGAAAATAGAAGGAAGCCTATTTCGACAAAAAATTTCTACACACTTGAGTTCCCAAGAACGGTGCAAAGATTTATCCAAGTAATAATTTGTTGATTTATTCACCAAGTCTCTATCAACTACAACTTTTGAGAAGATGCATGGTGCACAAGCTTGGAATGAAAAGATTCAAGCTTTTGGATTGATGTTCACATTAGGGGGAGTTAATACGCGATGTACTCTTTTTCCCTCACAAGGTTTTGTCCCATTGGGTTTACCTCGTAAGGTTTTTAATGAGGCATCCAAAATGTGTATTATTAGATATGTCTACTCTTTTTCCTTCACTAGAATATTTTCCCATTAGGTTTTATCTAGTAAGGTTTTAACGAGACATATAATCTATTAAATAGACATTTAAGGGGAGTGTTATAAACATATTTGTATTATAGTGAATGTCTTATGTGGAGTCCTTTGGAGAAAAATTAGGACTCCTACTTGGGACCAAGTCAGGTTTCCCCTATAAATAAAGAATTTTTATTTCATTATAAATCAGATTTGTGAATCCCTGAATATACTTCAAGAGGAATAAAAAAATCTTTATTCTTCCTACTTTATTCTTCTTATTATTTTATATAGTTTCATTAACACTAATTTTTTTTACGTCTCTTAAAAGAATATAACTAAAAATAATTTAATTAAATTATTCTTATTTCTTATTTGATCTTAATTTAGAACCTTTTTTTACCATATGAACTCTTTCATCTTGAGTTAAGATAAAGGTGAAAAATTATTATCTCTCTGTTCCAAATATTTTCTAAAAGTAGAGACGTGTCATAAATTATATTTTTATTTTCTAATATAATACTAATTATCTGAGTCGTATATTTTAATAAATGCGTCAACTAAAATAGATTGGAGAAAATAAAAGTTAACAGTGTTATTGAAGAATGATGTTTATTCATATTCAAAATGAAACGAAGGAAATACTTACTCCCTTCAATTCAAATTAATTGAATTGTTGAGAATTGTTCAATTTTCAAGACTACTTTTAGAATATTCTTCCAAATTTACCCTTCATTAGTTACTATTGAAATTAGTTACTTAATTAATGTTTAGTTATTTTAATTATAAATTTGACACTAATTAATAAGGGTAAAAATGAAAAGTTATGCATAATTTATGTCTTTATCTTCTTTTCTTAAAGGGTGTGAAACACCTCAACAATTCAATTAATTTGAAACGGAGGGAGTATAATTTAGTACTCCCTCAATTTCATATTAGCTTAATTTTTTAGGGTTTTTTTCATTGTTCAAAGTTCAAGAGGAATGTTTGAAATTTTTTCCATATTTTTTCTTTCATTTATTTTTATATTTTCTAGGAGATGAATTACATTAATTATAAAGTTATATTCCTTCCATTTCAAATTAATTAAATTGTTGAGTTGTTTCACACTCTTTAAGAAAAGAAGATTAAGACATAAATTAGGCATAACTTTCCATTTTTACCCTTATTAATTATTGTCAAATTTATGATTAAAATAATTAAACATTATTTAATAATTAATTTCAATACTAACAAATGAAGGGTAAAATTGGAAGAACATTCTAAAAGTAGTCTTGAAAATTAAACAATTAAGTTAATTTGAAAAATAAAAAATGTCTCAACAATTCAATTAATTTGAAATGGAGGAAGTATTTATGATTTCAGAAAGGGCAATTGTGAAAATTATGAGTTAAAGTATGTTCTTGAGTGATCTTCTTAATAAATGTGCATTATCTCACGAATCCCGTTAAATATGAAATAGAGAGAGTATTTGAAACAATTGACCCAACTTAAATTCACACAAAAAGCCAATTAAAGAAAAACACGCTCTTTACTGAAATTTTATTTTCAAAAAGTAAACTTATAATCTTTCATAAAAGGCAAAATGTTCATCCATCCTATTACCATTCTTAAAGGAATGATACATTATAATTGAAGTTTGATGCCAAAATACCAAAAAGGCTGTAAGTTAATTAATATTCCACCCGTTCTTATTTATATACCATTATTTTAGGTTTCATGCCTCTTAAAAATTAGATAAGTTTATCATTGTATTCTTATATAGTGTTCTCTTAAAGTCAAATTTTCAATAAATTGATATGAATTAATTTATTTTGATTAATTAATTTGACCAATGAACATGAATAAATTATTTAATTTTTTTATGTTGGTCAAATTTATACTTTCAAGGCTAATGCTTTTTTTTGTCCCTAATTGCTTCTTACTTTTGAATTGACACACTTATTAAAAGACCAATGATTGACATAGTGAGTTTACCATTTACCCTTATTAATTATGAAGTAAATGAATTGAAAATTTAAGATTTGAATTTCAAGAAGTTCTACATTTTTCAAAATCAACTAATTGAGGGTATGATAGGTAAAATAAAATTATTTTTTTCTTGATTTGTCAAAATGAACAAGTAAAAAGGACAAGTAAAAAAAGAAAAATTGAACAAGTAATTAGCGGCATATGGAGTAGTTCTCAAGAGTAAAATAAGAAGAATATTGTCATTTATGCATTGATTTTGTGAAATGACAAGTGTTCTTTTTGTCCAACAATAGTTGTCCACTATTGACTTGACACAATGATTAAGAAGCACTAAATGATAAGGATAATTTTACCAAGTCCCCATATTAAATACTCCATTTGTCCAACAATACTTGTACACTATTGATTTTACACACTTTTTAAGAAACTATAAACAGAAGGGTAATAATTTTACTATATCACTTTGAATATAATAAATACAATGTCTTGAAAAATGTAATAGAGAAATGACTATAATTAATTATAATGGTAAATTATGAACTAAGCATAAAATTATCCATTGGTTTTATAAAGTGGACAAATATTGTTATAAAATAATATAGTGTGGATGTCCACTACACCAAGAAGTTGCTACATTACTTCCCTCCATTATGAAGATAACCTCCACTTTTATGATGATTAATTTTGTAACATTTCACCTCCATAGCCTCCTCATTTATATTCATGTTTAACATCATGTTTATGACTAACTTTTTGTATGCATCTATATTACACTATAAATAGAGGCATAAGGATTCATATTGTACACACTTGAAGATTTGTTGAGCACTTGAATATTTAGAAGAATAAGAAGAACTCTCATCTCTTGTCTTCCTATTTCTATTATCATCTTTTATATTTCTTGTCTTATTTTGCTTTATTTTTACAACATATTGGATATCCTAAAATAGTATAGTGGACAATTAGTGTTGGACGGATAGAGTATAAGTCATCTATACATTGAAAGTTGAATTGTATTTAATAGCAAAGATAAAATAGATACAAAATGATAAATTATTTATTGATTTTATAAAGTGGACAAGTATTGTTGGACATCTCAAAATAGTACAGTTGACAATTAAAGATGGATGGAGGGAATATTTAGAAATATCTATTTTTAGTCCATATTGGGGGGTAAGTGCGGAATTCGGGCTATGTTTAAGTTTGTCATAGTCTTTTATCAAATAAATGTTTTTTTGTAAAATTCTTCTTCTTTTTCTTTTTTATGTAGAATCATTTGGGCTCCTTCTATTAGTAGTTTTAGATATTGTATGTCTTGTGTTTTAAGGTATTCTTCTAAATATGTTTTTATAATGTTTTCCCATGAGTCTATTTCAGTCATAGTTTCTTTTCAAAGTTGGAAATATTCTTCATTTATCATATTTTAATCACTATTGTAGTCACTATCGTAGTTTGGGTGGTACATGTCTATGTAATCTGTACTATCATATAATTCTTGCATTACTGCTCTTATGTCGTCAAACCAATTTTGTCTTAGTAAGTTATTTATTTCATCTTCTTCAGATTTTATTAATTTTTCCCAAATTAATTTTCTAATACTAGGTTCATTTATTTTTTCTAATATTTTAAAAATAATTATTTTATGATTATCTTCAAAATAATTGTTGTTGAGTTCTATGGTTGGTATATTAGTTATGTTCATCAAAGTTATTATCTTTATATTTTATTTTTGTTTAGTTTTGATATTGTATTCCTGTCTTCCATGTCTACCATATGGTAATCTTATGATAGCTTATTATGACTTAGAGTATTCGTTTTTTATCATCCGGTCACTACTAGCATGATACCTTTTTCAGATACTACCTTCCTAAACAGCGCATCAACACTTAGGTACTCCCCTAACACGGCTTCTCTCGCCTTCAACGGTTTCCCATTTTTGGATGCATATTTGTAAAAACATATATTCAATAAAAATTACTTAAATTCCCCAGATGGAGAAAGACTTAGCAAAAACTACAACTGAGGTATGACTATATACCTTTTATGATCCATACTTAGTTATAATTAGTTATGATTTATATTATGAATTATGATTATGAACTATATGAATTAATGATCATGTTTAGCTAAAGTAATTAATTCCTGTCAACCATAAATATTATGTGATATGCTTATGATTGTTATTATGAATTAGAATTATTCTATATTTATTGTCTAGTTTGCTAGCATAGAGAAAAGTAGGAGAATACTTCTAGAACTATGCATCCAAAAATGGGAAACCGTTGAAGGCGAGAGAAGCCATGTTAGGGGAGTACCTAAGTGTTGATGCGCTGTTTAGGAAGGTAGTATCTGAAAAAGGTATCATTCTAGTAGTGACCGGATGATAAAAAACGAATACTCTAAATCATAATAAGCTATCATAAGATTACCATATGGTAGACATGGAAGACAGGAATACAATATCAAAACTAAACAAAAATAAAACATAAAGATAATAACTTTGATGAACATAACTAATATACCAACCATAGAACTCAACAACAATTATTTTGAAGATAATCATAAAATAATTATTTTTAAAATATTAGAAAAAATAAATGAACCTAGTATTAGAAAATTAATTTGGGAAAAATTAATAAAATCTGAAGAAGATGAAATAAATAACTTACTAAGACAAAATTGGTTTGACGACATAAGAGCAGTAATGCAAGAATTATATGATAGTACAGATTACATGGACATGTACCACCCAAACTACGATAGTGACTACAATAGTGATTAAAATATGATAAATGAAGAATATTTCCAACTTTGGAAAGAAACTATGACTGAAATAGACTCATGGGAAAACATTATAAAAACATATTTAGAAGAATACCTTAAAACACAAGACATACAATATCTAAAACTACTAATAGAAGGAGCCCAAATGATTCTACATAAAAAAGAAAAAGAAGAAGAATTTTACAAAAAAATATTTATTTGATAAAAGACTATGACAAACTTAAACATAGCCCGAATTCCGCACTTACCCCCAATATGTGATTTTTAACCTTACTCTAGTGAATGACCTATACAAAATTTCAAAAAGTCTATCACCAATTATCATTCATTTTGAGCAATATATAAACAGTAATTTAGTCAAAATACCCCCCTTCGAAAAAAAGAGATTGAAATACTGTTTCTGTTATTTGGATTAAATAATTTCTCAATTACCTTTTCTTCATATTCTTTTTTTTTTTTTTTTTTTAAGTAAAAGTTCTTCATATTCCAAAGAAATAACAAAGCCATTTTGTAGCTTGAGTTTCTGATTTCCTCAATTTTGTTGGTTCCATAGAAAAGTGGGAGGATAATTGTCATTTACGAATCAAAGCAGCCGTAGATGTGTTCTCTACCCTTTAAAATAATTATCATTTTAATTTATCTTTAAAATTTTGTGCTATTAGGTTAAATTGATTTTAAATTTTATAATTTTATCTGTGATGTGAAAAGCTGAAATTAAAGAATTATTAAAAATAAAAAGAAACATATTTTTTCAAGTGGGACTTAAAAAAGGTACCCCTTCCATCCCATTTAATTCAATACAAAATTTAAAAAAATGATTTTTGAAACTTGGCATAATATAAACCTTATATGTTTTGAGGGTTATGGGTAAAAGTACAATTTTAAAATTAAACTATTTAATATTATAATAAAATAACAATTCTTTTTTAAACAAGTTGAAAAAAAATATCACATGAAATTAGAACGAACGCAGAGTAGAACAAAAATGGAACGGAGAGTATCTGAAATTCTTCGATTAGTTAGTTTGTTACCAATAATATTTAAACACGTGTTAGATTGAGCCTCGGTAGATCTATAGGTTCGGTTGCTACCCTACCCAGATTTCCGAGCCTTTTGATTCGTGGAAGTGGGACCCAGTATACAGCTACCATACACGCTTCCCAAGCCAACGTTATGCTGCTGACGCAAACAAGTAGTGATTCTATTGTTTTTGTAATGTAGTAACTGAATTTGTAGGTACATTACAAAGGTTGTCATCATTTTGGCTACAATTTTGTTTTTTTTTCTTTTCCTTTAAATAAATATTACTACTGTATTGGGGATTCAAAGATATTTTTATTACAAAGAAGTTTGAAGAATTGTAAATCAAATTCACGCAAAAGTTAGAAAGCAATTTGATCATTAATCTGAATTTCTATCGCACATTTTATCATGTGTCAACAAACATACACTAAAGTTTCGACCAAACAACTATTAATACATTAAATTTCTCCTGACTTAGATTGATTTGCGGGCATTATTTTGAAATCATCTCCAATTCAACATTGTTTTTTTGATGGACATTATGATCTAACTATACCCAGCTGGATATCTTGGCTAAAAATTATAACATTTCGGAAATTTGAAAACTAAACTAGTGTCTAACATGAAACTAGTAGGCCAAGTTAGAGCTAGACGTTAGGGTTAGAGCCTCAAACGTACCTTCTCGTACCTTAAAATTTCATGCTTTAGTGTTAAAGTGTCAAGGCCTAAACCCCAAGGACCAACTATGGGTCCTTGATGAAAAGGCCTAGAAGGCAGCCTGGGTAGTGACCCACGAGGGCTACCTACGCCCTATAGGTGGGGGTCGTGGGTCAAGCCCCTCAAAATAGGCTCCAGTTCCTTGACCAACGGTTCACCAGCACGGGCCGTGATCCCACCCATGGTCCATGGGTCACCAAGTCATGGGTCACACCTGTAGTCTGCCTAATTTTGGCCAATGCAAGGGTCTTTTGGTAAATTCCTAGGTTAGTTATTTTGAAGTGAGGTAGTTTTGTATGGATTATTTAGACCTATATAAGGGGTTTCAAGCTATTAATTTACCCTTACACTTCATAAATCTCAACTACCCAAAACATAACCACCTTTACCCCCAAAGTTTCTCCCAAAAACTCCATTGAAAAAGGTCAAGTTAGAGCTTAAAGAAGGGGGCTTTCTCTCATGATTTTGGGTTGATTTCTTCATCTAAGGTATCGTAGTCTTGATTCATGGAAAGCTTTCTTCCATGAATCCCTCAAACTTTCAATTTCAAAGAAGCAAATTCTCCAAAACCTAGGATTTTCATTCTAAGTCATGGATTCTTCCTAAAAACTTTTTCAATGGTTTAATTATTGTATATTACTATTGAATTGCTGTTTTATGGTGGTTTTAAGATAAAATCTCCCATGAATTCATGAATTCCCCATAACCCTAATTTATGACTATGTGATGTGGGTGAATTGTAGTAAGATGAATACTATGCAATTGTTCTTGTAGTAGCTTAATTACTTGGATTATGTTATTATCCATGCCTAATTGTCGTAATTCTAGGTGTGTTGGTGAACTATGATTCATGGTACTTGAAGGGCAAATTATGAAGATTGATGTATAATTATGATGCTTATGTACATGCTTTGTGATTTCAATGAAAGTAATATGATTATGACTATAATGCAATTGTGATATTGTTGAAAGGTTATTCTCAATTATACACTTGTGAATGATGATGACGACATGTGTGAAAGGTTTCTTCAATGTAAGGTTATACGTTAAATTGGTAGGCTTAGGGCATCCTCTTTTTGCGTAATTGAAAGTGATCTTGATTGGTATACCTTTAATTGGTAGGCTTAGGGCATCCTTTTCTTGTGTAACTAAAGTATCTTGAGTTAATGAAACTTGAAGCGGTTGACCAAATGGTAGCCCTTTCATAAATGATTAATGAAGTATTCTAAAGCTTTGTCTTGAATCGGTAGACCGAATTGTAACCCTTTCATGATGAGTCCATGAACTACTATAATGATTAACCTTGAATCGGTAGACCAAATTGTAGGCCTTTCTTGAGAATTCAATGAGTTGTCCTAATAATGTACCTGAAATCGGTAGACTGAATAGTAGCCCTTTCATGTGTGTAATAATGTACCTTGGGTCGGTAGACCGAATGGTAGCCCTCTCAAGTATAATAATGTTAAAAGAGAATGAACTACTCTATGAAAATTTAAAGCTTAGCACTGAGTGGATATTGTAGGGTGGAAGCTCTCCCTATGTTAGGGCGGGTTTCTATGAACACCTTTCTTATCCCATAACTATGTGCCCACATAGGTTATTAGCTAGTAGATCCACCTAAGTTAAATTTACCGGTTCTACCTTAGGCAAGTAGACCAACCCTTACGGTGTAGGAGACACCGGATTCCATGGTTTGCTCACATAGTCTATGTCGCCTAGGGCTTATTCCCATTATGTGAGTTATGTGCTATGGTTACTCAAGAGGTTCTATGAAGTGTGGGTGGTGGTAGTATGGGATGTCATCCATGCATTGCACGAGTAGGCATTGAGAGTGGCTATGGTGTGTTTCTCGAATGTCATAATGTCTAATGAAATGAATGTGCTTATAATGATGCTAATGAGAATGTTGACTTAAAGGCTAAATGTAATGATGAATGATTAACTTGGATTGTTATTATGAGTTTCTTTCCTTGTCATGACTTATTGAATATGAATGTTCCTTGTCTATGAGTATTAACTAAAGATGAGAATGAAGAATGGTAAGTATGTATATGGTGGCCTCAAAGTGGTACTTAGTATGAATGGTATTATAGGATGCCATTCATACACTTAGGTTGCCTAAGATGATGGTTCTATTAAGTTATAGTGATATACATGTTGAATATGCTTGTGACTTATGCCTTTGTACTAAACTTCATGTTATTTCTCAAACTTGACATATAGCATGATTTTCAACTAAAATATCCTTGTTAGCATGATTTTTGCATGGCTATCATATTTACATTTTTGTGTTAATCCATATTTCTTCTACATTTTACAAAGTGTAGATTCCAGATCTTAAGGTGATCTCTAAGGTTCAAAGCTTGGATTGACTGTTCTCCAAAGCTAGTGGTGAGTCCTCATGGTTTGAGGACGAGAGTTGTTCTTTTCTAGTTTCTTTCATGTCATTTTATGTTTCGGACTATGTTGAAGGGATGTGACCCTATTATTGATTCAAAGTTGTATTAGATGGCCATGTGAGACAAAGTTAGACTTTCGCTATTTTTAAATAAAGACTTCGATTGTATGGATAAAAGTTTTTAAATTCCGTACCATTTTCTTATGTCTTATGTTATGAATGCTATGAGGCTTGTATGAGGCTCTTCGGAGTCTTGTACGCCGTGTTACGTCTGGAATGTAGGCTTGGGTCATGATAAACATGGTATGATGTTGGGATAGTTTTTAGGATGATGTCTCATAAGCCATGTCTAGTAGAGTCTTGTTCATAGAGTGAAGCGCGCCACATTTATGAATGAGAGGCTATAAGATGTTAGGAAAATACACTTCTTTCATTATTCTTAAGTCTTGTCATAGAGTTTAACTCTACAAGTCCATCTCTAAATCCTTATTTTGTGTCTACAGGATATGAATACACAAAGGGCTAACACAAGGAGAATGGAGGGCAAAAATGTCAATGAAGAAGCTCCTCAAGAGAATCAAGCTCCTCAAGTGAACCAAGCTCCTCAAGAGAATCAAGCTCCTCAAGTGAAACAAGCTCCTCAAGGGAATCAAGCTCCAATTAACCCTCCGGCAATGTTGGATGAGGAAGTTAGGTTGACTCTTTTAGTGATGGCTCAAGCCCAAGCTGTGACGGCCCAATCCAATAGGGATGGTGGGACTCATGTGAACCCTAATGTGAGCACTACGGCTTCTAGGTTGAGGGATTTTGTTAGTATGAACCCTCCGATGTTTCTTGGTTCCAAGGTGGGAGAGGATTCCCAAGAATTTGTGGATGAGGTGTATAAGGTAGTTGATGCTATGGGGGTGACTTCAGTAGAAAAAGTGGAACTAGCCGCTTATCAATTGAAGGATGTAGCTCAAGTTTGGTTTACTTAATGGAGGAAGAATAGGCCGGTAGAAGTAGGTCCTATTGATTGGGAGGTGTTTAAGAAAACGTTCATTGATAGGTTCTTTCCCCGTGAGTTGAGGGAGGCTAAGGTAGATGAATTCATAAACCTTATGCACGGTAGAATGAGTGTCCAAGAGTATGCTTTGAAATTTACCCTTTTGTCCAAGTATGCTCCATCTGTGGTGGCGGAGCCAACGGATGAGATGAGTAGATTTATGACGGGCATGTCCGACTTAGTTAAAGAAGAATGTCGTACGACAATGCTCCATGAGGACATGAATATCTCTAGGCTTATGGTGTTTTGCCAACAAATGGAGGAGTTAAAAATTCAAGAAATAGAATAAGGAGATGAAAAGAGCTAGGTCCGTTGAACAAGGTCTACCAAGGTTCAAAAAAAGATCTTCCAACCAAGATTCTTCAAGCACTCCTAGGGTTAACCAAGAAAAAGGTTATAGTGGGTCTCCATTTCCTAAACCTACTTGCACAAATTTTGGAGAAAAGCACCATAGGAAGTGCCTAGCCGGTACAAATAGGTGTTATGGTTGTGGAAAGAGTGATCATCAAGTGAAAGATTTCCCTACACTCACGGCCAAAGGAAGAGAGGCGAAACAAACTTCTCTTAATGGCACGGTTCCCATTCATGGTCGTTTCTATGCACTCCAGTCTATAGAGGACAAAGGAACCCTTTCGGATGAAGGCACCGGTGTGTTGATAACTCCTTATAAATGTAAATGTTTTATTAAGGTCCCTATGCTATTTGCTAGATTTTCATGTTTTCCTTAGTATGGATTTACTCCTAAGGGGGAGATGGTATGCTTAGGAGGCAAGGTTGTCTAGAGTTTTGATATCCTTATATCTTTCTTCTATTCCTATTCAAGCTTAAGACAAAGAGTCCTTGTGGCTTGTTTCATGTTTTGGAGTCATGTGTGATTTATGTGTTTCCATGGTCTCCTTATGTTATGCATGTTCTTGATGAATACACGTTTAATGAGAAAATGAGTCTTAATGATTTATGTTCCTTATGTTGATGTGCATTTAGTATGAGTTGTCTATATGCTTCATGAGATGGATTGTTGAACATGCTTAAGTGTGCTTTTGAGAATAATTGCATAATTTTCTTCATGATGTTATGATGAGCATGCTTTGAGTTGGAGAAGACAATTCCTCTAATGATATGAGAAATGTTCACTACTAAAAAAACAGTGAATACCGACCTAAAAATTACCGACCTCAAATGGAGGTCGGTAATTTCCGACCTCCAGAGGTCGGTATTGTTAAAAAGAATAAAAAAATAAAAAACTTTAGAAAACCGACTACAAGTAATCGGGTTTTATGCAAAATAAAGTGGGAAAACCAAATTCCGACCTCTGGAGGTCGGAATTTTTCCCGAAAAAAATGAATTACAATAAAAACCGACCTCTTGATGTCGGTATTAAATAAATAAATAAATAAATAACAATATTTTATTTTTTCTCAATTAAATATAAAAAAACAAAATTGAGAAATATTTTGATTTAATTTTATTTAAATCGTCTTCCGGAGGACGGTTTTGTGTAAAATAAAAAACAAAAAGAATTATAATACCGACTTCCGAAAGTCGGTAAAATTAAATAGTATGTAAGTAAATTAATTTTCATTAAAATATTTATATAGTGACTTCCAGAAAATTAATAAATTAATATTTTCAATTAACTTTAAATAAATCGTCCTCCGGATGACAGTTTTATATAAGTAATAAAATAAATTAATATAAAATACAAACCTCATGAGGTCGGTAGGTTGCTTATATGTTGGTTTGACTTCTGTTTCTTCGTAAATGTGCATAATGGCTTTTTAACTTGATAAAGGTATGATTTCAACTAAATGTCCCTTTTATGCATGTTTTAAGGATTTTGTGCATGGCTTCCATACTTAGTACATTATTTGTGCTAACCCATATTTTCTACATTTACTATGAGTGTAGGTTTCGGTCGTTGAGACGTACTTCTTCCTTCAAGTGAAGCTTGGGTTGACTATTCCCTAGGATTGGTGAGTCCTCATGGTTCGAGGACAAGACATCATTCATTTCTAGCTTCTATTGTACTTTCTATGTTTGAGACTTTATTGATGTAAAAGGCATTTGACCCTATTTGTATTCTCTATTATACTACAAGGTCTAGACTCTTATTTTTGTTTATGAAAAAGAAGTTGACTTCGATTATAAAAGTTTTAAATTTTCTGCATCATTTCTATGATTTTATGTTTATGATTATGCTAAGGGCATATATGAGACCCCTTCGGGGTTAAGTACACTGTGTTACGTCTAGGGGGTACCCCTGGGTCATGACAGCTGTGGACAAGTAGAGAGGTACTCTTCCATGATTACTATGAATATGAGGGACAAGTCTCTAATCTAAGTAGCGTGTTCATGATGAAACAAGATTACTTCAAGGAAGTATTGTAAGTATGTTCTGATAAGACGTTTGCTTGTATGATGTATCCTTAGCTTGGATTGTTGTTATAGTTGCCTTCCATGATATGTTTGACTAAAGGTGAATGTTCCCTTGTCTATGAGAAATAAGTTAAGGATGAGATCAAAAGATTATGAATATGAATGAGGGCCTAAAGTGGTTTGCTTAGCATGGGTGAGATTTATGGGGTCTTATCTATGCATTGCACAAGCATGCTTAGAGGTTACTTATGAAGAGTTTCTCTTATATTATGTTGATTTAGATGCATTGATTATGCCTATGACTATGTTATTATCTCTTATGCTTATAGTCTATGTCTTATGATGATGTCTCTTATGATTATGGTATATGTCTTATGTTGACCAACGCCTTTATATTGATGATTTATGCTAGCCATCATATTTAGTACATTATTGTACTAGAACTTTTTTATGGGTTGTGTCCCAAGACTATTCAAGACTTCCGCTTCATTTTATGAGACTTTGATTGTATTGAAAAATGTTTTAAATTTTTGCACTTTTTTATTATCTTATGTTATGATATGCTAAGTGGCTTGTATGAGTCCTCTCGGGGTCTTATACGCCTTGTTACATCTAGGGGTGCCTACACATACTCTTGTCTACATTCTTATAAAATGTAGGGTCCGACGATATTCACTTCTATTCTCGTGGCTAGGATCTTAGTAGAGCAAGGAGTAAAGACTTGGCGAGTCCTTATAGTATCAAGGACTTGGTCACCCTTTTATTTTATGTCTTTCTTTTTATGTTATCTTAGAAGATTTTCTCACAGCTTCCGACCACTCAAACTTAGCCTTCTTTTGAGTCAAAGCCGTCAACGGAGAAGCAATGGAGGAAAAACCCTCAACAAACCTCCTATAATAACCTGCCAAACCTAAAAAACTTCTAATATCGGTAGGAGTTAGAGGTATAGGCTAACCTTTGACCGCATCCATCTTCCCAGGATCTCCCTTAATACCCTTGCTTGATACAATATGACCAAGGAAGGCTACGAACCTTAGCCAAAACTCACACTTACTAAACTTTTCATACAATTGGTGGTCTTTAAGGACTTGCAATACAATCCTCAAATGATCCATATGTTCACCCTTACTTCTCGAGTAGATCAAAATATCGTCAATGAAAATGATCACAAATGAATCAAGATATTGCCTAAACACACTATTCATTAGGTCCATGAATGCCGCCGGGGCATTTGTTAATCCAAAAGACATAACCACAAGTTCATAGTGACCATATTGGGTCCTAAAAGCCATCTTGGGAATGTCAACCCCTCTTACCCTTAGTTGATGGTAACCCGAACGAAAATCTATTTTGGAGAAATCCTTGAAGTTGATCAAATAAGTCGTCAATTCTAGGGAGATGATACTTATTCTTTATAGTCACCTTGTTCAATAGGCGGTAGTCTATACACAATCTAAGGGACCTATCTTTCTTTTTCACAAACAATACCGGAGCACCCCATGGAGATATGTTTGGTTGAATAAAACCTTTGTCTAACAAATCTTTGTGTATCCAGCAAAAGAGCAATGCCAAAGTCTATTTCCCATTCTGGAGGAAGGTCGAGCAAGTCATCGGGAAAGACTTCCAGAAATTCACTCACCACGGGGACCGACTCTAAAGAAGGGACCTTGGAATCAACACCATAACCCTAACAATATGATACATGCACCCCTTAGAGATTATTTTCCTAGCTTTTAGACATGAAACAAATTGACCTCTATGAATAGAATTCCCTCCTTTCCACTCTAAAATTGGCTCTTTTGGAAATTGAAATTTGACCACCCGGATCCTACAATCTATAAAAGCATAACATGCATGCAACTAATCCATGCCCAAAATTACATCAAAATCAAGCATGTCTAATTCTACCAAATCAGCCAAAGTGACTTTATGAGACAAAGAAATAGGACAACTCATATAG
This sequence comes from Solanum pinnatisectum, assembly GCA_035578085.1. Taxonomy (NCBI): domain Eukaryota; kingdom Viridiplantae; phylum Streptophyta; class Magnoliopsida; order Solanales; family Solanaceae; genus Solanum; species Solanum pinnatisectum. Next base: position 30,018,713 of record CM069082.1, on the reverse strand, counting down.
ACTCTTTTTGCCACTACTGTGTAACCAATGGGGTAGACACTGAAAAAGGTTCTCGTAATTCTTTGTGGAGCATTTCAAATTTCATAGCCACAAAAGGTGTAACAAATGACATGATGGCACCGGGGTATAATAATGTATAAACATCAATGGAAAAGACTTGCAACATACCCATTACAACATCCGGGGAGCTCTCTTGGTCACCTCGAGATTGAAGAGCATAGAAGCGGTTCTTATTGGGAGCATCAGAATTTGAGCCACTAGGAGGGACTTGCTTGCCCTCTCTTCCTTGAGCCATTAGCATGGTACAATCTCTCTTCATATGGCCGCTCTTCCCACAACTAAAGCAACCATCCGTGCCAACTAAGCACTTGCCATCATGCTTTTTGCCGCACTTTGCCCAACTATGTCTTTCAACATAAGAGCTACCACTATTACCTCAATGTGGCTTAGGGTTATACAGCCTATCTTTGTTGACCTTTGGAGTACTAGAAGAGCCTTGGTTGAAAAACCTTCTCTTAAACCTTGGTTTACCTTGAACCTCAAATTTACCTTTGGAAGATTTCCCATCATCGGTCTTTGCCCACTTCACTTCTCTATTCACTCTCTTGAGCTTTTGTTCCTCAATTTGTTCAGCATGAACCATAAGACGTGAAATATTCATACTTGGGATGAGCATTGTCGAACGACATTCATTGACTACCAAGTCGGATATCTCCACAACAAATTTGTTCATCTTGCCCCTAGAGTCCGCCACTAAAGTTGGAGCATACGTAGGCAATGGAGTGAACTTAAGGCTATACTCCTTCACACTCATACCTCCTTGGCGAAGGTTGATGAATTCTTGCATCTTTCATTCCCTCAACTCTAGGGGGAAAACCCTATCAAGGAAGGCCGACTTGAATAATCCCCAATCTATCGGGCCCGCTCTTCGGACCTCTCATCCTTCCATTGCTCATACCAAACTTGAGCCACGTCCTTCAATTGGTAGGCGGCTAATTCCACCTTCTCTTGTGGAGACACTCCAACAGCATCAAGCACCTTATACACTTCATCAATAAACCCTTGTGGCTTTTCATCCACTTTGAAGCCATAGAACATAGGGGGATTCATTCTTGTGAAATCCCTAATCCTTGAAGCGGTTGTGCTTGCATTGGGGTTCACATGAGCTCTAGCAATCCTAGTGACTTGAGTCGTTAAAGCATGAGTCAATGTTTGGAGAGCCGACCTTATTTCCACATTTGTCATAGCCCCTCATCATTAGGAGCTTGAGGAACTTGAGGCCCTTGAGGACCTTTGGGAGGAACTCCCTCATTCACAATCTTCTCTTCCATCCTTCTTGCGGCTCTTCTTGTAGTCATATCCTATATACACAAGAAAAGGGTTAGGAAAAAGACTTCATAGAGTTAAAACTTTAGGGCACGACTAAACAGTAATGAAAGACGTGAAAGTTCATAAACATCTCATAGCCTCTTATTCATAAGTGTGGCACGCTTCACACTCATGAACAAGACTCTACTGGACGTGGTTCATGAGACATCAACCTAGAATCATTCTAAACCTTGTGCACTAATACCAAGTTTGTCATGACCCAGGGGTACCCCCTAGACGTAACACGACATACTTGACCCCGAAGGGGTCTCATACAAGCCCTTAGCATAATCATAAACATAAAGTCATAGAAATGATGCGGAAAATTTAAAACTTTTACAATTGAAGTCAACTTCTTTTTCATATACGAAAATAAGAGTCTAGACCTTGTCTCAATCACCATCTAGTACAATAGAGAATACAAATAGGGTCAAATGCCCTTTACATCAATAAAGTCTCAAACATAGAAAGTACAATAGAAGCTAGAAATGAATGATGTCTTGTCCTCGAGCCATGAGGACTCACCAAGTCTCGGGAATAGTCAACCCAAGCTTCACTTGAAGGAAGAAGTACATCTCAAAGACCGGAACCTACACTCATAGTAAATATAGAAAATATGGGTTAGCACAAATAATGTACTAAGTATGGAAGCCATGCACAAAATCCTTAAAACCTGCATAAAAGGGATATTTAGTTGAAATCATGCCTTTATCAAGTTTAAAAGCCATTATGCACATTTACGAAGAAACATAAGTCAAACCAACATATAAGTAACCCAAAGTCATACTAGTGCAATGCAAAGGTAAGATCCCATAACCCTACCAAATGCTAAGTATCACATTTAAGTCACCAACAACATACATATCTTACTTTTACCTCATTCATAACCAACATACATATGTAAGGAGTTATTCATGTTCATAACTTGTAACAAGTAGAGTCAACCTTAACATCCATACATATCTTACATACATAATCCATAATTCTTCATAATATAAGAGAACCTCACCATAACCCCTCTTAAAGTCTACTTGTTCAATGAATAAGTGAAGTCCCATACCCCCACTCATACTAAGTAGTACCTCTTAAGAAGTCATAATCAAAGTTCATGTTTTTATCATAGTTCATATTCGTATCATATAGGGAATATAGCATTTAACCGACATAGACCGTGTGAGCTACATGGAATCCGATGTTCTACCCCCACACCGAAAAGATGTGTCCTACTTGTCTAAGGTAGAACGTACATTTTAGCTTTTAGGTGGATCCACTAGCTAAAGACCTATGTGGGTACATAGTTATGCGATAAGGAGATTGCTACTAGAAACCCTAACTACTAACGTGGAGGTTTCCATCTCACGAGATAACCATATTGGGAACCCAACTACTAGCATGAAGGAACCCATCTCATACGAATATACACTCGGTGCTAAGCATAATTCCTTTTAAAAGTCATATTAAGTCTTTACTTAAGTTTATGTCATGAAAGAATGCACTAGGTACTGAAACAAACATACATCATAATAGCTCATAGATTCATTAGGTGAGGATGTCCTTTCAACGTTAGAATCATCAACATATGAGTAAACCTTTCACATCATATTCATAGTGTGTTCATGATAATGGCCTTTCAATCAACAAAACAAGCAACATACATACATACTTCATCCATAATCAAGTGTAAAGGTATAGGGAAGAAGGATCTTGCATCAATACCACAATTACACAATAGTCATAGGATCATCACTATCTAAGTGAATCATAAGTTCATATACAATACTCATCAACATGTATAAACCCTAACAAGTTGCCCTTCAAGGCTATGAATCAAGATCAACCCTAACTTCTAGAATTACCACATTAGATAGAGGGATATCATGATTCAAAAACTTGATCAATGTAAACATAATCAATTGTCAAGCTCCCATCATCAATCATGCCATACCATAGTTCACAATTTAGGAAGAATGGGGAATCATGGGTCTAAGGGAGATTTTCATTATAATTCAACAATACTCCTACATTCCAATCATAAATCATCATAATCAACCATAATAAACCATAATTAAACAATCAAAAATGTTTTGGAAGAAGATCCATGACAATAGATTGAAAACCCTAGGTTTGGGGGATTTGGAATCTTAAAAACATATTTTGAAGGGGCTCTTTGGGTGATATCTTCCCAAATATGAAAAGCATCCATACCTTAGCTTGATTTCCACACGAAATTGGAGAAGAAAGACTGTTTCTTGAACCCCTAGCTTGACCTTGGTCTTGCTTTTCAATGGTCTTAGAGAGAGAATTTTTAGAGAGATGAGATAGTTTCTAATTTTTGGTCTTGTTAGTTATGAAGTATTAAGTGGAGTTTAATGAATTAGAAGTATTTATATAGGTCTAAAATAATGAATTAAAATGACCCCACACTAATATATTGACTCTTGGAATTATTGGCTTTGGCTAAGTCTTGGCCGATTACTTAACAACTTTTGCATAAGGGGACCTATGCCCACCACCCACGGACCATAGGTGGGCTCACACCCCAACCTACAGGTCCGTGGTTTGGGTCTGTAGCCCCTCCTCTTGGCTAACTCAAGCCACCCACTCACGAGACCTCACCTATGGGGCGTGAGTGGGTCTACGGACCGTGCTGGTAAATCGTGGAATGTTACTGGAACTTGGAGGTTTTGGGGGAGGTCTTGCCTCAACTCACGACCCCCACCTACGGGATGTGAGTCCACCCATGGCTCGTGGGTTCCCCTTTCGTGGGTCATACTGGTTTTTGACAGTTTTTGGGAAGTCCCTTAGTCCTCCTCAAGGACCTTTGAGGGGTTCTTAGGGGGGACCATGCCTTGACGTTTAGGGACTAAAACATTAGTATTAACTTAGGGAGGTCATTTTACAACTCTTATCTACATGTTAACCCTATTTAGTATACTAGTTTACATGTTAGGCTCTAGCTTAGTTCATTAGGTTTTCGGAGTGTTACAACAACATAACATCACTCATGAATGGTTACTATTTGCTAATTCAAGGCTATCAAGGAAAAACACCTTACTATGCTAGACCAAGCTATCATGGAAAGTACCTTACTTATGAAAGTCCAAGCTACTCAAGGAAGGGTACTATTGCTCAATCCAAGCTATCATGAAGTGTGTGGCCTCATCAAGTCAAGCTATCATGCAAGCATTCTATTATGCTAGTTCAAGCTACATTGGAAGAGTACAATTTCTTAATCCAAGGCTATCCATGAGTTCTACTATCTCAAGCTACCATGCATGGTCTTGTCTTACCAAGTCAAGCTATTCATGAAAGGGTATCATATCACTACTTCAAGCTAGCATAGTTCATACATGAAGCCTTTGAACACTCACGTGGTTCTTCTTGAAGTATGCCTTAGTTCATCATTACTTTGAATAGTTACGGGGTACCTCTTGAAGTATGCCTTAGTTCATCATGTAGGCTTATTAGATCATGTGTGAGCACTCATCACCATCCATGATCACTTTTACTTTTAGATTCATTTTAGGTGAGAAAAACTTTCAACCTAGAATCATTCTATGTGAGAAAACTTTCACATCAGAGTTCATTATGCATTCATGAGAATGCCCTTTCAATCATCACAACAACAATATTATATTCATTACATATGCCTAGATCTCAAGACATTCTAATCACATGCTTCATTTTTAAGCAATTCTAATAATATATCATCATATAGACTCAATCTCAAGCATTACTAATCATGATTCATCATATAAGCTTTAATCTAATTCAATTCATGTCTATAAGATTTACTCTTAAGAAATTCACGTTTATGTGCTTCCGTTTCAAGCAATCTATAATGTAATTCATCAATCCTAGAAGATCACATCTAAGACCTCAATTTCCCCTTTCATGCCACAAAACCCAAATATATCAAATTCACCTTAGAATCATAGGTTAAGCATGAATACATGTATAATCATACTAAAAACGTGCAATTCTATCATAAGCAATCATAATCCACTCTATTGGATCATAACCCATAACATTAGAAGAAATCCTAGTTTGACTTGGGGAATTTTTCTTCTAAATTGGGGAAAACATGGGGGCTTCATGGATGAAAGGAATCCATGAATGAATAAGACATCATACTTTGATTACAAAGCCTACCAAGCTTGGAACAATGGAGACTTGACTTGACCTAGCTTGACCCTCTTCTTCTTCTTCACTTTCTAGAGAGAGAATATTTGAGAGAGAATTGGATTTCTTTTTGGGGTCTTGAAATAATGACTTAGGATGACTTAATTTAGGGGTCTAAAGTCTTTATATAAGTGGTCTAGATTAGGGTAAAATGACACCACTTAATCCTAATTAAAACCAAAAAGTTCCATATTGTCCTCAACTAACCACCTCATTGCCTCATCGACGAGACCTCGACCACGGGGCGAAGGTGGACCTACGGCCCGTACTAGTTGGGCGTGGTTTGGGGTTTAGAGACACTGGAACAAAAGCCTTGAACCATGACCCAACAACGAGGCATGGACCCATCCACGAGGCATGGGTCATGCCCGTGGTTACTGCCTTAGGCAGGTTCTCTAGGGAGGTCATCTACGAGCCCCACCCAGGGGGCATGGGTCTAACCACGAGGCGTGGTTGGCCCCCTCATGGGTGACACCTGAAATTCCTAAAAGTTGCTAAGTTCCCTCTTTAGGCTACAGGGTGTTATTAGCACACACTAATGTATCGATCTAAAATCAAGTACCATATACATTACAATAATCAATAATACAAATATTTACAAAAAATCAACTACACAACATCTTGAGATCACAAATAAAAAAATTGACTACACAACATCTCTCCAGCCTTTTTGTGTGTTGTATCAATGCATAGTAAATACACTGCAAATTTTGGCTCATGTTTCTTCACCTCCAAGTACAGACTAATGAAGATATTCATGATGTATATTTTCAAAATTTGTGACAATTTTGAATCAAAATTGAAAGGATCTTTGATGAACTGGGAAAAGAATTTTGAAATCTCAATTTTTTTTCGATAATTTTGAATCAAAATTGAAAGGATCTTCGATGAACTGAGAGAAGAATTTTGAATCTCAAAATTATTTCGACAATTTTGAATAGAAATTGGGAGGATCTTCAAACAATTGTATAGGGATAAAACAACCCTCACCTCAGTAATGTATCAAATTTCCTAATTTTCCTCAACTCATCGATCTCTAAGCTGCAATGATTGATCCAACTCACCTCACTTTCTCAGATTCTTGAATGTCTCGTCAAAATAAAAAAATTCATGATGTATCAACTCATTTTTAATGATTTTGAATAGAAATTGAAAAGATTTTTGACAATTTGAGAGAAGAAATTTGATTTTTTGAAGTTGTTATGCTTTGGGAGAGATTGATTAGCAGTGACAACAACATAATTGCGTGATTTATGAATTTGATATTTAATTTTACGTTTCTTTTCCTTTTTAAGCGCAACAGAAAAGATTTTGTTCCCTTTTTTAGTGCAACAGAAGGATTATACATTTTTTTAATTTCTTTTTCAGTTTACGAAAAATGATCACATTGCATTCTTTTGAAACAATTTGCAAAATAGCCAAATTTATCTAGTAGTTAAATTACTAATCCAAAAATAGCCGTATTTGTATTTTTTTTTTTTTGTTAGAATAACCATTTTTACATATTTATTTAAGAGAAAAAGAAAACTTTTTTTAAAAAAAAAACCGAATTTACAAAATGAATAGATTTAAATTATTATCTTTTAAAATGGTCAGCTTGACTTTTTTTTTTTTTGCAAAAACAACCATTTTTAAACGATTAGAAACTAAAATTCCAAAAAAAGGGACTCTGGATTTTTCTTCTTCTTTAGCATAACATATAGCTATATACTAACTCCATAATAAGATAAAATTAAACTAACACCTAATTAATAATAAACACATGTGTATATGATAACAAAACATAAGTATATCAAACATCACAATATACTTGACTAAATCAAACAAACTTAATATAAATAACTTAATCAAAATATATAAGAACATGCTTCATTATTTTAAAAGTTACATTGCAAAATAGAAAAAAAAAAAAAAAAAAGAAATAACTAGAGAGGTGAGAGGTGATGACAAACAACAATGGAAGCAACGCTAGTTGAAAACACAAATCCAAACAAAGATTAATTTTTTTTAATCCTCCTCCTTCTTTTCTTTAATATTTTTTTTACTCTTTTTTTTTTGCTATAAAAACTTTTGTCACTCTTTTCTTATGATCTTCTTCTCCTATTTCCAACCTCTCTTTCTTATCTTATTATTTTCAAAATATTCCCTTTTAAAAATCCTCTCTTTTCAAAATCCTCCCTTTTTTCAAAATTCTCCTCTCAAAATTTCCCCCCTAAAATGAAAGAACAGAGGAGTTTAAATAGTTTGAAAAGATGAAATAATTTTCTTTTCTTGAAAACTAAACACCAATACATGCTTGAGTCTTTTTCTTTCAAAAGAAACTGAAACTTTTTCTCTTCTCAATGAACACTCTTTTTCTTCCTAATGAGCCACCCCAAAAGAACCAATGAAAATTCATCTTTTTCTTTTCTCTTTTCTTTTTCTAAGAGAAGACTATGAAAAATGACTTTATTGCCTTTTTAGAGGACCCCAGTTTCCTTATTTCATTAATTGAATAAAAGACAAATGGGTCATCTGATTTTTTTTTGAAAAAATAACTTATCTACACATTTTTATTTACCATATTTTCTATTAATCCCTACCATTTCAAAATATTATAAAAATCCATGATTTTCCTCCAAAACCAAACTAATCTCGATACATTACTGATCAACTGCCAAAGCCACGCTTCCCTCTTCCTATTTTCACTCCCATAATTTTATCAATTACTTCCTTCATTACAATTTGGATTTCAAAATCTTTCTCTCTCAAATCATTTCGTGAAAAAATGCCAAAAAGGAGAAAAATGTCAAGTTGTTGGTGGCTCCGATAAAAATTTTGGATTGAGATCCATGGGTGACCTCATTGTTGAAAGTGAAAAAAAGTTACGGGAGTTGATATAGAGCAAAGAAGCAAGTGTAGAAGGATTTCTGCACATTTTTTTTATTTCAGCAAGAGTGTCGATCTTTTGTTGTTAAACTTTTTCTGATACAAAGGGGGGGGGGAGGTAAAATACGTTGCTAACACCCTTCTCTACCCAAGATTAAGTATTTTAATTTATCTAATTACTTTTGATTCACAAATTTATGTATAATGCCTTCGTTTCAACTTTCTAACACATTAAATTAGCTTTTGTTAGTGTTGTCAATACTCTAATACATCACTGCTACAATAACCTTTGTTTTATGCAATGCATCATGTTAATATTTAAGGTATTGATACATAACCCTAATGTTGTTGAATCTTCGATTAATATTTATCATGCTCAATATAAATGTACTTGATGCATAAACACTACCTAATGTATCATTTATATGTATCAAGTCTCCAATGTATCTTCAATCCTATTCAAATTTAAAAGGTTATTGACTAATGATTCAAGCACACCTCATCCAATTCTAGGTGCAAACGATCGTTAAGCAGTATAAAATCCAACGAAGAGTTGGGGTCGAACCCACACGGAGCGGTACATGTTCAAAGTTCAGTTATGAAGTATGGATGTGATCTAAATAGTTATAGGAATAGAAATCATCGAAAAATACAAGGAAACAAGTCAAAATGGGTGACCAAAAATGTCAAATGGGGGGTTTTGGTTTGTAATTATCAACTACAACGCAGTCAAACAACGATAAAACAACAAAATGGAGAGGAATTCTCGGGATGTGAGCGATTATAGGCAAATTTCTCTATATGGATAATTGAAACTACTAATGAATAAGTGGGTAGGCTAGACTATGAGTGAAATAGCTTTATCTCGAACAACTATCCCGCTTCAATTAATTCTTTCGAACATAAACAAGCATAGCAATTAAGAACAACCCAAACCTTAATGCATCCACTATCTCAAGCTAGATGAGTAAGATTGGGTTTAGGATTCACTCTCTCGAGCTGAACCCATATCAACCCAATAACTACAAACCATTAATCATAAACCTTAGTCCCAAAATTTCTCTCTCGAGCAAGCTAAGAACACAAAATTAGAACTGCATTTGCAACTACAATTCATAAATTAAACATCAACTAATGATTAAACCCACTTCAATATAGCATTTAAACTAGTAATTAACAATATCCATAAGCTAATTCAACCAATAATCACACGATCACATCCCAAGAATTGAGGTTTTAGCCAAACGTCATAAAAAGATAAAAACAATTACCAAATCGATTATCCATCAACTGGTAAAAGTATTCAAGCCTTTACAATGCTCCAATTTAAAGAAAATTAGTAACCCACTTGCAAAATTTTTGAATTGAGTCTAAAAAGCCTTCAAGTCTGCTAAGAAACTCACAAACTTTAAAGAAAAACTATTCTAAATGGTAGCAAGCTAAAATTTGGGGAAAAAAAGAACTCCTGAATTATCAGTTTAAAATTCAATTTATAGTCACCAAAAATTTAACCACGAAGAGTCATTAGGCGAGGTAAGTCGGGTTCACTGAGTGGTTCGGCGAACCGCCCTTTGCTCTCTGCTATCGCTTTTTTGTATTGGCTCTCAGCATCTTCAAGTCCTGTAACTTTGGTCGATCAATCTTGTCATCGCGGAACTGATCGACGATTCACCGACTGCCCCTTTTCTGTCACCGACTTGGTTTCTTCCCTCAGGGCTGGCACACTGGAACTTTAGACGGACTGAAGAGCCACTCGCTGAGTCGCCGAGTGGTCTTGGCGATCACCAGGCTCGCCTTTCTCCACTTCTTCAGCTTGTTTTGTTCCTTTTTGCCTGTTAGTGTTCTTGCTTTGCTCCATAATCCACATACCTGAAAATCAAGGCTTTAACATTAGTTTATAGCATCAATTAGGCATTTGAGGACACTAAAACTATCAACACAAAGCTCTAAATGAGTCCAAATCTCGGACTCATCAACACCCCCAACTTAAACTTTTGCTTGTCCTCGAGTAAAACTCAAGATCAACAGTTCAATAAGGATTTGTATAAATAGTGATGCATAAGACTCAACCATGAATGCACAAAACAAGGTTCAAACTACTCTTACAATGATCAATTTGCACTCAAAGATTCAAATTGTGACTTCGAAGATGCTCAAGTTTACAATACTTGCTTCAAATGCAAGTTCAAGCTCAATAAATGTACTCAAATGCCATCACAACAAAAATGATTTCATATTCACACAAAATTCTTCAACAATTTAAATTTTTGGAATCACATACAACTCTCACACTCACAAAGGTGAACGCATGCATGACTTCACCCATAGGTTTGCCCTTATTTTCCAATCAATAATCGTTTCAACTCACTCAAGATCACAAAGGTCTTTTCAAGGCTTGTAACGGGGTTGAGTGTAAAGGTATGGTCATTTAGGTTTAGTGGCTTCTAGTTTCATGAAGTATGGTCTGAACATCACTTTCTTTATTTTCTTTAACATTTCAAACATGCTCATAATCCACCCTATTAGTCAACTTCATATGAACTACTGGATACCCCATTTCTTTTGCAATTTCCACTGCTTTATTTCACAACTTTCTCATTCTTTTTTTTCTTTCTTCTTTTTCATTTATCACAACCGACACTCAAATTTGCATAAGAGCAGCCACAATCACAAATAAAAGAGGTGGCAAAATTTTAAAATTAGGTTCAAAACCATTTTCATTCAAAACAATAGGCCACAAGCTAAATCATCCGCAAGATCAAGATCAAAACATATATATATCAACAAAATAGGCCCAATATTCACAAACACATCAAAATCACAAAAGGTAGGCATGAAAATACCTCACCCCACCCAGCAAAAAAGAAGCAGTTGTCCTCAAATGCAACTAAAACAATCAATAAAGTATCACAAAATAACAGATATGGAGGAGAAAATCATCCTGCCAAGCTAAGTATGAGGTGAAGTCTGCATCTCAGTCGCTCCATCTGTCGGGGCATCAGTGGCTGGTGTAGCATCAGCCTTGGCTCCATTGGAGCCTGCCACAAAAGTATCCCTCAAGGAGGCCTGTCTAGCTATCTCAAAATTGGCACCCTCTAGATCGGTCAGGTTCTCATACACAGTTGCATCTCTCACCTCAAGCTGCTCCTCATCTGTCTTAGCCTCGGACTCTACAGCAACAACATTGGCCCTAATATCATCTCCAGTGGTAGCCAGAGGTACCTCAGTACAAGCTAGAACATCAACACTTGGATCATCTGGGATCTTCACTGTCCCAAATAGCGAAGTGAGATTTGTGGACTTTAGATGGTCCACATCCTTCCTCAGCTTAGAAACATCAGCTTTTAAAGTTGTCACCTTAATAGTAACACCCTGACCTCTCTCACAAACCTCTACTCTCGCTGTGAGAGCATCAATGAAAGCCTTGAGAAGTGTCAGTGCGGAAGTAATAGCCATCTCAATCATCTAGGGGGCCTCTTCCTTTAGTCGAGAAGCACGCACATCGGTAGAATGGGCTAGGTGCCCCATATTGGGAAGTATAGCCTGGGTGATCAGATTCTTGGAGGTCGTAGTACCAGCAGCAGATCTAGGGGGCAGGGGAGTAGCAAAAGAACTTTGGGCCTAAGAAGCAGTGGAGCTAGAAGTACCTGAAGGCCCGGAGGCCGGAGAAGACAAGACTGACTCTGCAGGTAATATATCAATATCAACCTCCGGGGATATGTCCATCGGAGCTGGTCTCCTCCTATCAGCCTCGTCATATATGTAATCGGCCTCTATGCACTGGATGTCGGTGGAAGATATAGGAGTAACCTCGACATCCCTCTTCTCATCATGAAGAACTCCAGCCCGACGACACTACTCTGTGATGAGTACTGTAAATGGAAAGGACATCTCCCGCTATTTGGCCCTCACGGCTATCTCCTGCTCAATGATTATCCCCAAATTGAGGCTCTTCCTGGCTATGATACTCCTGAGGCAAGCCACCTTTAGGTGGCAGAGGATAGATTCGTTCTGAGACAGCATGATTGAGTTGCTAATAAATTCAAACCAGTATCTTACCGCCACATTTATATCCTTATTCTCTATACACGCTCCGACCTCAATCCACCTCAGAATGGTGTCAGAAATTAGGGGTGCCAGCCAACCTTTCAGGTCATCCAAAATCTTCGTAGTAGTCATACTCTGGTACTCATGCATGCAATTTGTAGCCATATCAAGTAGAATGTTGATATCATCGCTACTGTATCTAACCTTCCTTCCTCAGACCATCACAAACTCCAGTGGCCTAAAGGAACTAGCCTTCTTCTTTCCCTGAGGTGCTAGGTCACCATAGGCAGAGTAGAATTCCCGAACCCAGGTGGAAATGTATGGGCCACGGGTCCTAGTGAAGATCTTGAAATGGTGGAACCGGAGAGTGTCCCACACATCTAGATATTTTTCCACTACGCCATCTGTGGACAATCTCTTTTCTTCCAAAATGGTCCTCAATCCCTCTGCCTTTAATCGGTTGAGTAACCGGAGAGGAAGATCCTAAACTGGTGGTGCTGGAACCACCGTCTGTGCTGGAGCTGACACTGAATCTGAAGTATGAGGGGTTGGCTCGGAAATCCTAGTCGGATCATGGCGAGCTTTGGAGCGTAACTCCACTTGCCGAGCCTGTAACAACTGGTCGTCCTCAGGCTTAGAGAATGAAGCCTGAGAATCAAATTATTCTCCCTCACTGCCAGAGTTATGCTCCGGTGTCTCAGCTATGGGCGCCTTGCCCATTCTTTTGCCTTTCCTCCCTTCGGAGGGTGTTTGTCTGCCTTTGCCTTGGATGCGGCTGCATCCTCATTTATGATGACTCCTCTTGCTTGCTTGCGGGGCGGCATGTCTCTTCCTGACACTTTGGGTCTAGCCATATCTGCAAAACACATAGAAAAGTGTTAGAAACAGTCCAAGAAAATTATAGACATTTAGTTGCAGAAAGACTCGCTAAACCAGTCAGTGAGTCGTTAAGTCACTTAGGCGAACCGAATTGGGCTCGTCGAAAGTACCAGCATGAACAATTTTTAGAATCAAGGTAGGTCGATGATGTTCAGGGCCATTCGGTGAATCACCGACACCGATCGGTGAGCTAAGAGCAGCTCGCCAAAAATTACATTATATTTTAAGGGTTAGGGCCGCAGAAAGGGCAATCAAGAGAACCTTTTGGCTAGTTGTTGAGTGAACTCAGCGAGCTCAGGCTTCCCGCTAAAAGTTACAGAACATGCTTAGCCATAAAATGAAATTAAGGGCGATCAAAAGGGGACTTTATTGAACCGTCGAACCACTCGGCGATCTCAATGCAGCTCGCCAAACAGCCCAATGTGCCAGTTTTCAACCTCATTTCCCAAAATCAAGCCCGCAGCACCCGAATTAAAAATCAAACATAAACATCATCCAATTAAAGGTAGACCCATACAACCCATGCCCTCAGGGTACTCAGACTTCCCCCGATTTGGCCAAAATTGGCAATTTGACAACTTTTGCCCTTAAGAATGACGTCAAATGCTCCATCATTGAGCAAAATTTACGTCATTTGGCACAATTCGGGGTTACTTAGACTTCACCCTACAAGACCCAACACAAATAAGCCGCAACCAAACAATGTAGAACTGATTTCATCAAACAAGACATGCGAATCGAACATTTTTAAGAATTAGGGACACATTTCAAATCTAAACGGGCAAACCAACAAATTACACATAATTAAAGCAATTGCCCAACATCAACAACAACACATTTACCTATTGCATTCTAGTTCAACCATAAAATTAAAGTACGGGGTTCGAAAAACAACCCTTAATGCCGAATATCAAGTTTGAAAATATAGGAGGCAAAGTTCTCCAATTTTGAGCATGATTTAGCACAAAAATGCGGGTAAAAGAGTAAAATATGGAAGATCAAAAGTTGGGTGAGAGGGTACGATAGTTAGCAATGAGAAAAGATGAAGGATTTTAAAATTTTAAACCGTTTGGCCTTTAAAACCTTTCAGTTCGCACATCAACGGAGTAAGTCATGCTCACTGACCCACCCGACGATGTGCCAAGTGGTATTTTTTCCTCGCTGAGTTTTACAGGAACTTCAGTAAATTTGGGGGTTCAAACGCCGAACAAAGTCAGGCTCGCCAACCTGTTTGGTGAGTCGCCGATTAAGTATTTAGTCTGTCGAGTTTTACAGAAGTCCCCTTCAAGCTTAGCGATTCTAACGTGGTCCAAGTCAGGGCTCGCCGACCTGTTCGGCGTGTCACCGACTGGACTTTTGGCTCGCCAAACTACCCATCTTCCAATACTCTTCACTTTTCAACATGCACAATCAACACCCGTTATTCAAAATAAAAAAATTAGAGCACTAAAACTTGGGTTGCCTCGCAAGAAGCACCTTAGTTAACGTTGTGGCACGACGAGGGTACCAAATCAAGCTTCATTTTTGGGATTTGCCTGTGTCACTAGGCAACCCCCCTTGTTGTCTTGGATTTATAGGCGAAGAAATTTGACCCATTTGGGTCTCCAGCTGCTGAGACATCCTCTTTGAGAGACCGAATGAGAGGTCCCCGTTTGATTGAGAGTTGAGACATCCTCTTTCATCTCTTTCATAACTTTGTTTGACCCTTCAATTTTGTTGAGAATGTGTGAGAGCATATCTTCTGTATGGCCACCTTCAAATTCTTTGGGCTTTTGACACTCATGAGGAGGGACATGCCTATCTTTGTCCCCCTCTCTTTCCTTCCAAGTGGCGTTACGATCACGCCAATCTCTATCACGGTCTCTCCAGCCCTCATCTCTATTCCAATCTTGATTTCCACCCGGTCTTGGGTAGTTTACACGATAACCTCCTTCTTGATTGGCTAGGAAGTTCACTTATTCATTGTACAATGCTTCAAATTTTTCTTCATCGGGGTTTACTCCACCAACACCCACAACATTAACACTCTTCGTACCAATACCCATGACATTTTTTCATGACCCGAGCCTACACCCCAGGTGTAACACGGAGTACAAGACTCCGAAGAGCCTCAT
Organism: Solanum pinnatisectum; assembly: GCA_035578085.1. Classification (NCBI taxonomy): domain Eukaryota; kingdom Viridiplantae; phylum Streptophyta; class Magnoliopsida; order Solanales; family Solanaceae; genus Solanum; species Solanum pinnatisectum. Next base: position 30,003,255 of record CM069082.1, on the reverse strand, counting down.
ACAAGCCTCATAACATTTTTAACATAAGACATAAGAAAATGGTATGAAATTTAAAAACTTTTATCCATACAATTGAAGTCTTTATTTAAAGACAGTGGAAGTCTAACTTTGTATCACATGGCCATGTAACACAACTTTGAATCAATAATAGGGTCACATCCCTTCAACATAGTCTGAAACATAAAATGACATGAAAGAAACTAGAAAAGAACAACTCTCATCCTCACACCATGAGGACTCACCACTAGCTTTGGAGAATAGTCAATCTAACCTATGAGCCTTAGAGATCACCTTAAGATACGAAATCTACACTTTGTAAAAATGTAGAAGAAATATGGATCAACACAAAAATGTAAGTATGATACCCATGCAAAAATCATGCTAACAAGGACATTTTAGTTGAAAACCATGCTATATGTCAAGTTTGAGAAATAACATGAAGTTTAGTATAAAGGCATAAGTCACAAGCATATTTAACATGTATATCATTATAACATAATAGAACCATCATCTTAGGCAACCCTAAGTTATACTTGTGCAATGTATGAATGGCACCCCATAATACCATTCATACTAAGTACCACTTTGAGGCCACCATAAACATACTTACCATTCTACATTCTCATCTTTAGTTAATACTCATAGACAAGGAACATTCATATTCAATAAGTCATGACAAGGAAAGAAACTCATAATAACAATCCAAGTTAAGCATTCATCATTACATTTAGCCTTTAAGTCAACATTCTCATTAGCATCATTATAAGAACATTCATTTCATTAGACATTATGACATTCGAGAAACACACCATAGCCACTCTCAAAGCCTACTCGTGCAATGCATGGATGGCATCCCATACTACCACCCACACTTCATAGAACCTCTTGAGTAACCATAGAACATAACTCAACATGATGGGAATAAGCCCTAACTGACAAGACCATGTGAGAAAACCATGGAATTCGGTGTGTCCCGCACCGTAAGGGTTGGTCTGCTTGCCTAAGGTAGAACCGGTAAATTTAGCTTAGGTGGATCCACTAGCTAATAACCTATGTGGACACATAGTTATGGGATAAGGAAGGGGTTCATAGAAACCCAACCTAACATGGGGAGAGCTTCCACCTTACAATATCCACTCGGTGCTAAGCTTTAAATTCCCATAGAGCAGTTCATTCTCGTTTGACATTATTATACTTGAGAGGGCTACCATTCGGTCTACCAACCCAAGGTACATTATTACATACATGAAAGGGCTACCATTCGGTCTACCGACCCAAGGTACATTATTACATACATGAAAGGGCTACCATTCGGTCTACCGATTCAAGGCACACTATTAGGATAGCTCATTGAATCCTCAAGAAAGGGATACCATTTGGTCTATCGATTCAAGGTTCATCATTATAGCAATTCAAGGACTCATCATGAAAGGGCTACCAATCGGTCTACCGATTCAAGACAAAGCCTTAGAATACTTCATTAATCATTTATGAAAGGGCTACCATTCGGTCTATCACTTCAAGGTTCATTAAGTCAAGATTCTTTAATTACACAAGAAGTGAATGCCCTAAGCCTACCAATTCAAGGTATACCAATCAAGATCACTTTCAATTACACAAGAAGAGCATGCCCTAAGCCTACCAAATCAAGGTATAACCTTACATTGAAGAAACCTTTCACAACATGTCATCATCATTCACAAGTGTATAATTGAGGATAACCTTTGAACAATATCACAATTGCGTTATAGTCATAATCATATTACTTTCATTGACATCACAAAGCATGTACACAAGCATCATAATTATACATCAATCATCATAATTTTCCCTTCAAGGATCATAAATCATAATTCACCTACACACCTAGAATTACTACAATTAGGCATGGATAATGACATAATACAAGTAATTAAACTACTACAAGAACAATTGTATAGTATTCATCTTACTACAATTCACCCACATCACATAGTCATAAATTAGGGTTATGGGGGATTCATGGATTAATAGGAGATTTTATCTTAAAACCACCATAAAACAGTAATTCAATCTTAATATATGATAATTAAACCATTGGAAACGTTTTTGGGAAGAATCCATGACTTAGAATGAAAACCCTAGGTTTTGGAGAATTTGCTTCTTCGAAATTGAAAGTTTGAGGGCTTCATGGAAGAAAGTTTTCCATGAATCAAGACTACCATACCTTAGATGAAGAAATCCACCCAAGATCGTGAGAGAAAGCCCCCTTCTTCAAGCTCTAACTTGACCTTCTTCAATCGAGTTTTTGGGAGAAAACTTTGGGGTAAAGGTGGTTATGATTTGGGTAGTTGAGATTTATAAAGTGTAAGGGTAAATTAATAGCTTAAAAACCCTTATATAGGTCTAAATAATCCACATAAAATGACCTCACTTCAAAATAACTAACCTAGGAATTTACCAAAAGAACCTTGCATTGATCGAAATTAGACAGACTACAGGTGTGACCCATGACTTGGTGACCCACGGACCGTGGGTGGGACCACGGCCCATGCTGGTGAACTGTTGGTCAAGGGACTGGAACTTGTTTTAAGGGGCTTGACCCACGACCCCCACCTACGGGGCGTGGGTGGACCTATAGGGCGTAGACAGCCCTCGTGGGCCACTGCCCAGGTAGCCTTCTAGGCCTTTTCCTCAAGGACCCATAGTTGGTCCTTGGGGTTTAGGCCTTGAAAGCCTCAACACTTTAACAGTAAAGCATGTAATTTTAAGGTACGGGAAGGTACGTTCAAGGCTCTAACTTTAACGTTTAGCTCTAACTTGGCCTACTAGATTCATGTTAGACACTAGTTTAGTTTTCAAAATTTTGGAAAGTTACATTAGCTCCCCCTTGGGAACATTCATCCTCGAATGATGATCTAGACACCTCACAGACTTAAAGACTCAAGACTAGCAGCCCATCATACATGAAACATTAAAATAATGCACATTTTAAAGGAGGAAATATCAACTCCATCTCAATACATCCAATGCAACACAAGGAAGTAGGAACTACATCAACAACCCATTATGCATAAAAACTTCAACCACTACTAAAAAAACAGTGAATACCGACCTACAAATACCGACCTCCGGAAGTCGATATTTCCTGAAATACCTATCGAATATCGACTTTCCAGCTTAGGTCCGAAAAAGCTTGATCGCTATTCAATACCGACCTCTGGAGGTTGGTATTTACTGACCTCTCGAGGTCAGTGTTTTATTTTAAGTCAAAAAAATCATTATTTTATTTTTCGACTTCCTAAGGTCACTTTTATATATTTATTTATTTATTATTTTTATTATTATTGACTTCCTGAGGTTAGAATATTTATTTATTATATTTTAGAATACCAACATCCGGATGTCGGTATTTGTTATTTTTTTATTTTTTATTTTTAATATTTTCGACCTCTGGAAGGCGGTATATTTTAATTTTATTTTTTCTTAATTTTTAAATTCCAACCTCTGGAGGTCGGTGTTTTTATTTTTTATTTTTTTTATTTTGGAGAATCTGACCTGCAAGGGTCGGTAATTTTATTTTTTATTTTTGAGATTCTGACCTCAGGAGGTCGGTATTTTTATTTTTTATTTTTGAGATTCTGACCTCCAAAGGTCGGTATTTTTATTTTTTAGTTTTGAGATTCTGACCTCCAGAGGTCGGTATTTTTATGTTTTATTTTTGAGATTTTGACCTTCGGAGGTTGGTTTTCTGCTACAAAACTGGCAGCAAATTGCTGCAATTTTAGTTGCCCACCTACATATTTATACCAAAACAACACAAAGAGTTGCCAACACAATAGTTTTCAACATATACATTAAACTACAAAATAAACTTTATCCAACTTCAAAATAAACTTCATACAACTTCAAAATAAACTAAAATACAATCAAACAATTCCAAAAATATAAAAGTCTAAAATGTCAAATAGATACAACTACTTCTCATCACCCTCATGAGAATCATCATTTTCATCACGCTCCATCTCCTTATCAAGCTTATCATTCTCATCACCCTCTTGATCAGATCCATCACTGTTGGCCAGACATGGAGGAATAATTTTTCCTGATTCAAAAAGAAAAGTTAGTTGGGCCTGAAGCATCGCATACCACTTATTTCAAATAATGAATCAAACTAGCTATGGGTTAATTAAACTTTATTTGAACTTATTTCAACAACTAAACAACATTAACTCTAACTCGTTTTGAATTAATTTCATCAACTAAAACCACCGAATAAACCACATTATTTATTTGAACTTATTTAAACAACAAAACAACTTTAACTCTAACTAATTTTGACTTAATTCCAAAAACTAAATCAACCAAATAAACCACATTATTTATTTGAACTTATTTAAACAACTTTATCTCTAACTATTTTCGACTTAATTCCAACAACTAAATCCACCAACTAAACCACGTTATTTCTTTGAACTTATTTAAACAACTTTAACTCTAACTAATTTTGACTTAATTCCAATAACTAAATCCACCAACTAAACCACATTATTTATTTGAACTTATTTAAACAACTTTAACTCTAACATGTTTTGACTTAATTTCAACAACTAAATCCACCAACTAAACCACATTATTTATTTGAACTTATTTAAACAACTAAACAACTTTAACTCTAACTAGTTGACTTAATTCCAAAAACTAAATCCACCAACTAAACCACATTATTTATTTGAACTTATTTCAACAACTAAGCAGCTTTTTAACTCTAACTAGTTTTGACTTAATTCCAACAACTAAATCCACCAACTAAACCACATTATTTATTTGAACTTATTTCAACAACTAAGCAGCTTTTTAACTCTAACTAGTTTTGACTTAATTCCAACAACTAAATCCACCAACTAAACCACATTATTTATTTGAACTTTTTTCAACTAAACAACTTTTCAACTCTAAATAGTTTTGATTTAATTCCAACAACTAAATCCACCAACTGAACCACATTATTTATTTGAACTTATTTAAACAACTTTAACTAACTAATTTTGGCTTAATTCCAACAACTAAATCCACCAACTAAACCACATTGTTTATTTGAACTTTTTTAAACAACTAAACAACTTTAACTCTAACTAGTTTTAACATAATTCCAACAACTAAATCCACCAACTAAACCACATTATTTATTTGAACTTATTTAAACAACTTTAACTCTAACTAGTTTTGACTTAATTCCAACAACTAAATCCACCAACTAAACCACATTACTTATTTGAACTTATTTAAACAACGAAACAACTTTAACTCTAACTAGTTTTGACTTCTAACAACTAAATCCACCAACTAAACCACGTTATTTATTTGAACTTATTTAAATAACTAAACAACTTTAACTCTAACTAGTTTTGACTTAATTCCAACAACTAAATCCACCAACTAAACCACATTATTTATTTGAACTTATTTCAACAACTGAAGCAACTTTTTAACTCTAACTAGTTTTGACTTAATTCTAACAATTAAATCCACCAGCTAAACCACATTATTTTAAATAATGAGTCAAACTAGGTAGGGGTTAATTAAACTTTATTTGAACTTATTTCTAACAAACACATTATTCCAAAATTAAAGTTAATTGTCAACACTAGATGGAATACGATTTTATCTTGTAAGAAAATCAATTTTGTCATCAATAGGAACAACTAGTGTTGGTACTTATGCTTAACAAACACATTATTCCTAAATTAAAGATTAGTATCAACACTAGATGGACACAAATCAATCTTGCAAGAAAATCAATTTTGTCATCAATAGGATCATTTAGTGTTGGTACTTATGCTTAACAAACACACTATTCATAAATTAAAGCTTAGTATCAACACTAGATGGACACAATTCGATCTTGCACAAAAATCATTTTTGTCATCAATAGGATCAACTAGTGTTGGTACTTATGCTTAACAAACACATTATTCCTAAATTAAAGCTTAGTATCAACACTAGATGGACACAAATCTATCTTGCAAGCAAATCAATTTTGTCATCAATAGGATCATTTAGTGTTGGTACTTATGCTTAACAAACACATTATTCCTAAATTAAAGTTTGGTATCAACACTAGATGGACACGAATCGATCTTGCAAGAAAATCAATTTTTCATCAATAGGATCAACTAGTGTTGGTACTTATGCTTAACAAACACATTATTCCTAAATTAAAGCTTAGTATCAACACTAGATGGACACAAATCGATCTTGCAAGAAAATCAATTTTGTCATTAATAGGATCAACTAGTGTTGGTGCTTATGCTTAACAAATATATGATTTCTAAATTTATGGTTAAGTGTCAACACTAGATGGACACAAATTGATCTTGCAATAAAATCAATTTTGTCATCAATAGGATCAATTAGTGTTGGTGTTTATGCTAAACAAACACATTATCACCTAATTTAAAGCTAAGTGTCAACACTCAATGGACATAAACAAATTATCACAAAATTAAAGCTAAGTATCAATACTAGATGGACACAAAGACTATTATGAAAAACAAGTGTATTTGAACTTTAGAAATTTAGAAACACCAAACCTTATCTCCTACTTTGATGAAAGAAGCATTATAGTATTGTATCAACTTTTTTAGATATTGAGCTTCCTCAATTGCCTAGCACGAAAAGAAACAATTTATAATTTCTTTAGTGGTCAGTATAGAAAGATTTCAATCATTATTAACAGTTGACAATTAGTAAACAAGTTTGTGTTGTTTTTTCTTTTTCTTTTTCTTTTTCTTTTTGTTGTTCTTTTTCTTGATAATTCAAAATAGGTTTCTCCTAGCCATTCACTAAATTTCCTAGTCATTCTCACAGAAGCTATTCTAAGTTCGAGTTGAGCTTGAGTAGTCTTTTTTGTTTCAGTGACCCTTCTAAACTTATTCAAATTTTGATTTTGGTTGGAAGTAGGAACTTTGGTTTCTAAAGTTTTTCAAATTTTGATTTTGGTTGGAAGTTAGACCTTTGGTTTTCAGATCCGTGAACTTTGGAAGTTAAAATGAGATATACTAGAATCATTAAAATGAGACATACTAGAATCGTTAAACAATCAAGAGTTACGGAATAATTAAGTACTAACTGGAGGAGATTGCAGTTAGAATCAATTCAGCCAATATAGAGAATTCAAACTAACAAATTTAAACCTATAAAGATATATTAGATCACACAGAGAAAAGAGATAACACTTTGTCTATGACTTATTACAATCACATTAGACATATTAACAAGGATAGTTAAAAAAAAAATTCTAACAGTAGCATTTTAAGCAAGCTGAAATTTGATAACACGACGCCCAACACTGATTAGCAATGCAACCAGACGAGTGGAACAATTTGAAACTAAACAAGATGCAGCTAGGAAGACCAGAATAGTAGTAACAATTTTTAGTTTTGAAATGCACTTTCAACATCCACAAAGAGGAATAACACTCCAACTTCTTTGTGGATTTTAATTGCGTGCATCTGACAAATTTATTCACAATTGACAATGAAGTCTGTTTGTATTTCCCCTATCATCTCTCTAATCTAAAGCCCAGATGCTACTGTACAAAATTACTTATTAAAATTTAAAATGTGTTCTAGTTTAAACATGAGGGCTATCCAAACCATTCGTCATGTGCTGAAACCAACGAACAAGTAAAGGGGTTCAGACTGAGACTAACCGTGCTGAGAGTAGGCGAAGACAGTTCTCCAAGTGTAGATATGGTCACCTGATGCTATCTCACTCCTTTCTACTTTGTGAGTGAGCAGACCCATCTCTTTCCCTCTCTGCAATCGCCAGAGTTAGATGAAAATAAGAGTAGACGAAAACAGTTTCAGTTATATTCTACGGAGCAACTAACGAGAGAGAGGGGTGCGGCTGCGCCGGGTTTGTTAGTCAGAAAAGGGAGAGGAGAGGGGAATGGAGGAGGCGGCGGCTGCTCGAAGCCTGCCGCTTCGCGCGACTCGCCGGAGCTATTGGAGACGAGAGAGGCCTCGTGAGGCTGCTCTTCTTTGAGAGGAGCAAATGAATGAACAATTTTTAAGGGTTTGGGTCTTTTATATTGATATAGGAAAGTGGGGAAGATTCAATCTGACCATTGATTAGATGAAGATGGACGACTAGGATTTTATCTCGAATTTCGATAGATGGTTGAGATTAAATGGAAATTAGAGTCTTAAAAAAAAATTGAGACAAGAATAGGCTAAATTTGAAATCAACAAGTGGCTATAATTGAAATAAGAATTTGAATTGAAGTGGCTAGAATTGAAACAAATTGAATAAGAAAGGACTAGAATTGAAATACAATCGAATATATTAGGCTACGAGTTAAATGATTTAAGAGAAGATTAAGGAGATTTTATTCAATCAATAAAATATTACACATATTAAAGAATTTTCATATAATTAAACACACCAAAATTTTAAAAACATTTAAATGAATAAGTAAAGTAATTATTTCGAGTTTAACTATCGATAAATATAATAATTTAATAATAATTTTTTATAAATTATTGCATACTAAAATATATAATTTTTAGCCAAAATCGATTACAATTTTAAACCCGAAATATGTTTTGAAAATACGTTTTAATCGAATAACACTTCTGAAAGGGTTGTAGGTCGATCAAATTGGGTGTCAACAAATATCACAAAATCATCACTCACCGAATGAGGTCAATTTATATATATATATATATATATATATATATATATATCAACATAAGTTTAGTTTTATAAATTTAATTTTATCAATCAATTTAATTTTATAAATTTAAATTATATACCTCCTAATGATATAAATTTAATTTTATCGATCAACAGAAGTTTATCAATATCAAATTTAATATATAAATATCCTTGAAATGATCATCGATACTTTTTTAATTGATAATGCATTTCATATCTTAACCACTAATATATAAGACTTGATTTGTTAAGCTACTCGAGGAGTATATAATCAACATATCTCATACTCCGGTGAATTATCCTTTACATGTCATTGCCTACGATATGATCAATACACTTGACATCCATTCAAGATCGAACGCAATAATCTTGATAGAACTTGCTTCGTACAGTACTTTACGATGTTCTATTGTCTATTTCATAAAATGAGATAAGACATTGAAGGTTATACGTACAAATAATTAACCAAGTAATTATAAATACATAATTTAATTAATTGTTATCATGACATTTCTGTGAGTATCATCTCGCATTTCATACTCGAATGGATTATATGTTGGCTCTTCATCTCTACATCATTACAATAGATATTAAGTTCATGATTTGACTATGGACTGATAGAATTTGTACATTACTCTAGAAATATATGTATAATTATCTCCTAATTCATATCTACGTAGTTTCATACTGTAAATATGGATTATTGATATTTTTTGTTTATTCCACGAATTCTAACTTTTTATTTATAAAAGTATATAAAATTGTTACACTTTTCAAAACAATTAATTGTAGGTATAAAATGAAAATTTAGTATTATATGCAATAGCAAAATTATGATTAATTGGAATATTTTAAACAAACCGACCTCCGGATGTCGCTTTTATTTAAAGTAATTAGATTTAATAAAAAAATACCGACCTCATGAGGTCGGTATCACATTAAATTTTAAGAAAAATAAAAAAGAAATCATATTAATTAAATAATATTGACATCGGGAGGTCGGTATTTTAAATTAATTTATTTTTTAACTTAGATAAAACCGTCATCCGGAGGACAATTTATTTAAAGTTAATTGATAATATTAATTTATTAATTTTTCTGGAAGTCACTATATAATTATTTTAATGAAAATTAATATAATTACATACTATTTAATTTTACCGATTTTCGAAAGTCGGTATTATAATTTTTTTTGTTTTTTATTTTACACAAAATCGTCCTCTGGAAGACGATTTAAATAAAATTAAATCAAAATATTTCTCAATTTCATTTTTTATATTTAATTGAGAAAATAATACCGACAACAAGAGGTCGGTTTTTATTGTAATCATTTTTTCGGGGAAAATTCCGACCTCCTGAGTTCGGAATTTGATTTTTTCGCTTTATTTTGCATAAAAACCGACTACTTGTTGTCGGTTTTCATATCAACTAGTTTCATACTCTAAATATGAATTATTGATCTAACTTTTATTTATAAAAGTATACAAAATTGTTACACTTTTTTAAACAATTAATTGTAGGTGTAATAAAAATTTAGTAGTTGCTCGTCTTTTGGAGGATTTTGATGACTGACCCATTTCTACATGTGTTGATATTTTTATTTTTTTGATATTTTTCTCGCTTACAAAATTTGAGTCCGTATCATAAGGGGGTTCCACCATTTTCCCCTTCCTCTTTTGTCCCTTCTAATTTGAAGGACTTTTTTTTTTTTTTTTTTTTGAGTTTTCTTCTCCTTTCCGATAATCTGCTTTTTATTTTGAGAAGTACCAACTTTTTTCGCTAGAGTTGCATTATTGTTAGGCGGTGGCGTTTGAGTCAATATGTTAAACGTCAGAGGCTCTATTCCAACCGTATAACTCGCTTCTACTAATCTGGGACTCTTTCTAGGAGTATGCTCTGGTTTCTTCGACATGTTTTAACGAAAATCTTGAAAACTTGATTCTTAGTATTGTGAAATCGCCCTTTCTTTCTGATTGTAGCTGAATATTTTCTGATTTAGGATAGTTGGAAACCTAACTAGGCCAACCTATGCACATCATGAACCAATTCCTTCTTCTCATCTTCTATATGAGCCACACTACCCATGGACAATCTACTTAGGGCATCCGCAACTATATTGGCTTTGCGGGGGTGGTAAATGACACTCATGTCATAATCCTTTAAAAGTTCTAACTACCTTCTTTGTCGGAGATTCAAGTCTTTTTGGCTAAGCCCATATTGGAGATTCTTGTGATCGGTGAACACATCAACATGCACCCCATATAGATAATGTCTCCATATTTTCAAAGCAAACACTATCGCCGCTAATTCAAGGTCATGGGTCGGATAATTCTTTTCATGGGTTTTAAGTTGCCTTGAAGCATAGGCAATCACCTTACCATATTGAATAAACACACATCCCAAATGCACTCTAGAGGCATCACAATAAACAACAAAACCATCGGTACCCTCCGATAAGGTCAACACCGAAGCGAATATGAATGTATCATGGTCATTAATGTATATCAAATACGTGTGATACATATTAACCATTAATATGAAGTTGTATTGGTTGCCAAGCTGAAGTTTTGACTTCTTCGGTATCACGACCCGAGCCTACACTATAGACGTGTTCGACACTCGAGAATCATTATTGGTCCCCAAGCAAACCCTCATTCTGGTTGACTACAAGCGGAAGACTAACGCAAGTATACATACATAAGCATCAAATTGAAAAAAATGTTTAAATAGTTTACTGAATTGCAAAACTGAACTGAATATACTGAGTATGTAACATAAGTTTTAAATAAAACATCTAAAACTGAAAGACTCACCAAAACTGTCTATCTATGAAGCCTCTACTATACAAAGATGAGTGTCGGGACAAGACCCGCGACTCCTCAAGGGAACTACTACTAACAACCCATAAAACTGGAATCCTCCGAAAGTAAGGAGGTCTTACTCAAAAGCTGGCGAGCAGACGAAGTGATCTCAATGGACTCTTATTGAGGATCCTAACAACCTATATGTGCATCATTAAAAGTTGCATGTCGAATGACATCATTATATTGAATGTACGAGTATGTAATATAGCTGAATAACAAATAACTAAACTGAATGACTAAAATAGATAATATATAAGCTCAACTAAATATAAAGGATTAAAGGAATGAAATCATTTAAAACTTTACAAAAATTACTTACTCATCTCTGAACTCAACTTATTAAGTGATGTAATAAAAATATACGGTTAACTCTATTTGGGAGATTCTCTAACCGACAACCATCATTATGAGCTAAGTGATGATACATCATCTAATCCACGTTGCTAGAACTGTATTATATCATGACGTGATATAGAACACCTTAACTAAGTAGATCCACTAAGATATAAGGATTCATCTAAAAATTATGATCTTGTATCCATGTGGGCAAGACATGATTTATGGAGGCTGTGAGTCGTTTAAACTCTCCCCCATATCGGTGCTCAATACTACTTCCAATAATATATATTGCTTCTCAAATGTATAAAAATATTACTTTTTCTCTTTGCTTAATGAGAAAAACACATTCTGGATTGAGATAATTACTCAAAAAGGGGTCTCTCTACGAGGTAACTGCTTTATGCTTAATCTTTCTGAAAACACTTTTTTAACTTTTCTCAAAAAGGTCTACTCTTTTTCTTCGTGTAAAAATCAAACCTTTGGGAAATACTTAGTTCCCTTATACTCTTTCTCAAACAGCTCTTTACTTCCTCAAAACTCAGTTTAAACAATAATGTTTTGTTTAAAAGATCCTTCATACGAATTCTCTGAAAACTCAAAATAGGATTCATGCTGAAAAATAGTCATGAACAATTAACTCAATAATCACAATTTACATTGTATGACAATTCAATGATTTGGAATAGGAATTCAAAATCAACAACTCAAGAATTCAGAAACTCAATATCAACTCATCTCGAGAATATTGAAATCTAAGAATAGAACCCTAGATAAATCTTTTACTGATTTGAAAATAGATGTAGGGCGTGAGGAAGAACTAGTCCAATACTATGATAGCCTTACATACCTGGGGAGAACAAAGTTCTTGGTGAATTAGATGAATTTGAAGAACGCTTGAAAACCCTAGCTTTCCTCTTCTTGAATCCTTTCTCTAAGTTTTTGAAGTGTTAAAGAACGTAAAATAATGTTTTAACACTGTTTAGATCTTATTATGTGAAAAAAAGTTGTGGGTTAGGCTTAGAAAGGGTGGGAAAAGACTAAACTACCCTTCTTAAAAAGCTGTCAAAATAGTCCACAGGACCATCTACGGGTCGTGGTTTGACCCACGGACTGTAGATCCCATTCGTGGATTCTATATTGAGTTTTTAAGGCTCAAAAGTCCATTTACGGGTCCAAACAACGGCCAGTAGGTCCACCTACAGACCGTCGATTAGGTCTATAGGATTAGGGTCCAAAAAGTTGACCCCCAGTACTCTAATGACAACCTGACAGGACGGGGTGTCGTTCAAACCACGGCCCGTCGATTGGAGTCGTCATTCACATATTCAGAAAACTTTAGTTTGATAGTCTTTGGTAAAACGGTCATAACTTTTTACTCCGACCATGAAATGATGCAAACTTGATGGCGTTGGAAAGAGGATTCAAATGCCTTTAATTTGGCAGGTCATAGTCCACCTAATTCATTATGAGCGGGAAGATATGATTGTTTGAAGTTTATCTAAGTAGAATCTTATGTCAAGACTTAATCGGAAATAAAGGTTTCAACTCAACTTTGTGCTAGGGGGTTCTTGTGACCTTAAGTCATATCCAAATTCATTATAAAACTAAATAAATGACCTTAACACCTAAGAACAATTAAGAATCACTCGATACGACCTTATACTCAAATGAAGAATGCTTCAAGTCTTAATTTAGAAATTTTCGGGGTGTTACGTTCAGGAGGTAGTAGATAATTACATCAATGCGCTGCACAATGTATCAGAAACATTGAAATATAAGAGTTAAAAAGATAAATATCATAATTTGATACATAATAAAGTAGTCAACATTGTCACTGTTATGTAACATATACCTATTATTAGAACTGATGCATAGTGCTCTAATTATAGAACATTATTATTTATGTATCAAGATTATTATTGGATAATATATAAATATACATAGTCTTCTAAGTTGGATAAGACTGAACAAACATTAAAGATTGTAGATACATAACACACAATTGATTTGGTACTGTCTATATAGCCTTTTGAATTTGAATAGGATTGAAGATACATTGTAGAACTCGATACATATAAATGATACATCTGGTGATGTTTATGTGTCAAGTACATTTATATTGCGTAGGATAAACACTACTCAAATATTCAACAACATTGGGTTATGTATCATACCTTAAATGTGAACATGATACATTGTAAACAAAGGTTATTGTAGTTGTGATGTATCAGAGTAGTGATAACACTAACAAAGTCAAATTTAAAAATCAAAATAAATGAGATACATTGAAAATCTGCAAGTTTGATAGTGATGGTTGTGCAAATCCAACTTTTCCCTTTTTTGGCGTTTTTTCAACAGTAGATTTAGAACTCGAGCATATATAATTTTTTCACTTTTTCACTCTCAAATTCTTCATGATTAATGAGTCGTTTCGTTGTTTGCATCTATTTTCATGAAAGTTTTCATCATCAGAATCCATATGTATCAGAAAATTATAGATGAAAAGGTTTAAAAGAATTTTTTTTAAAACGATAATTCAAGAATCGGAAAGAAAAAAAAATGATGAAGAAATAGTTCTACCTCTTTAGGAACTAGAAATCGATGAACTAGAGAGAGAATGGATTTGAAATTCAAAAATGGAGTGATGAAGGCAACTGCTGATATGTGAGAGTGATTTCAGACGTGCAAATAGGAACAAAAAATGTTGGGTTAGAGGGCTATGAGTTATGTATTTGAAAAAGGAGAGAAAGAAAGGTAAATAGGAATTTTTGTAATATATTGAAATGGTAGGGAATTATAGAGAATAGGGAAAGAAAGATTGTGTAGTTAGATAGTTTTTCCTAAAAAGCATAAGTCATTTTTATAAAATGAAAAATTTTATAAGTCTGGTCATTTTTTTAAATTGCATCAAATTTTTGGAAAAAGATAAACCAATTAAATTGAGTTTCCTTCATTTTTTATTTTTTTTTACTTTTTTTACAACATGGGGGTTTATTTATTATTTTTAAAAATAAAAAAGGAATTTTTTTTGTTATTGTTGTTGTTGTTTAAGTGGCGGCATATATATATATATATACACACACACATACATACCTTCGCTGGATGGCTGCTGACCTTAATACCTTCGCTGAACCCGGCTAGATGGCTGCTGACCTCCGGTGGATGTTGCGTTCGTGTGAGGAGAAAGAGAAAGAATTTTTTTTTCTTTTCTTTCTACTCTACTTACGTTACGTACATATATAGAAGCATGAGCATGTTCAGATTAGGGTTGTGCACTATTCAGATTTATTTGAATTGATTTTTGGTTTGTTTTTGAATTAATAATTTACTTTATTTGGTTTTTTTGACTTGGTTTCGAATTTAAAAAATAAAAACCAGAAAAATCAATTTCATATATATATATATATATATATATATATATATATATATATATATATATATATATATATATATATATATATATATATATATATATATATAAGTTGTGTGTTTTATATATATCCCCCTTTTTAAAGCAATTATCATTTTGCCAATATACGAAAAAATTCCTTATCATGTTTATACGTTGCAACAAGTTCTTTGATTTATTAATTATTATTTTTAATAAGATTAATTTAGTGAATTATCATATCATTTCGTACTTCCTCTGTCCAACAATATTTGTCAACTATCGACTTTGCACACTTCTTAAGAAACTATAAATAAAAGAATAGTTTTACTATATCACCTTTTGAATATAATAAATACAATGTCTTGACAAATGTTATAGAAAATTGGCTATAATTAATGATAAAGGTAAATTAGGAACTAAGTGTAAAATTATCTATTGATTTCATAAAGTGGACAAGTATTGTTGGACATCTCAAAATAGTATAATGGACAACTATTATTGGACAAAGAGAATACTTCTTAATACATATATTAAGTCAATAATAAACAATTATTATTGAACGGAGACAAATTTCATAAGCTGTTTTCCAATTTATTTATTTTTTGTTGAAGGAAATGGTGATTGATACATGTGGATGAGAAATAGTGTGAAGGCGACTCTTGATAGTGATATTGATATTTATCCTTTTCACTTAATTATTTTCCAAATAAAAGACCATCATTACAATGAATGAAATTTGTGAAATTATGGATCACTTTTAGCTCATTTGTTTGTTGTTTGATAAATGAATTATTATTGCAATTGGTAGCAAAACTCAGTGGTTATTTTTGGATGTGACTGGAGAATTTGTGGATCCTACTTGGAAAGCCACCTAGAAATTAAATGTAATTATAGTTTCACATATTTATTTGGTAAAATTATTATTTAAGAGATTTTATTTTGTGACTCATAATTGAATTTCGAAGCTAGAAATAAAAAGAAGAAGAAAATCAGCATTAAGGGAGTTATAAGAAATGGTATTAAATTTTTTATATTTTTATTTGTACTTTTTAATATGTAATCATCAATTTTTGTTATATTGGGAAATTTCTTTTCTAAATAATCATTTTCAATTTCTCAAAATTTGGTCAGAGATGATATTGTTCTTGTACTTTTTTAAAAATAAAAATAAAAAGAGATAGTATTGTAATTTGTATGTGTGATGAATTTCTATCGTTAAATTAAACTCTAGTTGCTTTAGCATGTTTTTTCTTTTGATAAATGTTATAAGTATATATAATTTTAATTGAATAAATTATGAATAAGGACATTTAAATGATCACGAACCACACTAGTTTATAAATATATAAAAGCTTCAGTTGTCTATAACGATAGTTAATATTTAGCAATTGCATATTTGATCAAATAACTAAAATTTAGAAAAATAATCTAGTTTAGATCTTCGATTAAATAAATATTGTTACCAATTTTTAAGAACATTGCAATGAAAATTCTTTCTAATGCCAATTTTGTTACCATTATGTAATGCAGATTTTAAATACATATTTTATTTTTCAGGCTAAGCATTTAATAAGGAAAGGGATATATGCTAACCTAATTAGTAGCAATGTCATAGTGCCGTAAAAATAAACCCATATTTAGATAATTCACCCAATTTATCCATATATTTTAATTGGTTGGGTGAGTGATTTAAATGGCAAAATATAGATTTATACTTATATTCAAACCATATAAATATAAACATTTATGAATAAAATATGAATAAAAATATTTTCCAAATCAACTTATTTTGCTCAAATATAAAAAAAAAAAAAAAAAAAATGACCTATCTCCAAAAAAAGTAAGGAAAATATTTTCCAAAACTTTTTTCTACTTCACACTTCAATTTTTTGCTCTAACTCAAGTCTCAGGTACCAATTAATATTAATCCAAAATTTGACTCCTGAATCACGATTTGAGACCCGATTCCTAACCTTGATTCGACACTCAACTCTTGAGTTTCAGGTCGGATTGGAATCAAATCTCAATTTGGATATCGATCCCTAGTTAGAATTGAAGGTTGGAACCTGAATCAAGTGTCAAGGTGGGGTTTCAAATTGGGTTTCGAGTTGAGAGTTGATGTCAGGTTCATTTCCCCGATTGCTTGTGGTTCGGTTGTCGAGTCAGGTGTCGGGGTGGGGTTTCAAATTGGGTTCAAGTCGAGGTTAGGTTCATGTCCAGATTGATCGTCAAGGTCAAGTGTCGGCACCCGGTTCAAAAGTTGGTTCCCATGTTGAGCGTCAAAGTTGGGTTTGCAAATTTGGAGTATTGGGGTCAAATTCCTATTTGAAAGTCAAATTTTGGATTGAATTTCGGGTCGGATCCCAATTCAAAGTCGGGTCTTAGCTGATCGAGAGTTGGAATCAAATCCTAATTTGAAGTTGGGTCCCAATTCGAGGGTCGAAATCCTATTTGGATTTCGGGTCGGGGTCGAATCTCGAGTGGAGAATCGAGTTTCGGATCAAGAGTTGAGGTCGAACTTCAGATCAGATGTCGAATTAAAGTTTCGTAACTATCGTCGAGGTCAAGTATCGGGGTTGAATCCTGATTTGAACTTACTTTTGCCACCAAATAAAATTTGTCAAGTTTCTTTTTTCCAATTTTTTTTTTTTAATATCCATGACCAAATGGGTCTAATTATAACTATATACTTCGAATATTTTATAAACTATCAAATATAGTATTATATAAGTAATTCGATACGATAATTGGGTATTTAGGTACCAATCTACCCCTATTCCT
Organism: Solanum pinnatisectum; assembly: GCA_035578085.1. NCBI lineage: Eukaryota > Viridiplantae > Streptophyta > Magnoliopsida > Solanales > Solanaceae > Solanum > Solanum pinnatisectum. The sequence continues at coordinate 29,985,180 of CM069082.1, read as the reverse complement.
TACCAAATAGGTGGAAACCAAAACATAAGAAAGAGAAAAAGGAAAAAAAAAAAAACAAGTAGGGGGCAAGGGGGAGAGAGGGGTGGGGGTGGGGGTGTATTAAATTCAGACAGAGAAAAGGAAGAAGAAGATATAAACGAGGGTGCGTTGTAGCGTGACTGTCAAATCTACATATTCTCTCTCTCTTTTGGGAGATTCGATTCAATCGCCGATCATTTCGGCTTTTCCAATCTATGTCTATTGCCTCTCATCCCAAACTATAATGTTCTCTCTTTTTCAAGGTACGTTCTCAATACATACAACCATGTCAAACTACTACTTACTTCTGTTTATGAGTTCAAAAATTTATTACTTTTTCTTAAATCTTGATTTTTTATTTTTTTTTAGTATAGTTGTTTCGCTAGTTTCGTGTTTAAAAAAGAGTTTTTTTTTTTATGGGAATTTATGTTTCTGCAGGACTTGTCTGTGTTGGAATTCTGTCTTTATGATAATGTTTATGCTTTTTTTTTTTTTTTGAAAAATCAAAATTCTGCATAGACATATGAGAGTTACGGCTAAATCTGCAGTGCAAATAATGACTGGTCATTTCTGGGTCTGGAGATTTTTTTTTTTGAAACTGTGAGCTTAGGGCATTTAGCTGTGAGTAGGCACTAAAAAGGTTCCCTTTTATGGAAATGGGATCTGCTTTTTCAACATCTCATCATACCCAAAATATGGTTTGACTTGACACAAAATTTTAAAAAATAAAAAAAATTTTGAATCTTGTGATTCTAAATTAAAGTTATGTCAAATGTATTAAATTATCCTTCAATTTTGTGGTTTTAAATATGCCACATAAAAAGCTGAAATTAAAATGTTACAAAAAAAAGTCATTCTTTTTGAAATTGATTAAAAAGAAAAGAAGGTCATTCTTTTTGAAACAGAGGAAAGTAGTAATAAAATTGCTGAGAAATCATCATATCAATTTTCAGATGTTGTCTCTCATGTTTGGTCTCATCTTTTTTTTTCTTCTTTCAAGTAAAAAAATAAATTTATTTGACTCATTATTGTTTGGGATCTCCTTTTTTGCAGGCCCTGTTTTGAATTGAAAAAGAGAATTGTTTGAGCAACCAAATTATGGAAGGAGATACATTTTCAGTGTTAGGTAATAATGGTACACAAATAGATGGTAAGGTATTTCAAACATTTCAAAAGAGCTTTGTACAAGTGCAGAACATATTGGATCAGAATAGGTTGCTAATCAATGAGATAAACCAGAATCATGAGTCAAAGATCCCTGATAATTTGAGCAGAAATGTTGGTTTAATCAGAGAGTTAAACAATAACATCAGAAGGGTTGTTGACCTTTATGCAGATCTTTCATGTTCTTTTACCAAATCAGTAGATGCTTCATCTGAAGGGGATTCTAGTGGAAAAGCTACACATAAGAGGAGCAAACCTCTTTAGAAGGAGCAAAAATCCCCAAATTCGAAGAAGATAAATTAATGGTTAGATATTAGTATAACTTTTTTTTTTTTGTTTCTTCCAGTAGTTGTACTTTTTTTAGTATCTTACTCGGAAATAATGACCCCTTAAGAAAGAAATCTATTTCCTTTGTTAATGTGCCCTGCAGATCTAATTGAATCAGAAATATCATCTTGTTGGTAAATTCTTGATTTTGTTCTTTCATACATTTCAGTATGTTGAATGCTTATTAAATATATATATTGATTCATGTTAACCTTTAAACTTTCTGAGTTTTAAAAAGCCTAATGATTATTGGTGTTTGTCTATCATTCTCTTCCATCCAAACCAAAGATCTCGAGTTTGAGTCCTGATAAACACGGGTGAAAAGTGAAAGTAGTGGGAGACACTGTTTGAGTGCTCTCTCTCCCAAGAATCAAAGCTCACAACATTTTTTTTGGTTTAGGAAAAAGTTAGTATTGGTGATTTGTATGTGGAGAAGAATGGTACTTTGATTGATACATACATTTCTGCAAAGATGCTCTGAGGCATTTAGGGGAGGGAAAGTAGATCTTTTTAGTTCCCAATCACAGAGCACCACAGGATAGGAATCTCAGATGAGAAATGACAGCTCTTTTTGACCAAAATTTTGTAAAAAAAAATGCATTTATATGTTTAATGCTATCAAACAATAGATAAGGAAAGAAATGAATAAAGAATTCATAGATTTTCAAAGAGACAAGACATATATGTGAATAGTGATACCCAACAACATGACAAAGGGCCCTCTATTTAGATGAAACTGAACTTGTACATGCTTATCCCCTTCTCTACTTAGGTTTCTTTTTATTTGTTTCCTTGTTACTTTTTGCCTCCTTTTTGCAAAATTGCAATAAAAGTTGTTTTTATTACTGGCTTCCATTTGATCCCCACAAACATATCCTCCCTGGGCCCTCTCTTTCCCATAACTCCTCCCCCTTTTTCTCATTTTTCTTTTCCTCTTAATGGAAACAACAAGCTCTATTCAAAGGTATTCTGCATATTTGATATAGAGGGTGTGTTTGGTGTGAATGTTTGATTACGTAGAAAATATTTTCTTGAAAAATAAGTCAGTTTCTTAATTATTTTTCATTGGTAAGGAAGCAAGAAAATAATATTTCAAGAGCATTTGTATGTTATCTAGCAAAACGTTATGGAGTCGGATAGGGATGAGGTCCATGAGGAGTGGTGGGTGGGGATGGTCAAGGAGTGTGAGTTGGCGGGATTGGGTTGCTGGGGAGGAGACAATACACCTGGAATATCATTTATACAACTTATTTTCCCTACTTTCATTAGAAAAATTACTTTCCTCATTTTTAAGGAACTTATTTTCCTAAAGAAAATGTTTTTTTTGGACATTTTGATAAACCCAAAATAAAAAAATTGAAAAACATTTTTTAACGAACACAAGAGTTTGTTTGGTTTGCGAACCAAGTTATCTTGGGTTATAGTTTTGAAATTATAACCCTTGAGATAAGGTGACATATCTAAAATCAAGTTTGTGATTAATTAAATAGGCGAGTTGGCCTGAATTTAAACAGGTCTAAGTGGACTTTAGGGGGTAACAAACCCTAACTCAATTTGTTATCTATCTTAAATCTTTTTGTGGGAGTGCATCAGGATTCCATAAGGTCCAAAAATTGACTATAGTCTGTAAGTGGTAACTTTAAGATGAATCAAGAGAAAAGATTGAGCAAACTTTTTTTTTATATATATTTTTATAATGATAGAAAGAAGAGTAAAAATTTGTTGTTTTGGTATTCAAGAAAAACATCATTGATGGCCTGAAAAGATTTAACATAAAAAGACAAAGACAATGCAAACATAGATATTGGTTGGCTTTGTTGGTGGACCCTCTGACTGAAGGTGAGATCCTAATGTGTGGCCAACATGGGTGATTGGCTTTGTTACTTGTATACAACTCTTCTGTGGGTGTCACCTTATAATTTATTACATGTTCACTCTTGAACAATTATACTGTTTTTTCACATCTTCCGTCTATATATCAAATGAGTGTAATCACCTTTCTTTTCTTTTTTTCTCTGGTCCAGATGTACGGTGTCCGTATTAGAGTCTGGTTAATTTGGGTTTATACATTGCAGAGTTTATATCAAATAAGATTAATTTTGATTCACGCATTGCAATACTTATTTATGAGAACAACGCTCCTAACAAGATTTTGTTTATATCCAGAACTCGAACTCGAGACCTCTTATTAATAATAAAGGGATTTCAATCATCCCAATACAATTGTAAGGGTATAATCACCATTTTGCTATTGACTCTTAAGAAATTCTTGTCATCCACCATTAGTATACCATTTAGTTTTGTTATATCAATGAATCATCATAGATGTGTTATTGCAATGACAATTTTAACATTTTGAGTTTATTTTTGGGTGTGTCTAGAAAGTGTTTTGCAATTTTTTTATATTTGGTTGATCAAAATTTTTGAAAAATATTTTCTTTAGGGAAATAACTTAGTTAAAAAAATAACATAAATGACTTTTCTAATGAAATAGATAAATAAAGCATCACAATTGATATTCCATAGTATTTTGTTAAGATTATAAATAAATAATTTTATTAGAATATTTTTTGTTTGTATATATACCAAACACACACACAGAAAAAAAAAAAAAAAAAAAGAGTAAGAAGCTTATATATTTTTCTAAAACTATTTTCCAATAGAACATTTTTCAAGGAAACTATTTTCCTTTATACTGCCTGCCTAGTCCCTACTTACTTGTCAATTTTTAAATTGGCACACTTATTAAGAAAATAATGATTGATATAATGAGTTTACCATTTTACCCTTATTAATTATGAAGTTGATGAATTACAAATTTAAGATTTTCAAGAAGTTTTATCTTTTTCAAAGTAATTAATCGAAGATATAATAAGTTAAAAATTTGTCATTTCTAAATAGACAAGTAAAAACGAAAAATTGAACATAATTAGGGACAGAGAGAGTATCGAACACCCTTCATTATCTTTCTTTTTTCCCTTTTTGGGTAAGTTAAGCATTGTCTTCATTTTTACTACTTTCGTACATGTCTCAAATAGTATTCCAATTTACGATAACTTCTTTATAGAAATGAGAAAAATATCTTTTGTAATTTTAAAATTGCTAAATTTATGATTAGTTGTGAATAACTCTTACCAAACATCCAAGTAGGCATGTTACATTCACTTAAATTGGCATGGTGGGTTTCCACGTTAACAAATATAGCCAAAGTTTTTTCTGCTTAACAACCTTTAAATTTTTACCTTTTTACTTTTTTAATGAATATAGATTCATTAACTTTTGTAATTGTCCACTACAAGCTATTTCCAATCAATTTTTTTTTTTTGAATAACCAGTCATAAGTAATTTTAAACTGATAAAGATATAGTTAGTTCACTTTCTTTTGCTAAATAAAGATTAATGACAATTTGAAAAATAGACTTGGTAATTTATATGGTGGTATAAAACTTGGAAAGGAGAATAATATTATCTGGAACATTCTAGATTATTTTAGGGTGATCAATAACACTAAAACCGTTGAGAAAGTTAAATGAAAAAAATGACTGGACAGTGAAAGAATATCATGATAATGTCATTTAATTTGCGTGTGAAATCATATTAATGGGAGTCTAATGCAGATAACGAACATTGTAATATTTTTACACAAATCTCATAGTTTTAAAATTTAATTACATTATATTCCTACTCTTTTACAAATTACAAAAATCCCTTAAATTTGATAGATTCGGATACATCTAAAAACGTCCCGATACATCGCATTTCAGTTTCGGATACATCCTTCAACGTCCCGATACATCGCGTCTTGGTTTCGGATACATCACTCAACATCCTGATACATCGCATAAGTCTCTGATACATCACGTAAAGTGATGTATCCGACTGATACATGCATAAAGTGATGTGTCCGAGAATAGCAGAGAGTAAAGATTTTTATAATTTTTTCTAATGGTAGAAAAATTTAAAGAATATGATAAAATAAGTTGTGCATTTAGGTAATTTTTCCTATTTTTTTTAATCTTCCTTTCCTAAGAGTACAAAATTGTGTTATTTGGGAAATGGAGATAAATCCATCCAATAATAGAATAACATCTCTCTCACACTCTCTCCATATATATTTTGTCTCAATTTATATGACTCACTTTCTTTTTAGTTAGTTTAAAAAAGAATGATACAATTCTATATCGAGTAAGAATTTAACTTATAATTTACATTTTTTCTTTGATAAATAATTTATTGCCAAAAAAATATCCATGACTTATTTTGTACTATAAATTTTAAAAATCTTTTTTTTCTTAAACTTTGTGCTGAGTTAAAATACGTCACATATATATATATATATATATATATATATATATTAGTTAACAAATATACTATACATATTAAAATTGACTGATCAAATATATAACTTGCCCTTTATAAATATAAAAAGTAAATCCCCATTTAAATTTCATAGTCATAATAATTCACTCTCTTCCTGTATATATTGGCCCGCAATAACAACTTGTACTTTTATAGGTAATCTTTTGTTCCATATTTTTCTCATTGCAATTATTAATTATTAATTATTGATAGATAGATGAATAAATTATATTTGTAACGTAGACCACAAGTACTACATTTGGTTTATCCACTTGTTGTCCTTTCAATCTAACTTATTAGGCGCTCTTTGATTTGTAACCTTTTCTTATCTCCAATACCAACTAATAAACTAGGAAAACAAACCCTCATAATTAATAATTTAATGTAAACCATCATACACCACTTCTTCTTGAAAATAAGAAACTAACTATAGCTAGTATAATTTATTTATTTTTTGTAAAGAAACAAGATGTATCCAATCCTTTTATTTTCATTTATTGCTTTTAATATATGCTCATCTAATAACTTGAGGAGATAACAAGAAAAGGGAAGTCCTTTTAAGAATTAAAGATCTTGATAGGGTGGCATGGTACGGTAGATATCGAATATCATATATTGAAATTAAAAATTTTAACATTATGATTTGAATATTATGGTATTTGATATATATTTTTAAAAAATTTTGGTATTTGATACGATGTTTGATATTTATAAAAAAAATATCGAAATACCGAATACTGTTGAAGTATATAATTAAATATATAAATTAAAACAAGTAGATATGTAACTATATAATAATAGCAAATATAAATAATAGTAACCTATTATTTAGATGTTGAAATTTTGACTACTCTATCTTGATTTAAATGTTCTTTTTGGGTGATTGATTAATTAAGAGAACTATTTGTACTTTATTTTTAATATTTTTACATGAATAAGATATTAGTATGATATAATTGAGATGTCTCTTGCCAAAGTCATAATTCTTTATTATAGGAATATATGTAAGTTCAAGTTGACAAACTATAGTAATCGATTTATCATATTGTAAAATACTGAAATCGAACCATACCAAATTAATTTGATATGATAATACTATAGTATTTTTAAAAATCAGAAACCAAAATTACCGAATCAAAATTTTCAATTAAATAGGTATAATTTATTTATTTTTTTTTTTGGTAAAGAAAGAAGATGTATCCAATCTTCTTGTTTTCATTTATTGCTTTTACTATATGCTCATCCAATAACTTGAGGAGATAACAACGAAAAGGAAGTCCTTTTGAGAACTAAAGATCTTGACAACCCATAGAAGCATAATGGAGAAGCCAAGGAGTAAATAATTCTTATATGATTACTATGTTTAACATATTATAACAAGTTATTTACTAATTACTAGGCGTTTTAAGTTACCAAATTAAGATTGATTTTAATTTAAACAGAAAAATGATTACTTTATTTACTTACTTCCTCCCGTCTCATATTAAATAAGCATCTTACTCAAAGTGGTTGTTTCATGCTCTATCTATTCGGAAGTACTTGTCCACTCTTAAATTGACACACCTATTAAGAAAATGATGATTGATATAGTGAGTTTATCATTTTACCTCTATTTATTATGAAGTGGGTGAATTAAAAATTTAAGATTTTCAAAAAGTTTTACCTTTTTTATTCTTTTCAAAGTAATTAATTGAGAGTATGATAGGTAAAAAAATTGTCCTTTTTTTAATGAGCAAAAAACTTAAGTACCTTAACAAGTAAAAAAGGAAAAGTGGACAAATATTTAGGGACAAAAGAAGTATTACTTGATCATTTACTAAATTATGATAGAATTAATAATTTTTGTTTCATTTTACTCTTACAATTAATATGACATCTGAAAGTTTGAAGTTTTTTTGGAGATCTAAGAATAAATTTTTCAAGAGGATGATTAATTTCAATAGGCAAAATATTAAAAATAATTAAGCTATTAATAATTTCTTAGTTATCATATAAAATAGAAAATATCCGTCTAACATGAACGGAAGAATAATAGTAATTTAGTTAGGAAGTTCTTTGTTATGGTACTATTAGAACTTAGAGAAAATGAAGAGGGGTCAGTTTTGTGTTGGTCCCCAAATCCAAGCCAAGACAAATTAAGCATACTTTAAAAGTTAAACATTACATGTGAAATGGGAATCTGCTTTTCTTCCTCTTTTGTCCCTTCCACTTCCAGCAACAATCTTAAACCCTACCATTTTTTATTTTTTCCTTTTTATATTTCAAGTTAACTTCTCCTTGCACCTTAACTATGCATGATAACCAACTATGGTTGTGGTGGAAGTCTGAAATTAAAACAGACACTTTTTGAATTTTAAGCATTAAAAAGAATCCTTTCTAAAAACACACATCAAAACAGACGGTTCGCACATTTATGAGCAAATTATAACTAATATCACTTAGCCTGTCATCCCCGTCAACTCTCAATTCATCCAAAATAATACTTACACCAACTTTAAAGGTAGTACGCCCACAAATTAGCGAACTATAATTCCTTTTATTTCTTGCTTACGTGAATTTATATCTCTTTCTTCCTCACATGAATTTATATTACACCGAAAATAATCGTATTCATCATTTTCCTGAAATAACAAAACAAGGAATCAAATGAACATTCAAATATTTTGAAGTGAACAACTTAATTTGTTTTTACCTTTAAACGAACACAACTCCAAAACTTACGATCGAGATTTTTGGAGTTCTCGACGTTTCCATTTTACAATAATCTTTGCATTTACAAACATCTGATTCAATTGAATATACATACTTTCGGAATTGTTGAGACACGACTATCAAATTTTAAAAATCAAAATATAAAGTATAAAAAAGTAGAAGATGAATGAAAAATATGGAGTGAATAACCCATATTTATTGCTGAAGAAAAAAAGATATAGTTCACGTGAGGAAGAAAGAGATATAAATTCACGTGAGGAAGAAAGAGATATAGTTCACGTGAGGAAGAAAGAAATACAATTCACGTGAGGAAGAAAGAGATACAATTCACGTGAGGAAGAAAGATATAAATTCACATGAGGAAGAAAGAGATACAATTCACGTGAGGAAGAAAGATATAAATTCACGTGAGAAAGAAAGAGACACAATTCACGTGAGGATTTTGATATAGTTCACGTGAGGATTTTGAAGTATAAATTCATGTGAGAAGGAAAGAGATCGATATAGTTCAAGTGAGAAAGAAATAGATATAAATTCGTGAGGAAGAAATAAAAGGAATTGTAGTTCGCCCATTTGTGGACGAACTGCATTTAAAGTTGGTGTAGTATAATTTTTGATGAATTGGGAGTTAATGGAGATGATGGGGTTAAGGAATGTTAGTTATAGTTTACCTATAAATGGGCAAACTGTCTGTTTTGGTGTGTTTTTTAGGGACCGTTCCTTTTAGTGTTTAGGGTTCAAAAAGTGTTCGTTTAATTTTGGTGGAGTGGTAAATACTTTTTCATTCTTACTCAAAGGTTTCAGGTATGAGTTCTCATCAATACTAAGTCATCTTTGTTAGAAAGCGTTTTACTCCTTTAATGTGGGATTTTCCGACGCAAATTTAATATAGGGTATCGAACAGATGGATCTGAAAGAAAAAAAAATCTATGCATAGTTAAATAAGAAGATTAAATATTGTAGATCTGTTATGGACAATAGATTAGCTGCCTACATCACTTAATTAGTTGGATCCAGTTACATTTGTCTCACTATAATATTATATCATATAGATTGATCATTGCCCATGCTTCTAGTGACTAATTATAGTCTACTAATTAAAATATAATCACCATGACAAAGGGAACATTTTATTATATTTGGATAATGCACCACAAACTGACAACATATAATATTCCATCCAATGAAAAATGGCTCACAAATATTTTTATTTTATTGCTAGCTTGTCTAACCTTTTTCCAAAAGCATGCTTTCTTTCCATTATAACAACATAATTCTTTTTTAAAAAAATGTGTCAGAAGATGGTGCTGAAATTTCTGAGAAGATTCATGAGTTAATTAGAACATAATCACAAGAAAATAAAAATAAAAATTATAAAAAAATAAAAAGATTGTCAAATCTACATCTCTCAAGGGTACAAGCAGAGAGTTTTTCGAGTAAATTTTAGGTTTAACAAACATAAAATCATATTTGTATGGTATATTTATAGTTTGTATAATTGCGCACCATAGCAAATTTTATATTTGCTATGGAGCATCAGATTTGTATAAATCGCTGACAGCCTCTCATTTGTATAAATCGCTTGCAGCCTCTCATTTGTGTAAATCGCTGGCAGCCTCTCATTTGTGTAAATCGCTGGCAGCCTCTCAATTCAATTTTATGTGTTTGTGTATCTGTATAAAATTTGAATTTATATACAATTGAATCGAAATAAAACGTTTGTATATCAAATCTCTCTCTCTCTCGCTCGCTTTATACAACACAAATTATACATTGTAATTTGTATAATATGTGTTTGTATAAAGCGAGAAAGAGAGAAAGACAAAAGAAAGCTGGGTAGGGAAATATCTGTAGTTGTATAATTATAAGTGTATATGATGAAAATAATTGTATTTGTATATACAGTTTTCTCTCGCTTTATACAAACACAAACACATTTTTATACATTTGTGTTTGTATAAAGTGAGATAGGCAAGGGAGAGACTGGCGAGCGAGAAAGGGAGAGTGCGAGCGAGAAAGCTGGGGAGAGAGGCGAATGACAGTTGTTTGTTATGGGTTACAATTAAATCAAACTGTGGTTATAGCATTTAATTTGAATTAATAGTTTGCTATTTTATACAATTTTCCCTTTTTTTTATGACTTAAAAGAATAGTACAAACGTCTCAATTACAACCGCTTTATATAAATTTTCAAGTATTTTCAAACCTACGAGTGTACATAGATCGAATTAGTTCAGATTTTTTAAAATTCAAGTCAAATTGTTTGTATTAGATTTCTAAATCTATAAATCAAATTAAACTACAAATCTCGGGGTTTTGTTAGATTTTTAAGGGTTTTTCGGGTGAAGCATATTATTTTAAATAGTTTATTGTAGCTAAAGAGTTACTATTACTATAATAAGTTTTAGCTCGTGAAAAAATAATAATTAGCTACAAAATTTACTATGGCGAAAAAGACATGGCTCTATCATTTAACTATTACCACAATAACGTTTATCGCGTGGAAAAAATCTATGACTAGCTACAAGATTTTATTGTAGTAATAAAGTTGTAGCTATTTAGGTAATTATTGTCACGATTATTAGTAACGGTAGCAAAATGAGAAATAAGCTTTTCTAGTTTGACTTTTGTGGCAAAAATATTTTACGAATTTGAATTGTCATAAGAATATATATGAAGTACAAAATAAATTAGCAGAACAAGGATAGTTATTAAGAGATGTCAGGCTAGTTGGAAGAATTACAATATACAACCTCAAAGGAATTTTCAGAATGAATTAACCACTAGACTAAACCTTTAATTTGTGTCAAGATGTGTCAATATATATTAATTTTCTGGCTAAGGATGGATCCACCCCTGTAAATGATCATGTAAGTGTAATATGATTTAAGTGAGCAAATTATGCACAAAAATTAAAAAAAAATATTAAGATTTATGAAACTAAACTATAAAAAATGAGTTACTTATGAGGGAAGAAATAAACTTGGATGAGGGAGGATGAAGGACTTTGTCCAAACCTCAACACATATTTCTTCCTCAATTTTTTTGACCTCCAACAACATACAAAACTGTTATTAAATGACAAAATTATGAGATTGTGATGCAATAAAAAGATGGATAATATTGTTGGGATTGTCCAAAATGTTAAATAATTGGAACAAAGGCATTGCCCAAGTAATATCCAAAAGCTTAAATGGCAAAGGTCCACCAAAAATAGAGAAAAAAAATAAATTACCCTTTCTGTACAACTCCTTAACTACTGCAAATTATCTACATCAACAAATGGGCAATTTTTCAACTATTGCTCTCCCCCAAATTTTTGTTTGCACATTCTCCCTTTGGCAACTAGCAGATTATACGAGCCTTGAACAATAACTGCTGCTCGCTGCTCAATAAAGAGAACCACTTTCTTAGGCAATCAGTTGGATTTGCGGCTGGTGCAGCTTCAATGTTACTTCCAACAAGTTCCTCAAACCTAAGAGGAATTAGGCCAACTAAAGCAATTCCAACGGAGAACTGGAGGTGGAGACCCATTCTTTTGGAGTCGCATTGCGAAAGTAATGCACAGAAAGAGCTTCTTAATCTCTGAATCCTAACATCTTCATATCCAAAAGCTTCAAGTCTTCTCCTGTAAGAGATATCATATATAAAATGTCGGTTTAGTATGAACTGAATAAAACCAAAAAATATCCATGTAGAAACGCCGCTATAAACATAAACACAAACACAATTAAGAGATGCCTATCAAAAATAAATACAATTAAGATATAGAAGCATTGAGGTTACAATAACTAGCCCTCCATCCAAAGGTCAATTTATTTCATCCAACTGATGATTGTGACCAGCATCTCTACTTATTCACATAACTTAAAACATGGTACCTAGTTCTAAAATAAGCAAATGCCTCAAAAGAAAAGTGACTTGTGGTATTCCAACTCTGTTCCCCGTCAATCTCATTCCAAAAGCTGGTTGCAAAATCATGCATACAAAAGGAAATTCAGATACCCAACTACTATGTGAAATTTCATCTTTTCTATTGCTTATAAGGAGTTGATAGACTCTAGCAAATGCAGAATGAGTTTGTTCATTCATCTCTGTAGGGCCTAGAAGACTTTTCCTAGCACCCCTTCAGAATTCCAACTCATGTCGGTGACTATAAGGCAATAAAAATCTAATTTTCTTGATATGTAACAATATAATATAAGTAAACTATCTACAAAAAACGTCTTTTTTTAACTTTATAATTTCTTGTTGATGTCCATAGCCATGTCTTAAAGCTTTTCTCCATTGGAAACACCTATAGACAGATAGGTTTGTGCTAATTCTGCCTACCATATCAATGAAATACTGAGGTTAGTGTAAGTCCAAAAGAGATCAGGCCAATAGTGTCCATTAAAGTTCTTATTTGCATGAGTGCTAGAGAATAGACCACCAATGGGAAAACGGTTGGGAAACAATTTGAGTTCGTTCGGTTCCTTGAGCAGATGTACTATGATCAATCAGAGTACATAACTGTCAACATATACATGTATGAATGGCTAAACTGGTCGTAAGATTTCTCGATGGCCAAACAAAAACCTTTAAACGTATCAACAATGCCACTTATATTGAACTATGGAAAAACTTCAGAATAGGGAGAAATATAATAAGGATCAGGATATTATCCCATAAGAAATGCAATGATTTGGTTCATAACAAATGTGCTTCAATTTCCGAAAGAAAAAGAATACATCATATATGATCAGGAAATGGTAAAAAACACAAGTATGCAGCTCAGGCCATCAACAACAATCAAAATGCCAATAGAGATTGCTCTCATATTTCCCCACTTGAAACTTGCACTATGTACACGATAAATGCTGAAAATAATTTACCATGTTTGGTCAGTTACCTTCCAAGTTGACCAAGAAGAGTAGTAATAGCAGCAGCATTGTGCTCTGTTGAACAATATTCCAATAACTTCAATAGTGGACAGGCAATTTTGTCAAACATCCAATCCCAGCTCTGCTTGAGAGATAAAAAATAACAGAATTAGGCAGAAACTTCTGAGAAATGAACTGAAAAGAAGGAGATCCAACAAAAGATGGAGCGAATACAGGAGTTAAAAGAGTTGAGAATTTGGGTAGAGAAGTAGTAGGCATTACAACTTCAATTGCTCCCCATAAATGTCCACTTAACGAATCAATTGAGAAAATTTTGCAACCACCATGAGACCTAGTCAACAACAACATATCCAGTGTACTCCCACAACTAGAGTCTCAGGAGGGTAGGAGGGTAGAGTGTACACAAACGTTACCCCTACCTTGGAAGGTAGAGAGGTTATTTCCGATGCATATCAAAACAAATCGAAAAAGAAGCTACAAAAAGTGAAGAAATCATGACAAAATACTATAAAAAGCATGACAAAGCATTCTGAAAAAAGGAACAGTTTCTACAACAAAAAGTGATGATATTGAAGTACAAGAGACAATAGATAGTAACAAAAATAGAAGGACAAGATACTGAAAGAGAAGTACACCTTTCAAGCCCAAAATAAACCGCAACCAACTAACTATAGAGATAAATTGCGTGAGAATTAACTGAAAACATTAAAAGGGGACGAAATATAACTCCTATCCAATTAAATGGGGTAATTCCTAATGAAATTCACCTTAACATATTTTGATTTTTAAATGAAATCCATTTGTATTTTCTTTCTGATTTTCCATCCTTCTGCAAATACAAAATCCAGGATGCAAAAGCACCATATTAAGTTAACGTGTTTGTAATATTAGCATCTCATTGAGATATTAGGAATTGGAGTCTATTCAAATTCCCATGCCGAAAAAATTACTTTTAAGAAAGAGTTGCTCCTTTTCCATCCAACTCTAAGGTGAAAGTGGGCAATGGGAATAAGACCAAATTCTGGAAGGAAGAATGGCATGACATGGGTAATCTGGAACTTCTTTTCCCTGATATTTACAATCTAGTTCTTTAGCAACAAAGGACCATAGCAGAGATGTGGACAACAGGGATGGAACTTCAGGAGACAATTCAATGGCTTGGAAGTGATGAGGGTGGCAGAATTTATCAACATTGTTGGAAATTTTAATGGACTCCAGACATATGAGGATGTGTTATGGTGGAAAGCTGACAGTAAAGGCATATTTAAAGTAGGGGCAGCTTACAGGTTGATGGATCAACCAAGTCAACAGAACCCGACTTGGCCATGGAAACAAATTTGGAAGTGAAGAATTCCTAAAGTGTCATGCTTCATATGGCTAATAGCTAAGGAAGCAACTCTGACTCAGGATAATGCAATGAAAAGGGGATAACCTTATGTTCTAGATATTTCCTATGTGGGGAAACCTCAAAAACTGCAAACCATCTATTTCCACACTGCAAATATACTCAACAGTTATGGAGGGTGTTCATTAGCCTCAAAGGCATTTCCTGGACGATGCCTAGGAGAGTCACTGAAGCTCTAAAGAGGCAGGTGTACATGCTAAAGACAGAGGTAGATGGAGAATTATCCCTGCTTCAATATAGTGGGCAATCTGGAAAAGAGGAATTCTAGGTGTTTAGAAAGCATGGAGAATAATGTGCAGAAAGTTAAACTTCACTGCATTTTGTTGTTATGTTTTTGGTGTAACCATTTATACTTAAATGAAACTGTCTCTATAATTGATGTTTTAGACTCAATATAGACATAGAACATTGAAGTTTGGAGTTCATCTATAGGTTTCAGTACAACCCATGTATTGTTGTGATATAATACAAAGTTACCAAGTTAAAAAAAAACAATAAGAAATGCTGCAGTAATTACTTTTAAAAAATCAGCATCCACTATTGAATGAGCAACAACGAACAGATTTTGCCCCTCCCCTTGCAAGTAGAGTTCCTAAATATGGATACTAGAAAATGATGGAAGACAATGTGCAAATGTTGAAACATTCTATAAGAATGCACAAAAAGAACATACTATTAAAATTAGCAAAAGGACAGCAATACCTGAAACTATGTTTTTTCTTATAAGGTAACATTAGTTTATTAAGATTAGCAAGTCACAAAGAAGCCAGTAGTATTCAAAAGTCCATACCAATGCCTTGTGATAAGATTTTTTTGGGAGGATTAAGTCACTAACTATTGATAATATCTATATTCAGTCGGAACTTTTTACATTTATTAAAGAAATGACAGTCTCCTGATATAGCAAAGTCATTCATTCAAGAAAAATATCCTAATAGCACTCAAATGTTCATACATTCTTTAGACTTGGACCAAGAGAAATAAAAGAGAACCAATAAAGAGGAAAGAATTTCACAAGATTACAGAGTATACTAATAAAATAAGAATCATACCATGAAACCTGCAACAAGCTCCACCAGTGCAAGGGTATCAATGAACTGGCTTGAATCCCCCAAAGTAACATATGCTGACTGTACTAAATCTATATTATCTGTGGATTCCTCAGTTTTCTTTCCATCATATTTGACTCCTTGTCTTGGTGAATTCAATGATTCCATCAAATCCAACCCCACAGCAGAGCAAGAATAACTCTTAAGACTATCCAAGAGTGAGGATGCAACAACATCCATGGTAGCTGCACTCTCTGCAAACGGGCACTTACTACCTGAACACATCTTAGACAAAGACTCAACTGTAGATGCAACACAAGAAAGAGGATTAGGAGATGATCTATTATTGTGAATAAGCATCACCAATGACTTCACCACAGTCATAGCTAAGCCATACTCTTTGAGGGTAATATACTTAGTACCACATAGATAGGCAAATATATGAAGAATATTGAGAGCATCAGATCTCAGCGTCCTTAAAATGTTGCAGGAAGCCTCACAAACAAAACCAATATGGTCAAACGCAGCACATACTGATGCTAGCAAAATTCCTCCAGTTAGCAACAACTGAGTAGGAGCTGGTTGCTTGCACAAGCTTATACTACGACCATCCAAAATAAGATGGATTCTTGAATTGGACGCAAGCTTTGAATCAGAACTTACAGCATGCACCAGCAATTTACCATGCAAAAGAAAATCCTCCACAAGGGAAAGTACATCATACAAGTTGCAAGACTCCACAAATATCCTTCTCATATCTTCATGTGAGAGTTCTGCAAATACGGAAGATTAGGAGTTGCTTAGCATATACATTGTGAAGTTTTCCAGGAAACATCTTAATCTAAATAGACGAAAGGCAAGAACCTGTATATATATGCTGAGCAACAGAATTTATGAAAAGGATCAGGTCTCTCTCCCAATCATCTCCAAAGGCTCTCGTTGCAGTATCAGAAATGTAGAGAAGTAAGAGTGAAAAGAAGACACATGTCTTCTCCCTGAAAAAAGTGGGAAGGGATAAAATGTTAGCTCATCTTTGATTATCAACATATCAAATTTGAAAACATTTTCTAGCTAATGAGGCATAGGCATAACACTTGACATGGACAAGGACGAGACTAATGCACATAAACTAAGAACATCCTACATGCCTATGAATGACAGTTTGGCCGAAAGCATCTTAAACTTTTGCAAATAACTTGAAATATGTAAACCCTCCAGATCGCTGTATGAAATAAGCCATCTGGAAAATAGATTAAAAAAAACAATCCAGCATAATTTATCAATAAAATTATATAAACCTTCCATACATTATCATCACAACCTAATAACAAGTGATTCCATTTCCATGTTGTAAATCATCCTTTCTGAACAAAATCAACATGTGCCAAAAGAAAAAGTGTTCTCCAGTTGTTACAAACAGGCACAGTTTATGAGCTTGGGATGTCAAAAGGTTGTGATTCAAGAATACAGATTAAAAGCTTGGACATAATCAACAAGTAATACCCCCATTTTAAAGTTGACCAGAAAAAGTTAGTACTGTCCATCCACCTCTAGATGTGAGCTAACTAAGCCTTCTAATTTCTTAGTACCAGTTGGAAGTAAAATTGAGCAGAGTAACATCATTGTGTCATATTACAAGAACAAACAATATAGATACTTGAAAGGTACTTCTTTTGGGAGATAAGCACATGATTATCGGATATCCTACCATCATGAAGAAACATGAATACCAAATATTGTACGAGCATAAAACTTATGGTGTAAGACATCTAAAAGATCAGTCTATCAAGTGACATATATTTGAATATTTAATTCATGGCCATTTGACCTTAGGCTAGCCTTGGGCTAAATCCTACCTTCTAACTCTTAGGGTGTGTTTACAAATCAATGTGCAATTACTAGGTTGGGTAATTACTAATTACTGGGTAGTAAGAACACAACCTAGTAGTTTCAAAAAAATAAATATGTATCACGTAATTACAGAGCAACTCCCTGAGTCATTGGTTGCACAAATGTAATTACATAGGAAATTTTAAATTTTACAAGTAAAGTGAAGTAAACCTTTTTAGACTAACAAGTAAAGAATTTTAAAATGTATGACAAATATACGTATGCCCAATGCAAAGTAAGCACGAAACCCAACTCAAAATAGAATAGCTTAGCTTACTCATTTGAAATTTCTTGAAGATTCAAAAGAGTGACCAGAATACTCCTAAGAGAAGTATCTGATGATACTGAGCATTGAGTAAGACAACGGCTGGTAGCATGGTAAACACTTGAAATGGTTTTCTCATCATTGTTATTTGAAAAGATGACACAATACTTGGCAAACCCATCCTGTAATGAGACGACTCTCCTTTCCGATGAAATCTGCAGCCCCTCACTAGCAGGAGCAGCTAGGTCTGGCCTGCACAATGCTTCCAATGTATCTGGATAGGAACTGCAGGATAACTCACAAGCTGTGTCAAGGTTTAATCTCTTAGATGAATCAACATGATCTTTTTTCTCAGGTAATGATGATTTTTTTGGAGGATCTATGGTAGGGTGTTTTAATTTATTAGAATTGATTTCCACATTGATGACATCACAATTGCCTGATGAAACCAGAGTCTCCCTTGCATTTAAGAATCCCTCACATAAAGGTGTGTTAATCGGGACAAGTTCCACACTGCTATGGCACTGAATCTCAGGAAGTGTAGGCGATAAAGGCATTTCAATTGCTAGACGATAAGACTCTTCATCTGTATCATTATCCAAATTGAGAAACTTTATATAATCCCCACTGACAAGTTCATCAATATCTCCCAGATCATTGTGTTCCCCATCCTTGCAATCCTGGGCAGTTTCTGGAAGGCTATAGACATTTGGAGATTGATGTGCGCAGACATCAGATATGACACCAGAACTGTCCAACTTTGTCTTTGCCACACTATTATTGTTTAAAAGCTGCAGGCCTAGTTCACAGGATGTTTTTCTCTTCTTGGCAGATCTAAAATGTTCGCTGAACGAGTCATGTTGAATGTCAGCTACTAAATGCTTTTTCTCATCATGAAGTCTATCTGTTCTACTATTTAACATACCATCATGTAAAGAGATCTTTTGTGACAGCTGTCTTTGCCACTTGTTACCCTCGGAATTCAAGTTTCCATTATATTCAATGGCATCAATAGATCTGCTCATCCTCTTATGATGTGAGGCCGTCCTCTCAGTATAAATACAACTGATAGGACTCTTGACATTACTTTCAGCAATTGCTACAACATTCTTGTTGCACTTTTTTCTTGCATCTCCAGATAAACTTGAGATGGTTGGTTCTATGTCCAATTTTCCTTCAGCTGATTTAGCTGATGTTGTGATAGAAGCACATCTTTCCTGTGAGCCCACCAATAGCCTGTTAGAAAAAGATGCTGAACTGGAATTCATGGCAGAACTCTGTAACACTTTTTTGTTGGAACCTCTAAGCAAAGGCTCCAATTTAGAGTTAATACCTGATATTGATTCAGGGTTGTTCCCTCCACATATAGGAAGCGAAGGTACACTACATTTTATCTTTTGCTTGGATGGATCAGACACTACAGCAGCTAACTGCACCGAGTCATTCCCAAGATAGCAGTGCATATCACAAGCTTTCAAACCAGAATAATTGTTTTTCAAGTTGAAGCTGCAAACCTGCACATCAGGAAGATCAAATCATCAAGAAACCATAGAAACATAGTTTGCATCAATTTAATTAAAGGAATTGAAGGAATAAAGACAACCCAAAGTAAATTAAATGGGTGTCTATGTGAAAATGGAGCAGGTATAGAGGAGTGAGCTCTTATGAACATATCATATACTATTTTCAAAATTTTGCTGAACATTCTGCAAGAGTGCGCATGGCTTCAAAAATAGTCAAAAAAGCAATTTTCATGAAGTTCAACAAATTCTTGAAAAATGTTAAGCTAATTGTTCAAACAGTCACAATTTCTGTTTCTACCAACTCCAGTTCTGGTTGAAAATTACCAAATATAATGCATACAGACCCAGGTTTCTTGAGAAAAAACTTAATAAAAAACACCTTCCTTACTATATAAGAGCTTTAATGATACCAAGCACGAGAGAAACAAACCTTTTCCAGGTCATGCTCATCATCTTGAAAGAAGCAACCATCCAACATATTTAGACGTCTTAAGAAGTGAACAACCTCCTGCTTTATGCTAAGTAGGCGTTGCTGTTGTATAACATCATTATGCGCTTTTTCTAACTTAGCTACTTTTCTGACATGCTTCACCAGCTTCTTTTCAAACTTCAATTGCTTCTTCAACAGCTTAACTTTACCAGTTTCAACATGCACATTACTATCAGACATGTGAAGAGGACAATCAGCTAACGACCTTGCAGAAATTAGCTTTTTAATTTCCTTCTGCAGTTCTTCAACCTGTTTTGTGTAATTTTCAACCGCTTCAGATAGCTGATCAGCACGATCTTTTTCTTCAGATGCCTTCTTTTTATATGCTTCTGCAGCCTTTCTTTGCTTTTCCACTTTTTTCATCTCTGATTTAACATGCTTTTTCTCATCCACCACCCTATGTTCCATTTCCTGGAGCTTTCTTTGGGCTGCATCAGAATTCAGAGCAACATCTACCATGGTAACATCTCTATCCACTGCCACTGGACCAAGCTCAGATGATAATTGAGCAGTTCCTACAGTTGTCCCTTCACTAGATACGATGTTAACCATTTTACCAGATGCCATGGGTTCACCAATCTCCTTCTTCAAATTATCAACCTTTTGTCTATCCTGTTCCAACTGCCGAAATAGAGCAGTAGCACGACTTTTTTCATCCATGGCCATTTTGAGGTTGGCTTCTGCAATCTTTTTTTGCTCTACAGTTTTCGTCCCTGCTGCATCTGCACGTTTTCTCTCTTTAGATGTGTTTTCTCTTTCTGCCTCCAGCTTCTTCTTAGCATCTTCAAACTCCAAAATAACCAAAGCTAACTTCGATTTCACTTGATCAGCTTCCTTTTTCAGATTTTCCAAACTAAGCCTATTTACTTCTGCTCTTTTCCTTTCAGCATCAGCAAGTCTCCTCTCTTCATCAGCCCTTGTTTTTTCAATCTTCAATTTTGTCCTCAAGGCGTCTGCCTTTTTCCTCTCCAACTCAGCCTTCTTTTTCTCCGACTCTGCTCTCACTCGTTCTTTCTCAACAAGCTCCGTTAGTTCATTTATCTTTGTTTCCCTCTCAGAGAGATGCTCCTTAAGCTCTCTAATTTCTCTACCTCCATCATCAGCCACCAATTTTTTCTTCAAGGAAAGAATCTCATTCTTCAACCCAGCAACTTCACTCTCTAAAGAAACCCTTAAAGCAGATTCCTTTATTTTTTCCTCCTTCTCGTTGTTTGTCCTAACTTTCTCATCCCCAAGATCTGGAAAAAATCATACAAAATATAGCAGCAAATCAATGTGTCAGTTCCAAGAAATCAAACAAAATACAGTGTCAAATCAACGTATGTCTCTGACAAAAAACAAGGCATGCATTCAACAAGGGGCACAGACTCTCACTACCAAAGTTAAACAAGATCAAAGAATGTAAGCTTCTAACCATACAGTATTGTCTCTGCGTTTAGAATGTAGGTACACACCAAGTTTTAATGACACCAATCAAGATGACGTGTTTAAATTCCTAGGCACTTTCTTAATGAGGTGGCTGAGCCACCTTACAGGCACTTTGACGAATTCAACTGGCAACCAGTGTATAGTCAAACTATTGGTAGCATTTTCTTTAACCAGTGTGGAGTCCCAGCAAACTTGCACGCCTGGACTAGTTCACCAGGCAGGGCATGGTCAAACTCCTAGACATTAAATTCCAGTGTTTTACTTCTTTTTATTTAATAATGTACGAATTATTCAGTGCTTCTCTTTTAAGTTATTACTCAAATCTCATATTCAGAAATCAAAGGGGATGTGAATCTAAAGTGAAAGTAACTATACCTTTCCTGAGAGACAAATTTTCTGCCTGCATTTTGGAGACTTGTTCCTCGTAAATGGAGAGACCTTTACGAAGAGCATTTCTTCGATCTTCAAGCTTTGTGTAGCCATCTTTCAATTTACTATACTTGTCTTTCCACTACAAAGACAATCCAAAATCAGCAAAAATCAACAGAAGTAGTAAATAGAAATGTTAAACCTGAATACTTACAGCAATGCAGCAGGGATTTGTAAGATCTTCTTTTATCATTACAGCGTCTCCGATTGATGTTCCTTCACACATATTAGCTTAAAATCAATATAATCTTGAGAAACTTATGCAAACACATGGAAAGAAGGGCCACATAAATCCCTCGACTAAACCCTAGAATTCAAAAGGTTCACTCAACTGCTATTACAGCTAACTTAAAACCCCTTGGTTAAACCCTATTTTTGAATTCTTAAACTTTAGAAGTGGACGGACACAGGCATATGAATATCAAGTCGGTTTGGATTTAATCATCCACGTATAAGCAGCGGATATCAAACCGGGTCGGATGTGCCATTATCATTGAGGGCTGCTGAACTCGCACGGTTATCAACTCATATAAGGAGTTTCCCTTATTTCTATTACTAGTATAAAAGCACTCGTGCTCATAGTGCAGTTTAGTTGTTTCAGCTCATATAAACAAGAATGACAAAACACTATTTGACCAATGTTAGATTAACTTCAATATCTACATTGAAAGTTTGGTATCTCAGTTACCAGCAAATAAGATACATTAATTGATTCTACACATTCTTCCATAACTTTTTATGGAACCTCATTGTTGTTTTGACAAAGAATGTCTGTTGCACATCTCAATATATTTCTTTCTCATCACTAATACACGACCTTGAGGCAAAAAGTTGTTGATATAAGATAATGTCAGCTTTGTTTACAAACAAAAACAAACTCTCCAAAGGTTTTCTGAACAGTCTCCTCTAGATGGTTCCCATGATCCCCCAACATGAATAACATAATCCCCTCCCGAAAGCCACCAGATCCACCGGAACCTCCAGACTTTCCATTCCCAAATGATATGGAAGAAGATAACCAAAAAAAAAAAAAATGAAGTCCTCCTAAACAAGGGAAAGGAACTTAATCTCTTCTAAGTCCTACTAAATGTATGAAAACACCATCAGTCAGGATATGGGGACCTATCACAGGAGCCCATCCTTGTCACAAAAATCAAGAATTTACAATCTTTGGAGAAATTCTCTGTTTGGGAAAAAAACCCAATTGACTGAAATGTGGTAACCCACTGCTAAAACCCCAGAGCCACTTGTGGCAAAAAAATGATGTTGGCGTTGAAGAAGACATTCATATTAATAAATAAATAAATAAATATATATATATATATATATATATATATATATATATATATATATATATATATATATATGCAGAAAGAGCTTCACTCTCATTCAGATATAAAATTGTAAGCACACAGATCTTGTAAAGACCGAACATCTTTTCTTCAAGAAAATTAAATATGGTAAAAACAAATATGCAGGGCATGGAGAAAAGACAGTACCTCAAAGCCACAAAGATGACAACTTTGAACACAGCGAATGAGAATTTGCAGGAGAAGAGGAATTCATATCAGCAATGTCATCTCTTTGTGGGAAAACCAACAGTTAGGGCAAGAGTTTTTTTGGGCTAAAATCATTAGTCAATGTAACTCAATCATCATTTGGTCTATTTTTTGTTAAGAAACCGTTTGAACCAATAAAAAATATTTTTTTTAATGACGAGAAGATCAAAATCCTAAAATGAATACGGATATGAATATAAAATGAAGCTTTTATTCTCATAATTTAAATTTTGTATGTTGTTAGTTTATATAATTTTTGCATCAGTAAGTAAATTAACTTGCAACAATATATAAGTCTTGAAATATTTATATAGTAAGTTCCGATGTTTAGAAAAATTATGTAAAAAAAATCATTTTTAAAAATATTACTCCCAACTATTTAGAGGTTTTCCTTAATAAAATATTTACTACGTATGTACGTTATATACAATGCAATTAACATTTTATACAATGTACAGAAATACTGGAAATGTAGTGAAATTATGTAAGCGTTTAGTTAAGAAAATAAAAAATAATTACTTTATTTGAAATTTTTTGAAGTTGGAATTGTATTTGGTCATTCTTTTTACAAAGAATATTTAGAATTTGAATATATTTTGTCTGAATATGATTTAATCCCTTAATTTCTAAAGATTAAAAAAATCACCCAACTTGACTAGCTTAACCATGTGTACATATATTCATTTGACTTGACATATTTTCTTTGTTGCTGGCTTTAGTTTCTTAAAAAAAATAGATAGAAGGATGAATCTTGCAACTTTTTGGATATTGCACGGATGTTTTGTTTCACTTCAGCCAAAAGCTCCATACCATTTACAAAAGTTCATGGGTATATTCGTCCTTTTTTCCTTTTATTTAACTATTGATTTGGCGTAATCATCATTATCTTAATATTTTTTTGTTATTTTATTTTTATTTATTATTTATTATTATATTTTATTTTTTACCCTACATTTTCATTGTAGCTTTACCTTGTACCCTACTTTCTTGTAGGTTTATCATTCAAATTGTAGATTGTGATATTATAAACTGACGAAAACGATACAATCTATCCAAACATTGTATTCATTCAAAATGATATAGTACAATATAATACATTATGAAACAATACGTAACAACCATCCAAACAAAATATAAAATAATAATTGTACAATAAGCAAAATTATGCAACACAAAAATAAAAATAAAAATAAAAATCCCGAAACTCTAGTTAACAAGGAAGCTCAACTCTCCTTTCTATATAATAAATAAAATTACTAGATTAGGGATGACCTGCTTTGCGGGCTCAATGTTCTAAATTGGAGTAGTTGTTTTTATTTAATTTTAATTTTAATTGTTGAACTATGTAATTTGATTATTTGTGAATATCTCCGAGTTGTTATAAAACACTAGAAAGAATAAAGTGGCATCAAGCTAAAGGTATAGAGGTTTGCATACAAATTACTACTCATAATATGTAAATGCATCTAAGAGTGAAACTTCTATTTATGAATGTTGTGTCCCAAATAAATGATGAATTTTTTGACATTCATTAAACATCATTTATATATGTGACTGAATCTTTCACCACGTTGATAATAGTCTTCATAAAAATATTTGCACATGCAGATATTGCAAGTGACATATAAACATATTAAGTAACTTTATAACATGACAATTATAGCATGCCACATACGAGGACATCACATTTGTACACCAACATCAGAAAGGCAAATATAAAGGATAAATATATGTGTAAAAATTGTTCAAATAAACCATGTTAAGCATGATATAGTGTACACGTTTTCAAAGAAATCAAATAACTATATTAAGAGCTTTGTATAAAGCTCAAATGTTTACAAATTCTTTACTGACAACTCACAACATTATTGTTTCATCCACACCTCTCAAGCAAAGTTCCATTCCATCTGGACAAAAAAATGTAGTGTGGCTAATATCCCACAAACCAACTCTCTTCTAATCATCTCAACTTAGAGTTATAAATAATAAAACATTAAACGTCAAAGTTATTTCTTTTGGTTGATGATTGTAGCTTTTTCTTCTTCTATCGCTTTTAGAATCATAGACCTGTCATCTGCAGTTAGATAAGTTGAAATTGAACACTACATGAAATTACTCATGACTTTAATTAGTTCTATAGTTTATTGTGTCAGTATCAATTAACATCAAGGTATAAAGAAAATTCTACAGCATTTTCAAATGTTCAAGAAGAGTTTGATCTTGATTTATGTGAAGTTTCTCTAACATAAAGTAATTGATAGCTCAAAGTTTGATTGCCACGAATGATCAAAATATCAATCATAGGATATGTGGCAGAACCTCGCGTCCTTTAAAGCAAAGCAAGCTAATAAATGGAAACATAACTAATGTGTAATATGTGATATTCATTGAAGGACAGAGTTGGTCGCTCATGTTCAAGCAGTGGTTTTAGAGATCTCATCCTATATTTTGTGCACATCTTGACCCATTTATATGCAATATCAATAACAACATACCAGTCAAATTCCACAATGTGGGGTATGGAAAGAATATAGTGTACACAGACCTTACCTAGAGATAGAAAAATTATTTTGATAGACCCTCGATTTAAAGGAGCAACGGTCCCGAGCAGAGACTCATGCCCATGATCGAACTAAAATCTAGTTCTAGAGAAAGTAAATCTAGAAGTTAGAAGAGAAAAAACTTTCAAGACATTTATGAGCCATCTATGCACAAATAGTTTTACCTAAAAAGTTAATAATAGCATATTCTTGCCCAAAAATTCTTACATGCTAAAAGAAAACCATCATAATGAAAGTACCTTCTTTTTTCAACTTTTAAGAGTACAATTTAGAAATTAAACTATACAATTGGATACAACAATTAAAGATGAGTATCAACTCACCAAATATCAATGAAAACTTACAATGGTGAACTAACTAATTTCACAGTGTGCTCATTTAATAAAGTATCTTTCTACTAGTACTTCATAAAAAGAGGGAAACATTTTACTCATCATCTCTATAAATCAATGATGTTGCTGCCTCAACAATAGCTCAATAGCAATGTATAAAGAAAAAAAAATTTATGCATAATAATGATAAAAAATGTTTTAGGAGAATAAGGAATTGCTACTATTAAATTAGGTCTTAGGCCTAGCTCACACCCCAAAAGCTAGCTCAACGGGGAGGGGAATTGCCCAAGTCATATAAGGAGTCCACCCATCTTACAAACCACCAATGTGAAACTTTTTCATTCTTTAACACTCCGCCTCTCTTTAACACCCCACATCACAGTAGTGCTTAGCATTTGGTGCGTTGACAATTTTGATTTTGGGGGGCTCCAACATTGGGTGAGATGGAACTTGACTCTGATACCATGTTAAATTAGACATTGTATTTAACTCACACCACAAATGCTAGCTCAAAAGGAAAGGGATTGCCCAAACCTTATAAGGAGTTCACCCATCTCACAAACCACCAATGTTGGACACTTCTCATTCTTTAACACCCTACCTCACACCTAGTGCTTACCATCTGGTGCGTGGAGAATTTTGATTTTGAAGGGCTCCAACATTGGGTGAGATGGAACTTACCTCTGATACCATGTTAAATTAGACCTCGAGCATAACTCATACCCTAAAAGATAAATCAAAGGGCGGGGGTGGGGAGGGGGGGATTGCATAAGCCTTATAAGGAGTCCACTCATCTCACTTGTAACACCTCAGACTTTGAGAATGGGCTAGAAAGGATACGAGCAAGTCCACAAATCCAAAATGGACCATGTACCCTTAATGGTACCTTAGATAGGCTGTTTAGGGGTCCACGATCCGTTAAGGGCATCATGAGACCATCCAGGATTGCCCCTAGGCAGGAGTCACCTAGACGGCTCGTCTAGCGGTCCGTATAAGTCATCAAGATAGTGAGGTTGCACCTTAAGGCCATTGTGAAGGACCACAGATGCCTAGACGGTCTGTGAAGCTTCACATGGATCGTGAAGTCGTCCATGAAAGAGAATTATCAGACTTTGTATTTTTTGATCAACTTCAAACGATCATTTCTTTCAGCACAAAATGAATTAGGTGGGTCATGACCTATCAAATTAAATACATTTGAGTCCTCTTTCCAAGGCCACCAAGTTTGCCTAATACTGAGCCAGAATAAGAAGGTATGCCCGTGTTAGTGAAGCCCTATCGGGTAGGGCAACACCACGACCCACTAGATGGGCCATGATGCCTTAGACGGCCCGTGAAGCCCCTCTTCTCAGTCACCTTGTCAGTTTTAATTTGGGGTCATATTTATCTTTTCCCCTATGCATTTGGTACTTAAACTATGTCATTTGGTACTTAAACTATGTCGTTTGATACTTAAACTACGCCGTTTTACTTCGTCTAAGCCTAGTAAGCTAGTCAGAAACTACTGAAACACTCATTCTCCTAAAATCATTAGACTTAGAAAGAAAAGGAGAGAAAGGGGTGAAAATTTTCTCTCAAGAACAAGCAAAGCTCTCCTTCAAGTTCAGCCCCAAAATTCGAAGGATTTCTCCATGATTTTCTTTACTTGGTATGTGGGATTTCACTAGTGGGTTCCTTTCACCCATTAGGTTTCTCGAATTTAGTCGAATCTTCAGCTTCTCCACAAATTATTCAGACTTAGGGTTCCTAAATCTTAGGGATCTATTGTAATTTACCTATTATAGTTTCTATGATATTAATTATATGTTTCTTGGAGAATTAGTGTAGTTTCATGTATAAAACTCAGAAACCCTAGCTTGTGTTAATTCTCCGTATTTCCTGAATCATACTTGCTAGGCAGATTAGTCAGACAATCATGCTTCAGAATTCGAATGCCATATCTTTCGGTATATGTATGATGCATTCTAAGATAATTATTAGTATTTTGATCAATCCAGTATTACAGTTAAATTTTTAGCTTTAAATTCAAATGGGAGTAAACTTAGCACTGAGTTGGACTAGGGTTCAGCATACTCTCAACTCCTAGAACTATTGGGCATCAGTTTTAGTGATCACGCCATAATCATGCCTTTATACCCTAGCAACGTATATTGGGTCCTCTAGGGCGTATAAATCGGACTCCACATTTAGCTCACGTGGTTTATGTCTGTTAATAGTATCTCCCACAATCAGATTCATGTTGCATTGACCATGTATTCAGTATTTATTTCAGTATTCAGTTCAGTATGTTATATCTTTATGATTAGTACGTGGTCATTGCATCCAACTTAGCTTTCGGTTATGCTTCAGTATATCTATTTCCATGTTTAGTTTCTATATTGTTCAGCTTAGCATATATCTCGCATGCTCAGTACATTGAAAGTACTGACGCATACTTTTGCGCTACATCATTGTATGATGTAGTTCAGGAGCTCAGCATCCAGACGACGCTTAGCTCGACTTCCAGTCCGTACTTAGCAACTTCAGTAGTGAGTCCTCATACTTCGAGGACGATAGACATGCTTTACTTTTCAGTATTCACTTTTCAGTTTCAGTTTTGTTAGAGTTAGTTGGGAGAGTGTCCCAACAACTCAGATCAGTTAGAGGCTTTCAGACATATATTAGATTCAAGTGACATATATTAGATTCAAGTTGAGTTGTTAGTGTTGTTTTCAATCATCACTATACTCTTTATATATTTTATATATATACAGATATCTTGGGATTTTCCCCACTTCAGATATTAAATTATTTTTAGCTTCCACACAGTACATATTTTAATTATACTTGTATAGATATGCCATGCCCTGAGTTATCTTAGGGTCACTTGTGACACTAAGCACCGTGTCGCGACTAGGGGGTAGCCACGGGGTGTGACATCACTAATCACCAATGTGAGACTTTTGTCATTCTTTAACATTTACCTTGTGAAAAATTGAAGCTTCAGCGTAGTGTGAACATTTCTTCCTCGTAATTCGAGATTGCTGCAAAATGTCAAAGGCCAGAGTAATTCATTTATGCAAATCAAAATTAAATGGAAGAAAGAAACCAAATCTTTACGTCTTATGAAATTGAGAGTTAAGGAGGGAATGAAAGGAAATCTACATACATGAACTATAAGTATACGAATCTGAAACATCAAAAATCATAAATAGAAGAAAAAGGAAACATAACTAAACAATATCTCTATGTCGAAATTAGGGCTCAGTCTAAAGCATTCAAATCCATTGTATGAACAAGGAAAATGGAAATAATTAACTCACCAAAAACAAAGATGAATTGCAATCGAATAGAAACACCAAGCATATGTTGTTTCCAGATGAGCCCAACTTCTATTACCGAGAGAGAATGAAAAGATTTCTAGATGCTTTGCTGTGGTGGCTCTTCAATTCTAGTCTAGGGTAAATGAGAGTCTAGGCTGCGTATTGATTGGTTTGGTTTAGTTTTGAAGTTTATCGGTTTGACTTATTAGTTATTGGTTTGTAGACATGCTAAATCATTATAGAACCATTAACATATTGGCTTATCGGTTATTGATTTATCGGTTGATGATTGTTATTGATTTGATTATCGGTTTAACCTTTAAAATTTGATAAAAAATCATTGAAAATCACTTTAAAATAAGGTGACAAACTAAGTAAACCATGCAAATGAGTTCACAAATTGCATCTTGCTCAAAAGCAAATACTTTTTCATTGTAGAATGGGTAAGAGTTTGAGACATCCATAAATAAAAGTATGAAACTAAACTCCAAGTCAAGGACTTTATATACAAAATAATATATATATATATATATATTTACTATCGTGTTATCAGGTAAATCGTTAAGAAAAAACCTAAAACCGTTAAGAACAAAAAATTCGATAATAGAAAAAATCAAAATTGTCATCAAAATCGCTAAACCAATAACCCTTTAGTGATAAACCAATAACTATTTTTCTATTTGAGTTATTGGTTTCAATTCAATTTTGAACTGCCCCAAATGACATGTTTTAATTTGGTGCAGTTGAAATGTCTAAAATACCCTTAAACAAACGTAATTTGTGAAATGTTGGTACAAATTATATACTCACTCTTCTATAAAAGTAAAAGTGTGTGTATAAATATTGCAAGTATAAGAGGTCGTTTGGTGTGAATGATAACATCAAATAGTTCTTGGTTTAAATTATGGTGCCACTTAATTTGTTGTTTGATTGGTAAGTCCGGATAATTTATCTCGGGATAATTTATCCCTCCCCTTGGTTGGTATAGTAATTTCAAGATAAATTATCGTAGGATAAAACAGGTAAATCGACAAAGATATCCCTTTAAACCCTTTGTAACACCTTAGAAACCTAACAGTCTGAACAACAGGAAATTGGGTGAACCACGAAGGGGTTTATGGATTGTGAAAGGAACCATGGTCCGTCGACCTGCTCTTGGTTCACACCCAGCCAGTATGGTGGACCACGGATCCCTCCACGAGCTGTGGATCTAATGACGGGTCGTGGATGGATCCGTCATCCTTCCCAGTAGACCCTATAACACTGTGAGCAACCAAGATAGCCTTGACGGCCCGTGGTCCCTCTCACGGTTCGTGAAGTGGACCATAGACGAGGCCTACCAGACCTGAAGGCAGGGCAGGACCACAACCACGACCCAGTTGATGGGCCATGGTCCTAGTGACGGCCGGTCAGTCCCCTCGTGGTCAGCCCTCATCTGCTATTAAGTCGGGGTCATTTTGGTCTTTTTCCTATGCGTTGGGCATTTAAACTACGTCATTTAATACCTAAACTACGTCATTTTATTTAGTCTAAGCCTAATAATCTATTCCGAACCTACCCAAAGCCCTCATTCTACTAAAATCATCCAAGTTAGAACGAAAAGAAGAGAAAGAGGCGCTAGTTTCTTTCAAGAATAAGCAGCAGTGTTCTTCAAGTTTCAACCCCAAAATTAGGTATGTGTGAATTCACTAGTGGGTCCTTTTCACTCATTAGGTCCCTAAAATTCAGTTAGTTCTTCATATTCTTATAAATTGTTCAGACCTAGGATTTCTAGATTTGGAAGATTTATTGTGATTATGGTTCCCTTGATCTAAATAACTTATTTCTTGATAATTTAGTATAATTCCATGCATATTACTTAGAACCCTAGTTTGTTTAGATTCTCTTAGTTCATGAATTACACTTGCTAGATTAGTTAAACAGATAATCATGCTTCAGATTTTGAATGTCACATTATCGGTATATAAACGTTGCATTCTTAGTTAGCATGTCAGTATTTTGAGCTATTCAGCATTTTAGTTACATTTAAGTCATATATATATTCAGTTGAGAGTAGACTTAGCACCGAGTTGGACTAGGGTTTAGCGTACCCTCATAGTCTCAAAACTATGTGCCTCCGTAGGATTATAAGTCCCTTTTGTTGGGCATCAGAATTAGTGATCACGCCAGTCATGCCTTAATACCCCTAGCAAGGTATATTGGGTCCTCTCGATGGGGCGTATACATTAGACTCCACGTTTAGCTCAAGTGGTTTATGTTGGTTAATAGTAGCTCCTACAATTAGGATCTTAGTGCATTCGACCAGGTTTTCAACATTTATATCAGTTTACAGTTCAACATGTTATCTTCATGATTAGCAATTGGTCATTGTAGTCAGGTTAGTTCTTTTTAGTTATACTTCAATACATATCTATATCTTGTTTTAGATTATATGATTGCTTAATTATACTTTGTTCAGCTCACATATATTTGCTCAACTTAGTATCTATATCCTGCATGCTTAGTACATTCTAAGTACTGATGCATACTTTATGCTACATCCTTTCATGATGTAGGTTCAGATACTCAGCATCCAGATTACGCATAGATCGATTCTCGATCCGCATTCAACAACTTCAATGATGAATCCTCATATTTCGAGGACAATAGACATGTTTTTATTATAGTTAGTTGGGGCATGTCCCAACAACTCAACTCAGTTAGAGGCTTTTTAGACATAGTAGTAGATTCAACTAGAGTTGTTAAGTGGTTGTTTCAGTTATCACTAAACTCTTAATATGTTTTATATATTTAGACTAATTGGATTTTTCCACACTTTCAGTTAACCATTGTTTTAGCTTCCGCATAGTACCTGTTTATTTCAGTAACTTTTATAGTATGCTTATGATATGCCAGACACAGGGTTAGCTGTGACCCTAGGTCCCGTGTTATGTCAAGGGGGTAGCCACGGGGCATGACAAACTTTTTATACATCATTTTTAACATTCATGTATATTTACATTATTTTTAATCCCATGTATACTAAAATTCATAACTTTCATTAGTCCTTAATTTTTATGACAATTCTTCATATTATTTTATTAAAAAATTAATCTATATAAATATAATTTTTCTTATGAATTTATTTGACTAAATTCTTATGTTTATTTATATTTTGATTCTCATAAATCCTCTTATACTTTAACAAACTATAAGATGGAAGTTCTATTTTTTTTTTTTTATGAATTTATGTGTGTATTTCCATAATGTTATATTACTTTGTAAAGTCATAAATTTTTTCCATCCTTTTATCATTTTGTAAAGAATGATATGGTTCATTCTAATTCATCAAGTAGGTCGTGATTTTTGTTTGTAAAACTCATATTAAAATGAAATTAAGTATATTCATATTTAATATGAGTTCTACAAACAGAGGACTTGTGTTAATCCCATTAATAACATTCCACAAATTCTCGCTCATAAGGTATGATTTCATATCTTGTAATGGATTGGTTCAATAATTTCATCCTCATTCCATTAACACAATCGCTTAAATCCACCCCGATAAACCAGTTGAATCAACCACTAATTCGATCTTGAAATAGAACCCAGAAGCTAATCAACAGATGTGGCTTTGATACCATAAAGAGAAATAGCAAAAGAAAAATATAATTTGGGAGACCTTCTACTAGCCCAAGATTGATAACTAGAATCGGAAGATTCAACTAAGGAAAAAGAATCTAGAAAGGAAAAGGAAAATTTTGAATAAGAGAACTTGATTATGGAAGAAGACTCTTTGATTAGATTTGTTATTGGTTATATACAAACGTACAAGACCATTCCCTATTTATACTTATCTATGGATGATTTTAGATACTTCAACATCTAGACTATTCTATTAGTTTAATTTTTACAAATATCATCTCTAGAATATCTACAAGAAAATTCAGGTAACTTTATCTTCTACTCTAGAAAATCTAGATATTTGATGAGTCAGGTATTTTGGACTTATTTATATATCCTTTCTTATAGCTTTATGTTACTAATGTATAGATTGAGGATAATTATCCTTTGAATAGTGATTGTTTGAAGTACTCGTGGCCTTGTAATACCTTAGTATTTGGAAAAGAAGGAAAATAAGTTTTTGGACTGAAGTCTGGTTTTACGGGTCCCATCTACAGACTCTAGAACTTTCTATGGGCCGTAAATGACAACCGTAGAAAGAGGGAAAATATATTTTTCAAAACAAGTGTCTGTACCCTTTTTATGAATCACCAGGACGGCCCATCATTCCTTGTATGAGTCGTAAATAGGTCTCGTAGGTAAGTCCAGACTTAGTAAAATTTTGATGGTCAAAGTTGGTTTATACGGACCATAGAAAGACCTACGAACCGTAGAAATATTTCGTCAAAATATAGGTGAAATCATGGTCCCAATACTTGGTCTACGGTTGACCAGTATAGATCGTAGGTATGAACCATAGGTCGAGTCCGACAGTTATTTTAAAGGGGTTTTGGGTCTTTTCCCTAAATTATTTTAAATCAAAACTATGTCATTTTACTTTCTACCTTAAGCCCTATATAATGCTTTTAAGCCCCAAATTACCCATTTTCAATTCATTATCCTAAATTCCCTAAATTTGACCAAATTCTCTCAACCTAAGGAAAAAGAAGAGGAGATAAAGTTCCATTCAAGTCTCCAAATCACAATCTTTCTTGGGATTTGAATAGCAAGGTATGTGGGTATTCACTCATGAAATCCATTCTTCCATGGGGTCCCCAAAGCTTTCAATTTATCAATTAACTAAGTTAGGGTTTGAATTCAATCTTTGTGGGTTTCATCCAATTATGATTGATATTATTGATTAAGTCTTCTAATGCATGATTTAATTTTATCCATGATATTTAGTTGAAATTACATTAACCTATGCCTAAATCATGTTTTTTCAACTATGAACCTATGATGAGCCAATGAATCTATGAACTATGAAGATATGCAATTGTAAATTATTTGGGGATGCTTTGAAAGGAAAGTATCAATGATATTGTGAAAGGATTTCTTACTTACTATGATGATCATGATTGTGAAAGATATTTCTCACAAATAAATTCCTATTGGTGAAAAGTTTTCTCATCAATGTTGAATTATGTTTAAGGAGCTATTTTATGTTTTGATCTTGAGAGTATGGATTGTTATTGATCATTGTCTTTCCTATGTTATATTGATTTTGACTTTTATCTATTTCGTTGGGATTTAGACTTAGCATTGAGAGGAATTTGAGGTGGAGGCTCAAATAGGTAGTCTCTGGTAGCAACATCTAGTCCCTAACTGCGTGCCCCCGTAGGATTGTCTTAATTGACCTAGCTAGTGGATCCACACTAGAAAATAATGATATGTATGGATTCTACATTGGCAAGTAGATTCCCCTTCTTTCGGTATGAGGGACATACCAGATTCCATGATATAACTCTCATGGTCTTATTGTCGGTTAAAGCTAAGATCCACCAAAAATGATTATGTTTTCTTCAAGCTTTTCTAATGTTCTTTATGTTAATGTATTTGACTATGTTTTATGCTTTTCATGTCATTTCGTCTCTAAAAGCTTTTAAATGTTTCATCATGATCATGCCTAAACGTTTTAAGTCATTTATGTTATCACGCACATTCTATGTCTTAAAGAACTTGTGCCTACATTATCTCATGAATGTAGGGTCTGGCGTTCCTACGTCACACACTCGTTGCTAGACATCTATTAGGTGCTTTAAGTGGATTGGTGAGTCCTCATATTCTGAGGACCGAGACACTTTATAGTTTTATGTCATTCTTAATTTTTCAGACTTTGTATGTGATATATGAGTTACATCCCGATCACTTTTTATGTTGTATTAGATGGCTTTGATGTATAAAATGCTTTCTTTAAATTCTATTATCTTGTATGATGTATGCTAAGTGGCTTATGTAGGGCCTCTCGGGATTTTATACTCCACATCATGTCTAGTGTGGACTTTGGGTTATGAAAAACTTGGTATCAAATCACAAGGTTTAGAAAAGTGCTAGGATGTCTCATAAGCCACGTCAAGTAGAGTCTTATTCATGAGTGTGAAGCGCACCACATTTATGAATAGGAAGTTATAAGATATTTAGGAAATTCCACTTCTTTCATCATTCTAAATTCATGTGATAAGAGTTTAACTCTACGACTCTCTCATAATCCTTATTCGATGCTTTTCAAGATATGGCCCCTTGAAGAATATACGTTAGGAGGAATTTGAATGAGAATGTCGAACGAAAAGCTCCTCAAGTTCGGACCGACCCTTTGGCCGAAAAAGTGACTAATATGGAGTCTAGGACTACTTTTAAGTGTTGACCCAGCCATGACGACTCAAGCTAATAGGGATGTTATGGTCCTTGTGAATCCAAATATGGGTATGACGACAACTAGAGTGAGAGACTTCACTAGAATGTTTCACTCAAAGTTTCATGGTTCTAAGGTTGAAGAAGATCCTCAAGTGTTCATTGATGAGGTATACAAGGTGTTGATGATCATGGTAGTGACACCGGTAGAAAATGAGGAATTGTTTGCTTACCAACTTAAGGGTGTGGCTCAAGTTTAGTTCAACCAATGGAAGGAAGAGATGAATGTAACACCCCGTAACTAGAAAGAAGTTAAAAATTGTAAATAGTCATTTTTGGAAAGAAAATAAAAATCTGGAAAATTTGTTAAGTATGTTAAGTTGGATTTTTTGGTCAACTTCAAACGACCATAACTTCTAGCTCAAGATGAATTAGGTGTGTTTCCACATAGATTAGGAAATATCTTGGAATAATCTTTCCAACGCCGCCAAGTTTGCACTTTTCCGAGTTTGTATGAGTGAGATATGACCATTTCAAGTTGGACTGTTCAAATAAGAAAAGTCTAAAATTGGATTTTGGAAGGGTTTTTAGTCTTTTCCTTACCCAATTATTTTAATTTGTTTTTAGGAGTTTAATTGGGGTCAAATCAGAATTTGGTTAGTTTAGAGAATTGGATATTTATGCTAGGGCTTGGAGAAAGGAGAAAAGAGGAGAAAGAAGGAGAAAATGCAAGATTCGTCAAGAACGTTCGAGTTTGGTCGTGGATTTCGTCAAGGATTCAATCCTATGAGGTATGTGAGTTCACCTAGCATTGGGTTCGTTCACCCACATGCCGAACATGTTTAATTCAGCATGATTTTTGTCCTAAAATATTGAGAATTTGATGTTCATGAATTGTTTTCATTCTTGAACTTATATGGGATTGATGGGTTTTCTTGAGATGTTTTAGCGATGTTAAGAGTTGTTTCGAGTTAGATTCTAGTGTACATGTTTTGGGTATTTGAATCTAAGAAGATATTGAGAAAAGGAATTGGGTTTAATCGAATTAAGGTCAGAAATCGAGAAGGAAAATTCATTAGATGGCACTTGGAAGGGTCTGGCGTGGCGCCCCCCATCTGCGCAAGAGAGGCTGGGGCAGCGTGCCTGCAGTGCGCTAGAAATGAGCCCCAGTAAGTTAGGGGCTGGCGCGGCGTGCCAGGGATGCGCCTGGGTCATTTGCCCCCACCCATTTTTCATCGTTTAGCCCGTTTAAGTCCTTCTAATGTGTACTAACACTTCCCATTGATTCTAACTACTTTAAGTGACTTCTAAACATCTAGAAATCATCCATAAACAAGAATCATAACCTTTAATCCATAAATTCAAATTCAAGGAAAGTTAAGAGCCAAGCTTAGGAAGTTCTTAGAGTCCTTTCAAGAAGTCATTTGCAGGTGCTTTTAACTTTGATTTTAGACTTAAAGTTCAACTTGAGTAAAGAGTAAAAAGTAAAGAATGAAGGTCATTTCTTCAAAAATTATAAGGGAACTAAGCATTCCCAAGTGTCTAAAAATGTTTTCACATTTGAACAAGAAAGGGAAGCACCTATTTCCAAGAAGAGCTTTTAAACTAAGTTTTGAGTAATTATCTCAAACCAAAGAAAGAAGTTTTGTTTTAAAAACATATGAGCTAAGTATATTTTTGGGAGTAGTATTGAGCATTGATATGGGAATGAGAGTTCATAATAACTCAAGTTTCCATAAACCATGCAGCCATCATCGGTAGTAAATGATCTTACTTTTTAGATGATTTCTTAAGTGCTTTTTAGCATAGACTAGTGCGTCTACTTAGTTAAGGCGTTCTATATGACAGCAAAGTATAGGACAGTTCTGGCAGCGTGGGCAAGACGCTATATCACCACTAAGGCTCATAGTGGTGGTTGTCAGTTAGAGAAACTCTTACAGAAACTATATTACTTTATTGTACGAGTACAATTGAGTTTGTTATTGTATTTCTTTAACGTACTAAGTTGCTTTCTACTGTTTTAAAAGCTCTCTATATATTTCTTGTGTATTATTGCTTTATATTGAGTTAAGTTATTCATGAGTTGAGTAAAGCCAAGGTAAGTGTTTCTTTCAGATTCCTTTCAAGCTTATGTTATGTTTAGTTTTCCCCTCTCATACTCGTACATTCAATGTACTTATACCATTTGGCCTGCATCATTTTTATGATGCAGACATAGGTAACCAGGATAATCATCCAGCGCCTCATTGATCCAGTTGAGCACTCAGAGTCTGTTGGTGAGCCTCCTTGCTTTTTGGAGGGCTCCTTTTTACATTGTTTTCTAGTATTTCAGTTGTTACGATGATCGGTGTCTTCTCCTGACATCTCTCTTTGTTTTAGAGACTTGATAGATGGATAGTTATAGTTCTTTAGTCTTATTCATTTCAGTTGTATACGTTTAAGACTTGAGTTACCATTTTGGTTAAGTTATTATCTCTTAAGTTATTGCATGAGTTATGTTTCTTATGTTTAAGTCTTCCAGTGAGTAAGTATGCCAGACCAAGGGTTTACTTGGGGCCAACAATGGTTCTCGAGTGCCAGTCCCACCTATGGTATATGCTCGGGGCGTGACAAACTTGGTATCAGAGAACATAGTTCAAGAGTCCTAGGGAGTCTATGAAGCCATGTTTGTAGAGTCCTAGTTATTGGTATGAAGTGCACCACATCTATAATTAGGAGACTACAACACTTAGGAAATTATCTCACTTCTTTCACACTCATTTCATGCGATAGAGTTCATCTGTATAAAGTCTCTTTCTAATTCGTGCTTGCACGTGTTTTAAGTTAATCATGCCTCCATGAAGAGCTGTCAGAGGTCGTCCTACTAGGTGTAATGTTGAGGAGCAAAGGGTACCCAATGCACCTGAAGTGTAACCCCAAGGAGAAGTTACCAATGCTGAGTTCAGGGAAGTGATCAGGATATTAAGCCAAGTTATGACCAACCAAGCTGGGCAACAAAGGGGGGGATCAACAAGAAGAAGCTGATACTTCTAGGATCTGAGAGTTCTTGAAGATGAATCCTCCAAGTTTCACTGGTTTAAACACTACTGAGGATCCAGAGAATTTTGTTGAGGAATTGCAAATGGTATTTGAGGTCATGCATGTTATCATTGTTGAGCGAGTTGAACTAGCTTTATATCAATTGAAGAATATGGCTAGGACTTGGTTTGACTAGGGGAAGAAGGGTAGAGCTGAGGGAGCACCACCTGCGAGTTGGGCTTGTTTTGAGGAGGCCTTCTTGGGGTGTTTCTTTCCCCGAGAACTAAGGGAGGCTAAGGTATGAGAGTTCCTCACACTTAAGCAGGATTCTTTGAGTATTCATGAGTATGGGTTAAAGTTCACCTAACTATCCCGTTATGCTCTAGAGATGGTTGCGGATATGAGGAGTAGAATATGTTTGTTTGCTGCTGGGATGTCTCGTCTGTCGAGTAAGGAAGGTAAGGCTACAATGCTAATAGGTGACATGGATATATCAATGTTGATGGTCTATGTGCAGTAAGTTGAGGAAGAGAAGCTGAGGGATAGAAAGGAGTTTAGGAACAAGAAAGCGACGGCAGGAAATGAGTCCGGGCAGCAAAGAAGTAATGTGAACCGTCCGTCCTTTCAGCAAAGGAAAAAGGGACCTGATCCATCATCTACTAGTGCACCTGTACCCAAAAACAAATGTGAGTACAATAGTCAGAATTCACAGCACTTTAGGGCTAGATCTGCCCAATCTCAGGGTAGTGTGGCACAAGGAGGTAACTGGGTTCCTGCATCTGCTAAGTGTGGTAGAACCCACCCAGGTAAGTGTCGCGATAGCTCCATAGGTTGTTTCAAGTGTGGACAAGAGGGTCATTTTATGAAAGAGTGCCCCAAGAACCAACAAGGTAATGTGAATCAGGGCAATAGAGCCCAATCTTCATTAGTTGCTCCACCAGACAAGGCTGCACCTAGAGGAGATACTTCCGATA
The DNA here is from genome assembly GCA_035578085.1 of Solanum pinnatisectum. Lineage (NCBI taxonomy): Eukaryota > Viridiplantae > Streptophyta > Magnoliopsida > Solanales > Solanaceae > Solanum > Solanum pinnatisectum. Next base: position 29,945,159 of record CM069082.1, on the reverse strand, counting down.
CTTGTGGAGGAGCAAACTACCTTTATGCGATCACTAGTCAGCAAGAACAAGAGAACTCTCTAGATGTTGTCACTGGTATGATCAAAGTCTTTACTCTTAATGTTTATGCTTTGCTAGACCCAAGAGGAAGTTTGTCTTTTGTAACCCCTTATATTGCAAATAATTTTGATGTTCTTCTTGAGAAACTCTGTGAACCCTTTTGTGTGTCTACACCTATTGGGGAGTCTATTCTAGCTGAGCGAGTATATCATGATTGTGTCATATCTATCAATAACAAAAACACCATGGCTGATTTAATTGAGTTAGACATGGTAGATTTTGATGTTATTCTAGGTATGGATGGGCTTCTTGCCTGTTATGCCTCTATTGATTGTAGATTTCGAGTTGTTAGGTTTCAAATTCCTAATGAGCTAGCTATAGAGTGGACTAGTAGTTTAGCACTGCCTAATGGTTGTTTCATTTCGTACCTTAAGGTGATGAAGTTAGTTTCCAAGGGGTGTGTCTAACACTTAGTCCGAGTAAATTACTCTAGTGTTGAGATACCTCATATTTAGTAAGTTTCAGTAGTAGGAGAGTTTCCATAAGTCTTTCCAGATGATCTTTTCGGAGTCCCTCCTGAGAGAGAAATAGACTTCGGTATAGACATTCTTCCAAATACTCGTCTTATATCTATTCCGCCATACAAATGGCACGAGCAGAGTTGAAAGAGCTTAAAGAATAGTTGAAAGATCTCCTAGATAAGTGCTTTATTTGACCAAGTGTCTCACCTTGGGGTAATTGGGATGTTTAAGAGATGTTAAGAGTTGTTTCGAGTTAGATTCTAGTGTACATGTTTTGGGTATCTAAATCTAAGAAGATATTGAGAAAAGGAATTGGGTTTAATCGAATTAAAGGTCAGAAATCGAGAAGGAAAATTCGTCAGATGGCACTTGGGAGGGTCTGGCGTGGCACGCCCCATCTGCGCAAGAGAGGCGGCGCTTGCGATGCACCGTAAACGAGCCCGATAACTTAGGGATCGCACAAGGCGCTGACGCGTCTGCCCTCGCTGCTTTTTCATCGTTTGGCCCGTTTAAGTCCTTCTAAAGTATACTAACACTTCATATTAATTCTAACTACTTTAAGTGACTTATAAACATCTAGAAATCATCCAGAAACAAGAATCATAACCTTGAATCCATAAATTCAAATTCAAGGAAAGTTAAGAGCCAAGCCTAGGAAGTTCTTAGAGTCTTTTCAAGAAGTCATTTGCAAGTGCTTTTAACTTTGTTTTAAGACATACAGTTCAAGTTGAGTAAAGAGTAAGAAGTAAATAATGAAGGTTATTTCTTCAAAGATTATAAGGAAACTAAGTATTCCCAAGTGTCTAAAAATGTTTTCACATTTCAACAAGAAAGGGAAGCACGATTTCCAAGAAGAGCTTTTAATCTACGTTTTGAGTAATTATCTCAAACCAAAGAAAGAAGTTTTGTTTTAAAAACATATGAGCTAAGTATATTTTGGGAGTAGTATTGAGCACCGATATGGGGATGTGAGTTCATAATAACTCAAGTTTCCATAAACCATGTAGCCATCATCGGTAGTAAATGATCATACTTTTTAGATGATTTCTTAAGTGCTTTTTAGCATACACTAGTGCATCCACTTAGTTAAGGCGTTCTATATGACAACAAAGTATAGAACAATTCTGGCAGCGTGGACAAGACGCTGTATCACCACTGAGGCTCATGTGGTGGTTGTCAGTTAGAGAAACTCTCACAGAAACTATATTACTTTATTGTACGAGTACAATTGAGTTTGTTATTGCATTTCTTTAACGTACTAAGTTGCTTCCTACTATTTTAAAAGCTCTCCATATATTTTATTTATTTTTTACCCTCCCTAGGAGCTCTCATCCCTTTTACTCCCTTGGTGACTCGAACTCGCTACCTTCGGGTTTGAAGTGAGGGATGCTTACCATCCGAGCGACTCTCTCCCGTCAGCTTTCTATATATTGCATATGTATTGTTGCTTTATATTGAGTGAAGTTATTCATGAGTTGAGTAAAGACAAGGTATTTGTTTCTTTCAGATTTCCTTCAAGCTTATGTTATGTTTAGTTTTTCCCTCGCATACTCGTACATTCAATGTACTGATGCTATTTGGCCTGCATCATTGTTATGATGTAGACACAGGTAACCAGGATTATCATCCAGAGCCTTGTTGATCCAGTTGAGCACTCAGAGTCTGTTGGTGAGCCTCTTGCTTTTCGGAGGGCTCATTTTTACATTTCTTTCTAGTATTTCAGTTGTTAGGATGAACGGGGGTCTTCTCCCGACATCTCTATTTGTTTTAGAGGCTTCATAGATGGATATTTATAGTTCTTTAGTCTTATTCATTTCAGTTGTATACGTTTAAGATTTGTGTTGCCATTTGGGCTGTTATTATCTCTTAAGTTATTGCATGAGTTAATGTTTCTTTTGTTTAAGTCTTCCGGTGAGTAAGTATGCAAGGTCAAGGGTTCACTTGGGGCCATCAATGGTTCTCGAGTGCTAGTCCCACCCAGGGTGTAGGCTCAGGGTGTGACAATGATGGTTGATATGGGTTCTCTTGATTGGGAAAAGTTTAAGGTTTCTTTCTTTGATAGGTTCTTTCCCTTTGAGATGAGGGAGGCAAAGGTACTTGAATTGATCAATCTTCGTCAAGGAAATATGAGTGTGAAGAAGTATGCCTTGAAGTTCACACCATATTCTAGATATGCTCCTACTATGGTTATCGATCCTAGGGCAAGGATGACCAAGTTTGTTTTGGGAGTGTCGACGATGGTGGTTAAAGAATGTTATACTGTCATGCTCATCAATGAAATAGATATTTCTTGTCTAATGGTTCATGCTCAACAAATTAAAGGGAGAATCTTAAAGAAAGGTCTAGGGAGGCAAATAGGGCAAAGACCGGTGATGGTGACTTTTCACATTCAAGGTCTGATGTACATAGTCGTTCTAGGTTTCGACAAAGACTTTCCGATTAAGGTTCCTCCAATGTCTCGACTTCTAATTTCAACAAAGATAGGGTGTCTAATCCCCAAGCCTCAAGGAGGAAATGGTGGTGGAAATGGTTCTTCAGTTCCCATATGTCAAAAGTATGGCAAGAGTCATCTAGGAAAATGCTTGATGGGTACGAATAATTGCTTGTGGTAAAAGTGGTAATCGCTTAAGAGATTGTCCATCTATAATTGACAAGGCAAAGGATGGTAGGTAAGCTCCACCTTGTGGTTTGGGTTCAAGTGCTCTAAAGTAAAATCGATTCTATTCACTTGAAACTCGTCATGAGCAAGAGGGTTCTCCCTATGTTGTTACCGGTATATTGAAAGTCTTTCATCTTTATGTTTATGCTTTGCTTGATCCAGGTGTTACTTTATCTTTTGTTACGCTATATGTGGCCTATGAGGTTTGATGTTTATCCGGATGTGTTGATAGACCCTTTTCTATCTCTACTCCCATTGGTGAATCTATTGTGGCCAAGAGAGTCTATAGAAACTATCCCGTCTCCTTATCCCATAGCGTCACTCATGTTGATCTTGTAGGGCATGATATGTTAGACTTTGATGTCATTCTTGGTATGGATTGACTCCATTCTTGTTATGCTTTTGTTGATTGTAGGACCCGAATGGCTAAGTTTTAATTTCCTAATGAGCCCATCCTAGAATGGAAAGGGGGAAATTCTAAGCCTAAGGGTTAGTTTGTTTCTTGTCTTAAAGTTAGAAAGATAATTTCTAAGGGTTACATTTATCATCTTTTTCGGGTTAGGGATACGGATTCTAAAACCCCACTCTTGAATCGTTCCTCATTGTACATGAGTTTTTGGAAGTGTTTCCCAATGATCTACCCGGTGTTCCTCCTGAAAGGGAAATAGACTTGGGTATTGACTTTCTTACAGATACACAATCTATTTCTACCCCTTCCTTACCATATGGCTCCGGCAGAAATTAAACAATTGAAAGAGAAATTGAAGAATTTGTTGGATAAGGGTTCATCCGATCGAGTATCCCAATGGGGTGATCTAATTTTGCTTATTCATAAGAAGGATGGTTCACTTCACATGAGTATTGACTACCGACAATTGAAAAAAGTTACCATTAAGAATAAATATCCTCTTCCAAGGATAAATTATTCGCTTGATTAACTACAAAGAGCAAGTTAATTATTTAAGATCGACCTCCGATTGTGATATCAGCAATTGAGGGTGAAGAAAGGTGACATTCCGAATGGTTTTTTTTAGGCTGGGTATGGTCATTATGAGTTCTTGGTAATGTTGTTTGGTTTGACTAATGCTCCAGCCGCATTTATAGACTTGATGAATAGAGTGTTTACACAATATCTAGACATGGTTTTGATTGTACTTATTGATGACATTTTGATTTACTTAAGGAGTGAGAATGAGCACACCGATCATTTGAGGATTATGTTGCAAGTCCTCAAGGACCAACAACTATTTTCAAAGTTTAGTAAATGCGAGTTTTGGTTATGATTCATGGCCTTTCTCGGTCACATTATTTCTGGTAAGGGTATTAATGTATGTCCTAAGAAGACGAATGCATTTAAGAGTTGGCCTAGACCTCTATCTCCTTCGGATATTGGAAGTTTCTTGGGTTTGGCTAGATATTACAGAAGGTTTTTGAAGGGTTTTCTTTGATTGCCTCTCTATTGACGACATTGACCCAAAATAAGGTTAAGTTCTTATGGCCGGAAGCATGTGAGAATAGTTTACAGGAATTGAAAGATAGACTTACCTCCACTCTAGTATTGACTCTACTGGAAGGATCTGATGGGTTTGTTTTTATTGTGGTTCTTTGAGGATTGAACTAGGGTGTGTTCTTATGCAAAATGGGAAGATTATTGCTTATGCTTCATGACAACTTAAGATTTATGAAAAAAAAACTATCCTACCCATGATTTAGAACTAGCGATGATTGTTTTTGCCTTAAAGATTTGGAGGAATTACTTATATGGTATTCATGTTGATCTTTTCACCGATCATAAGTGTTTGTAATATGTGTTCAAGCAAAAGGATCTAAATCTTCGCCAAAGGAGGTGACTTGAGTTACTAAAGGATTATGACATGAGTGTTCTCTATCACTCCGGTAAGGAGAGTGTGGTGGCGGATGCTCTTAGTTGACTATCAATGGGTAGTGTTGCTTATATTGAGGAAGGTAAAAAGGAGTTGGTCCGTGATGTTCATAAATTGGCCCGATTGGGTGTTCGATTGGTTGATTCTAATAAAGGTGGTGTCATTGTTCATAATGGTTCAGAATCATCTTCTATGTCATATGTGAAAACCAAGCAAGGTCTTGATCCTATTTCGATTGAGTTGAAGGAAGTGACGCTTAAAAAGTCCATTGAGACTTTCTCCCAAGTGGGAGGTGGTGTGCTTCGATATCAAGGTCGTTTGTGTGTTCCCAATGTTGATGACTTGAAAGAGCAAATCTTATTAGAAGCCCATTTTTCTCGATATTCCATTCATCCGGTAGCCACCAAGATTCACCATGACTTGCGAGAGGTCTATTGGTGGAATGGGATGAAGAAGGATATTACGGAATTTGTGGCTAAGTGTCCAAATTCTACAAGTGAAAGTCGACCATCAAAAGTCAGGAGGTTTGTCTCAAGATATTATTATTCCTTCTTGGAAGTAGGAAGATTTGAATATGGACTTTATTATTGGTTTATCCCGTACCCAGCGACAACATGACTCAATTTGGGTTATTATGGATCATATGACAAAGTCAGCTCATTTCATTCCCATCAAGGTTTCTTATTCAATGGAAGACTATGCTAAGTTGTATCTAAGTTAGATGGTTAGGTTTCATGGAGTGCGCCTATCCATTATCTCTAATCGTGGTACCTAATTCACTTCTCAATTTTGGAAATCTTTCCAAAATGGTTTTGGTACTTGTGTTAAGCTTAGTACGACCTTTCATCCTCAAACTGATGGCCAAGCGGAGCGTACTATCCACACTTTGGAAGACATGTTGAGAGCTTGTGTGATTGACCTCAACGATAATTAGGATGATCATTTGCCTTTGATTGAGTTTGCTTACAATAATAGCTATCATTAAAGCTTTGATATAGCTCTATTTGAGGCGCTTTATGGTATGAGGTATATATCTTCTATAGGTTGGTTTGAAGTTGGTGATTTCTTTGTAGGTCCCGAATTAGTACATGAGGCTATGGAGAAAGTTAGGCTTATTACATAAAGGTTGAAAATGGCTTAAAGTCGACAAAAATCTTATGCTAATGTTAGAAGGAGATATCTTGAATTTGATATAAATGATTGGGTCTACTTAAAAATTTCATCCATGAAAGGTGTGGTGAGATTTGGGAAGAAAGGGAAGCTTAGTCCCTATTATGTGGGCCTATATCAAATTTTGAGGCGTATTGGTAAAGTCTCTTATTGATGAGTCTGATATTTGGACTCATTTAGGGCTTTATTTGTATAGGTTTAGTGTCCTCAAATGCTTATTTTGTGCCAATAATTGATGTAAATTCCTTGATTTTCAGTACTATGGATTGAGGATCAAAGCAAGGACACTAAGTTGCAAAAAGGAACAAAGCGAGCTGAAAGAATGAAGACAACAGAGCCTGGTGATCGCCAAGTCCATTTGGTGAGTTGCCGAGTGGCCACTTGACCGCCTTTTGTTCCATTGTGCCAAGCCTTAAAGGAAAGAACCAAGTTGGCGATAGAAAGGAGCAGTCGGCGGATCGCCGAATGGTTCCGCGATGCAGAGTTGGATCGCCCAAAGTTACAGACCTTGAGGATGCTGAAGACCAAAGTAGAAGGGCAATGGAATTGACCAAAGAGTGGATCGCCGAGTGGATCGGCAAGCCCGATTTACTTCACCGAGTGACCCTTCGCAGCACATTTTTGGTGACTATAAATACATTTTTGAACATTTAGTTTAGTATCAAATTTTTATCTTAATTCATATTAGAATTTTTGTCTGAGATTTTTGGGGAGTTTTCTCTAGTTTTTCCTAAGCTTTGAAGAATTAAAGTTTTTCACTTTTGAGAAATTGAAGTGGGTCTTTGAGATTCTTCAACTTGGAACATTGTAAGGAAGAAATTAATCTTACCCAGATGATGGAAACTCAGTTTGGTAACGATTTTTATCTTTTTATGATGTCTAGCTAAAACCCCAATTCTTGGAGTGTGATTATGGGCTGATTTAGTTTATGGGTATTGCTAATTGTTAGTTTAAATGTTGTTTAGAAGTGATTTCAATCATTAATTGTGGTTCAATTTAAAAATTGTAGTTGCAAATGCAGTTCTACCCTTGTGTTTTTGGCTTGCTCGAAAGAGAGGTTTTAAAACTAAGATTATTGATTAATGGTCAATGGGTTCTAGGTTGTCATGGGCTCAGCTCGAGAGAGTGAATGGACTAAAGCGTAGGCTGTTCTTATCTTGCATGCTTGTTGATGTTCGAGAGAAATCAACTTGATTCGGGGTAAATTGTTCGAGAGAAAGTTTACCTCCTCTATAGTCTAACTTATTCACTAATTTACTACTATTTCCTAACAATTGCAACTACCCATTTGTCTATAATTGCCTATAATCAAATCACATCCCAAGAACCTATCTCATTATTGTTATTTCGTGTTGTTTGCTATTGTTGTAGTTGATAATTAAAACCAAAAACCCTCTTATTTGACATTCGTGTCACCCCCTAATTTGAATTATGTTTTTATTCGATAATGTCTATTCCTATGACTGATTTGATCACGAGTCTTAAACACATATCGTTGATGCTTAGAATTGGATGAAGTGTCTTTGAAACATTATTAATCACTTATGAACTTGATTTGCCTAATGACTTAGCATCACTGCATCCAGTTTTCCATATCTCCCTTTTAAAGAAATGTGTTGGTGGTCCGACATTCATAGTACCACTAGAGAGTCATGGTGTAAAGGAGAGTCTTTCTTATGAAGAACTTCCGGTTAAGATTTTGGACCGGCAAGTTAAAAGGTTGAGAAATAAGGAAGTTGCATTTATAATGGTCTTATGGAGGAATCAAAGAGTTGATGGTGCTACTTGGGAGTCCGAGACCGATATGATGTCCCGTTATCCTCATCTTTTTCCCCCTCAGCTTATTCTAGTTTGAGGTATTTAGCTCCTCATGGTTCATCATTTTTTGTTTCAAGTGTCTTAGTTGTTCTCATGTTCCCTCATGCATGCATACTTATGGAAACTTGATTGATTTCTTCATGGTTATATGCATTTGAATGTGATTTGTATGTATACCTTATGAAATGATGTTTTGAATATGTTTTAGCTTGGAGTTGATGTTCCTCATTGATTAGGTGTTGTTGGTGAAGTTGCATTCTTGCTGGGTTGTTAGATATACTCCCCTACTCTCTTAGTGTAGCCTTGAGTCCCATTCAAGGATATATGTTCTCAATGGGGAGATATTGTACAACCTCGAATTTAGAAAAGAAGGAAAATAAGTATTTGGATTGAAGTATGGTTTTACGGGTCCCATCTACGGACCATAGAAACTTCTACAAATCGTAGATGGCAATTGTGGGAAGAGGGAAAATAATTTTTTCAAAACAAGTCCAGTACTCTTTTTACGGTTCATCAAGATGGCCCGTCATTCCTTGTACGAGTGGTAGAGAGGTCTCGTAGTTGAGTCCCACACTTAGTAAAATTTTGAGGGTCAAAGTTAGTTTCTATAGTTGGTTTCCATGGATCGTAGAAAGATCCACGAACCATAGAAATGTTCCATCAAAAGATAGGTGAAATCATGGTCATGTACTTGGTCTACGGTTTACCAGTACGGACCATCGAAAGTAGGTATGAACCATAGGCCGAGTCCAACAGTTATTTTAACAGACTTTTGAGTCTTTTCCCTAGTTGTTTTAAATCAAAATCATGTCGTTTTACCTTCTACCATAAGTCCTATATAAAATTTTTAACCCCCAAATTATCCATTTTCAATTCATTCTCCTAAATTAACTAAGCTTGACCAAATTCATCCTCCCCAAATTCTCTCAAACTAAGGAAGATGAAGAAGAGCTAGGATTCCATTCAAGTCTCTAGTTTACCATCTTTCTTGGGATTTGAATAGCTAGGTATGTGGTTATTCACCCATGGAATCCATTCTTCGATAGGGTCCCCAAAGCTTTCAATTTATCAATTGACTAAGTTAGGGTTTTAATTCAATCTTGTGGGTTTCATCCAATTATGATTGATTATTGTTGATTAAGTCCTCTAATGCGTGATTTAATGTTAATTTATGATATTTAGTTGAAATTACATTGACCTATACCTAAATCATGCCTTTTCAACTATGAATCTATGATGAATCCGTGAATCTATGAACTATAAATTATGAAGATATGCATGTTTTTATGAAACAATTGTAAATGATTTGGGATGCTATGAAAGGAAAGTATCAATGCTATTGTGAAAGAATTTCTCTTTTTCTATGATGATCATGATTGTGAAAGGTATTTTCTCACAAATAAATTCACATTGATGAAAGGTTTTCTCATCCATGTTGAATTATGTTTAAGGAGCTATTCTATGTTTTGATCTTGAGAGTGTGGATTGGTATTGACATTGCCTTTCATATGTTAAATTGATATTTGACTTTTATCCATTTTGTTGGGATTTAGACTTAGCACCAAGAGGACTTTGAGGTGGAGGCTCAAATAGGGTAGTCTCCAATAGAAACATCTAGTCCCTAATTACGTTCCCTGTAGGATTGTCTTAAATAACCTAGCTAGTAAATCCACTTTAGCAAATAATATGTATGGATTCTACCTTGTCAAGTAGATTCCCCTTCTATGTTATGAGGGATATACCAAATTCCATGATATAGCTCTCATGATCTCCTAGTTTGTTAAAGCTAAGATCCCACAAAACATGATTATGTTTTCTTCAAGCTTTTCTTATGTCCCTTTTTTAACATATTTGACTATGTTTTATGCTTTTCATGTCATTTCGCCTCTAAAAGCTTTTAAATGTTTCATTATGATCATGCCTACACGTTTTAAGTCATTTATGTTATCATGCCTATGTTATGCATATTTCCCTACACTTAGTACATTCCATGTACTAATGCATACTTATGCCTACATTATCTCATGAATGTATGGTCCAACGTTCCTACCTCTCACACTCGTTGCTAGATATCTATTAGGTGCTTCAAGTGGATTGGTGAGTCCTCATGTTCCGAGGACCGATACACTTTATAGTTTTATGTCATTTCTAGTTTTCAGACTTTGTATGTGATGTATGGGTTATGTCCCAATCACTTTCTTATGATGTATAAGATGGCTTTGAGACTTATGTTAGACGTTCACTTTTGTCAAACTTTGTTGATGTATAAAATACTTTCTTTTAATTTTATTATCTTGTATGATTTGTGCTAAGTTGCTTGTGTAGGGTCTCTCAGGGTTCTATACTCCATGTCACATCTAGGGTGTACTTTGGGTTGTGACAGGCCTACAAGGAGTGTTGATGAACATTACTGAATTTAAGAAGAAAAATAAGTAAAATTGAGGGAAATTGAGAGCTGAAACAGAAAGTCACTTCTAATACAACATTTGTCCTCTATGAACGCGGTCAACTCTTCCGTGAATGTGGACTTCCGGTCAACATTAACTCATGAACACAATCAATACATCTGTGGACGTGGACCTCCGGTCAATGCCTACCTGCGAACGCGGTAAAACCTCCATGAACGGGGAGAAGTATTATACTAGGCATCTAGGGTAGTTTTTGGGAACTCACATATTAATCTCAATTCACAATATACACTCTTTGACAACCAATTGAAAGAGAATATTTCTAGATTCCATACTTTGCGCTTGCACAATAGCTTTGAGGGACGTTTTCACAACAAACACCATGGGAGTGAATATTGGATGCTTGATTTAATTAGTTTTCACTATTCTTTAACTCTTTGCTTTGTAATGCTAAATTCTAGGCATAATTGTTCATAGGTGCTAGTGAATAGTGATAGACAATTTATTGTTTGTTGATTTTCATCTTGTACTTTTGTAGTTATTGAATATTTCTCATCTATAAAATGGGTCTTTGATTATCTATTCAATATCATGCTTTAATTGCTTTCCAATGAAGTTGATCACTCCAAGGACTTGTAATTACACATTTAATGGATTATAGCTAAAATAGGGAAATCCTTGCAATGCCCATAAATTAACCATCTGTATTGCCACTTAGCTAGGTTTAAAAGAGCTAGTTGAGATATTTTTGTGAAACACCTAGGAAATTGGAAGTTGAGTTAGGAAAGGAAAAGGTACATTCTGGGCACTTATGTAGAGTCCATGAAAGCTACCTATGGATCGTAGGAAGTCTTACGGGTTGTAGGAAGGCAGTCATAGGATTGGGTTGAGTTTTGGGAATTGTCAAGTCTCTGAGAGTAGAAGGGACTTGTAGAAGTGATCCAGAACATCAGTTCTAAAAATAGGGCACTACGAGCCGTAGAAAGTGGGACGAACCGTAGGAAGATCTCATGAAATTTATCAAAAATATTGAGTCCAATAAGTGTTCTACGACAAACCAGTATGGTCTGTAGAAAGTTCTACGGACCGTAGGACTCATAGGGTCTTTCAGTAAACTTCTATTAAGGATGTTTTGGTCTTTTCCTACCCATATAACCTATAAACTACGCCATTTTGTCCCTATAATTACCATTATAACTGGTTACTCCTAAGACTAAGCCTAAATCTTCTCATTCACTCAATTTCCCCAAAATCCCTTAAGTCTTCTTCTCCAAATTCTCCCAAGAGGTCTCAAGGTGGAAGTTAGGGTTTCAATCTTCAAGGTATCATTGTCCTTGCATTCTTAGAGCCTTGATTATCAAAATTCACCCATTGATCCCTTTCATCCATTGAGTCCCAAAAGAATTTCAAAATCTCCAATTCAATTTCAACAAATTATCTAGAGTTTCATGTTAATCTTCATGGGTCCAATTTATTATGATATTATTTGATCTTATTATGCATGATTTGATCCAGTTACATGTTTTATAATTTATTTCATATATATTCATGCTTTATACTTGATTATGACTATGAACTTATCGATTCATATGTGTTTTATGAAAAGAATGATTTATGAATAAAGAATACTTTAAATATAAAGTGTCAATGATTCGAGAGAAGTTTTCTCACAATTGAAAGAAATCATGACTTAGATTCTTAGAAAGGTAAGTGACTATTATGAAAGTTTTATGAAGTCATGAATTGAAAGGAGCTACTCTATTATGACTTAGGTCTCGACCCAAAAATGGACGTGATGACACTTGTCTATTCCCACCAAGAAAAGTCAACCTCAACCCAATAAAATTAAAGAAATGCAGAAAAATAGTAAAAACAAGAATAAGATAAAGCGGAAAACTTATTCTTTTATTAAAAAAAAACCCCAAAACCTGGTTGTCATGTGTACAAGCCACTAAATACATAAAGTGTGGAATTTAAAAAATAAGTACAAGTCTTAGTCTTTGTTTCTCAAATAGAACTACCTTTTAAAGAAAAAGAAAAAGAGGGCCCGCTGAAGTGATAAGTAACTACCATTTTAAATCCTTGACAAGCCTCGAAATCAGAAGAAGGAGAAAGGGATCACACGGGTCCAGGATCAGAACCTACACAAGTGTAGAAGAAAGGGCTGAGTACCAACAACATGGTATCCAACAAGAAATATAATAAATAAGGCATCTAGATAAATATTGAATACCCCTTACACTCTAACCGAACCTCCTCAACCTACAACCTGCACAAAAATCAGTCCAACCTAACAATACACGACTTACAAGACCCAATATCCACAATTCAATCTTTACAATTCAACAATCAAGGAAATTAAATAAGTCAATCTCAATGTCAAGTAGTTTAGTCACAAACAATAAGTATATCAATTAGAAATAGAAACCAAGTCATGCATAAGAATCAAAAGCATTAAGTCACAATAATGAATCTCTCGTCAGAACCATTTCTATCAGCTTTATAAACATTTTCCAGAAACGACCTCAACATAATAACACTCACCGGAAAAGGCCTCAGCCTAATACCACTTAATGGCAAAGACTGAAACATAATAGCACTTGCTGACAAATACCTCGACATCATAATCATCACATGTCTCATCACGATGTTCAACGATCAATGCACACAAGCAATATCACACCACGTACAAGAGACAACAATTCACACAATTCAAGTCCACATTCATGCTTTCAAGGATAGAAATGATTAAAAAACAGTTATTATTTCCATGTGTAAGGATGAACAACCAGAATTATTGTTACGCCCCGAGAACTAGTGAACTAATATAGAGAGTTTTAGAGCCTTGTTCTAGAGTTTTAGAGTTTGATGTGAGGGATAAAATCATAAAAAAATATTTCCATACTTAGAATAAGGGTTTTAGGGTTAGGGATTCAAGATATGAACCCCCAAGGACCACCGAAGGAGTCCTTGAGGAGGACCCCAAAACAGCCCAAAAGCTGTCCAAAACAGCAGCCTCCCACGAAGGTCATCCACGACCCGTGGATGGACCCACACCCCATGGGAAGGGGTCGTGGGTCAAGGACAAACCTTCCCCTGCATGTTGAGCTACATACGTTCACTTATGATGGTCCAACACGGTCAGTAGAGCCACCCACGGTCCGTGGGTGGTGGTCTCGTGAGTAGGGGCAGAATTTCAGTTTTTAGTTTCAAGTTAGGGGATTGGGGGTTAATTATTAATTAGTTAGGGGTTAAGTGGGGACGGTTAATCAGTTATTAAGCCCCATATATAATCCTAATAGACCCCTAATTAAGTCATTCCAAATCATTCCCTCAACTCACCAAAAATAAACCAAAATATTCTCTCTCTAAAACTCCATAGAAGAAGAAGAAGGATGTGAAGTGTAAGGTTCAAGGGGCTGCCTTTTCTCCTCAATTTCGTGGTGAATCTTCCTGAGGTATGTTAGCTTATTCATCTATGGGTTCTTCCACCCATAGATCCCCCTAGGTTTCCCCCAATTGTGAAGACAAAACCCTAATCTAGCTAGGGTTTCTTGCTACATTGTGGGTAGTGTTGAATTTTGATTCCAATCAAGTGGATGATACTTAATTGTGATTGATTTAGCACTGAATATGATATTATGATGAATTTATGTGATTTACATGGTGAACCCTAGTCTATTTGATGAATTTGAGATTTTATGAGTTTATGCCATGAAAGGTGAAATTGAAGAATTAGAATTAATCTTCTAAAATTAATGTCATGTGAAGTAATTGTTCAAGATTAGGATCATATAAACTTAAATTGAACTAGACTTTATTACATGTGATGGATCACGATTAAATAAAGTTGATATTGAACCTTTGTGATGAATTATGACTAAATTGCTTAAAGATGAAGCTTGTGACTTGAATGTCTTGTGATCTAGATATGAATGAGGATAGAATGAAGTAAATCTTTGAGAGTAAGGCTTGTAGTCATGAATGTTGAATCACTAGGGCTTTGAGAGTAAAGCTAATCTGATGAATAGAAGTCTAATAGGTAGAATTGTGGTGAAAAACCTATAATCACCTAACCTACCTTGTAAATGCTTGAAAGTATAAAGTGATAGAATCACTTGAACATGGATTGATTGTCAAGGACATCTTTCCATGAGACATGAATGTTAAGCAAGGCTTAATAGTGAATCTTGGGGTGTATGCTTGGCTCCAAGTGGATATTGACAATGAGATGGAGTGTCACACAAGAAAGGGTCCAGACTCCAAGTTGAAAGGAGAGCCACACCTAGTTGATGTGATGACTATCCAATTTAAAGGGGGAACTCTAATGTAGTAGAGTGTTGGTTATCCCAAAGTTAGGTCTCATGAGCCTTCACATAGTTGAGTTAAGGTTTCTAGTAGCAATCTCCATATCCATTGAACTAAGACATGCTTGAAGAAACATCTCGTAGTGTCTAAAAGCATAAATGAACTAAGACTTACTTAATGAAGTACCTCATAGTGTTCAAGAGTATAAATGGACTTAGACATGCTTAAGGTAGTATCTCATAGGGTCCATGTTAATAATGAGCTTAGACATGCTTAAAGAAGTGTCTCATAGGGTTCAACCTAATACTGAACTAAGATGTGCTTAAGAGAGTACCTCATAGTGTTCTACAGTTAAAGAGAGGAACTAGGTTCCAAACCAAGAAGTATTTAGTATGACGACCTAAAAGTGGTACTTAGTATGAATAGTATTATGGGAGACTATTCATGCATTGCACAAGTATGACTTAAGGTTATTCAAGAAAGTATTCCTTTGAGTGATGTATCTTGAGATAGGATTGTGCTATAGTTGCCTTCCTTGTTAGTACTGACTAAAGGTGAGAGATTCCCTTGGTTAGGAGAGTTAAGCTAAAAGATGAGGTGATAGCCTAAGGTGGCACTTAGTGTGAGTAGGATTATGGGGTCTTACTCATACATTGCGCAAGTGTGACTTGAAGCTACTTATGAGGGTCTAAGGCTTGACTAGTGAGATTGATTATGTTAAAGATGACCAAAAGGGATGCTTAGCTTGGATGGTATTATGGAATGTCATTCATGCATTGGACAAGTATTATTTGAGGTTACTTGAGAGTGGTCTTATTATGATGTGAATGACTAAGAGTTGAGTAATGCTTATATGATGCTTATGTTGGAGACTTCGCTTATTATTATGATATTGTCTGTCATGCTTATAATTGATGTTTCATGAAGTATTTCATATGATTTTGGATTCTGTCTTATATTGACTAACCCTTATATCATGCTCTTATGGTATTGTGATAGCTAACATATTGAGTACATTTTGTACTAACGCATACTTTGCCTACATTCTAATCAAATGTAGGGTTTCAGAGATTGAGTTCCATTCTTGAAGCTAGGTTTCTAAGGAGCAAAGGAGTTGAAGATTTGGTGAGTCCTCATAGCTTCGAGGACAAACCCACTATTTCCTTTATGTCTTTTATTTTCATGTCATGAGACTATTGTATGGGTTGTGTCCCAAAGCTTTAAATTCAAGTTGAGTTAAGATGGTTTGAGACAAAGTTTTAGAAAAAGGCTTTCGCTTGTTTTTAATAAAAGATTTCGATTGTATGGATAAAGTTTTTAAATTTTATGTACTTTTTTATTATCTTATGTTAATGATATGCTAATGGCTTGTTTGACACTTTGTGGAGTCTTGTACGCCATGTTACGTCTAGGGGGTACTTTTGGGTCGTAACAATCAACCATAAAAAGCTTTGGCATTGAAAAAGAAAGTACATATGAGACCTGCTAGTGTATTCACGCCAGCTAGTTTATAAAGTTGAGCACTTTCGAGTTGAATCTCTCCTGAAATAGATGTATATAAGAAGTTATAGCAATTAAAGCAAAGATTACACACTGGACAAATATAAGAAAATGCCATATCATAACTCAAGTATGTACAATCAATCAATAAGGCCAGAATAAGGCAATTCACACCATCATGTTCATCACATATCCTTTTTCATTTCAATCCCTTTTTACTCATTTAGATACATCAAGTGGACAATTAAATCCTTCACCTCATTCCCATTACTACCAATACACAAGCAACAAAGGAAGCATATGAATTCTACTAGTATACAAGGTTTAGGAGATAACTTTTCTTATATCAATCAAAAATCACTCCAATCGTTGAGTCCTTCCTTTCCACATCACTTCCAAATCCACACAATCTATAACAATCAAGTATTCACAATCACTCATGGAAACAACAATTCTCACATCAATTATATAGAGAAATGGGTCAATTAACTCAAAACCCAATTTCAAATTTAATTTTTGAATATGAAATTTAATACTTGGAAATATCACTCAAGGCTTTTGGAACTCAATAAGGAAAATCATTTCGAAAAAGGACTTAAAATTAGTTCAAAATCTCCATTTTAGCTAAGAACTTGAGTTCTTGATAAACCTCATCATTTGCCAATCAAAAGCTCATATTTTGATGTTAAAATTCATAAATAATCAAAGGGAAATAAAGGTTTAGGATTATAGAAGCTTACCCAAGTGATTTAGCATAAGAAAACCTTTCCAAAATTGCCACCCAAGGGTTCCCCAAGCTCAAAATTGGAAAATGGGGGCTTAAACCCCAAAATTTGCAGGCCAAAAATCCTCCTAAGTGTCCCCAAAAGCGATCCCTACAAAAATCTCGGACATCAAAAAACTGAAGCTTCCTTCGCTTAAGCGGAGGTCACTCAAGCGACAAGACCTTCGCAAAGCGAGGCATGCAAGCACCAACAACTTAGCCAACTCTCAAAATATAGACAGACCCTCGGGATTTGTTCAGAACACCATACACATAAACAACACATGTAAATCAATTATACTCGACATTCCAGACTCAGTGGAATCATCAAAACACGAAGCAGAGGTCTCCTTGACCCCACATCTATGAAAACCACAAGAAATTAACTCATGCCTAAAAGGCAAAAACAAACTCGAGACCTCTAAAAAATTAACCAAGACCTAACCATGCCTAAAATCATCCCCCAAATCTAATAGAACATTCAGAATTCCAACATGATCCTCCGAACCTTGAATGTTGACTAAAGTCAAATCGAAGGCTAAATTTCCATAAATTCACAACTTAGGACCTCAAATCCCCAAAAATAGTTGGAATCTAAAACTAATAACTCTCACAACTTAGATTCAACATTCCAGGACCGATGGCGTTGATGAAATTTCATTTCGATACTTGAAACTCCAAAAGACCCAAAAACCACTTTCTTCACAATATAAGTATTTCAAACTCAAAACTTACCAAATTCTCAACTTTTAACTCAAGTTCAACCCAATTTTTCAAACTCAATCTTAGAAGACTCGGGATCGACTGGAGGGGAGAAACGGTCAATTCACAAAATCTTCTAAAAATAACCGACTGGGTCATTGAAACTTATGATTGAATTGGTAGTCTTAACCGTTGTATTTCCCAAGTATTTTAATATGATTATGGTTATGTATTTTCCATTAGAATTACTTTGCATAGAGAGGACTTTGGAATGGAGGACTGACTCTTAGTAGAAATTTGTTTTAGTAGCAATTCCCTTGTCCAAAACTATGTGCCCCCTTAGGATTGTCTTACATAACCTAACCTAGTGGATCCACTTTAGCAATTATGAATAATACAAAGTTCTACCTTGGCAAGGAGATTCCCCTTTCCGGTGTGAGGGACATACCAGATTGCGTGTTATAGCTCACATGGTCTTGTTGTCAATTAACGATAAATATCTCACAAATGAAGTATGTTTTACTCAAAGGTTTTTGAAACCTTTCTTTATGATTTTAACATGCATTGACCTCGTATACGTTTATGAATTTGACTTTTTAAACTTTCTCATGTCTTTACTTGGTCTTGCGAATTCGCGTTTCTAACTCATTATGATATCATGTTTATATTAATGTATATTTCTCCATATTTAGTACATTCATCATATTAATACATATTTGTGCCTATATTGTCTCATAATATATGATCTGACGTTCCTCCTCCTAGATGTGCTTAGATCGGGATTGCTTAGCTTTGATAATTGAATTGGTGAGTCCTCATGGTTCAAGGGCAAGACCATAAACACTTTTATTACTTTTATTGTCCTTCTAGTTTCAAACTTGTAAGTTGTGTATTGCTTACGTCCCAACCACTGTTATGATGGTCAAAAAGGCTATGTTAGACACAATTTAGATTTTTGAGAACCCTTAAATATACTCTTCAAAACCACTTAAAAGAGTTTGACATCGTCGTCCATAAAAATACCCAACTAAGAGTCAAGGTTGAATCTCACAGAGAATGGTATATTGTATAAAAATTCTATCAGGAAATTTGGATTGTAAACTCATTCATTTGTAATAGTAAAAACAAGTGGGTGGATAATTCCAACAATTTAGTAAAAGGATTTAGTTATCATGGTCAAAATTAAACAAAATTTCAGGAAATTCAAGAAGTAACAGGTAATCTAGGAGTACGGGGATTGGAAATAAATGTCACATATGGGTAATTGTGTTGCTTTATAGTGATGTAATTTCATGAATAGGCTAGGTCATCTTCAATGTCACGACCCAGGGGTACACCTTAGATGTAACATGGCCTACAAGACCCCGAGAGGCCTTATACAAGCCCCTTAGCATATCATAACATAAAGTAATAGAAAATGGTACAGAAATTTATAACATTTTCAATAAAATCAAAGTTCATAAAATGAAGCGGAAGTCTTTAACACTTGTCTCAAACCATCTAAAACATGAATAGTCTTAGGGACACAACCCATACAATAGTTCTAAACATGAAATGAAATACATAAAGGAAAGGTGATCAAATCCTCGATGCTATGAGGATTCACCAAATCTTCACTCCTTGCTCTACTATATACCTATCCACGGGGATAGAAGTCAATATTGTCGGACCCTACATTTGATAAGAATGTAGGCAAGAGTATGCTTTAGTACAAAAATGTACTAAATATGATGGATAACATAAATCATCAACATAAGCATAACGTACATAAATCATCATGAGTATATTCAATGCACATAAGTCATCAAATTATAAGAGGAACACTTCTCAAGTAACCTCAACTTGTCCTTACTCAATACCTAGGTAATCCACCTCCAGTCATACATATCAAAGAAGGCAACTCAAGCAACAATCCAAGCTAATCTATCATAATAACAAATAATCTCATATCAAAACATACTTACAATACTTCCTAGAAGTAATCTTGTTTCATCATAACTATGCTACTTTGATTTAGGGATTAATCCCTCACATTCATACTATTCATGGAAAAGTACTTCTTTACTAGTCCAAGACACATCATTACTCATGAATGGGTATGATTTACCAATTCAAGTCTACCAAGGAAAAGTACCTCATTGTGCTAGACTAAGATATCATGGAAAGCTCCCTTTCATGCAAGTCCAAGCTACTCAAGGAAGGGTACTATTGCTCAATCCAAGCTACCAATGATATGGTGTGGCCTCACCATGTCATGCTATCATGCAAGTATCCTCTCATGCTAGTTCAAGCTAACAATTGGAAGGGTACTATTGCTCAATCCAAGGCTATCCATGAGATCTACTAACTCAAGCTACCATGCATGATCTTGTCTTACCAATTCAAGCTTTAAAGACATGTACATTCGTCTCCACATCATTTCATAAGGGTCTTGGGTACTCGACTCCATGTCCGTTCATCATAATAAAACGTGGGAAATCCCCTCTTGTTCAATTCTAAGGAGTATGGGAAATCACCTTGTATCCTTAACATATGGAGGTCAAAGGTAGTCGCCTCTAGCCTCATCATTCATTTAGCATTTTAGTCTAGATTAATTTTAGGTGAGCAAGCCTTTAAACCTAGAATCATTCTATATGAGAAAAAATTTCACATTCATGCATTCATACATTCATAATATAGATCATGTGGGTAAATCCTTCCACAATAATCCTATCTAAAATTCAACCTTCATCAAATAAGCCTTACTCTCAAAGCCCTAATCATCATAATTCATCATGTGTGCCTCAAGCTCAAGACATCTCTAATTATAATCAATCATACAAGCTTTACTCTAAAATCCCTACTAAGCATAATTCAACATATAAGCTTCACTATAAAAGCCCTAATCATCATAACTTATCATACATGCCTTGATCTCAAGACATCTCTATCCTCAAAGCCTACAAAGTCATAATTCATCATATATACCTTGATTTCAATCAATTCATGTCTATATGCTTTACTCTTAAGCAATTAATATCTACATACTTCAATCTCAAGCAATCTATCATGTATTTCATCAATCCTAGAAGATTACATCTAAATCCTCAATTTTCTCTTTCATGGCATAAAACCCATCTATATCAAATTCATCTTAGAATCATAGGTTAGGCATGGATACATGTAAAATCATACTAAAAACATGCAATTATACTATAAACAATCATAAAAAACCATAATCCACTCAATTGGATCATAACCCATAACATTAGAAGAAATCCTAATTAGACTTAAGGAATTCTTCTTCTAAATTGGGGAAATCATAGGGCTCCATGGATGAATAAACCATCATACCTTGATTACAAAGCCCACAAAGCTTGGAAGATTGGAGATTTGACTTGACCCTAGCTCCAACTCTTTCTTCTTCTTCAAGTTCTAGAGAGAGAAATATTTGAAAAAAGAACTTTTAGGTTTTATTTTTGATTCTAGGGAAAATGACTTAATTTGGGGGGAATTTTTGGAGTAGAATGCTTATATACATTCCTAGGTTAGGGTAAAACAACGTAATATAGCTTTAAGAAAACTATGAAAAGACTTTTAAGGCCCTAACTCAATTTTTAAAGGAACTACTCACTGAGGCTCGCCCAAGGCACTTGGCGACTCACTAAGTGAACCCTTGGCTCGCCTAAATTTCCAGTAGCTCACTCTCCTAGAGCGGACCACATTGGCGATGGGAAAACCCTCTTGGCAATGTGCCAACCTAAACGGAGAGCCCCGACCTGGCTCGTCCAATTTTCCAGCACCGTGGGTCCTCTAGGCGACTGTGGGTGCCCTTGGCGGATCGCCAAGTCACTTTGGCGACCACATTGTCCCTCGCTAGGTTGGCTTGGGAAGGAAATGTTTTCCTTCTATAATTTCCTAGGTATTATAGGCTCTCTCTCCCTCTTCCATGGCTTGTTACCCCCACACATTTAGCCCTAGTCTAACCTACTAGATTTCGGGGTGTTACATTTAATGATACTAATCTTCTTTCGATCTTATAAAATCCATAGAATCTCTTTTCGTTCTAATCTATATGTTATACTAAACAACCCAATACCTTGATTTATTCTCTCTTTAGATGCATAAATAGGATAAATAGATCCAACACATAATCTTTGTTTTCAAGAAAGTTACATACATCAAACCTGAATTGGTAGTATCAGACTAATTACCCACTCCAATCAATCTCTTTCGAGCATCGATCAGAGATTAGAAGTAGGAATTAAGTTTTCAACCTCAACCCATAAGTTAACCTCATGCTTATTATCCCAAAAATTTATGTATGAACAACAACAAAACATAGCATACCACAATACCCATTACATTAAATCAACACCCAACCCCATAATTGAACCCATAAATTTTAGGGTTTTAGCCACCCATAAAAAAAGTAAAGAAATTATGCCTTTCATGAAAACAACCATAGGTAATATGAAATTAAGCAATTACAAGAAAATCCACTTCGAATTCAACTTCAAATTTTTGATTTCAAGAACAATGTTGAAAACCCCAAAAACTAGAAAGTGTTTTTCACAAGGTAAAGTATTTTCCCTCTTCACTTGTTCATACACCAAAAACTATTGTTCCTTATGTGAACTCCCTCTTATTTATCTCTCCTTTGAGCTATTTATCATTTCCTAAAATTCAATACGCTACCCATTAGGCGATGTTAGTCAGACTCATCGAGCTTGTTCAACAAGTCACCAATCATGATTCTGCTTGCCTTTTCTTACTCTAGGCTTTAGGTTTTTGAACCTCAGTTGATGAGTTCGTTTGATTCTTCCTTTCACATTCGGTGTGTCACCGATTACCACTTTAATTCATCTTTTGAGCCTTCAGTTTTTCTCCATGTACTATCATTTTTGGTGATGGTCAACAAGGTCACCCTTCTCATTTGGTGAGTCGCCTTTCCTTTTGAAGTCAAACGACCTATCTTTACAAATACAAGTGATGTGTACTGTCAATTTGGGTGAGGTCATGCTCACTAGGCGATATGTCTTTCTTGTTTGGCAATCATTAGTGTGTAGTTTACACTTATTCTTATAGTTTTTGCCATTCTTTCAAACATTCATCATTGCTTGTCCATTAGCCTTTATAGATGAAAATCCTCAAAATATTATTAGAATAAGATATAATTAGGCATTAGGGACACTAATTATTGAGCTAAATAGGTCTCAAATGAGTGCAAATCTACCATTCATCATTTTTCGTACTTATATTCAGATTTCTTTTATGATATGAGACTTACGTTCCCTATTCTCTCTTTTGTTGTATTTCTTTTACGTCATGCTTATTTTAAGTGGATTGTTTAGGTCCTTTCGGGGTTCTATTCATTGTTTCACTTATAGGGGGTACTTTGGGTCATGATTTTTACCTATGATCGAAAGATATAGGTGAATGATTTAGATTCCAAGGCATGTTTGATTTGACTTTTGGTTATTTGAGATATATGCAATAGATATGCAATGGATCGTATAGATGTTGATTGATTTTTCATTCCCAATTCCTCTTGGATTCCTTGCTTGAAATGGTCTTTGCCCTTGTCTTCCTCTACGCCATGTCCTTGATGGTTATCGAAAATCCTTTAAATATACTTGTATATTTTGTTTGGATCCAAACTAGTAGCTTCTAATTCTTTGTTTTTTTAATAGTCTATATATTGTTCCTTTTGGGATTCGACCCCGACCTTATACATTGGGTTATATATTGCTAGTGAATGCCTACATGTTAACTTGTAAGACATGTAGTTGAGGTTTATTAAAAATGACATCGTTTTTGGGGGAAAATTTGGCTTATTGAATTGATTTAGAATTTATAGTTTACTTATTTCTATCCAAATTGTGAATATTTGTTTTTATTTTCTTTTGTGTTGCTTTTATGGCTTCTTATGATGAAACTGAACTAGGTGGTTGCAATCCCTATGTTGATGACCCTTGTCCTTGTTGTGGATGATATCATGTTGGGCAAAGTTGTGTGGATGCCTTTCCTCTTCAAGTGGTCTAGAATAGCAACTTGAAGTTTTTTTTAATTAAACAGACCATACCTAAGGATCTTATCCCTCGTGGCGGTCAGGGGTTGAGCTAAACACCCCCAAGCCTTAACATTAATAAACTAGAATGCATAAATGAGTGATACTATCCCCTCACTAAAGTAAGAAAAGAAATAGAAGAAAATCCTATTCAAAAAAGCTATAACTATGAAAGAAATAGCCAAATTGAAAAGGTTACTAACACCAAAAAGTATAGAGGTCGCTATACAAGAGTCATTACAAAGAGCATGGAGGTTGTTTGATCCTTTTCATCTTCTTCCTTTTGAAATTTGACATTCTTATTTGCTCCAATAGATAACTTCCTCTGGCCACAATAGGCCGTATATGAGCAGTGTATAAATGTTGAATCTCATCAGCTTTATGGCTTTTTTTTGACAGAAATTTGCTGTGAAATTAGCTTCTCTATACACATGCTTATAGTGAAAAAATTCCATTTGACTAATGAGCATGAGAAGCTGTTTGAGATGCTGTTGAAGTTTCCATGGTAGTTTAATGCTATGATTGAGCCACTTGGTACGTAACTCTGAATCCACTTTGAGAATAATCTTTTTCAAACTATGCTATAAACACCAATAGATCCCATGTGTTGTTATTTGTGTTTCTTCTTGGTTATTAGTACATATGCCAAGAGGTATGATGAAAGCATACACCATTTTACCATGTGAGTCTCATAATATGCCTCCTCCACTAAGGTTACTTAAGGCACTGCTGTGATCCATCTATTTTGAGCTTACAATAATCGATAGGAGGTTTCATCCACTTCACTTCTTTAACCATACTTCTTGCCAGCACCCCTCCACCATTTCTATAAGCTTAGTCCAATTGTTAGGTTAGTGTAGATAGGGGTAGGTAGTATTGAGTAGGTGAATGAGATCTTTGAGAATTGAAAATTTAACCCTTCTAACATTTGACTGCTTGCCCCTATACTTTGTCGAACACCTATTATTCCACAAATTCCAACATATAAAAATAGAAGGTGAATGGATTATGATTTTCTACATATCATTTTTGGAATCCATTCCCCACCATTTCAGCATGTGATTCTTCAGAGAAAGGTGTTTGTGAGTTATTCCTAGTAGTGCTGTGAAAAATGACCAGATGTGAGAAGCAAAATATACTGAAACAAACACATGATCAGTGTCATCACACCCAGGTATATTGCATCAAGAACACTGCACTGGTTCTCTTCCAAACTTGGTGATATTTTCATTGATAGGTAACTTAACTCTCAAAGACCTCCAAACTAGAAAAGAGGCTTTGAAAGGGATATTTTTCTACTAGGTGTATCTGTTTAACTTGCCCTTGTACTTCTTCTGTCTGATTTTATCCCATGCTGAAGAACATGAAAACAGTCCACTCTCATTAGGGACCTATACAACTTCATCTGGTACATTCTCTTGATATTGGAAAGTTACACTCAAGATCTTTGGAACTAGGAGAGGAGGTGCATACCTTCTCACCATTGATTCATCCCATTGACCATTTCTTAAAAATTGAGACACATAGATATTGTTGAGGATAGTGATGTTGTTACCATGAGAAGTAATATTGCCTTCTCCCAACCAATCATCCCACCAAAACAAACAATTCCCAGAATTCAGTTCCTATTTAATTTGAGCCTCCACTGTTTCTTTGTTTTTCATCAAATACCTCCACACAAGGGAATTTTCGGTATCAAATTTTTTCCCAACTGGATTGGACCTTTGACAATATTTAGCTTTAAGGAACTGACTTCACAAAAATTTAGTTGTCCTAAAAGACCACCATTGTTTGAATTGCAAGGAAGTACAATTATCATTGAGGTCCCTCGCCCCTATACCCCCTTCATCACAAGAATAACCGAGTGTTTCCCATGAAGGTCAGTGATACTTTTTTCTTTCCTTATCCCATCCCTAAAAGAAATCTTTAATCACCATCTTGATATATTTGATAGTGGTTTTGGGAGGTGAAATTGCAGTCATGATGTGAATAGGCATTGATTGAAGCACATGCTTCACTAGCGTGACTCTGCCACCAAAACTAAGGATTCTTGATTGCCACCCACTGATCTTCTTCACCACTTTTGCAACCATGTTAGAATAGTAAATGATTATTTGACCTCCAATATACAATGGATAACCCAAATAGGTGATAGGACTATCCTTCTGAGTGAAGCCAGTAGTCTCCTTAATAATTTGAATGATGTCAGAAGGGGTATTTTTAGGCACCATGAAGTAACTTTTATTCTTTTTTATGAGCTAATCTGAAACTGCTTCATAGGTATCTAAAGTCCGCATGATTAACGGTAAAGAAACCATGCTTTCTGATGTGAAAATGATCACATCATCATCAAAGCTGAGATGGTTAATTTGAGGACCTTTTAGCTTAATTTGGAACCCCTGGTAATTCTTACTTTGGTGAAGAAGATTCAACATTCTAGGAAGCACTTCAGCTCCTAGAATAAACAGTGGGGGTTTGAACAACCTCTAGAACATATTCTTTGATAATATCCCAACAACTTTGATAAAACTTCCCCCCGAACCCATCAGGTCCAGGAGCTGAGTTACGATTCGTAGAGAACACGACCTGTTGTAATTCATCCAATGAAGGAATGGCTTGAAGGATAGTATTATGTTCTTTTGTAACCATTATGGGAATATATTGTAACACTTCTTTATTAATTTTATTTTCATGCCCAGTGAAGATGCGTAAAAAGTATTCACCATTTGTTTTAGCAATATGCTCATCACCTTGGATCCATTCATCGTTATCATTACAAATTTTGTGGATAAAAAGTTTTCTTCTCCTTTCTCTCATTATAGCATGAAAGTATTTAGAATTGGTGTCACCTTCCTTAAATCACTGAAGTTGAGTTTTCAGTCTGAGAATAGTAGTTTCCAGCTTCATATACTTGATATATTCAGCATTGGCCTGATGTAAATTGGCTCTGTTCTCTTCAGTATTGTTGGAGATGACTTCTTCTTCTAAAATTCTGATGCTTCCTCATGTTCTTTGGCTATATTAAAAATATCTCCAAACTCTTTTTTGGACCAGGAACTAAGGGTAGAGGCCAATCTCTTCAATTACTGATGAAACCACCACATAGGATTACCATACACCTCTTTTCCCCAACAATCCTTTACAGTAGTATTGAAATTTTCATGTTCAGTCTAACAGTGAAGGAATTTAAAATATCTAATAATATGATCATGTCTCACGGTAACTTCCATAAGTAAAGGACAGTGGTCTGATCCCACAGATGGTAAATGAGTGATAGAAGTCTGAGGCATATCTTTTAACCAAGCATCATTGATCATAGTTCTGTCAAGTCTCTTCCAAAGTTTGGCTTCCTCAGCTCTTTGAGTGCACCAAGTAAAGTTTTGACCATTATAACCAAGATCCATCAAGACATAAACCTCTACAACACTTATGAATTCAAAGATTTTGTTAATATTATAAGGTATTCCCATTTGTTTTTCATAAATGGATATAATAAAATTAAAATCTCCAATAGTACACCAAGGGATGTTCATATTGGAAAAATGAATCAGCCTATAACGTAAGGATCTTCTGAGATGATCTTTACATTTTGCATAAATAAAACAAGTCATGAATTTCTCCTTATACTCCACATGTTGTAAAACACAAGTAATATGTTGTTCATCTGCCTCCAAGATATTACAATCCACTTCAGCATTCCAGAATATCCAGATTTTACCATTAGGATTACTAGACTTGTCCATATTTAAGTGAACTATGTAACTGTTGAGTTGAGAATAATCAGAAAAGGGTTCAAGAATAGTTATCATAGCAAGGTTATGAATTTTCTTGAGATTTTGGAGTCTTTCTAGAGATCCTTGAGTATTGATGCTTCTAGCATTCTAGTAAATAGACTTGATCATTAAAAATCTCTACTTCAAGATCTAGTGTTTGGTCTGCTAGAGTTAGCAGATGCATTGTTGGAGGTATGATTGTTGTGTTGCTTTAGTTGTTTCCTACCTCTGGGAGACATAGCATGTTGATTTGTGACTTCTTGCATTTCTTCTTGAAATTCACTTTGAAATATGGATCCAAAAACCTTTATAAGTTGTATACTAGTTTCATCTTCATTTTCCCCCAAGGACTGAGTATCCCGATAAAATTCATCTTCAGACTGCATCACATCATACTCAAAAAATTTTGTCGGTAAATTCTGATCACTGATGCACTGTTGATGCTGGTCTTGAGACATTTTGTTATGCTCATTTGGATTGTGAACCCCCTGTAACTCAGCTTCTTTCTGTTGCCTTCTCTTGATGGCATCTCTCTTATTTTTGCTCATATTACCTTTAGATTTATTGTTGGTATTTTTCTATGACTCAAGATCATCATTTTCTAGTCCTTTTTACCATTGGAGCCCTGACTCCTTTTTCATTTTGATACTGCTTGGAGTATTGTAGCATTGCCCTCCTGAAGTATCACCAGTAGTTGTTGGAAGATCATGATTCTCTATATCACCTGTATATTACCCTTATGATGGACATTATCTTGTTCTTGTCTAGTATCACATTTTGGAATGTTTCCTTGTTTAATATTATGATTCTTTGGACTTTGAAATGTGGTTGCAAGGGTTTTAAAGTCTCTTCTAGTGTCATTGTGTAAATTCTCATGTAGAACATGAGAAAAACTCCCCCCTTTGGAAACCCCTTCCTACAAGTTAGTAGGTTTCTCCTTAATCCCTCCATTCAACCCTCATTAAACTTTATCAACATCATAAATAACAATAACATTGAGGTTTTGGGTTAAGGATAGCATTGAGTCAATACATGTGGTCTTTGTGTTCTTGCTGACTACTCCTTAGGCCTTCACATTGTTGGTATTATGCTTCTTAGAAGGAGTTCTGATTTTTGGGGTAGATAAGTCAGTGTCTGGCTCATGAGCATCTTGTTTCTCCAAATTTGGAGTCTTGTCTTGTTGTTGAATGCCTTATTCCTGTTGGTTCATGGGTTGATCCTTCATGTGAAGATCAATATAGTTGTTATGAGTAGTGATAGTGATGTTACTTGATTGGAACAAAGTTTGTTGCTGGTTGTTCATCATCATTTGATCTTGAGGTGATGTAGGTCTTCCCAATTTGGTTAGTGTAGATTTATTCCTTCTCTTTTGGATCTGCTATTGCTCTTCTGATACCATGTTCTCCTTATCCTCTCTAATTTGTTGATATGGCAGTATTTCTATATTTCCAGTATCTTTGTTGGTGTCCATCATCTGCATCTTTTTGTGTTCATTTCTCTCCTACTCCCCTTTACCTTTATTCTTTTTTTAAGCCTCTTATTCTTTTCTTTTCCTACACTCTTCATCTTTATTTTTTTTTATAGTACAAGCATGTATCATATGACCTTGATTCTTGCAATACATGCAATAATTAGGTACACTTTTGTATTGTATTGCTTGCCACTTCCCTATACTGAGGTCTTCTTCATCAAAACCCATCCAAACATGAGGAGGTCTTTCTTTGGTGAGATCAATATGAACCTTAACTTTGGCCAAACTACCCCTAGTTTTCTGAATGGAAGAAATATCAAGGTATAACATCCTTGCCAATAGGATTCAATAATGCAGCCAAGAACTCCTTATTAAAACAATGCCAAGGTAGTTCTAGTAGAGAAGTCCAAATATGAACTATAGGGTTTTCTTCTTCTGGTTTGAAAGTAGGAGTCCAAGTTTGGATCCTCATTAATTGGCCCTCTATGGTCATTTTTGTTTGGTACAAACAGTGATGTAGTCCAACTCAAAGTCAAGATCAATATACACGTGTCGAGCATTGAAATGAGCTATCTTTACCCCCAAAAGCTGAGTTTGAAGAATAAATTTCCTTCTAATCAGCTCCACCTTTGGCATAGTATTTGTAAACTTACCAATAAGGGTAAATTTACATTTGGCTGTCAGCTTAATCATGAAGTCATCCTTGTCAAATATCACAGCAGGCAACCTCTACTTTGTGGTGATGACACGACTCACTAACTCAGTGGAAATATCATTTTTTGCTAGATTTTGTCTTAGTCAAGCAACAAAAGATTGAATAATCATATAAGGGGCTGGCTTAGGGACTAAGTCTTTTTTGCTACTATTTTGGATAGGTTGAGGATTCTGCTGGTTCTGATGGTTTTGACTACTAGGGTCAGTGTTACTAGGAGTGATAATCACATTATTTCTACCCTTATAAAAGTTCTGGAAGTTATGATCATACATTCCAAAATTATTGGAAACCTTAGGATAGTTGTGTTGTGCAGCCACATTGTTCTTATCATTTTGCTGTTGAGATTGAACATTATCAGTCTGGTGTTTTCCTTTGATGTTTAGATCATTTTGGGTAACCTTCTAATTGTGAATCAGATTATTGGGCTGCTGCAAAGATTCAACATTTTTTTTATTTGCTCATTTACAACAGGGTGTAAATGAGCTTCAGTGTTAGGAGAAATAACTTGACTAGGATAGTGTTGAAGAGACTTACTTGCTTGCAGTGTGTTGCCCTGTTGTTGATGCTCTTTGCTCATTGCTCCTTCCTTATTGATTTGTTTATGATTCATGGTAACCTTATTCATTTTATTCATACTTTAATTCTTTACAGATTCCACTTGCCCATCGTGATGAAAATTGGCTCGAGTGTGCTTAGTTGAATTTTCCTGAATTCCAAAGGAGAAATTTGAAGATTGAGCATCACGAGATTGGTTCCTTGTAACCTCAGTATTCGCTTTTTGATGTATTGATGTTTGCTTTTCTCCATGTGTTGTTCTTGAGTTATTCACTCCTTTGCCCCTATTATCTCCATAACTTGAGGATGAATTCCATTTTTTTGTGTTTGGTTTTTTGTTTGATAGTTCATCTGCGTATCATCCTCCTCCTTATATTTTGTATTTTGAACTTTTTATTTACTGAGACTTGCCTAAGCTCTAATGGCTTTGCCGAAATGGGTGTTGCCATCGATTCCTCCATCCGTCTTGCTTGAAATTAATGTGAGATTTTCCTCGAATTGAGGGGATGAATCCCCAATGGTCGACTTAGCTCGAATTGACTCCAAGGATAGACGAAATTGATGACGTACTGGTGGTATTTTAATGGTGATTTTCACGGGAGTTACCCGTTCCAATTTCGCAACTGGGTCAATGAAATCTTATGAATTTTCTATTTAGGATAGATCCATCCTTGCTGAATCAATATCTCTTTCTACATTTGAACGAATCAAACTTATTTGATTATGGGTAATAATATTGCGAATCCCGTCCAACTCCCTTTCAGAAATCTCCATATGGATTGAATCATCCTTTTGCAGTTTCAAGGAGTTGTAGGATAAATTTGAAGATGATTCTTGAAGGGATTTGTTTGTATCTTCATCGTGCTTCTTTTGGCGTTGGTCTGGTGGCCGTAATAGCACTACTGATGGCAAATATGTCATGCCAGCAGAGCTACAACTAGCCGTTAGGCTTATAACAATTAGGCGATAGTCTTTTCCTTTAGAAAGGAAATTGTAGAGAGAAGTTTTTTAGAGAGAAGAAAAATTCAAGAAATGAGGAAGCGATCACAACTTGAAGTTGGAATCTCAAGAAATAGTGTTATGATAAACATGGAAGAAATCTTGGGTATTTTCAAGTCAATCAAGCCAATAATAGTCCAAGATGTCGAAATCAAAGAAATAATACTAGAGTTGCAAGAAAAATTCAAAAATATCATTTATGAAAACCCTAGTTCATTTGGAAGTGAAAATATCACTCACTTAAAGGCCAAGAATTGTGAGTTTCAATGTTCAAAAAGTGGCCTAGTGATCTCCGACTTTTCCCCAATGATCCTCAAGGAAAGAACAATGTGAAATTGGGTAAGAAATTCAACTCTTTAAAGTGGAGAGATCGAGTGAGACTCTTGAATCTCTCATATTTTCCCCATGCATCTCAACGAAGCTTTGATTTGAAGTTGGGGAGGAGATTGATCACCTCAAAGTGGAAATAAGGGTGATGCATCTAGTGTCGCATCGCAACATTTAATTGTGCGCTTTATGGGTGGCAACCCATTGGTTTTAAAAAAAAAAAGATTTTTGTTTAATTTTGAGTTTTAAATTTTTAGATTGGATTTTATTTTTGACTAATGCTTATAGTTTCAAAGTTTTTGGGAGTATTTTGGATAGGTTTGGAAGAAATTTTTTGAATGAGATAGAAGTTTGGGGTTGTACTACCTCCAAATGGGACTTGTAACACTTTTTGGCGACTGATGCTCGCCAAACACAAATGGGAAAGTCTCCAACCAGACCCTGTCATCACCAAAAAGATCAATAAAATTAGAAGCCAGCAAAACCCACAAAACTCCTCACTTTTGTCACAGAGGTAGGACGAACCCAATTCTTAATTGCCTCAATCTTTTGGTGATATACCATTACCCCTTTTTTTTTCAAACCACATGCCTAATAAAGGCAATCGAGGGCAACCAGAAGTCACACTTAAAAAGTTTATCTTACAATTTCTATTTCCCAAGATGTGATCAACATGCTCCTTCTATCCCTGGGAGAAAATCAGAATATCATCTATAAACATAATCACAAAAGAATACAAGAATGGTTTAAGCACCTCATTCATCAAACTCATAAATGATGTAGGTGCATTAGTCAACCCAAATGATATCACCAAAAACTCATAATGCCCATAATGGGTCCTGAAGGTTGTCTTAGGTATGTCTTTAGGGCTAATCTTTAACTGATGGTAAACTGACCTCAAGTCAATCTTAGTAAAGATAGAAGCACCCTACAACTAGTCAAACAAATCATCTATATGAGTTAAGAGACACTTATTCCAGACGGTGACCTTATTCAATTGGCGGTAATCTATACACATTTTCATACTACCATCCTTTTTTTTACAAACAAAATACGTGCACTCCAAGGAGGAGCACTAGGATGAATGAATCCCTTATCAAACAATTCTTGAAGTTGATTCTCGAGTTATCGCAACTCTGCCAGAGACATGCCATAGGAAGGATAGAAATTAGGCAAGTGCTCAACTCCAAATTAATGCAAAAGTATATGTCCTTATTCTGAGGCATACCAAGTATATCTATAGGAAATACCTATCAAAATTTTGAAACCACATTGATAGACTCAATGGAAGGGGACTTTACACTGACATCACGAAGATCAATCAAATAGGCCATAAAATCATAGATTACTAATTTGCTAGCCCGAATGAAAGACATGATCTTTAATGGCATAGGCTTGTACACCCCTTTCCACTCTAACCTTTCCCTACCTGGGATATGTAGAGTCTATGATTTAACATTACAATTAAACACAACTAAATAATGAGACATTCAAGTCATACCTAAGATCGCATCAAAGTCTGGCATATCCAAAAAAAAACTAAATCTACCCAAGTCTATAGACCCATAAACAACACAAAACAATCACGATACACATGGGTTACCACTATAGACTCTCCAATTGGGGTAGCGACATAAATAGGGGCATCAAAGGTATCACAGTTCAAATCAAGTCCCAAAGAAAAATTAATAGATACATAATAATAATAATAATAATAATAATAATAATAATAATAATAATAATAATTAGAAATAGGATCAAACAACATAGTAGTCTTTTGGTCATAGATAAGAATAGTACATGTTATCACAACGTCTATGCCTCAACCTCTGGTCTGTTCGAAAAAGCTTAACACTAAGCTTTATCTTCATTATGGGCCACCCGCTTTTGGGTTGCGTCGCTCCTCTCCTTGCATTATCGTTACCTCAGCATCCCTATTTACCTCCTTGCCCACTTTGTGGATGTCCTCTACTATTATTACCTCTGTCTGCTGGTACCGCTGCTCTAGTCTGCTGTTGTACCTGACATATTGTTGATATATGAGGGAATTCCCTCTTAAAGTGTCTTAGATCACCATAATGGAAACAACTATAGTCAAGTAAGGTCTGCTAGTTGATGCATAAGAAGCCCCTAAATTTCCACCTATAGAAGCGGGCATAACCGATTGAATCGGATTAACTGAATATACATGCTGACATAAACCCTTAGAATAGAAACCATTGTATTTACCCACATTCTTGGACCTCTTAACCAATTCCTTGTCCTTTAAAAATTTCAAACTCTCTCTACCTTACTCACAGAGTCAGTTACCTCAATGATGCTCTTACCTGCTGCAGAGGTCATATGCACAAACAAAACTTATAACATAGAACTCAAACCTTTGATGAAAAAGCGAATCCTCTCCTCCTTAGTGCTCACAAACTGTGTAGCATAATGGGACGAGGTATGTAACTTAACCTCATAAGTAGCCATAGTCATGTTACCCTACTCAAGAGCCATAAACTCATCCATCTTCCAATCTCTCAAAGTATGATACACATATTTCTTCAAGAACAATGCATGAAACTATGTCCAAGTTAGTGGAGGCAAGACCAATGATTGATATTCCTCAAAAGCTTTCAACCAATTTTTTTCCATATCCTAAAATTGAAAAGTCATAAAGTCAACCCCATGGTGCTGCACCATACCCAACTTATATAGCCTCCCATAGGTCCTAAAATGAACTCAAAAGCATTCTCACTCTCAAAACCATGGAACATTGTAGGCTTTAACTTTAGAAACTTGGTTAACATCTCATATCCAGTGCCAGTCATCACACGGCCAAGTAATGGACAAAATAATGCATTAGTACTCAAATATTCATTTATCATAAGAACTATAGCAGTAAAAAGACAGGTAAATGGAACCTGAATAGCTTGCATTGTGGGGGTGCTCCACTTCCTTCCATTCCACTAAAAATGTTAGAAACTGCTGAATCACTCAAGATTCAATAGGGGGAAGACCTGCCACCCCAACATGTTCTAACCCCTGGCTCACCCTCCTACTCAATCTCAATCTAGAACTTTTCTTCCACATGATCTTGGGGAGTAATGGTGTCGCTTCTCATGGTTCACTCACAGCATGAGTTCTATATCTGGTGGGTGTTACCCTTCCTCTAACCATGCCCCTACCTCTGCCTCTTCATTTGTTACATCCTCTCATTACAGGTGCAGTTATTGGTTCAGTCGCTGAATTATTTTTGCATTCTTGTGTCTAGTATCAACTATCTATGGTCAAAAGAGCAGAAAAAGTTATATTTCAATTTGGATTGGAAGATATCAATTGGAATCAAGATATAACAAGAAGGAAGAAAGAATAGATAATTTTCTTAAGTCATGTAGTCTCTTGCAGAAAAGTACAGACGTCTTTGTACTATTGCATATGACTCTGTTAGACTCATTTTGGTATGATGAGATCAATGAACCTAGGGATCCAATACCAACTTTTTCATGATCCGACCATCGTGAGTGACACCCATACTAAACCACCCGGTGGGAAAACCAATAACTAACCCAAACTAAACCCAACACACCATTATAAAAACAAAGTGCATCATTAAGTAGTAAAAATGGTTTAAACAAATAAATAGTTGAGTCCCCATGAACTCAACAATCAAAACATTTATACAGAAATAAATACCCTAAGAACTGAAAGTCGTGGTACAAAAACTCTAATATATTAAATAATGGGGATGTGATATATTGTGAGTTTACGGTATTTTTGATACATTTCACTTAAGAGTTGTGTGTGTCTAGGGCCATTTTGTATTGGAAATAATGTTTTATGTGTTATGTTTGTAGGAAGTAGGCTTGGACGCAGTTGAGTGAGATGACAGCTGAAAATATGCAGAAGTAGCCACCCATAGAGTTATCTACGAACAGTAGGTCCTTTGACGGTCCATCGATGGGTAGGCATAGATAGAGCATTTGGGAATTCTAACTAAGTGTGGAACTACGAAGCGATCCACAGACTGTAGGTCGAGCCACGGGTCATCCTACACATCCATAGAATGTGTTCAGAGAGTTGAAGTTCCAGTACCTGATGAAAATCCTAAGTGTGGAGCCATGGAAGAGGACCCACGGACCCGTAGGTCGACCTACGGTCCATCCTGCATGTCCGTTGTTGATGATCTAAGAGTGAAGGTTCTTGCCTCTGCTAAACAATTCTAAGTGTTGACCAACGGAATGGGACCTACGGACCGTAGGTCGACCCACGGTCTGTAGGTCGAGTCGTCGATTGATGCCACGTTCCAAAAGTTTATTTCTTTATTTTGTTTCCTTTTTGTTTAGGACATGTATTTCTATAAATATGGTATGTAAACCTCGTTTTAGGGGGTTAGACATTGTTGTTTACGTTTAGTACTTGGTATTTTCTTTGGGAATTAACTTGCAAACTTTTGCAATTTGATTTCTAGATTTCGGTTTATAAGATTTTTTCTTTGAAATTCAATTGGAGATTTTGGGTTTCTTCTACTCTAAATGTAAGTTCATGAATTCTCTTTATCAAAATATGGATTGTGTTCTTTCAAGCATGAGTAACTAAATCCACAACTAGGGTTGTGGGAACCACGATCAATTAACAACGTATGAATAATAATTAAGTAGTTCTTGAATTATTTATGCATGTATTGGTAATTCTTTCGCTTAGACGTCCTTTTAA
This sequence comes from Solanum pinnatisectum, assembly GCA_035578085.1. Classification (NCBI taxonomy): domain Eukaryota; kingdom Viridiplantae; phylum Streptophyta; class Magnoliopsida; order Solanales; family Solanaceae; genus Solanum; species Solanum pinnatisectum. The sequence continues at coordinate 29,908,801 of CM069082.1, read as the reverse complement.
TGTGTGCATGCATTATAACTCACCTTGTTGCTACTTGCCGGACCAAGGAGGTAGTTAATGAGAAAAGAATTCTCAATAGAGATTTAGTGGTATGTTATCTAATAATCTAATGTCAATTGGTGCGAGGGTGAAAACTAATCCATACATTGATGTGATTTCTAAACTGAGGTAAATGTAAGGCTTAGTAAAGTATACACACATAGCCAGACCAAGGTGCGGGGTGAAATTCCTTATTTGGAGGAGCAATCACTTAGGGATACTTATCTTACCAACTTTGCATGTAAAACACTAGGAAATGATTACTATTATTAGGATTACCGCATTAAGAGCTTATGGAGAACACATACACCCTAGTTTCTCTCTCATATTGATAATTCGAAGTTTCTATCTTGTTCACTTATTCTTAAACAACAATCAGTTATTTGCCTACAAACCCCCCCCCCCCTTTAATTACTTGTCTCGAAAATAGTTTGACTAAACAAATATAATCATGAGTTAAGTTTAAGTCTGAACCATATTCTTCGTGGGATCGACCCCAACCTACAAGTTTCGTTCTTTATTTGACGACGACCGCTTATACTTCTTTAATAGAGGTGTAATTTGAGCATATCAAATTTTGGCGCCACTGCCGGGGAATAAGGCTTTTGGATTAAGTTTAACTACATTATTAAACTTTAGTCAATTATTTCCTAATTTTATGTTTTCTTTTTTTTTTTTTGTTTTCTACAGGTTTCTAGTCTAGTGTATGGCAAGTACACGGAGTCGAGGCAAACCATTGACCCCATACGACCCTGAACTAACTAAGACTTTGAGAAAAATGGCAAATCAAGGGGGCAATAATAATCCAGTCATAGAGGAGAATGATGATGGAGTGAATAATGAGAATACTCACGTTCTGGTGGTAATATACTCGAAGATGTATTGATGGTGCAGAATCCACCAGAGCTGCATGATAACTACAGGGTCAACTTAAATACAGTTGAATCAGAAGGACCTATTGTTTTCCCTTCTCTACCTTCAGGGCATACATTTGTGGTGACTAACAGTATGATGCAGATGCTTACAGCAAAGAGGTTGTTTTCTGGTCTATTTTCGGAAGATCCGTATGGGCACATGGCCAAGTTGAGGAGTGTCTACAAGAGTTGTGTGGGACGACTAGAGTTGGACATGAACGTCATAGGTTTGAGAGTCTTCCCTTTATTATTGACCGATGATGTTACGGTGTGGTTTTCTGAGTATCCATATAACTCGATTCACACATGGGACCAATTGCCCAAGGTGTTCATGGATAAGTATTTCCCGTTGTCCAAGAATTTGAATCACAATGACAAGTTGAACAACTTTGTAGCACTACCTCGAGAGTCTATGAGCAGTTCATGGGATAGGTTCACTTCATTCATAAAAAGTGTTCCGAATCACTACATTGATGATGAGTTACTGAAGGGGTACTTCTATAAAGGTCAGGATAACAATGGAAGTTATTGCTGGACAATCATATGGTGAGTGCGCTTTTGAAGAGATCGCTGAGAAATTGGAGAAGATTTCTCGAAATAATAAAGCATGGAGCACTAGAAAGTCAGACACTGGAAGAAGTACATTTGCAGTTCAAGCTGCATCTAGTCAATTTGCCAATGACATTCATGAGGAGATGGCTCAGATGAGGACAAAACTTGGGTTGGTGTTGAAGCATATGAGCAGCAGTGCAGAAAAGGTGAATGCGGTAAATTACTTAACTAGAACTCCACCACCAGTTGAGGAATGCTACTATAAAGAGGATGCATATTTGGTGAATGATCAGACGGGGGGTTTCTGAGCCAACACCCAAGGTTCCAACTCAGATAATTGGCACCAGGGTCAAGGAAACCAAGGTTGGAACTATGGTAACTACAATCGAAAGGGTAACTATGTCCGAGATGGGAACTACAATTGTGACAACAACTACAACCGAAAAAACTATGGCAACAGAAATGAGAGAGTTGGGCCTTATGTTCCACCTACAAATCAGGAATTTGGCAATAGAAAAGCTAGAGGTAGTATGTCACGGATTGAGGATATGATGCAGAAGATGATGAAGAGGTTTGATACGACTGATGAGAATGTGAAAGAGATGCGGAATGACTTGTCTGGAATTGGTCAAAAAGTTGATGCCTATGCAGTGTCGATAAAGCAACTTGAGCAGTAGTTTAATCAGTTGTCAACTACTGTGAACCGACGTTAGCCTGGCACACTTCCTAGCAACACCATCCAAAATTCGAAAATGATGGGCATTATATGACAATCATGACTCGAGGAGGTAAACATACCATTGATTCCCCTATGACATGTAAGGTTGAAATTGTGGTAGAAAGAGATGATGATGAGATCGAGGTGCCTAGAAAGTCTAAAAATGCTACAAAGAAGGAAGCGGAAGTGACCCAAAAAGTTGTTCACATGCCTAGACCTCCAACGCCATGCCCACAGAGATTGGTGAAGAAGACTGAAGAAGGAAAATACCACAGGTTCATTACTATGCTGAAACAACTTTCCATCAATGTTTCGTCCATAGAGGCTTTGGAGAAAATGCCTGGGTACGCGAAGTTTATGAAGGATTTGGTGACCAAAAAGAGGGTCGTCAGTTTTGAGAATGATTAGAGGTTGCAACATTACAGTGCTATTTCTACTGTGTCATTTGTGCTAAAGAAAGAGGATCCTGGTGCTTTCACTATTCCTTGTACCATTGGGTTGTTGTATTTTGCGAAGGCGTTGTATGATTTAGGTGCTAGCATTAATCTGATGCCATTGTTTATCTACAAGAAGTTGGGTTTAGGGGCTCCAAAGCCAACTGTGATGCGACTACTCATGGCCGATAGAACTGTGAAGAAGCCCATTAGTGTTCTCCAAATGTCCTTGTGAAAGTGGAGTCGTTCATTTTTCTAGCGGATTTTGTGATACTTGATTGTGAGGTTGATTTTGAGGTTCCCATCATCCTATGGAGACCATTCCTTGCTACTGAGCGCGCTATGGTCGATATGGAGAGAGGGCAGATGAAGTTCCGATTGAATAATGAAGAGGTAACTTTCAATATTTGTAGGTCTATGAAGTAGGAAAGCAATCTCAAGTCAATATCAGTGATGAATCATATTGTGGATCAAGGTTCTGATGTGTCTATTGAAGAGAGGTTGGGTGTTGATGCACTAGCAGCGGTAATGATGAATTTTGATCATGATGGTATTGAAGACTATGATGAATTAGTTGCCGCACTTGATAGGTTTGAATTTCATTCCAAACCAAAGAAATTGGAGTTAGATATGAAGAATTGCAACTCTCCACCCACAATATCATCTGTGGAAGAAGCTCCAAAATTAGAGCTTAAGGCTCTACCATCACATTTAAGGTATGTTTTCTTTGAAAGAGATAGTACTTTACCGGTCATCATTGCGGCCGATTTGAGTGAGGTACAGGTTGAGGTATTGGTCTCTGTGTTGAAGAGGTTCATTGGATGGACTATTGTAGACATTATTGGGATTCCTCCTGCCATTAGTTCTCATAAAATCCAACTCATGCCAGACAGCAAGCCTAGTATCGAGCACCAAAGAAGACTAAATCCGCCTATGCAAGAGGTAGTGAAAAAAGAAATCATTAAATGGTTGGATGCTGGGGTCATATACCCCATCGCAGATAGTAGTTGGGTATGTCCAGTTCAGTGTATACCTAAGAAGGGTGGGATTACTGTGGTTCCTAATGCGAAAAATGAGCTTATTCCGATGCGGCCAGTGACTGGATGGAGAGTATGCTTGGACTACCACAAATTGAATGCTTTGACAGAAAAGGATTACTTCCCTATGTCGTTCATGGATCAGATGATAGATTGCTGATTTAGATAACATTATCAAAGACACTTAATCTAGTTCTAAGCATCAACGATCATTAGTCCGTATATAACCCAACTAAATGAGTTGGGGTCGAATCCCACATGGAGTGGTACGTGCTTAAGATTCAAAAGTAAAGTACGAATATGTTCAAGTCAATCATAGGAATAGACATTTGTGAATAAAAACATAATTCAAATTAGGGGTGACACAAATGTCAAATAAGGGGGTTTTGGTTTTAACTATCAGCTACAACAACAGCAAATAGCACGAATTTAACAATAATGAGACAGGTTCTTGGGATGTGATTGGACTATAGGCTAAGGTAGACAAATGGGTGATTGTAACTATTAGTAAATAGCTATAAATAATCAGTGACTAAGCTAGACTTTAGTGGGGATAAACTTTCTCTCGAACAATTTACCCCGAATCAAGTTGGTTTCTCTCGAACACCAACAAGCAAGAAAATAAGAATAGCCTTCGCTTTAGTCCATTCACTCTATCGAGCTGAATGTGTGGAAAAGGGTTTAGGATTCACTCTCTCGAGTTGAACCCATGACAAACCAATACCTCTCTCGAGCAAGCCAAAAAATACGAAGGTAGAATTGCAGTTGCAACTACAATCCTTTAAATTGAACCACAATTACTGAATGAAATCACTTTTAAACAGCATTTAAACTAACAATTAGCAATACCCATAAACTAAAGCAACCCATAATCACATAATTGCATCCCAAGAATTGAGTTTTAGATAGGCATCATAAAAAGATATAAATCATTACAAAATTGTGTTTCCATCAACTGGGTAATTTCGTCTTTACAAATGTCCAAGTTGAAGAATCTCAAAGACCCACTTCCAATTTCTCAAGAATGGAAACTTTCAATTCTTCAATGCTAAGGAAAACTTAGTCTCAAAACTAAGAGTTCAAAACTCAAAAATTACTCTAATGAATATTTAGAATAAAATTTGATACTAAACATAATGTTTTAAAATGTATTTATAGTTGCCAGAAATATGTTGTGAAGGACCATTCGGCGCAGTAAGTCTGGCTCAGTGAAGAGGTCGGCGATCCGCCCTTTGGTCAGTTACATCACCTTTTTGCCTTGGCCTTCGACATCCTCAAGTTCTGTAACTTTGGGCGATCCAACCCTGCATCGCGAAACCATTCAATGATCCGCCAACTACTCCTCTCTTTCAGCAACTTGATTTTCTCCTTCAGGGGGAGGTAATGGCCATTAGGCGAGTCGCCAAAGGGACTCGGCGATCACCAGTCCTTCATTTCTTCATTCTTTCATCTCACTTTGTTCCTTTTTGTAAATTAGTGTCCATGCTTTGTTCCTCAATCTAAATACCTAGAAATGAAGGATTTTACATTAGTTAATGGCACAAAACAAGCATTTGAGGATACAAAATCTATCCAAATAAAGCCCTAAATGAGTCCAAATCGTAGACTTATCAACACCCCAACTTAAACTTTTGCTTGTCCTCAAGTAAAACTCAATTTCAGCAGTTCAAAAAGGATACTTCAAACAGTGCTACACAAGACTCAATCATGAATGCACACAACAAGACTCAATCATGAATGCACACAACAAGACTCAACTTACTCATGCAATGATCAATTGCGCACTCAAAGATTCAAGTTGTGACTCACCATTATCAAAGATTCTCAAGTTCATAGTACTTGCTTCAAATGCAAGTTGAAGCTCAACAAAGGTACTCAAATGCCCTCACACAAAGATGATTCCAATTCACACACTAAGGTTCAACAATTAATAGCTCTGGAATCATAATCAACACTCACACTCACAAAGATGAACACAATGTATGATTTCACCCATAGGTTTGTCCTTATTTTCCAATCAACACTTGTTTTAGCTCACTCAAGATCAAAAAGGTCTTTTCAGGGCATGTAACGGGACTGAGTGTAAAGGTATGGTCATTTAGGCTCAATGGCTGCTATCCTCATGAAATATGGTGTGAACAACACTTTCTTTCCCTCTCTTCTTCATTCTCATTTATGCTCATAAGTCACCCCATTATTCCTTTTCCATGAAACTTTGGACACCCCACCCTCTCTATCATTGAGTAAATTTTTGACATTTAGCATAAATGTAGGCTACTCAGACTTCACCTAATCAATCTAACATCATGCAATCACGACCCAACTCATTAAAAAGCACAAAGTTTATGGGCATTCGACATTCAAACAACACAGGCAAGATTTTCAAATTAAAATAGATATTTAATCATTCTAATCCTATCAGAGAGGCCTAGCACACATTACTAAGAGACAATTATTGCAAGTGAGTACAAAACTTTTAAATGTAAATGTGGGAAAAGGAAACCAACCTTCAATGTTGATTAAATTCGATTTGAAAAGCTAGGCGGCAAAGTATTTCAATTTCGAGCACAAGTCCCAAACTAAAATACTAAAATAATGCTAAATTGAAGAAGGTATTACCTTAGTGGGAGTTTAGGAGATTTGTAAGTGAGGGAAAGTGAAGAAGTTGAGGTTTTGAATCTTTTGGCCATTATAAACCGTCCAGTTCACGCTCATTCGGCGACGTTAGTTGCAATCACCGATCCACTCGGCGAATCGCTGAGTGGTCCCTTGTCCCGCCGATTGTTAAAGATTTGTCAATTTCTTGGCATCAAGATGGCAGTCTAAGTCGAGATCGCCAACCTGGTCGGCGATGAGCCGAATTGCTTCTCTAGGCCGCTGAGTTTTACAGGATTTAATTTAAACTTGAGTTGAGCCAAATGGTGGGTTAGGTCCGGCACGCTGACCTGTTCGGCAGTTCCCCGACTGACCATTTTCTCGCCAATCTGTTTTCTTCACCACTTTCCTCATTCACACCTGCACCACTAACACACCATTAGTTATAAAAGCAAATTTAAGTGTTTAAGACCTTGGGTTGCCTCCCAAGAAGTGTCTTATTTAATTTTGTGGCTCGACGCGATTCCTTACTCACTCCCCATTGGTTGGGTTGGCCCTAGTATTACTAGGTAACCCCAATAGTTTGTTTGAGTGAAGAGAAGGCACCGCATAATTCAAGAGTGTCCTGAACAACTGGATTGATCTAGAATGAGAGCCAACCATTTGATTCAACATTTCAATACTCTCCTTCATCTCTTCCAACATTTCATATTGTTCGATGATCTTTTGGAGAATGATTTGGAGTGTGTCCTCGACACGATTGTTCTCTCTGCATCTAGATTGCTTTCTCTCGTGAGGAGGTATGTACCTCCCTTGACTCTTGCACTGGTTTCCACCTCTGTTATTTTGGTGGCTAACTCGTGCAGGTGAGTTACTAGTGCGGGTAATGTGAAGTCCCTCTCGACTTCCTGCTTCATCTCAGTCGAGTTGCCACCATTTCCCTCAGCCATGCTCAGGGAACCTACCTACACCAAAAAATTTAAAGAAAATCAAAACTAAAAATAAGGTTAGTAAACTACGATTGTTAAAAGCAAATTTTGACTTAAACCAAAAACTTTCACGTAACACCACTCCCCGGCAGCGGCGCCATTTTGATGATTGCGTAATCAACGACACAACTTCCGATGTAATTGTCTACGATTGTGCAATAGTATAATAACCCAACCAAGGGTTGGGGTCGAGTCCCAAGTGAGTGGTTTTGAGAATTAATAGAAAAATAAAATTAATTCTAACTAGTTGTAGCTAAAGACATTAACGATTAAAACCATTGTAAATTAAAGGGGGACACAAAAGTGTCAATTAACAATGGGGGTTTTGTCACTAGTGAGTAAAAATGGCAAAATTAACAAAGTAATCTAAGTAATGAGAAGGGATTCTTGGGATGTGACCAAAATACCGGTTAATTTAAATTATTGGGTAAATGCCTTTGATAGAAAATTTATAGAGTAATAGTGACTAGTCTAAGCTATACGTGGGAATAAATTCTCTCTCGAGCAACTTGCCCCGTTCCAAAAGGGTTCCTCTCGGACACCCACTTACCGCGTGAAGACCATCCTATGACTTACCCCCACTCACTCTCTTGAGCTGAGTGTTAGGATATGGGACTAGGGTTCACTCTCTCGAGCTGAACCTCATGTTTACCCACTCCTTAGGCCATCAATCTAGTAGTCTTGGTTTCGCGACCTATCTCTCGAGCAAGCCGAAAACACATAAATAAAGTTGTATTTGCAACTACAAATTTTTTAAATTTAACCACAACTACTAGACGAAATCACTACTAAACTACATCTATTCTATCAGCAAGCAAGACCCAACAACAATCTTAACCGATATTCGCTAAATCACACCCCAAGAATTGGGGTTTTTAGCCACACATCAAGAGATAAAAATTTATACCTAAATGAACTTGCATTCAAATGGGTATGAAGATTTGAGTCTTGTTACAGGCCAAGAATGAAGAATCCAAGAGACCCAAGTCCAAATCCTTGGAGATGAACCCCTCTTCTTCTTCAAGTTTCAAAACCCTCTCAAACTCAAAGCAAAAATAAAAAGTACTAAAATTATATTAGTTGTTTCACACTAAAAATCTGATACTAAGCTAAAACTCTCAACAAGTATTTATAGTTTTCAAAGATTTGTGCTGCAGCGGGTAATTCGGGGACATTAGTCGTAATCGCCAATCAACTCGGTGATTTTCCCTTTGATGTAGTTCATCGCCGTCTTGCACCATCCTTTAACATCGTCGTGCTCTGGTTTATTGGGAGACATAGTACTACCTTACGAAACATCTCAGTGATGCGCTGACTGCTCCCTTTTTCCGCCGACTTGATCATTTCCTTCAGGGCTCAGCATACTAGAACAAAAAATGAAGTGAGACCCTTCGGCGACTCACCAAGTGAACTAGGCGATCCTCAAACCTTTATTTTCTTCGTTCTTTTTAGCCTTTTCGTTCCTTTTTACGAAGTAGTGTCCATGCTTTCCTTCAAACTTCAAATACCTAAAACTTACGTGTTTTCATCAGATATTGAGATAAAAAAAGCATTTGATGAAACAATTTCAATTAAAATAAAGCCCTAATGAGTCCAATTTGTGGACTCATCATATGTCAGTAGAGGATGAAGGGGTAACCTCAATATCTCTAGTCGCATCCCAGACCCATGACAGACTTCACTGGTCTGAAAGCACTGGCCTTCTTCTTGCCCTTTGGTACCAAGTCACCGTATGTTGTATAGAACTCCCAGACCCATGAAGGAATATAGGGGCCTCGGGGACTGGTGAATTGCTCAAACTGATGGTATTGGAGCGTGTCCCTCACATTGGAGTATTTACCCTTTAGGCCCTCTATAAATAGTAGTTTCTCCTCAAGAATAGTCCACAACCCATCAGCTTTTAGTTTGTTAAGTAGCCGGGGATGAGGAACCACTGGTGGTACTGGAGCTACAGGAGATGCCGGAGCTGGCATTGTATCTACTGGAGAGGTGGCTGTTGGGACTCTAGTTGAGTTAGGGCTAGATCTAGAATGGATCTCCGCTCTCCAAGATTGTAATGGCTGGTCATTTTTTGGCTCAGATAATACAACTTGGGAGTCAAAGGCCTCTTTATCGCTGCCGGATTTGTGCTCTAGGACCTCAGATATGGGCCTCTTGCCCTTGCCTTTTCCTCCCTTTGGAGGCTCTTCTCTTTCCTTTTTAGGAGAGTTGGCTCCTCCTTCATTTATAGTTATGCCTAGTGCTCTTTTACAAGGTGGCATGTCATGTTTAGTTCTAGCCATATCTGCAAAAACATCGAGGAATGTTAAAAATAGTTCAAGAAAATGCACAGAAAAATGATTGCAGACAAACTCGCCGAATCACTTTGGCGAGCCAGATCGAGCTCGCTGAAAGGATTAGCTCAAATATTTCCCAGAAAAATGGCATGTCGACGAAGTGAAGGGCCTTTTAGCGAATCCCCAACAGCATTCGGCAAGCTAGGACAAGCCCGCCAAAAGTAATAGTGCATTTTAGGGGTTAGGGGCGCAGAAAGGGCTATCAAGAAAGACGTTCAGCGAGTCGCCGAGTGCACTCGGTGAACTCAGGCTTCTTGCCAAAAATTACAAAATCTAAACTCCAAATTTAGCATGAAATAAAAGGCGATAAGGGAGATTTGGCGAACCGCCGAGTGGTTCAGCAGCTCGACCTAGCTCGCCAAACTGCCCAACGTGCCTACTTTTACTTTCATTCTCAAATTTCAACCCTGAAGCCCTCAAAAAAAAATCAAAGCATGAACCCATTCAATTAAACCAAGACCCATTACACCCATGCCCCCGAGATACTTAGACTTCTCCCGGTTTGGCAAAATTTGGCCATTTGACGACTTTTGCCCTTAGGAATGACGTCAAACACTCCATCATCGGGAAAAATACATCATTTAGCACAAATGTGGGTTACTTAAGTTTCACCCGACTAGACCCAACATCAACAAAGCAACACCCAACAATTTTGACCAATTTAAAGGCATGTAACATTCGGCAAATAAACGTTATCGACAACTTAGGCAAGATATTCGAATTAATATAGGCAATCAAGTATACAATTACAAATCAGAAAGGCCCAGCATACAGCACTAAGATAAAATCACTTGCAAATGAGCAAAAATTGCTAAATAAAGATTCAGGGTTTGGAAAACCAACCTTGAAGCCGAATAATCAAGTTGAAATGCTAGGTGGCAAAGAAATCCAACTCCGAACACACAATTCATGACTAAACACTAGTAATAATTCCAAAAATATAGGAAAATAAAGTGCAGGTGTGAGTTTGGAAAGTTGAAAAGTGAAGGAATGTGAAAGGTTTTAAAATTTTGAACTTTTGGCCTTTAAAACCGTCCAGTTGTCGCCCATTCCACGACATTAGTTTTGCTCGCCGACCCACTCAGTGACATGCTGAGTGGGTACTTACCTCACTGAGTTTTACAGGACCTCTAGTTAAATTGGGAGTCTAAACAGCGGATTAAGTCACAATCGCCAACCTGTTCGGCGACACGCTGATTTGCTCTTAGGCTCGCTGAGTTTTATAGACTCCAACCCTAAAATTTATAGAGTCCAACAGCAGTCCAAGTTGGGCTCACAGATTGGATATTTAACTCGCCAATCTGCACATTCCAAATACATCTTGCATTCAACCTGCACAATCAATACATGATTATTTTACAAATCCAAAATAAAGTGATAAAACCTTGGGTTGCCTCCCAAGAAGCACCTTAGTTAACGTCGTGTCATGACTTCCCCACTCAATCTTGGCTTGTAGGGTAGAGACAAGACAACACATGACCCATTTGGATCTCTAGCAGCTCAATAGACATGAATGGGAAGCAGTCATTTGATTTAGCAGTGGGACATTCTCTTTTATCTCATTCAACACTTTGTCGTGCTCTTCGACTTTGTGAAGAATGAGTGAGAGTATCTCTTATATTTTTCCACCCTCTTACACCTTGGACTTTACACGCTCATGTGGGGGAATGTACCAGTCTTTCTTTTTGTTCGGTGCTTCCAATTCCATGATCTTTTGGGCCACTAGATCCAGTTGAGTCAACAGTGTGGCCAAGACCTAGTCCTTCTCAGTCTCTTAGTTTGTCTTGGCCATATGATCAAGGAGCTAGCCTACTATTGCATATAGTAGTCATGTGAAACCACTTGAAGAAATTTGGTCAGCCACTACCCTGTTCTCCGGACCAAGACCTCTACAGAAGCAGTCCAGTAACATGTTATATGAGATTCCATAAGTTGGGCATTACAGCAATAGTGACTTAAATCTTAGCCACAACTCATGGATTGACTCACCCTCCAATTTTCTAGAACTTAGGATGTTATCCCTAAGAATCATCATTCTCAAAAGAGAGTGGTCCATTTGGTCACCGTTGCTACAAGACATGCTTTTTTATTCTACTCTAAACAAGCAACAAGAAAACTAAAACTAAAGGTAAGTAGATTCAACTATGATTAAAAAGGACAAAATTCAACTTAACTAAAGAATCTTAACTAGCACCACTTTCCGGCAGCGGTGCCATTTTGATTTAAATAACGTTATCATGGACACTTAATCCAGTTCTAAGCATCAATGATTGTTAGTCAGTATATAACCTATCTAAATAAGTTGGGTCGAATCCCACAAGGAGTGGTACATGTTTTAGATTCGAAAGTAAAGTATGAATATGTTCAAGTCAATCATATGAATAGACATTTTCGAATAAAAACATAATTCAAATTAGGAGTGACAAGAATGTCAAATAAGGGGGTTTTGGTTTTAACTATCAGCTACAACAACAACAAATAGCACGAATTTAACAATAATGAGACGGGTTCTTGGGATGTGATTAGATTGTAGGCAAAGGTAGACAAATGAGTGATTGCAACTGTTAGTAAATAGCTGTAAATTAGTGACTAAGCTAGACTTTAGTGGGGATAAACTTTCTCTCGAACAATTTACCCCGAATCAAGTTTGTTTCTCTCGAACACCAACAACCAAGCAAAGAAGAACAAATTTTCGCTTTAGTCCATTCACTCTCTCGAGTTAAATGTGTGGAAAGGGGTTTAGGATTCACTCTCTTGAGCTGAACCCATGACAACCCAATACCCACAGACCATCAATTCAGTAATCTTGGTTTTAAAACTTCTCTCTCGTGCAAGACAAAAACACGAAGGTAGAATTACTTTTACAACTACAACCCTTTAAATTAAACCACAATTATTGAATGAAATCACTTCTAAACAGTATTTAAACTAACAATTAGTAATACCCACAAGCTAAATCAACCCATAATCACATAATCATACCCCAAGAATTGGGGTTTTAGCTAGACATCATAAAAAGATAGAAATCGTTACCAAATTGTGTTTCCATCAACTGGGTAAGATTAATTTCATCTTTACAAAGGTCTAAGTTGAAGAATCTCAAAGACCCATTTCCAATTTCTCAAAAATGGAAAGTTCTTCAAAGCTAAGGAAAACTTAGCCTCAAAACTCAGAGTTCAAAACTCAAAAATTACTTTAATGAATGTTCAGAATAAAATTTGATACTAAACATAATGTTTGAAAATGTATTTATAGTCACCAAAAATATGCTGGGAAGGACCTTCGGCGCAATAAGTTGGGCTCACTGAACAGGTCGGCGATTCGCCCTTTGGTCAGTTCCATCACATTTTTTCCTTGGCCTTCAACATCCTCAAGTTCTGTAACTTTGGACGATCCAACCGTACATCGCAGAACCATTCGGTGATCGATCGACTGCTCCTCTCTCTCGCCAACTTGATTTTCTCCTTCAAGGCGTGGCACACTGGAACTTTAGATGAGGTAATGGCCATTAGGCAAGTCACTAAAAGGACTCGGCGATCACCAGGCCTTCATTTCTTTGTTCTTTTAGCTCACTTTGTTCCTTTTTGCAAATTAGTTTTCATGCTTTGTTCCTGAATCCAAATACCTAGAAATGAAGGGTTTTACATCAGTTATTAGCACAAAACAAGCATTTGAGGACATAAAATCTATCCAAATAAAGCCCTAAATGAGTCCAAATTGTGGACTCATTAATCGCCTTGCTAGTAAGGGTTGGTATTGCTTTATTGATGGGTATTCGGGCTATAATCAAATCTCCATTTCCCCAAAAGACCAAGAGAAGACCACCTTCACTTGTCCATATGGGACTTTTTCCTTTAAAAGGATGTCATTTGGGTTGTGTAATGCCCTAGCGACCTTCCAGCGTTGCATGATGTCAACATATTCATATATGGTGAAGGACACTATTGAGGTATTTATGGATGATTTCTCTATGGTAGATGACTCGTTTGATGGTTATTTGATACATCTGGCCGAGGTACTGAAAAGGTGTCAATAGTGCAATCTTATGCTCAATTGGGAAAAGTGTCACTGCATGGTGAAAGAGGGGGATAGTTCTGGGTCATTGAATTTCTAAAAGGGTATTGAGGTTGATAGAGCTAAAGTTGAGGTAATAGAAAAGCTTCCACCACCTATCTCTGTTAAAGGTGTTAGAAGTTTTCTTGGGCATGCAGGCTTTTATTGGAGGTTTATTAAGGATTTCTCCAAAATTGCACACCCATTGTGTAAACTACTCAAAAAGGAGTGTAAGTTTGATTTTGATGATGCTTGTCTAAGAGCATTTGGAGAGTTGAAAGCAAGGATAGTTTCTGCACCTATCATTATTTCACCGAATTTAGGGCAACCATTTGAAGTGATGTGTGATGCCAATAGAGTGGCGCTTGGTGTGGTATTAGGACAGAGGCGAGAGAAGATTCTTCTCCCGATTTACTATGCCATCAAAGCACTGAATGTGGCTCAAAAGAACTACACAGTCACAGTGACTAAATAGGAACTCCTTGTTGTGGTTTTTGCATTTGAGAAATTTTGATCCTACTTTCTTAGTACTAAGGTCATAGTGCATACTGACCATTCTGCATTGAGATATCTGATGGCTAAAAATGATGAAAACTGAGGTTGATCAGATGGGTATTGTTGCTACAAGAGTTCTATTTTAAGGTAAAAGATAGAAAAGGGATAGAAAATCAAGTAGCCGATCATTTTTCCAGATTAGAGGAGGAAGCTATGCTCAAGCTAGGAGATGGGGCTGAAATTAATGATGCATTCCCAGACGAACAGGTATTGGCTGCTTCTCATGATCTTATTCCTTGGTTCGCAGATTTTGCTAACTACTTGGAAAATGATTTGGTGCCATCAGATTTGTCATTCCATCAAAGGAAAAAGTTTATGCATGATGTGAAGAAGTTCTTTTGGGATGAGCCCAACTTGTTTTGTATTTGTTCTGATGGGATTATTCATCGTTGTGTGCCTGAGGTTGAGATGATGAGTATACTAGAGGCATGTCACTCATCGCCTGTTGGTGGGCATCATAGTGGTATTCGGACTGCGTATAAAATCTTGCAGTGTGGGTACTACTGGCCTACCATCCACCAAGATGCTCATGATTTCGCCAAGTGTTGTGACCGTTGCCAAAGAGAAGAAGGAATTTCAAATAAGCACGAGCTACCCATGAATCCAATTTTTGGTGATTGAGTTATTTGATGTATGGGGCCTTGACTTCATAGGTCCATTTGTGAGTTCACATAGGATGAAGTATATTCTTGTTGCGGTTGATTATGTGTCAAAATGGGTGGAAGTAATTGCGCTTTCAAACAATGAGGGTAAGAGTGTCACCGCATTCCTGAAAAGGAGTATCTTCTCTAGATTTGGTACACCTAGGGCAATCATCAGCGATGGAGGTTCCCACTTTTGTAATAAGTTGTTCAAGGCGTTTCTTGAGAAATATGGAGTTTGTCACAATGTAGGTACTCCTTACCATCCGCAGTCTAGTGGGCAAGTTGAAGTGTCAAATAGAGAGAGAGAGATAAAGCAGATCCTTGCAAAGACTGTGGAAACCAACATAACGGATTGGTCAAGAAGGCTTGATGATACTCTATGGGCCTATCGCACAGCATTCAAGACTCCCATAGGTGTGTCCCCCTACCAAATTGTATATGGAAAGTCATGCCATTTGATGGTTGAGCTAGAGCATAAGGCCATGTGGGTGCTAAAGAAGTTGAATTTGGATTGGGGCACCGCATCAAGTCAAAGAGTGAATGGCATGAATGAGCTTGATGAGTTTCACCTAAAAGCATATGAAAGTTCAGCCTTGTACAAGGAGAAGATGAAGAAGTATCATGATCAAAAGATTGAAAAACGTGAATTTGTTGTGGGTGATCTGGTTTTTTATTCAACTCAAGGTTGCGATTATTTTCTAGCAAACTCAAGTCCAAGTGGACGGGGCCGTTCTGAGTCACTCAAGTATTCCCACATGGAGCAGTCGAGCTTGAGAACAAGGTTCAAAGTGAACGGACAAAGAATCAAGGTCTACATAGGGAAATCAGAGAGTGTGCAAGAAGTGATTGAGGCCTACTATCTTGATGAAGTCTGAGTAATCACGGTGTCTGCGTCGTGCTGTGAAGTTAAATCAACCGCTGCTTGGGAGGCAACCCAAGATGTACTATCTAGCCAACTATAGGTTTTTCTTTTCGATTTAGGAGTTTTCGTCTTTTGTTTTAAATTTTTCTAACTCTTTAGATAAGTGTTTTATTTTTGTATTAGTGTTGGCTAGATATAGAATAAGGTCTGTGTCTAAAAAGTATCCAGAAAATATAAAACGAAAGTCCTAATGGTTGCTACGTGTGCAGGGGCGAAAGGCAAAATCTATAGAAAAATAGTTGTGCAGTGGTCTACGGACCACATCGACAGTCCATTAGTCTATCCACGGACCGTGAATGGCTTCCATAGACCCCAGGTAAGTTTTCTTAATTTTCTAAGTGTCAGAGTGACCTACGGTCTATAGGTCGACCCACGGACCGTCTATGGGGTCTCATGGGTCCAAAACTAGGGTTTGCCTGACCCGACCTGGGCCCCTTATTGAATAAAACCCCTTTCATTTCAAACACTTCCCACGTCCAAATAACTCCCCTAACTATTTTTCATCCCTCTATCTCTCCAAATAACTCCCATTTAAACCCAATATCCCATAACATCACCAAATTCATTCCTCCAAATCCCATAGCCATCCTTTTCTCCCCCAAATCAATCCCCACTTCTCTAATTCCTCCCTAATGATTCCAAAGTGCTGGTTCTACGTCGAAAGGCTAGAAAATGGTCACAAATATCATTTCAACACACACTTATCATCGGTGATTACTTGTAGGGTATACAAATTTCTCTCAAATTTTGAATTACTTCATTGTTTCATTTGAAATCACATCGATGAACTTGACCTTAGGTTGTTAGTTTTGTGTTTGAATGTTGAATTATAAGTTAGAATAACCCTTGGTATGATGGTATGTGAGTGTGTAGTTAATTAAAACCGACTAAATTAGTGTAAGTGGTCTAATTGGAAGTTTTGACTTAGGGTTCCTAGTTTTGGTATGTTAAAAGTCGAGTTATATGTAATCGGAACCCTAAGGATGAAGAACTACCATTGGACCCAAGTTGAATGATTGATTGATGAAATAAGGAGTATAGTGTGAGTCATGTCTAAAACCTAGCATAGAACTGACCACAAGACCCCGTCTATAGACCATAGGTCGGGTTCGTGAGTCAGTAGCATATGGAGTTTTTGCTAAATATTGAACCACGGTGTGGACTACGATTCATCGTTCCATTGATAGACTATTCTGCACATCCGTGGTTCCCACATCAGAGACCTAATTTTGGGTACTCTGACCTATGGAGGGGACCCACAGACTGTTGGTACACACCGTAGGTCGACAGTTTAGCTACAGTCCAAGGAATTTTTTATTTTTTTATTTTGGTCTAACATTTGTTCTAAAATTCTTCCATGAGTATTATTGCACTATATTGGTACAAATTAAGCTTCCACAGGTAGCATGGCCCCGAAGCAAGCTCCGAACTACACTGCCAAGAGCAAATCAAAATTCGTTAATCCCACTTTCAGGCTTCTCGATGAGGATACGGATGGGGATTATGTTCCACCTATCACCAGGATTGCCTCCATTGCTCCACACACTACACGGAACTAAGACCGGCAGGTGAGTTCCGACGTAGTCACTGCCCCCCAGTCTGAAGTGAGGGCCACACGAATCGGATTACCTACTGGCTTAGAGTCCCAATCTGGCTCCAGCTCCGGCCCCAGCGGCAACACCGCCTCCTCGTACGAGTCTGATAGTACATGATATACCATAGTACCCCCAGTACTAAGCCTCCAGCAGTTGCTACAGAGCCTAACATGTGCTGTGTGGAGGGCCAGTTTCAAATTTACACGGATGCTCGCATGTTGAATGAGCACAATAAGATTGCCCGATTAGTCACAGAGGAGCGTCGGGTTCTCATAGGTAGCCTCCACACCACTCCAATCATCCATTATCTTTTTTAGAGGCATAGGTATGAGTGGATGGCAAGTACTTTTGATGATGATGAGGCCTAGAGATTAAAGAAGAAGGAGTGCCAGCAGTTGGAGGAGGCCACGAGGGCGTCGTTACTAGAGGAGGAGCTGAGACAGCAGTGGGCTAGGGAGATAAGTGTTAGCCCATCCAGCGGTGTGAGCACTTCTGAGGGTGTGGTGAGAGTTGATGATGTGAGCACTACTGAGAGTGATAGGATAGTAGATGGGAGCGCTACTGATAGAATTTGAAATATTGATCCAGCAGGCTCTGGGAAACCAGACCCACCTGTTTCTTGAGTGGTCTTGGGTGCATATGCGCCACAGGTTTGCTTCACCCGATCTTTTACTCTTTATTTTCTATGAAATGAGGACAATTGTACTTTATTTTGTTTGGGTGGGGTAAATGAATTGTGAGTGATAGTGTGAAGTCTGAGTAACCCAACTCATAATCCTCTCTTGGGGTTTTCTTACCTGTGTTATTTTCCCCCAAGAGACTGTTTTAATTTATGTTGAACCGATATGTTTAGGAATGTATGTGTAGGAGTAAGTAGATAAAATGAAAGCACGATTGCATGAAAAAATGATCCCTGTCCAAAAATGATGAAATGTGCTAGATCTTTAGGCTTGATAAGTGAAATGTGTTGGATCTCAATCTGACATGATAGGAATCAATGACTTTATGACTTAAGCTAAAACTCGAACTGGGTAGTCGAATAATTTGATAATGAAACAATGTGCCAATTGTGTGTGAGGAAAGCTTGAATGTTCATACAGTGTATGCCACTCTAGAACTTGCCCCGTTGGTCCTGCTAAGATAATCTAGGCTAGAAGTTGGGAAGTGATCATAGACCTGTTCAAATTAGTCCACTAAAGCCTAAAATGATCCAACCAAATGAAATCAATATTCCCTTTGATCCAAATGTTTGAACCTAAGATAGACCATTTCTTCCAATTCACCTAACTCACCTTCCCTAAAATAATTGTTTTGGCCCCGGTCTCTCCTTGGACATGTGCACCTTGACTTAGGCCAAAAGCTTAAGTTGAGGGTGGCTAATTCAAATGTTACACTCATCTTGGCCCTGGTCCGACATCGGATATTTTGCACCTCAACTCATGCTAAACACATAAGTTGAGGGTGGCTATGAAAAAAGGAAATTGAAAGAAAAAAAAAAGGGTATGAAAGAGTTGTGTGTTGAAGGGAGAAATAGGAAATAAAAAGATGTGACTTTGTGCAAAAGAAGCAGAACAATGATAAACAAAAGTGCTAAAAAAAATAAAGAAAAATAAAGTGAAAGAAAAAGGAGAAAGTGAAAAATAAGAGCCACAAAGTCAAAAGTCACATCTGTGTTGAAAAGAGTAAAGGGAAAGAAAGTAAAATGAAAGGATGTCAAAAATAGGTTGAGAAAAGAGGTAAAAAGCCAATGTAATGTCAAAGAGGGCAGAAAGTCACTAAAAAGTACCCAAATGTACCACACGTGACCTTGAACCTACGTTACAAGCTAGGAAAGTCCTATAGTGATCCTAGCAACTAGTTTGGAGAATCTAAGCAGTGAAAATAAGGGCAAGCCTATGGTATTGAGCACTAACTGTATTTGAAGTCACTTCTGAGCATGAGAGTTGAACGAATCCTAAAACTTGAAAGTCATATCTCTTGTGAGTGAAAAAAGGATTTCTTTTGATGTGAGGGCACTAGTTACATTGTTGGAAAATTGATACCTTCGTAATTATGAACGGTGTATGTTGTGGTGTTTGTTGGTCGATCGATGTCATATTATGATCCGTATGAGTTGGTTTGTTGAGTCTAATAGAAAAGATTTGCACTAAGAAAATGGAATGGATTGAGATGGCCATGTGATTGCTTGAGTTCGAATGTCTTCTTCTACACAAGTGTCGTTTAGAGTGTTAGTGTGTCGCTTGAGGACAAACAACAAGTTTAAGTTGAGGGTGTTGATATACCGTGAGTTTATGGTATTTTTGATACATTTCACTTAAGAGGTGTGCGTGTCTAGGGCCATTTTTTACTGGAAATAATGTTTTATGTGTTATGTTTACAAAAAGTAGGCTTGGACGCGGTTGAGTCAGATGACAGCTGAAAATATGTAGAAGTAGCCACCCACGGAGTAACCTACAGACCATAGGTCCTTTGATAGTCCATCGATGGGTAGGCGTAGCTGGAGCATCAGGGAATTCTGATCAAGTGTGGAACTATGAAGTGATCCACGGACCGTAAGTCGTTCCATGGGTTGTCTTGTAGATCCGTCGAATGTGTTCAAAGAGTTGAAGTTCTAGTACCTGATGAAAATCCAAAGTGTGGAGCCACGAAAGAGGACCCACGGACCATAGGTCGACCTATGGTCCTTCCTGCACGTCCGTCGTTGATGATCTGGGAGTGAAGGTTCCAGCCTCTACTGAAAATTTCTAATTGTTGACCAACGAAATGGGACCTACAGACCGTAGGTCGACCCACGATCTATAGGTCGAGCCGTCGATTGATGTCGTGTTCTAGAAGTTCATTTTCTTATTTTGTTTCCTTTTTGTTTAGGACATGTTTTTTCTATAAATAGGGTATGTAAAACTCATTTTAGGGGTTAGACATTATTGTTTACTTTTAGTTCTTGGTATTTTCTTTGGGAATTAACTTGAATACTTTGGCAATTTGATTTTCGGATTTCAGTTTATAAGATTTTCGCTTTGAAATTCAATTGGAGATTTCGGATTTCTTCTACTCTAAACGCAAGTTCATGAATTCTCTTTATCAAAATATGGATTGTGTTCTTTCAAGCATGAGTAACTAAATCCACAACTAGGGTTGTGGGAACCATGAGCAATTAACAATGTATGAATAATAATTAAGTAGTTCTTGAATAGTGTTTATGCAAGTATTGGTAATTCTTTCGCTTAGAAGTTTTTTTAACGAGTGCACGCGTTAGAACTCGCCTTGCTGCTACTTGCCGGACCAAGGAGGTAGTTTATGAGAAAAGAATTATCAACAGAGATTTAGTGGGATGCTATCTAATAGTCTAATGTCAATTGGTGCGAGGGTGAAAACTAAGTCATACATTGATGTGACGTCTAATCTGAGGTAAAGGTAATGGTTAATAAAGTATACACACGTAGCCGGACTAAGGTGTGGGGTGAAATTCCTTATTTGGATGACCAATCACTTAGGGATACTTATCTTACCAACTTTGCATGTAAAACACTGGGAAAGGATTACTATTATTAGGATTACCACATTAAGATCTTATGGAGAAACACATACACCCTAGTTTCTCTCTCATATTGATAACTCGAACATTGAATCTTGCTCACTTGTTACTTAAACAACAATTGGTTATTTGATTACAACCCCCCCCCCTTTAATTACTTGTCTCGAAAATAGTTTTACTAAATGAATATAATAGTAAATTAAGTTTGAGTTTGAACCATATTCCTCATGGGATCGACACCAACCTATAAGTTGGGTTTTTTATTTGACAATGACCGCTTATACTTCTTTAATAGAGGTTTAATTTGAGCATATCAGGATACAACCCTGATAACTTTAAAAAAGATGATATAATAGTCTAATGTATGTGTCTGAATGGATGAAAAAGAAATGATAGAAGAACTCATGGCAACCTAGCTCACCCTTGGATTTTATGTCAAGCATCCCTTAACTCATCTCTTGGATCAGCCACCGAAAAATGACATGTACTTAACAAGGAAAGAACAAGTGTAGTATTAGTACACAAACAATAGTGTACTAGTAGGATCACACGATCAGTCTAAGATATGAACGTAAACAATTAACCACAATAAAGTAACACATAACAACATGCATAACAATAATCACTAATTCATAGACTCTAGTCACAATATCATGAATCAAACATTACCTGGATGCATGTCCCACATGATCTCAATTGTAAATGTTCGATCCACTCATGGAACCATAAACACATATTCGGTCCTCTCATGGAACCCACAATTAATTTGTTTGTGTGCCGGTGTGGTACCCAAGCAAACTAGAGTTAGTAATCCTACCTGTCATGGTACTCAAGACAATCATTAGTAGTCATACCATATGTGGTATCCGAGCCAACCAATAATATTCTTGTACCAGTTTCATACTCGAGCCAACCAACAATCACAAACAATCATGCACAATCACAAACATAACCAACAATAACACTTGAAAGCCAAGAGTCACATAAACACATTCATTGCATGAGATTATCAATCATGATGTCATTTCATATGTTTTCCAAAACCTTCATTGCACAAATGATACTATAAAGCAGTAGACATGCATACATATATAAATAAAAAAAATATGCAACCATCACCTACCTTGAATCAAGCTCCTTGGAAACTCCAAAAGAACTTGAGATTTCCCATTTTGAAATGTCTTGGTTTGTTCTTGGTCTAAAATAATAAATAAATGCAACATTCAATCAAAATGGTGTAAAAATATCCAGATTACAACCAAATCATATCCCCATGCCAATTCATGATCATCCTTCTCAACTTCGGGTTTTTCCCACTATGAAATCATGTAAAAACCTTCCCCCAAGAGTAATATCTTAGATTTAGGACTTAAGAATCAATTTACAAGATTGGGGAGTAACAAACTTACCTTTTGCGATAAATTTTGTGGAAAACAGAGTGCAAACAGCCCTAAATCCCCCCCTTCTAATTCCAAGAAAAAATTCTAGAAAATTGGATGTTTGGGGATTGTTTCTGCATAAAATCCCGACTTACCCCACAATAGCAGTCCAACCTACTATAGCGGAACTAACCATTCTATAGAGGATTTTATGAAGTATTGCAGCTCAAAATTCCTAAAGAGTGTCTCTTTCACAACATACCTTCTTTCCTTGACCTCTCAAACTATCCCCTTCATGCCAAGATCGATTCTGGGAGCTCTACTCACCCGAATTTAAATTCATAAAGTCTTATGAATTTCTTAATATCTTTGCTACATGAAAATATCAACCAAGTCTAGACATTACAATCCACCCATTTCTAGATGACCTTAGACGTCACCTAACTTATATTTCGTCTGAGGTTGACCTAGCCTACAAATTTTAAATCTCTACCTAGAAAGTTTTTTGGCCCAAATTATTTCAGCATTGGTCGTTACAGATCCATGATAAAATACAATAATAATCGTATATTTAAATTTCAAATCTATGATCCTCATTGTAAATTTATTATATACAAGTTATAAGTTGTTTCATCTATAACAATGGAAGAGACTTTCCATCAACAATGATTATTTTCACATAATTTTTAAAAAAATTATCCTTTTAATTTATTTACTAAATTAGATGTAACGAATTTATATCAACAAGATGGTAAAGCGAGGTTAGATATTTGAATTTTGAAGTTATACTACTTAATTTTTTTTGGAGGTTTTGCAATTTGGGCCCTAGCGTGTGCATTCTTTTGTGATCTGCACATAATATTTTTAATAATTTACACCATAATATCCTTAGTTTTTTTGTAAAATGATTAAACATCATTTTTATTAAAATATCTACAAGGAAAGACAAAAAATATTTTAAAATAGTACAGAATTTAGAAGTATTAATTGAAATAATGTATTGCCCTTACTTAGAGTCAATCCTCTAGAAGACCACCGACATCCCATGCATTTACTTATATGATCACGGCCTCATGGTCATTGTTCTATCATTGTATTTTTCATCATAATTAAAATTATTTGAGTAATTAAAATTATAAGAAAATTTGAATTAATCATATGATCATTGATCAATTTCCAAACTTGATGGACAATTAAGAATTTGTCAAATGAAAGAATATCATTAAATATCATAAAAGGTTTATTACTTCCAAACTTGATGTACAATTATGAATTTGTCAAATGAAAGAATATCATTAAATATCATAAAAGGTTTTATTAACTCTTTTTGTAACTTTCACGTGTGAGTTTTGCTAAATCTGGAGAACAAGAACTTTACTCAGGCGTTGAAAACTTTAAATAAAACAATCTAAGTTTTCACTTAAACAATTTGAAATATTTTATTCTACCATGTAGCAACATTGTAAATTTGATCCAAAGAGCATGATAGATATTTCAGTTCATCGATGTTTTATCCTCATCCAAATTGAACAATGGTTTGGCGGTGGATGAAACTGACAAGAATTTAGCAAACTCGTCTAGTAGATCTGGATGGTCATTGAGAAGTACGGCAACCTAGACATAAAAGAAACTAAGACTTAGTAACAAATAAGAACATGAAAGTTGTTTATAATATCTATGTATTCAAATTAAAAATGTTTTATGACCTTACGATACAACTCTTTTACATCCTTACGCTCCTTCTCGCACATGAATAGAATATCTAGGAAGTATGTGTACTCATGGCCATTTCCTAAACATGTCTACAAGAAGTTGTAAGTTAGTGTAAGTTAGGACTAAAGGTTTGTTAAGAAAATAAAAAAAAAAAGCAAACCTTCTGTAATTAAAATCATAAGATAACAAAAATGTAACCTTTATCTGGGTTATCAAGCTGACTGCTCGTTCAAAATTTATCTTGTCTTCATCACTGAGGATTATTTCATAGCCCTTGGGCATGAAAGGATTTAATCCTAGGAGCAAACTAGGATATCCTTTAAACAATCCTTTCGTTTTTGCTATGAAACCAACCATATCAATTCTATGAGGAATATAAAAAACTTAGTCCCACATAAATCAGAATAAAAATTAATGAGGATTATGTCAATAGGCAAATTATAATAACAAACCTTTTTTTCCTAAAGTCATTCATAAGAACAAGGAACATGTGATACTTCTCCCTTCTGTCTGGAAACATGTCCTTAATTTTCTTCAAATAACAAAACGCATCATTCATTGTCATTTCTGGCTTACCACCTTTGCTGCTACCACCTCCTCTCCTGTCCAAACCACTTTTACGGACTTGTAATCGACCATATCTAATTTTCAAAAAATACAAATACATTAGAACTATATCCATAAGTAGTCATTCAAAATCATTGTTTTAAATATATTATTTCGGTCCAACAATGAATGAAGTGAGTGAAGTCATGGGAGATCAAAGCTCAAACTCTAATAAAGATAGATGATAAATTTACATTTAACTAAAACTTGGTAGGCAAAGTTACTACAAATATAGTGGATGGAGATAATAAGTGGAATATTTGAGATGCGCACAAACTTGTAAATTTAATTGAGTTATGTGATCTACCATTTGTTTAAATTGAGCACCTAAACACATGATAATATAATTAAAATTATGAAAAAATTTTGTGTGCACTCTCAAATATTATGTTAACCACATAAAATGAATTATTTCATTTAGTTATACACATCGATCTCAATTAGAATATGTTTGAGGTTGTAAGGCTTATTTATTCTAATGTATATCATTTAAATGATAATCTATGTTAGGGTTTCTTACACAAATATACCAAACAATAATTTTTTTCCCAGCTAATGCCTGCATGTATATGTAATGTATTTATATTGTATAAATCATGTATAATTATGCATATATGATGTATAACAATATGTAAGAAATGTATAACTATATATAAAAGATGTACAAACATCCATATACATTATTATATAATATATATGTAATGTATATGTAATGTATATGTAATGTATATAAAATGTATAAATAATTGGTAGTAGTATATATATGATTTATAAACAATGTATCCACACTATTATACACAAAATCAAATGAAGACCAGAAAAATGGTTATTTATTCTATATTAATTTAATGGGATGATAAATTTAACAAAATAACTATTAAAAAAATCAAATTTTAAGTGTGGGATAAGAAAAATAAGAGTGGATACCAAATTTTGGTCCATTGTCGACTATTAGTTGATGATGGGGCCATTGTCAGTTAAAACAATAATTGGTTGACCATTCATTTTCTTTTTTATTTTGTATTGTTATTTTCACTATCGAATAGATGTTTTAGAGGAATTGGTGAGGGTTCAATTCCCCATCATGTAATCTTCAGTTCCCTTTCCTTGACTCTTAATTTTCTTTTCATAAAAATAATAGATATTTGAGAGCACGCATAATGTTTTTCTCAATTGGATAAAGATCCATCCAAACAAACGCAACATGGGTAAAGATCCAATCTTTATCTTCTGTTCTGCCTAACAACTCGTAGTGGTAGAAAAAAAGAAGATAAAGACCTATTCTAAGTCATTAAATTTGACATAAAATGGTATCTAACATATTGTAATCACAAAGTAATGTACACCACACACTATATAGCAACTAAAAGTCATTGATTTACCTTGAATTACCAAGAATCCAACAAATAGAAAAAACATTGCATCGATACAAGTCATATACAAAAAAAATAACCAGAGAAATGAATATAAGACAGAGATCTTACGATTCTCCACAAGATGAACCATTTACATATCCTCTCAATCGTTTCATGCTGCAAAAATAGAATAGTAATAACAAGTTTTACAATTAAAAAAAAAAGAACAAAGAAAAAAAGGTATGCTTCATTATTTGTAAAAAGAACTCACCTTTTGTGGTTTGAAGAAAAATCAAAAGTTTCAACAGATCTATCAACAGAAAAAAAAAAAAAAAGTTATATCAATAGTCTAGATAAAAATTTTAATAAAAAAGTTCTTTCAATTCATTTTTCTCTACCTTTCCCCCTCTTTTCTTTCCCTCCTATTGGACTAGGAAGAACTACAACATACACACAATAAAGTTTGAGGCATATATATATATATATATGCAAAATTAGTGATAGGTGTGCACATTTTGAACTACATAAATGACCCTAGATTTTTGTTTATTATACATTCGGTCTCTTTTATCAATGTTCGATATCTATAATTAGACTATTTTAGACAATACTATATTATTATAGGCTATATTTGACTACAATTGTAAAATTTACTAATATTCCAAAAGAGAACAATTAATTTTCTTGTCAATATTTTTTATTAAGTTATAAATCTGTGGCAAATGTAATCCATCTCAAAATGGAAAAATAATTTATGAGGTGTACGACAAAACTGTAAGACTTGTTGGAAGTTTAAAATTTAAAATTATAATTCAATTTTAGTGAATAGGAATTTGATTATATCATATTTTATATATTAATTTGTAATAGTTACTTGAAGGATTACGATTAAATCGATAATTTAAATTTTTCGGAAAGATTAATTTTTCATTTCGCCGACATTGACCTTTCAAGTCAAAGTTGACTGGTCAATGGACTTCGTCATAGCGAAATCCCTTTGCCACAGTGAAGCCCTGTGAAACAATTTGTTATTTTTACATATCCTTTAAGGTTTTAATCTAACTTAGTGAGGGATTATCCTAGAACGTCCAAGGGCTTATTTTGAGAGAAAGAAACTCAAAAGAGATGAGAGAATAGACTCTACTTGAAAATCAACCCCTGTTTCTTTCCCCGGATTCTCTACCAAGCAATCGAACATGAACATAAAATGGAGTTGCATGGCAATTTGGGACATGAATCAGCTTTGAGGCAAATTATTAATTACTTTCTTCTTAGACTTGGTTAGTGATACGTTTTACATCACAAGGGATAACATATTTATGTATGCGAGCAGTAGAGGACCCACCCTTACCCAAGGGATGTCAAGCGACACCCCTTCATTGAAAAATTACATTGTATATAGAGGTGACTTGTCACGACCCGATTTCTCGAGCCATGATGGCACCTACTATAACCCACCAGTAGGTAAGCCAACCCATAACCCAGAACAACAAGTAATGGATCTGAGGGCAGAAACTAAACAAGAGTAGGCAAAATTTAATATAACAAAAAAAAAATAGGCGGACGCAAACCAAAACATATATACAAATAAAGATCCCTCCCAAAACCTAGAAGTCACTGGTACAGAGCTACTAATAAAAGAGTACAAGTCCCAAAAGTGGACCACAGAGACTCGACTATCTCGAAAGGCAAAAGACAAGTCTATATATACAGATGGAGACTGAAATAGTATAGAACGTCGTGTACTCACCCCCGTCTCCTGATCAGACTACTCCAAGCTGGATCAACACTGGCCACTGATGCTACGTTCTGCATCATATATATATATATATATATATATATATATATATATACAAGTCAAAAATTTAGTCTAGTAATTAAGGCGTTGCAAAAATTTCTTGAGGTCGCGTGTTCTAGTCCTACTAGTGTCACTCCCCAGAGTACACTCTAGTCGTAACGTCGCGTATAGGACCCCTAGAGACCCTATACAAGTCACTTAGCATACATCATACAAGATAATAGAATGTAAAGATTTCAAAAGACAGCTTAATATCATAAAGAGTTTGACAAAAAACGGAAGTCTAAGATAAGTCTCAAAGTCATCTAGTACAACATAAGGAAAGTGATTGGGATGTAGCTCATCCATCACATACAAGTATGAAATGTAAATGACATAAAGAAGTAAAAGTGACATCGTCCTCGAATGTATGAGGACTCACCAAGCCTTCAAAAGCTCTAAGTATCAATCTAGCCACGAGTGTGCGAAGTGGAAGCGTCGGACCCTATATTAGTGAAATAATGTAGGCACAAGTATGCATTAGTACATGGAATGTACTAAGTATGAGGGGAATGCAATAAAACATGAGACTGATCATAAGGAGACATAGTTGAAACATGAAATGCATGACCAAATTAAAATATAGTAAAATCATTTAAGAAGAATCATAAATCATGAACATGGTCAATACATCTTTAAATCATAAAGAAAGCTTCATAAAACATTAGTAATTGACTAAGTTCATTTTGTGGGAAGTTTACCATTAACCGACATAGACTATGTGAGCTATAACATAGAATCCAGTGTCTGCCCCACACCGAAAAAGGGTATCCTACTTTCCAAGGTAAAGACCATATATCTGAGCTAAAGTGGATCCACTAGCTAATGTCTTTCTAAGACAACTATCATCTATCCAACACAATCATCCTATGGTGGCACATAGTTCTTAGATAAGGAGATTGCTACTAGAAACCCAGCCTCAAGCTACGGGAGAGCTTCCATCTTAATATCCTCTCGATGCTAAGCATAACTCCCACGGAATAGTCACTACTCTTAACTTGTCTTGTTATTATGGACATAGGTATTCGTCGCTTGTCTTATCATCCATGGAAAAGTACAATTAAGATACTAATCTAAGCTAGAAATGTAACATCTCATATCCGAAAACAGACCCCAATACAGATTTCCAGAAGTTGCAGGTGCAACCCACGGTTGCCACCCATGGACCGTAGGGGGACCCACGGCCCGTACTGGTGGTCCGTGGTTCGCATCTGCAACCCTCCACAGACTTAGCCCCAGAAATTTTGTCATAGTGTCGACCCACCGCCGGACCCACGGACTGTAGATCAGGTCACGGACCGTGGTCCATGTCAGTGGATCAACACCCCAGTTCTGCCCCCAGTTGTGATTGACGGTTGATCAGCACGGACCATCAGTCAATCGACGGTCCGTCGGTGACCCCAACAATAGTTAAGTCTGGGGTCTTTTGGTCTTTTCCTTATGCGTTGGACCCCTAAACTACATGGTTTTGGTCAATTTTAGCCTAGAAACATAACTAGAACTTACTTAAGTCAGATCATTCTTCAAAACTTAGAAAAATTAGAGCATAAGAGGAGAAAGAGGTGAAGAACCTTAGTTCAAGAAAGAAGAGAAGAAACATGTCAAGAACCCTAGTTTAAGAACGCAGCAATGTTCCATCAGTTCCAGCCCCGAAATCAAAAAATTTCTCCGTAGAATTCTTCACGAGGTATGTAGGATTTCACTAGTGGGTTCCTTTCACCCATTAGGTCCATAGATTTCAGTCAGAATCTTGATTCCCTTGATATTATCTAGACTTAAGATTTCTTGAATGTTAGAATTGTTGGGTTTTAGCTGTTAGAATGATCCAAATCATATTATCATGAATTCAATATCGTGATTTCCCAAGTTCATGCATATACTCAGAACCCTAGCTATGTATTATTTTAGTTCATAAATTACACATCCTTGTCCAGTTAATTCAGTTATATATAAACATGCCTCAGTTTTCTAATGCATTATTATCAGTATATTAATATTGCATTCTCAGTTTGCATGTCAATATTTTGAGCTATCCAGTATTACAACATTTCAGTCATAATGTGTGTTAATTACTTAATCATATGGGAAGCTTAATACCGAGTGGACTAGGTTCAGTCACCCTCAAGTCCCAAAACTACGTGCCCCGTATGTTGTAAGTCCCCTCATTTTAGTGGTCACGCTAGCATGCCTCTATACCTCTGGAAGGGTATATTAGGTCCTTTCGATGGGGCGTGTACATCGGACTCCACATTTAGCTCATATGGTTTTATGTTGGTTATTAGTAGCTTCTTTACAGTTCAGTCAAATTCTATTGCATTGACCATGTTATCAGTATAGTTCAGTATTCAATATTAGCATGTTATACACTTGGTCATTGCATTCAGTTTAGTCATGTTCAGTATTTCCAGTATCCTTATCGTGTTCAGATTATATTATTGCTTTATTGCTTGTTCAGTTATGCTATTATTCAGCTTTATTCTATCCTGCATGCTCAGTACCTTTCAAGTACTGATGCATACTTTGTGCTACATCTTCTCGTCATGTAGGTTAGGTCATCAGCAGTCAGATCACACATAGATCGACTCCCGATCTTCAGTTCAGCAGCATCAGTGGTGAGTCCTCATTTTTCGAGGACTAGTGACATGATTATCTTCTCGCTTTTAACTTTAGTTTCAGTTTTTGCTAGATTTAGCTGGGACATATCCCAGCACTTCTAGTCAGTTTAGAGGCTTATTTCAGACATAGTTAGTTTCATCTTTAGTGTTAGAGTTTGACTTTTCATTTGTATTCAAACTCTCAGTTTTCTTTATTTAGATAGTATATGGGTATTCCCCATCATTTCAGATTATCATATGATTTATCTTCCACGTAGTGTTTTATTGATTCAATTTACTTTAGTATGCTTATGATATGCCAGCAGGGTTAGCTTGGGGTCACTCATGACCCTAGGTCTCGTGTCCACGTCCAAACTTGATATCAGAGCACTAGGTTTAAGAATCCTAGGATGTCTGAAAAGCCACACTAAGTAGAGTCATTTTCATGGGTGTGAAGTGCACTACATCTAATGAGAGGAAGGCTACGAATTGTTTCAGAAAAACTCAACTTTCTTGGTACTCTTATCATGCGTAAGGCATGATCTAAATTCTCATTCTAATTTGACATTATGCGCTTAAGATCATGCCTCTTCATAGAGCTTACGCAAGGAATGCTAATGCATGCAATGCTAATTCAATTCCTCCAATCTTAGACCATGAGATTTCTAATGCAGAGTTTCAAAATGCGATTCAGCTTTTGGCTCAGAGTATGACCAACCAGAACAATTAGCAGGTTCCAGTTCCTACTAATATAAATGGTGGATCAGTGGCAACTAGAGTTCATGATTTTGTTAGGATGAATCCGCCTGAGTTTTTAGGGTCCCAAGTGGGTGAGGATCCACAGAATTTCATTGATGAGGTTAAGAAAATCTTTGGAGTGATGCAAGTGATTGGTAGTGATAAGGTGGAATTGACATCCCACCAGCTTAAGGATGTGGCTCACATATGGTTCACTCAGTGGAAAGACATCAGGGGCTACTTTGTCTTTTGTAACTTCTTATATAGCAGTAAACTTCGATGTTAGTCTAGAAACTCTCTCAGAACCCTTCTCAGTCTCTACTCCAGTCGGTGACCCAGTTATAGCGAGATGGGTATACAAAAATCGCCCTGTCACAGTCTCCCAGAAAGTAACCTCAGCAGATCTTGTAGAGTTAGAAATGGTAGACTTCAATGTCATTCCAGGCATAGATTTGTTACATTCATGTTATGCCTCAGTCGATTGTAGAACTAGGATTGTTCGTTTCCAGTTTCCAGATGAATCAATCTTAGAATGGAAGGGTAGTAGCTTAGTGCCTATGGGTCGATTCATCTCTTACCTTAAGGCCAGGAAGATGATTTCTAAGGGCTATCTCTATCATCTAGTTCGGATTAAGGATTCAAGCTCCGAAACCTCAACTCTTGAGTCAGTTCTAGTAGTCAATGAGTTCCCAAACGTGTTTCCAGAAGATCTTCCCGGAGTTCCTCTCGAAAGGAAAATCGACTTTGGAATTGATCTCCTTCCAGATACCCTGCCTATTTCTATTCCTCCTTACAGAATGGCTCCAGCTGAGCTTAAGGAATTGAAAGAGCAGTTGAAAGAACTTCTAGATAAGGGCTTCATCAGACCCCGTATTTCCCTATTGGGTGCACCAGTGTTGTTCGTGAAGAAGAAAGATGGTTTTCTCAGAATGTGCATTGATTATAGGCAATTGAACAAGGTAACAATCAAGAATAAGTATCCCATCCCTAGGATTGATGACTTGTTTGACCAACTTCAGGTTGCTAGTAATTTCTCAAAGATAGACCTCAGATCCGGTTATCATCAGCTCAAAGTCAGAGATAGTGACATTCCGAAGACAGCCTTCAGAACTCGGTATGGTCATTATGAATTTGTAGTTATGTCATTTGGACTAACCAATGCTACTGCAGCTTTCATAGATTTGATGAACAAAGTGTTTAAGCAGTATTTGGACTTGTTCATTATTGTTTTTATTGATGATATCCTCATTTACTCTAGAAATAAGGAAGAACATGCAAATCATTTGAGGGTTGTCCGGTAAACTCTCAAAGATCGCCAGTTATTCACTAAGTTCAATTAGTGTGAGTTTTGGTTATAGTTTGTTGCTTTCCTTGGGCATATTGTGTCTAGCGAAGGGATCCGAGTGGATTCTCAGAAAAGAGAAGCAGTGAAACAATGGCCCAGACCTACCTCTCCTACAGATATCAGAAGTTTCTAGGGTCTAGCAAGTTATTACAGATGGTTCGTAGAAGGATTTTCATACATAGCTTTTCCAATGACTAAGTTGACTCAGAAGAAAGTCAAGTTTCAGTGGTTAGATGATTGTGAGAAAACCTTCGCAAAACTGAAAACTAGGTTGACTACAACTCCCATTTTGACTCTACTAGAGGGGTCAGACGGTTATGTGATCTATTGCGATGCATCCAGAGTCGACCTAGGTTGTGTGTTGATGCAGCGATGTACGGTTATAGCTTATGCTTCTAGACAGCTTAAGGTGCATGAGAAGAACTATCCAACTTATGACCTCGAGCTTGCAGCAGTTGTGTTTGCACTAAGATTTGGAGACACTACTTGTATGGTGTTCATGTAGATGTGTTCACAGACCATAAGAGCATTCAGTATGTGTTCACCCAGAAAGAGTTGAATTTTCGCCAAAGGAGATGGCTTAAGTTCCTCAAGGATTATGATATGAGTGTGCATTATCATCCTGGTAAGGCCAATGTAGTAGTGATGAGTCCATAAATTTGACTCATTTAGAGTTATATTTTAATAGAAATTATCTCCTCAAATGCTTATTTTATCTCAATATCTGATGAAAATCCATAAGTTTTAGGTATTTAAAGTTAAAAGGAAAGCATGGACACTACGTCGCAAAAAGGAATGAAAAAGCCGAAAAGAACGAAGAAATTAAGGCCTGAGGATCACCGAGTCCACTTGGCAAGTTGCCAAATAATCTTACTTCACCTTTTTTCCAGTGTGCTGAGCCCTGAAGGAAAGGATCAAGTCAGCGGATAAAGGGAGCAGTTGGCACATCGTCGAGAAGTTCTGCGAAGACGTACCATGTCGCCCAATGACCCAGAACACGACGATGTTGAAGGATAGTGCAAGACGGTGATGAACTACACCACGAATCTTCGAGTTGATCGGCGATTCTGACTAACGGCGTCAAATGATCCGCTGCAGCACAAATCAGTGAAAACTATAAATACAACTTAGAGTTGTAGTTTTAATAGTTGAACAATTATTATAATTTTCATATAGAATAGTACTTTTTGACATTTTTGCTCTAAGTTTGAGAGGGTTTTGAAAACTTGAAGAAGAAGAAGGCTTCATCTCCAAGGATTTGGACTTGGGTCTCTTGGATTCTTCATTCTTGGCCTGTAACAAGACTTAAATCTTTATACCCATTTGAATGCAAGCTCATTTAGGTATAAATTTCTATCTCTTGATGTGTGGCTAGAAACCCCAATTCTTGGGGTGTGATTTTGTGAATATGGGTTAGATTAGTTGTTGGGTCTTGCTTTCTGATAGTCTATTCGTAGTTTAAATGTGATTTAGTTTAGTGGTTGTGGATGAACTTAATGAGGTTGTAGGTGCAAATAAAGTCTCATATATGTGTTTTCGGCTTCCGAGAGAGAGAGGTCGTAAAACTAAGACCACTAAATTGATGGTCAGTGCGATTGGGTCGACATGAGGTTCAACTCGAGAGAGTGAACCCTAGTCCCATGTCCACACACTCAGCTCGAGAGAGTGAGTGGGTTAAGGCGGAGGCTATTCTTCATGCTACAAGTGGGTGTCCAAGAGGAACCCACTTGAAACAGGGTAAGTTGCTCGAGAAAGAGCTTATCCCTCTTAAAGTCTAACCTAGTCATAATAACTCTACGAGTTCTCTATCAAAAGCATGTACCCAATGAGTTAGTCTATCCTGTATTTCTATCACATCCTAAGAATCCCCCTCTCATTACTTAGAAATCCTTGTTTATTTTGTTGTTTTTACTTACTTGTGACAAAACCCCCTATTGTTAATTGACACTCTTGTGTCTCCCTTTAATTTACAATGTTTTTAATCATTAATGTCTTTAGCTATGACTAGTTAGAACTATATTTTATTTTTCTATTAATTCTCAAAACCAGTCTCTTGGGAACGATCCCAACCCTTGGTTGGGTTACTAAACTATTGTACGATCGTAGACACTTGCATCGGAAGTTATGTCTTGATTACGCAAATATCAAGTAGCAGATGCTCTTAGTTGACTATCTATGGGTAATGTAGCCCATGTTGAGGAAGAAAGAAATGAACTAGCTAAAGAGGTTCACAGACATGCTCGCTCAGGAGTTCGTCTTATGAGCATATCAGATGGTGGTGTAATAGTTCAGAATAGGTTAGAATCTTCATTGGTAGTGGAGGTTAAGGAAAAGCAAGACAACGATCCGATATTGCTTCAACTTAAGGGTGCAGTCCATTAGAGAGTTGAGGTTTTCTACCAAAGGGGAGATGGTGTGCTTCGCTATCAGGGTCGATTATGTGTACCTAGGGTAGGTGAGTTGAGACAGTAGATTCTTGCAGAAGCTTATAATTCTAGATGTTCTATTCATCCAAGCACCACTAAGATGTATTGTGATCTACAAGAAATCTTTTGGTGGAATTGTATGAAAAAGGACATAGCGGATTTTGTGGCTAAGTGCCCCAATTATCAGCAAGTCAATGTAGAACATCAGAAACCAGGAGGTATGACACAAGAGATCAACATTCCTACTTGGAAGTGGGAAGTGATGAACATGGACTTCATTACAGGTTTACCTCGTACTCGCAGACAACATGACTCCATTTGGGTGATAGTTTATACAGTCACTAAGTCTGAGCACTTTTTGGCTCTTAAGACTACGGATTCGGCGGAGAACTACGCCAAGCTTTACATTAATGAGATAGTCAGGTTGCATGGGGTTCCTTTCTCTATCATCTCGGATAGAGGTTCTTAGTTTACCTCTCATTTCTAGAAGTCTTTTCAGAAAGGTCTTGGTACTCAGGTTAATCTTAGCACAATATTCATCCACAGACGAATGGTCAGGCAGATCGTACCATTCAAACCTTAGAGAACATGTTGAGAGCTTGCATGATCGATTTCAAGGGTAGTTGGGATGATCACCTTCCTCTTATAGAGTTCGCCTACAGTAATAGTTACCATTCCAGCATTCAGATCACCTCTTATGAGGAATTGTATGGGCGTAGATGTAGATCTCCAGTTGATTGGTTTGAAGTAGGTGAAGAAGCATTGATAGGGCTAGATTCAGTTCATGATGCTATGGAGAAAGTGAAACTCATTAGAGATAGACTTAAGACAGCCCAGAGTCGCTAGAAGTCTTAAGCAGATGTAAGGAGAAGGGAATTACAGTTCCAAGTTAATGATTGGGTTTTTTTGAAAGTGTTGCCCATGAAAAGGGTGATGAGATTTGGTAAGAAAGGGAAGCTCAGTCCTAGATATGTAGGCCCTTACAAGATCTTGAAAAGGGTTGGTAAAGTGGCTTATAAGTTAGAGTTGCCAACAGGACTAGCAGTAGTGTACCCGATTTTTTACATTTCATTGTTGAAAAAGTGTATGGATGATCCAGCATCTATTGTACCTTTACAAAGTGTGGCTGTGAAGGATAGTCTCACTTATGAAGAGGTACCAGTTGAAATCCTTAATCGTCAGGTTCGAAGGATGAGGAACAAAGAAGCCGCTTCAAATAAGGTTTTGCGGATGAGTCAGTCCGTAGAGGGAGCTACTTGGGAAGCAGAAGGAGCCATGAAGGCCAAGTATCCTCACCTCTTTCCTTCCGATTCCATTCCAGCTTGAGGTAATAATTCCTCTTCAGTTTTTCAGTCATTCATGCGTAACTTCAGTCTTAGTATCATGTTCCTTTAGTTTGTACTTGCATTTTTAGCGTATTTGCATGTTCTTGGAACTTAGTTCAGTCAGAAATCAGTTTCCAGCGTATAGTGGTAGGGGTTGTAGCTCTCTCTCCCTCCATTTCAGCTATTTGGTCTTCATTCAAGGATGAATAGTCCCAAGGGGGAGATAATGTAACGCCCCATATCTGAAAACAAACCCCAATGCAAATTTCCACAAGTTGCAGGTGCAACCCACAGTTGCCACCTATGGACTGCAGGGTGACCCACGGCCCATGTGGTCCGTGGTTCGCATCTGCAACCCTCCCCAAACTCAGCCCTAGAAAATTTGTCTAAGTGTCAACCCACGGCCGAAGCCACAGACCGTAGGATAGGTCATGGACCGTGGTCCGTGTCCGTGGATCAACACGCCCAGTACAGCCCCCAATCGCGACTAATGGTTGACCAGCATGGACCGTCAGTCGATCGACGGTCCGTCAGTCCCGTCCGTCGGTGACCCCGACAAAAGTTAAGTCAGGGGTCTTTTGGTCTTTTCCTTATGCGTTGGATCCCTAAACTACATCGTTTAAATCCTAAACTATGTGGTTTTGGCCATTTTTAGCCTATAAACATAACTAGAACTTACCTAAGTCAAATCTTTCTTCAAAACTTAGAAAAATTAGAGCATAAGAGAAGAAAGAGGTCAAGAACCCTAGTTCAAGAACGCAACAAGTTTCCATCAGTTACAGCCCAAAATCAAAAGATTTCTCCGTGGAATTCGTCACCAGGTATATGGGATTTCACTAGTGGGTTCCTTTCACCCATTAGGTCCCTAGATTTCTGTCACAATTTTGATTCCCTTGATATTATCTAGACTTAGGGTTTCTTGAATGTTAGAATTGTTGGGTTTTAGTTGTTAGAATGATCCAAATTATATTATCATGAATTCAATATCATTATTGCCCAGGTTTATGCATAAACTCAAAACCCTAGCTATGTAGTTTTTTTAGTTCATGAATTACACATGCTAGGCCAGTTAATTAAGTTATATATAAACATGCCTCAGTTTTCGAATGCATTATTATCAGTATATTAATGTTGCATTCTCAGTTTGCATGTCAGTATTTTGAGTTATCCGATATTACAGCATTTCAATCATAAAGTGTTAATTACTTAATCATATGGGAAGCTTAATACAGAGTGGACTAGGATCAGTCACCCTCAAGTCCCAAAAATTCATGCCCCGTAGGTTGTAAGTCCCCTCTGTAGGCATCATTTTAGTGATCACGCCAGCATGCCACTATACCTCTGGCAGGGTATATTGGGTCCTCTCGATGGGGCGTATACATCGGACTCCACTTTTAGCTCATGTGATTTTATGTGGGTTATTAGTAGCTCCCTTACAGTTCAGTCAGATTTTATTGCATTGACCATGTTATAAGTATAGTTTAGTATTCATTCTTAGTATGTTATACACTTGGTCATTGTATTCAATTTAGTCATGTTCAGTATTTCCAATATCCTTATCATGTTCAGATTATATTATTGTTTTATTGCTTATTCAGTTATGCTATTATTCAGCTTTATTCTATTTTGCATGCTCAGTACCTTTCAAGTACTTACGCATACTCTGAGCTACATCTTCTCGTGATGTAGGTTAGGTCCTCAGCAGTCAGATCACGCATAGATCAGTTCCTGATCTTCAGTTCAGCAACATTAGTGGTGAATCCTCATTCTTCTAGGACTAGTGACATAATTATCTTCTCGTTTTTATCTCTAGTTTCAGTTTTTGCTAGATTTAGCTGGGACATGTCCCAGCACTTCTAGTTAGTTTAGAGGCTTATTTCAGACATAATTAGTTTAAGCTTTAATGTTAGAGTTTGACTTTTCATTTGTATTCAAACTCTCAGTTTTCTTTATTCAGATAGTATATAGGTATTCCCCATCATTTCAGATTATCATATGATTTAGCTTCTGCATAGTGTTTTATTGATTCAGTTTACTTTAGTATGCTTATGATATGCCAGCAGGGTTAGCTTGGGGTCACTCGTGACCCTAGGTCCCGTGTCCACGTCCAAGGGGTAGCCTCAGGGTTTGACAAGAAACATCATAGGATAGCTCCTTAGATCATGCGTGAGAAAATCTTTCACTATCCATGATCTTTTCATAATAGCTTTTAAGGCCTATAGTCATTCACTTCATGCTATAAATGCCCTACTACTAATAGAAATAGTTTTGAAAGTGTGGTATATAATCATTGATGGCATATCCAGATACCATACTAATCAAGACCCAATTTAGGAAAATAGTCTGAAAAGCATTGAGGGCAAATCAAGATGTCATTCATGTTATGTGGCCAAGCTTCATAGAACATATATATAACTTCATCTATAATATTATTTGAGTCATAAGCATTGATTTCATAAAAATAGGCATGATTTCATAAAAATATATTAATAGGTTCAAGCTTCTTCATATATTCATGTAAATTAGGGTTCATAGTAAAAGTTCATAGATCGATGGATGAGTTCACATTGAATTGGTTGAAAAGCATGTAATCAAGTCTAAATCTTCAAAATAAGATCATAATAAAGCAATTTAATTCATACAAATAGAACCCATGAGGAATTGAGTGAAAACATAATCAAATCTTGGGCAATTGAACTGGAGAATTGAAAAACTTTAGGGACTCAATGGGTGAATTGAATCCATTGATGAACTCCCTACATACCTTGATTGATTCCCTAAGCAATGATGAAGAAAGGAGACTTGAACTTGAAGAACCCTAGCTTCTTCTTCTTCTTCCTTGATCTAAAGAGACGATTTTTGGAGAGGATGAATTTGGTCAAGTTTAGGGAATTTAAGAGAATGAATTGAAGTGGATAAATTTGGGGTATAAAACCTCTATAAAGGGCTTAGGGTAGAAGGCAAAACTGAATAGTGTTGGGTTACAACAATTAGGAAAAGACCCAAAAGCCCCTTTAAAAATGACTGTTGACCACAATCAACGGTAGGACCTACGGTCGGTAAGTCCATTTACGGACAGTCCTGGTCAACCATCGGGGGGGTTCAAGAACTTGTTTTTGTACCCTCGAAATATCGAATCCAAGTATAGTCCGTTGGCAAAGCTATGGTCCGTACATGGCTACAGTAAGTCTAACTTTTGCCTTCAAAATTTTACAAGTCTAGGACTCACCTACGAAACATACCTACGACTCGTACATTGAACAATGGACCATCCTAGTCAACCGTAAAAAGGTACTAGAACTTGACTTTGAAAAATATTTAACCCTGTCACGTCCCAGGGGTACCCCCTGGATGTAACAAGGCACATAATACCCTAAAAGGCACCATGTAAGCCACTTAGCATATCATAACATAAAGAATTAGAACAATAAGAGTAAAACACATTTCAAGTCTTAAAAAGTTTTTCATAAAAGCAAAGTGGAAGTCTAGACTTGTCTCAATATAGCCATCTATTATAATACTTGAAACAAATAGGGACACAGCCCATACAATTTAGTCTAAAAATGGAATACAAGGAAAGAAACTACTAAATGAAAACATCTGTCCTCGAATCATGAGGACTCACCAACATGCTAGGAGAAATGATCAAATCCAAGCTTTAGCCACAATGAGGACCACCTTGAGAACAGGACCCTACATTTGGGGAAAATGTAGGAAAATATGGGTTGGTACAAGAATGCACTAAGTATGATAGTCATGCATAAAAATCATGAAAATATGATAAAAGGGACATTTTACTTAAATTCATGCAATTTACTAAGTTAAAGCATCATTTTGAAGACAATGGAAAAGCATATTCATTACATAGATCATAGCATAAGAGAACCATACCATAGGTACCCTCAAAGCCTATTTGTGCAATGCATGAACAAGATTCCATAATCCCACCCATACTAAATAAAGCTTCTTGAGTAACTATAGATCATAACTCATATTCTTGTTCATACTATCATAGTGGGATAATTCTTAACCAACATAGACCATGTGAGCTTAACATGGAATCTGGTGTCTACCCAACACCGAAAAGGGGTTGTCCTACTTGCCTAAGGTAGAACCATACTCTTAGCTTAGGTGCTTCCACTAGTTAAACACCTATGGGGGCACATAGTTTACGGGATAAGGGGATTGCTACTAGAAAACCCGGCCTCTACTATCGTGAGGGCTTCCATCCCAAGAGATTGCTCATTGAAACCCAACCTCTACTATCATGAGGGCTTCCATCTCATATCATTATCCACTCGATGTTGAGTATTAATTCCCATGGAATTCATATTAAGTATTTGTCACGACCCAGGGGTACACTCTAGATGTAACACAGCGTACTAGACCCCGAAGGGGTCTCATCAAGCCCTTAGCATATCATAACATAAGATATAAGAAATGATGCAGAATTTAAAAGCTTTTATCCATACAACCGAAGTCTGTTATAAAAGCAAACGGAAGTCTAACTTGTCTCAATTTAGCCATCTAATACAATCTTTGAATCAAAAATAGGGTCACAGCCCTTCAACATAATCTGAAGCATAAAATGACTAGAAAGAAACTACTAGTGACTCATACGTCCTATAATCTTGAGGACTCCCCACAAGCTAGGAAAATTGTCGATCCAAGCTTGAACAAATAGAGAATCACCTTAAGAACCGGAACCTACACTTTATAAAAAATGTAGAAAATATGGGTTAGTACAAAAATGCACTAAGTATGATATCCATACATAAAAATCCTTGAAACATGCTAAAAGGGACATTTTAGTTGAAAAGTATGCATTTACAAAGTTTGAGAATAATCATGCACTTTTAGTGTAAAAAGCATAAGTCACATGCATATTTCAACATATAGATCATTATAGCATAATAGAACCATATCATAAGTAACCCTAAGTTATACTTGTGCAATGCATAGATAAAGATCCCATAATCCCATCTATACTAAGTACCACTTTTAGGTCACCATTATCATACTTACCATTCTTTGATGTCATCCTTAGTTCACACTTATAAACAAGGAACATTCACATTTAACCAGTCATACCAAGGAAAGCAACATATAGCAACAATCCAAGTTAAGCATTCATCTTTACATTTAGCCTTCATATCAACATTCTCAATAGCATCATTATAAGCACATTCACTTTATAAATCATTATAACATTTTAGGAACACACCATAACCACTATCAAAGCCTACTTGTGTAATGCATGCATCAAGTCCCATACCCCCACCAACACTTCATAGAGTTTCTTGAGTAACCATAGTACGTAACTCACATTCTTGTTCATGGTGGGAATAGGCCTTCAGTGACATAGACCGTGTGAGCAAATCATGGAATCCGGTGTCATGTCCCACACTGAAAGAATTGGTCCATTTGCCTAAGGTAGAACCGATAACATTTTAGCTTAGTGGATCCACTAGCTAATAACCTATGTGGGCACATAGTTATGGGATAAGGAGGTTGCTACTAGAAATACGGCGTTACATAGGGAGATCTTCCACCTCACAATATCCACTCGGTGTTAAGCATTATATTCCCATGGAGTAGTTAATTCTCTTTTAACATTATTACACATGAAAGGGATGCCATTAGCCTACCAATTCATTTAGCATTATTACACACATGAAAGCGATGCCATTAGCCTACCGATTCAAGGTACATCATTAGAATAGTTCATTGAATCCTCATGAAAGGGATACCATTGGTCTACCGATTCAAGGTTCATCATTCTAATAGTTCATTGACTCATCATGAAAGGGATACCATTGGTCTACCGATTCAAGACAAAGCCTTAGAATACTTCATTAGTCATTCATGAAAG
The DNA here is from genome assembly GCA_035578085.1 of Solanum pinnatisectum. Taxonomy (NCBI): domain Eukaryota; kingdom Viridiplantae; phylum Streptophyta; class Magnoliopsida; order Solanales; family Solanaceae; genus Solanum; species Solanum pinnatisectum. The sequence goes on along the minus strand of CM069082.1, from coordinate 29,866,693 downwards.
GGATGTCATTGGCCTACCGATTCAAGGGATGCCCTTAGGCTACCTATTCAAGGTATATCAATCAAGATCACTTTTATTCACACATGAAAGGGATGCCATTGGCTTGCCGATTCATTTAGATGAGGAAAACCTTCCACATCATCACAATTACATTATGGTCATAATCACATTACTTTCAATGTATTCACAAAGCATGTACATAAGCATTATAATTATACAAAATTCTCATAATTTGCCCTTCAAGGACTATGGATCACATTCAATCAATGCACCTATAATTACTACATTATGCATGGACAATAACATGATTCAAGTAATCAATTCATAACATTGATAATTCTATAGCATTCTACAAGCTTCAATCAATATCTACACTTTAAGATCTAATTTGGGAAAATAGGGTAATTCATGGATTCTTGAGTAATTAACCTTAAAAAACATATAAAATCATCAATATATCTATAAACAAATATAATTCAATCATTTAAAACAAGTTTGAAAGGAATCCATGAGATTGAAGTCAAACTCTAACTTTTGGGTTTTCTAGTTTTGAAATTGGGGGTTTTGGAGGGCACAATGGCTGAAGGCTGCCCATAGATGAAAAGCCACCATATCTTGATAAAGAATCCTCACAAAATTGAGTGTAAAAGGCCTCTACCTCAAACCCTAGCTTGGTTTTCTTCTTCTTCCTTGGAGTTCTAGAGAGAAGATTTTTAGGGGAAAGTTGGTTATGGACTTGGGGTCTTGGGATTTATGAGGTGTAAGAGTTATTTAATGACTTATAAAGTCTTATATAAGTCTATTAAAACAATATGAAATGACCTCACAACAAACTAATTTAATTAGGAATTACCTAAATTACCCTTACCTTGGCTAAACCTTGGGCAGATTGCAAGCACGACCCACGACCTAGGACCCACGGTCCGTGAGTCTACGAGGCATCTTGCAGGTCCGTGGGTGGTGGTCTACAGCTCCCCACTTGGGGTATTTACCCATGAGCCTCTCCCACGAGGCATGGATGGACGTACGCCCCGTTGGTCTCATCTGTGGTTCACTTGATTTGGGCAGTTTTGGGGTTAGGCTTTAGGGTCCTCCTCAAGGACCCTTGGTTGGTCCTTGGGGAGTCGTACCTTGACGTTTAACCCCTAAACCCCTCATCCTACGTACAAAAGCCATTTTATGATTCTAACCCACACATCAAACTCTAAAACTCTCACGTAAGGCTCTAGTTTCACCTACTAGTTTTTCTAGTGTTATAATATCTCCCCCTTGGGAACATTCGTCCTCGAATGATGATCTAGACACCTTACGGAATTAAAGACTCAAGACTAGCATTCTATCATGCATGAAATATCAAATAATTCTCAATTCAAGAGAGGAAACATCAACTCCTTCTCGACATACTCAATGCAACACAAGGAAGTAGGAACTACATCTAACAACCCATTATGCATGAAAACTTCAACATTTCTCAAATTCATAGGAGGAACTACCTTCTCCAACTCAAAGCATGCTCAGCATAATATGAAGCAAATTAGGCAAATACTCTCACAAGCATATTAAAGCATGTTCAACAATTCATCTCATGAAGTCAAATAGGCAACTCATACTTAAAGCATAACAACATGAGGAACACATAAACCATGAAAACGTATTTTCTTTCTAAACATGAATTCCATCAAGAACATGCATAACATAAGGAGGTTAGGGAAACACATAAATCACACATGACTCCAAATAATGAAACAAGTCACAAGGAACTCTTTGTCTCAAGCTAGAATAGGAATAGAAGAAAGAGATAAGGATATCGGAACTCTCAACAATCTTGCTTTCTAAGCATACCATTTCCCCCTTGGGAGTAAGCCCCTACTAAGGCTAACATCAAAATCTAACAAATAGCATAGGGATCTTAATAAAACATTTATATCTATAAAGAATTATCAACATACCGGTGCCTTCTCCGGAAGGGCTCATTTGTCCTCTATAGACCGGAGTGCGTAGAAGCGACCATAATTTGGAGGAATGGGAACTGTGCCATTAAGAGAAGATTGCTTAGCCTCTCTTCCTTTTGCCACGAGTGTAGGGCAATTTTTCACTTGATGGTCACTCTTTCCGTAACCATAGCACCCATCCGTACCGGCTAGGCAATTCCCAAGGTGTTTTTTTCCACATTTGGTGCAAGTAGGCTTAGGAAATGGAGACCCACTACCTTTTTGTTGGTTAAACCTAGTAGTGTTTGAAGAATCTTGACCAGAATACCCTTATTTAAACTTTTGTTGACCTTACCGATTGTACCTAGCATTAGAGAAATTCCCATCACCGGTTCTAGCCATTTTCACCTCCATATTATTTATCTTGAGTTTGGACTCCTCAATTTGTAGTGCATACACTATAATCCTAGAGATATCCATGTTATCATGGAGCATTGACGCACGGCATTCTTCTCCAACTAAGTCAAACACACCCATCACAAATCTACTCATCTCATCCCTCGGATCCGCCACCATAGATGAAGCATACTTGGATAGTTGGGTAAATTTCAAGGCATACTCTTGAACACTCATGCTACCTTGCCTAAAGTTAATGAATTCTTCCACCTTAGCTTCCCACAACTCGCGGGGAAAGAACCTATCAATAAATGCTTTCTTAAACACCTCCCAATCTATGGGACCTGCTCCTACTGGCCTTTTTTTTCCATTAAGTATAACAAACTTGAGCAACATCCTTCAATTGGTAAGCGGCTAGCTCCGTTTTTTCTACCGAAGTCACCCTAATGGCATCAAGTATCTTGTAAACCTCATCCATAAATTCTTGAGGACCCTCTCCCACTTTGGAACCAAGAAACTCGGGAGGGTTCAATCTAACAAAATCCTTCAATCTAGAAGCTGTGGATTTCACATTAGGGTTCGCATGAGTCCCAACATCTCTATTGGCTTGGGCCGTCATAGCTTGGGCTTGAGTTTTCACGGCTTGGGCCAACATTAGAAGAGTCAACCTAACCTCCACATCTGTCATAGCCAGAGAATTAATCGGAGCTTAATTAGCTTGAGAAGCGTGATTCTCTAGAGGAGCTTCTTCATTGACACTGTTACCCTTCATTCTCCTTACGTTAGCCTTTCGTGTATTCATTTCCTGAAGACACAATAGAAAGGAGATTAGGAGAGGGACTTTATAGAGTTAAACTCTATGGCACGACTTAAGAATAACGAAAGAAGTGTAGTTTCCTAACATCTTATAGCCTCTCATTCATAAATGTGGCGCACTTTACACTATGAACAAGACTTTACTAGACGTGGCTTATGAGACATCATCCTAGAATCATTCTAAACCTTGTGCTCTGATACCAAGTTTGTCATGATCCAGGGGTACACCCTAGATGTAACACGACCTACTTGACCCAGAAAGGGTCATACAAGCCCTTAGCATATCATAACATAAGATATAAGAAATGATGCATAATTTATAAACTTTTATCCATACAATCGAAGTCTTTTATAAAAGCAAGAGAAAGTCTAACTTGTCTCAATTTAGCCATCTAATACAATCTTTGAATCAAAAATAGGGTCACAGCCCTTCAACAGAATCTGAAACATAAAATGACTAGAAATAAACTACTAGTGACTCATACGTCCTCGAATCTTGAGGACTCACCACAAGCTAAAGGAATAGTCGATCCAAGCTTGAACCAATAGAGAATCACCTTAAGAACCGAAACCTAAACTTTATGAAAAATGTAGAAAATATGGGTTAGTACAAAAATGCTCTAAGTATGATAGTCATGCATAAAAATCCTTGAAATATGCTAAAAGGGACATTTTAGTTGAAAAGCATGTGTTTACCAAGTTTGAGAATCATCATGCACTTTTAGTGTAAAAAGCATAAGTCACATACATATTCAACATATAGATCATTATAGCATAATAGAACCATCTCATAAGTAACCCTAAGTTATACTTGTGCAATGCATAGATAAAGATCCCATAATCCCATCTATACTAAGTACCACTTTTAGGTCACCATTATCATACTTACCATTTTTGATGGCATCCTTAGTTCACACTTATAAACAAGGACCATTCACATTTAACAAGTCATACCAAGGAAAGCAACATATAGCAACTATCCAAGTTAATTATTCATCTTTACATTTAGCCTTCATATCAACATTCTCAATAGCATCATTATAAGCACATTCACTTTATAAATCATTATAACATTTGAGGAACACACCATAACCACTCTCAAAGCCTACTTGTGCAATGCATGGATGAAGTCCCATACCCCTACTCACACTTCATAGAGCTTCTTGAGTAATCATAGTACACAACTCACATTCTTGTTCAAAGTGGGAATAAGCCTTAACCGACATAGACCATGTGAGCAAATCATGGAATCCAGTGTCATGTCCCATACCAAAAAGAGTTGGTCTACTTGTGTAACGACCCAAGCCTACACCCCAGATGCGACACGACGTACAAGAGCCTCATAGCATTCATAACATTCTATATAAGGAAAATGGTAAGGAATTAAAACTTTTCTTTAAATCCATACAATAGAAAAACATCATTTAAAACAGCGAAAGTCTACTTGTCTCACATGGCCATCTTAAAATATCTTGGAACAAAAGTAGGGTCACAGCCCTTTACAATAAAAGGTCTAAAAATGTTTACTACAATGAAAGACATGAAACATCAAAAGTACTTGTCCTCGAATCCACGAGGACATACCACAAGTCATGGAAGAACTCAATCCAAGCTTCAACTATAAAAACTCAATTCACTTACTGGAACCTACACTTTGTACAAAAATAGAAGAAATATGGGTTAGCACATTTAATGTACTAAGTATGATAGCCATGCAAAACCCATGCTTAAAATGGACATTTGGTTGAAAACCATGCATATGACAATTTTTGAGAAAACTTCATGAATGTAAGTATAAGAGGCATAAGATACAAGTATAATTAATCATACAAGCCATTTCATCACTTTAGAACATAATCAACATGTAAGCCATCTCATCACATTAAAGCCTTCACCTTAAATAACCCCAAGCTATTCTTTGTGCAATGTATGAATAGCGTCACATACCACCATCCACACTAAGTACCACATTAAGGCCACCAAAAGTGAACTTACCATTCTTCCTTTTCATCTTTAGACAATACTCATACATAAGGAACATAAACATTTCATAAGCATGACAAGGAAGTAACTCATAATACAATCCAAGTAAAGCATGCATCATCACATTAAGCATATAAGTCAACATTCTTCATTAGCTTCATTTAAGAGCACATTCATTCATTAGTCATTAAGACATTAGAGAACTCACTATAGCCCTCTCAAAGCCTACTCGTGCAATGCATGGATAGCATCTCATACTACTACCCACACTTCAAAGAACCTCCCAAGTAACCATAGTGCACATCTCACATGATGGGAATAAGCATTAACCGACATAGACCATGAGATCAAACCATGGAATCCGATGTCATATAGCCCTACACCGTAAAGAGGTGGTCTACTTGCCTAGGTTAGAACCGGTAACATTTTAGCTTAGGTGGATCCACTAGCTAATATCCTATGCGAGCACATAGTTATGGGATAAGAAAGATGTTCATTGAAATTCAGCCTAACGTAGGGAGAACTTCCATCTTACCATATCCACAAGGTGCTTAGCCTCCATTCCCATAGAGTATTTCATATTCATTAACATTATTGTACTTGAGAGGGCCACCAACATTAGGCTTACCAACCCAAGGTGCATTACACATAAAAGGGCCACCACCATTAGGTCTACCGATTCAAGGTACTTTATATGGATAGCTCATTGAATCCTCAAGAAGGGCCACCACCATTAGGTCTACCGATTCAATCTTCATCATTTCACACATGAAAGGGCCACCAATATTAGATCTACAAATTCAAGGTTTATCATTACATTAGTTTCTAGACTCATCATGAAGGGATACCAATATTAGGTCTACCGGTTTAAGACATAGCCTAGAATACTTTATCATTCATTTAGGAAAGGGCTACCAACATTAGGTCTACCGATTCATGTTCATTAAGTCAAGACACATTCATTACACAAGAAGAAGATGCATAAGCCTACCAATTCAAGGTACAACATTCACATTACTTTCATTTATACAAGAAGAAGATGCCTAAGCCTACCAATTCAAGATACAACATCACAATATAGAAACCCTTCACATTCTATCATCATCATTCATGAGTGTTATGAGAATAAGCTTTCAATCATAACACAATTACATTGTAAATGTGATCATAATACTTTCATTAAGATCACACACATATCATTCACATCATAATCATACATAAATCATTCATGAAATTGTCCTTCAAGGCTATGAATCAATCTCAACCCAAACACCTAGAATACTACATTAGATAAGGGAATTAACATGATTCAATAACTAATTCAATATAAACATAAACAATTGAACATACTTTCATAATCAATCAATTCCCAATCACAATTCACAACTTAGGATTTGGGGGGAAACATGGGTTCATAGGATAAATTCACCATAATTCACCATTAATTCAACAATCCATTCATAATTCATCATATATAAACCTTTTAAAATGTTTTGGAATTGAACCCATGCATAGATTGAAAACCCTAGGTTTTGAGGTGATTTTGAAAACATTGAAATCATCTTTAAAGGGGCTCCTTGAATGAAACTTAATCAAGGATGAAGACTACCATACCTTAATGGAGTTCTCCTCCAAATTTGAGAAGAAACACTTTGAATCTTCAAGCCCTAGCCTCCACTCCTTCTTCTTCTTCAATGAAGGTTTCTAGAGAGAGAAATATTGAGAGGGAAGAACTTTGGGGTTTTGATTTGGGTATTTGAGAATAGAGGAGTAAATGAAGTATTTTATGACTTAAAACTATTTATATAAGTGATATAAAACAATTAAAATCGACACCATACAATAACTAATTAATTAGGAAATTAAAAAAAGGACCCTTAACTAGGCAGCCCCATCCAGGGATTACAGCAATCTATACGGCCCGTCTAAGAAACCACGGCTCGTAGTGGTGCCCGTGGTCCCTTGGGCAGTAGCCTCCTCCAACTTGACAACCTCCCATGAGGCCAAGGCATGACCATGAGACCTCCCACGATCTGCGGTCAAGACCATAAGTCGTGGTGAAGGTCGTGATCTTGAGGCAATGTCAAGGCTTCAAGGCCTTGCCTCCATGCGCCTAAGTGATCTTCACGACCACCCTTCACGCCTCGTCAAGGGCACCACGGCTCGTGGTGGTGCCCGTGGTCCCTTGACCAGTAGCATCTTCAACATGACACCTCTCCCCCAAGGCCAAGGATACCCCACAAGCCTTCCCATGGCCCGTGGTCATGACCACGAGTTGTGAAGTGGATCGTAAAGGAGAGCATTGGCTTGGTACCTTACTAGGGCACACTGCCTTGCCAACCACAAGTGGCACCATGGCTCGTTGTGGCCAACACAGGTCGTGAAGACCCTTGTGGTCATGGTGGGCAGTGGCTAGGCCTAGTTTTTAGGCAGCCTTGGCCCCCTAGTCATGGAATTCACCTAAAACTATTAGCCCTTGCCCTTAACCCTTGACGTTAACCCTCACATTTAGGCACTAGTTCAACCTACCATTTTTCGAGTCGTTACAACTTGAACCGGTAACATTTTAGCTTAGGACGATCCACTAGCTAATAACCTATGTGGGCACATAGTTATGGGATAAGGAGGTTGTTACTAGAATCCCGGCCTTACATAGGGAGAGTTTCCACCTCACAATATCCACTCGGTGCTAAACATTAAATTCCCATGGAGTAGTTAATTCTTTTTTAACATTACTACACATGAAAGGGATGCCATTAGCCTACCGATTCATTTAGCATTATTACACACATGAAAGCGATGCCATTAGCCTACCGATTCAAGGTACATCATTAGAATAGCTCATTGAATCCTCATGAAAGGGATACCATTGGTCTACCGATTCAAGGTTCATTATTATAATAGTTCATTGACTCATTATGAAAGGGATACCATTGGTCTACCGATTCAAGACAAAGACTTAGAATACTTCATTAGTCATTCATGAAAGGGATGTCATTGGCCTACCAATTCAAAGCTCATTAAGTCAAGATAACTTTTAATTACACAAGAAAGGGATGCCCTTTGCCTACCGATTCAAGGTATATCAATCAAGATCACTTTTATTCACACATGAAAGGGATGTCATTGGCCTACTGATTCATTTAGGTAAGGAAAAACTTCCACATCATCACAATTACATTATAGTCATAATCACATTACTTTCAAAGTATTCACAAAGCATGTACATAAGAATCATGATTATACAAAATTCTCATAATTTGACCTTCAAGGACCATGGATCACATTCAATCAATACACCAAGAATTACTACATTAGGCATGGAAAATAACATGATTTAAGTAATCAATTCATAACATTGATAATTATATAGCATTCTACAATCATCAATCAATACCCACACTTTAAGATCTAATTTGGGAAAATAGGGTAATTCATGGATTCTTGAGTAATTCATCTTAAAAATCATATAAAATCATCAATATATCCATAAACAAACATAATTTAGTCATTTAAAATGAATTTGAAAGGAATCCATGAGATTGAAGTCAAACCCTAACTTTTAGGTTTTCTAGTTTTGAAATTAGAGGTTTTGGAGGGGCTCTTTGGGTGAAGGCTACCATAGATGAAAATGTATCATAACTGATGAATAATCATCATGAAATTGAGTGAAAAAGGCCTCTACATCAAACCCTAGCTTGATCTTCATCTTATTCTTCCTTGAAGTTCTAGAGAGAAGATTTTGGGGGAAAGTTGGTTATGGACTTGTGGTCTTGGGATTTATGAGGTGTATGAGTTAGTTAATGACTTAAAAAGTCTTATATAAGTCTATTAAAACAATATAAAATGACCTCACAACAAATTAATTTAATTAGATATTACCTAAACTACCCTTACCTTGGCCAATCCTTGGGCAGATTGTAGGCATGGACCACGACCAAGGACCCATGGTCTATGAATAGGTCTATAGGGCATCCTGTAGGTCCATACGTGGTGGTCTGTAGCTCCCCACTTGGGGTCTTGATCCACGAGCCTCTCCTACGAGGCATGTATGGACCTACGCCCCGTAGGTCCCATTCATGGTTTCCTTGATTTGGACAGTTTTGGGGTTAGGCTTTAGGGTCCTCCTCAAAGACCCTTGGTTGGTCATTGGGGGTTCGTACCTTGACATTTTACCCCTAAACCCCTAATCCGACATACGGGAAGCCATTTTACGATTCTAACCCACACATCAAACTCTAAAACTCTCATGTAAGGCTCTAGTTTCACCTACTAGTTTTCTGGGTGTTACAATATCTCCCCCTTGAGAACATTCATCCTCGAATGACGATCTAGACACCTTAAGGAATTAAAGACTCAAGACTAGCAGCCCATAATGCATGAAACATCAAATAATGCTCAATTCAAGGGAGTAAACATCAACTCCATCTCAACATACTCAATGCAACACAAAGAAGTAGGAATTACATCTAACAACCCATTATGCATGAAAACTTCAACATTTCTCAAATTCATAGGAAGGAATACCTTCTCCAATTCAAAGCTAGCTCAACATAATATCATGAAGCAAATTAGGCAAATACTCTCAAAAATATATTAAAGCATGTTCGACAATTCATCTCATGAAGTCAAATAGGCAACTCATACTTAATACACAACAACATGAGGAACACATAAACCATGAAAAGTCATTTTCTTTCTAAACATGAATTCCATCAAGAACATGCATAACATAAGGAGGTCATGGAAACACATAAATCACACATGACTCCAAATCATGAAACAAGTCACAAGGAGTTCTTTGTCTCAAGCAAGAATTGTAATAGAATAAAGAGATAAGGATATCGGAACTCTCGACAATCTTGCTTTCTAAGCATACCATCTCCCCCTTGGAAGTAAGCCCCTTCTAAGGCTAACATCAAAATCTAACAAATAGCATAGGGATCTTAATAAAACATTTGTATCTATAGGTAATTATCAACATACCGGTGCCTTCATCTGGAATGGCTTATTTGTCCTCTCTAGACCAGAGTGCATAGAAGCGACCATAATTTAGAGGAATGGGATCCGTGCCATTAAGAGAATCTTGCTTAGCCTCTCTTCCTTTTGCCGCAAGTATTAAACAATTTTTCACTTAATGATCACTCTTTCCACAACCATAGCACCCGTCCGAACCGGCTAGGCACTTCCCATGGTGCTTCTTTCCACATTTGGTGCAAGTAGGCTTAGGAAATGGAGACCCACTACCTTTCTCTTGGTTAAACCTAGGAGTGTTTGAAGAATCTTGACCAGAATACCCTTGTTTAAACTTTTGTCAACCTTACCCATCGGACCTAGCATGAGAGAAATTCCCATCACCGGTTCTAGCCCTTTTCACCTCCCTATTCTTTCTCTTGAGTTTGGACTCCTCAATTTGTTGTGCATACACTATAAGCCTAGAGATATTCATATTATTATGGAGCATTATCGAACGGCATTCTTCTCTAACTAAGTCAGACATACCCATCATAAATCTACTCATTTCATCCCTCGGATCTGCCACCATAGATGGAGCATACTTGGATATTTGGGTAAATTTCAAGGCATACTCTTGAACACTTATGCTACCTTGCCTAAGGTTAATGAATTCTTCCACCTTAGCTTCCTTCAACTCTCAGGGAAAGAACCTATCAATAAATGCTTTCTTAAACACCTCCCAATCTATGGGACCCACTCCTACCGGCCTATTTTTCTTCTATTAAGTATACCAAACTTGAGCAACATCCTTCAATTGGTAAGTTGCTAGCTTCGCTTTTTCTACCGAAGTCACCCCATGGCATCAAGTATCTTGTAAACCTCATCCACAAATTCTTGAGGATCTTCTCCCGCTTTAGAACCAAGAAACTCGGGAGGGTTCATTCTAACAAAATCTCTCAATCTAGAAGGTGTGGAGTTCACATTAGGGTTCATATGAGTCCCAACATTTCTATTGTCTTGGGCCGTTATAGCTTGGGCTTAATTTGTCATGGCTTGGGTCAACATTAGAAGAGTCGACTTAACCTCCATATCTATTATAACTGGAGGATTAATCGGAGCTTGATTAGCTTGAGGAGCTTGATTCTCTTGAGGAGCTTCTTCATTGACATTGTTACCCTTCATTCTATTTGTGTTAGCCCTTCGTGTATTCATTTCCTGAAGGCACAAGAGAAAGGTTAAGAGAGGGACTTTATAGAGTTAAACTCTATGGCACGACTTAAGAATAATTAAAGATGTGTAGTTTCCTAACATCTTATAGCCTCTCATTTATAAATGTGGCGCTTCACACTATGAACAAGACTCTACTAGACGTGGCTTATGAGACATCATCCTAGAATCATTCTAAACCTTGTGCACTGATACCAAGTTTGTCACGACCCAGGGTTACACAATAGATGAAACACGGCGTACTTGACCCCGAAGGGGTCTCATACAAGCCCTTAGCATATCATAAGATATAAGAAATTATGCGAAATTTAAAAACTTTAATCCATACAATCGAAGTCTTTTATAAAAGCAAGAGAAAGTCTAACTTGTCTCAATTTAGCCATCTAATACAATCTTTGAATCAAAAATAGGGTCACAACCCTTCAACATAATCTGAACATAAACTGACTAAAAAGAAACTACTAGTGACTCATACATCTTCAAATCTTGAGGACTCACCACAAGCTAGAAGAATAGTCGACACAAGCTTGAACCAATAGAGAATCACCTTAAGAACCGGAACCTACAATTTATGAAAAATGTAGAAAATATGGGTTAGTACAAAAATGCACTAAGTATGACAACCATGCATAAAAATCCTTGAAACATGCTAAAAGGGACATTTTAGTTGAAAAGCATGCATTTATCAAGTTTGAGAATCATCATGCACTTTTAGTGTAAAAAGCATAAGTCACATGCATATTCAACATATACATTATAGCATAATAGAACCATCTCATAAGTAACCCTAAGTTATACTTGTACAATGCATAGATAATGATCCTATAATACCATCAATACTAAGTACCACTTTTAGGTCACCATTATCATACTTACCATTCTTTGATGTCATCCTTAGTTCACACTTATAAACAAGGAACATTCACATTTAACCAGTCATACCAAGGAAAGCAACATATAGCAACAATCCAAGTTAAGCATTCATCTTTACATTTAGTCATCATATCAACATTCTCAATAGCATCATTATAAGCACATTCACTTTATAAATCATTATAACATTTGAGGAACACACTATAGCCACTCTCAAAGCCTACATTTTCAATGCATGGATGAAGTCCCATACCCCCACTCACACTTCATAGAGCTTCTTGAGTAACCATAGTAAATTACTCACATTCTTGTTCATGGTGGGAATAAGCCTTAACAGACATAGACCATGTGAGCAAATCATGGAATCTGGTGTCATGTCCTACACCACAAAGAGTTGGTCTACTTGCCTAAGGTAGAACTGGTAACATTTTAGCTTAGGTTGATCCACTAGCTAATAACCTATGTAGGAACATAGTTATGGGATAAGGAGGTTGTTACTAGAAACTCGGCCTTACATAGGGAAAGCTTCCACCTCACAATATCCACTTGGTGCTAAATATTAAATTCGTATGGAGTAGTTAATTCTATATTATTACACATGAAAGGGATGCCATTACCTACCAATTCATTTAGCATTATTACACACATGAAAGGGATGCCGTTAGCCTACCGATTCAAGGTACATAATTAGAATAGCTCATTGAATCCTCATGAAAGGGATACCATTGGTCTACCGATTCAAGGTTCATCATTATAATAGTTCATTGGCTCATCATGAAAGGGATACCATTGGTCTACCGATTCAAGGTTCATCATTTTAATAGTTCATTGGCTCATTATGAAAGGGATGCCATTGGCCTACCGATTCAAGGTTCATTAAGTCAAGATAACTTTTAATTACACAAGAAAGGGATGCCCTTAGCCTACTGATTCAAGGTATATCAATCAAGATCACTTTTATTCACACATGAAAGGGATGCCATTGGTCTACCGATTCATTTAGGTGATGAAAACCTTCCACATCATCACAATTACATTATAGTCATAATCACATCGCTTTCAAAGTATTCACAAAGCATGTACATAAGCTTCATGATTATACAAAATTCTCATAATTTGCCTTTCAAGGACCATGGATCACATTCAATCAACACATCTAGAATTACAACATTAGGCATGGACAATAACATGATTCAAGTAACCAATTCATAACATTGATAATTCTATAGCATTCTATGATCATCAATCAATACCCACACTTCAAGATCCAATTTGGCAAAATAGGGTAATTCATGGATTCTTGAGTAATTCACCTTAAAAATCATATAAAATCATCAATATATCCATAAACAAATATAATTCAATCATTTAAAATGAATTTGAAAGGAATCCATGAGATTGAAGTCAAACTCTAAATTTTAGGTTTTCTAGTTTTGAAATATGGGGTTTTGGAGGGGCTCGATGGGTGAAGGCTACCCATAGATTAAAAGCTACCATACCTTGATGAAGAATCCTCACAAGATTGAATGGGAAAGGCCTCTACAAGGCATCCTACAGGTTCGTAGGTGGTGGTCTGCAGCTCCCCACTTGGGGTCTTGACCCATGAGCCTCTTCCATGATGTGTGGATGGACCTACGCCCCGTAGGTCGCATCCGTGGTTCACTTGATTTGGGCAGTTTTGGGGTTAGGCTTTAGGGTCCTTCTCAAGGACCCTTGGTTGGTCCTTAGGGAGTCGTACCTTTACGTTTAACCCCTAAACCCCTCATCCTACGTACGGGAAGCCATTTTATGATTCTAACCTACACATCAAACTCTAAAACTCTCACGTAAGGCTCTAGTTTCACCTACTAGTTTTTCAGGTGTTACAGTCTTGACTTAAGTTCATACTCGTGGAAGAATGTCTTGACACTCAATCCAACATAACTCCTACTAGAGCTCATAGATTCAATAGGTGAGAATAGCCTTTCAACCTTAGAATCATCATATTGTGAGAAAACCTTTCACATCATATCATATTCATACATAGGTGTGTATATGAGGATAACCTTTCAATGACACAACAACTAGATCATAATTATAATCACTTCCCTCTCAAAGTGTTATTAAAGCATGTACATAAATCCCATAATCATGCATAATTCTCATACTTTACCCCTCAAGGGCCAATGATCAAATTCAATCAACACATATAGAATTACTACATTAGACATGGATAATAACATAATTCAAGTAACCCAACTATCACAAGCATAATCTCATAACATTCTTCTATAATCAACAGACCACATTCACAAGATCATAATTGAGTAATATGGGGGTTTCATGGGTTATTGGGAATTTCAACATAAAACCATAATAAATATTCAATTCAATCATAATATAAGGTAATTCAAGAATTAGATATGTTTTTGAAAGGAGCCAATGACTTGGAGACAAACCCTAGCTTTTGGGGGATTTCTATCTTTGAATTTGGGGTTTTGAAGGGACTCTGTGGATAAAGGTTATCCATGGATGAAGGACTACCATACCTTTACAATAAAGTCCAATGAATTTGATGAGAAGAACTCGTTTCTTGAAACCTAGCTCCATTTTCTTCCTTCTTCTTCTTCCTTGAAGTTCTAGAGAGAGAATTTTTGGTGAGGAGATGAACTTTGGGAATTATTTGAGTGTTTGGGAAATATGACTTAGTTTGGGTGAATTTGACATAAAAATGACTTATATAGTGACCCAAAACTTACCCAAACCGACTTCACTTTGATTGGACTTAAACCGGAATTTCCCAAAATAACCCTCACTTAAAGTGAGCTGCTAGTAACCATGTGGGGCTCCACCAGCCCTGGTCCCCTTCGTGGACTTGAGGTAGTGGCTAGGCAACAAGTTCCTTTAGCTCACAAGCCCAAGGCATCTTCACGAGGGGCTCCATGAGTCATGGTCCCTCTCACGGGCCTTGAGGCAATGGCTTTCCACTTCCTCATCATGCTCACCACTACCAAGGCATGACCAAGGCCACTCCAATGAGCCGTCTAAGGAATCACGATCCATGAAGTGGCTTGTGTGGATGAGCCAATTTGGGGCAGCCTTGAGGAGGCAACTGCCTCCACCTCCATGAGTGGCACCACGACTCGTGGTGACCACCACTGGTCATAAAGGCCCTCATGGTCTTGGGGCAGTGCCTTGGCAAGGCTTGGGCAGACTTGGCCCTTACTCCTATGCCCTTGGCCCTAGGCCACCTCCATGACTCTAACCCTCAAACGTAGCTCTAGTTTAGCCTATTAGTTTCCAGGGTGTTACAATATCTCTCCCTTGGGAACATTCATCCTTGAATGACGATCTAGACACCTTACATAAGTAAAGACTCAAGACTAGCAGTACATCATGCATGAAACATCAAAATAATTCACAATTCAAAGGAGGAAACATCAACTCCATCTCAAACATTTTCAATGCAACACAAGGAAGTAGGAACTACATCTAACAACCCATTATGCATAAAACTCAACATTTCTCATATTCATAGGAGGAACTACTTTCTCACACTAAAAGCATGCTCAACACAATATCATGGAGCCAATATGCACTTACTCTCAAAAGCATACTAAAGCATGTTCATCAACTTATCTCATGAAGTCAAATAGGCAACTCATACTAAGTGCACAACATCATGAGGAACATAAATCATGAAAACTCATTTTCATACTAAACATGAATTTCTCAAGAACATGCATAACATAAGGAAATCAAGGAAAATACATATAACACACATGACTCCCAACATACTAAAACTCAAGAGGAACTATTTACGCTTGAATAGGAGTAGAAGGAAAGATATTAGAATATAGGGACTTCATATCGGCCTCGGCATCCCAAGTAACACCCTCAACTAAGTGATTTCTCCATAAGACCTTCACGGAAGCTATTTCCTTGTTTCTCAATCTCTTGACTTGTCGGTCTAGAATCTGTACCGGAACCTCTTCATATGAAAGGCTTTCGTCAACTCCCAACCCTTCTAGGGGAATAATGGATGTCGGATCTCCAATACACTTATTAAGCATAGAAACATGAAATACCGGATGAACTGGGGCCAACTCATTTGGAAAATCCAACTCATAAGCAACCTTCCTAATACGCTTTAAAATTTGATATGGGCCTACATACCGGGGACTAAGTTTCCCTTTCTTACCAAATCTCATCACACCCTTCATGGGTGAGATTTTCAAATAGACCCAATCATTAACTTCAAAATCTAGATCCTTTCGTCTCACATTGGCATAAGACTTTTGTCTACTTTGAGTTATTCTCAACCTCTCTCTAATAAGCCAAACTTTCTCAATGGCTTCATAAACTAGCTCGGGACCTATCAAAGCAATTTCACCTACCTCAAACTAACCAACCGGAGACCTACATCTCCTACCATACAAAGCTTCAAAAGGAGCCATATCGATGCTTAAGTGATAGCTATTATTATAGGCAAACTCTATTAATGGAAAATGGTCATCCCAATTACCCTTGAAGTCTATAACACATGCCCTCAACATATCTTCTAATGTTTGGATGGTACGCTCCGCTTGCCCATCGGTTTGAGGATGAAATATCGTGTTAAGCTTAACCTTAGTACCAACCCCGTTTTGGAATGACTTCCAAAAGTGAGAAGTAAATTGAGTACCCCGATCTGAAATAATAGATAAAGGAACCCCATGTAACTTCACTATCTCTCTTGTGTACAACTTAGCATAGTCTTCCGTTGAATAAGAAACTTTGACGGGAATAAAGTGGGCTGATTTTGTCATCCGATCTATAATGACCCAAATAGAATCATGTTGCCTTCGGGTGCAAGGCAAACCCACTATAAAGTCCATATTTACATCTTCCCACTTCCAAGTGGGAATACTTATATCTTGGGACAAGCCTCCCGACCTTTGATGCTCAACCTTAACTTATTGACAATTAGGACATTTTGCTACAAATCCCGCAATATCTTTCTTCATACCATTACACCAATAGACTTCCCATATATCAGGGTAGATCTTGGTTGCTCCCGAATGAATAGAATACTGAGAACTATGAGCTTCTTCTAAAATTTGTTCCCTCAAACCATCAACATCTAGAACACATAATCTACCTTGGTACCTAAGCACCCAATCTCCCCTTTGGGAGAAAGCCTCAACGGACTTCTTAAGCACCGACTCTTTCACAACTCAACTAATAAAGGATCAAGATCTTGCTTAGACTTCACATCCATCACAAAGGACGATACGGAACCATTATGGACCATGACACTGCCCTTGGTAGAATCCATTAGTTGGACACCTCATCGGTCCAATCTATGCACCTCACGAACCAATTCTTTTTTCATCCTCTACATGAGCCACACTACCCATGGACAATCTACTAAGTGCATCCGCTACAACATTAGCTTTGCTGAGGTGATAAAGGACACTTATGTCATAATCCTTTAATAATTCTAACCACCTTCGTTGACAAAAATTCAAGTCTTTATGGCTAAACACATATTGAAGACTCTTGTGATCGGTTAAGACATCCACATGGACCCCATACAAATAATGCCTCCATATTTTTAAGGCAAAGACAACCGCCACTAATTCAAGATCATGGATCGGATAATTGTTCTCATGGACTTTAAGCTGACTTGAAGCATAGGCAATAACTTTATCGTTTTGCATGAAGACACATCCCAACCCCACTCTAGATGCATCACAATACACCATGAAACCATCTTTACCTTTCGATAAGGTCAACATCGGAGCTGATGTAAGTCTATCTTACAACTCTTGGAAGCTTTTCTCACAATCCTCCGACCACTCAAACTTAGCCTCTTTTAAGTCAAAGCCATCAACGGAGAAGCAATGGAGGAAAACCCCTCAATAAACCTCTTATAGTAACCGGCCAAACCCAAAAAGCTTCAAATGTCGGAAGGAGTTAGAGGTCTAGGCCAACTCTTGACCACATCCATCTTCTTAGGATCTACCTCAATACCCTTGCTTGACACAATATGACCAAGGAAAGCTACGGACCTTAACCAAAATTCACACTTGCTAAACTTTGCAAAAAGTTGTTGGTACTTAAGAACTTGCAATAAATTCTCAAATGGTCCATATGCTCATTCTCACTCCTTGAGTAGATCAAGATGTCATTGATAAACAAAATCACGAACATGTCTAGGTATTGCCTAAACACTCTATTCATCAAGTCCATAAACGCCGCCGGAGCATTTGTCAACCCAAATGACATAACCACAAATTCATAGTGACCATACTGGGTTCTGGAGGCCGTCTTGGGAATATCAACCCCTCTCACCTTCAATTGGTGATAACCCGAACGAAGAGCAATCTTAGAGAAATAGATAGCCCCTTGAAGTTGGTCAAACAAGTCATCTATCCTTGGGAGAGGATACTTATTCTTGATTGTCACTTTATTCAATTGATGATAATTGATGCACATTCTAAGAGACCCATCCTTCTTTCTAAAAATAAACCTGAAGCACCCCATGGAGAGATACTCGATCGGATGAAGTCCTTATCTAACAAATTTTTTAGTTGCTTTTTAACTTGATCGGAGCCATTCTATAAGGAGGAATGGAGATAGGTTGCGTATCCAGAAGAAGGTCAATACCAAAATCTGTTTCCCACATGGGAGGAATACCGTGCAAATCATCAGGGAAAACTTTTGGGAACTCATTAACTATCGGAACCGACTCTAGATAAGGGGTTTCAGATTCAACATCCCTCACCCTAACAAGATGGTAAATACACCCTTTGGAGATCATCTTCCTAGCTTTAAGGCAAGATACAAATTGACCTCTAGGCATAGAATTTCCCCCTTTTCCACTCTAAGATAGGCTCATTTGGAATTTGAAACCTAACCACCCGAGTCCTACAATCGATTGAGGCATAACATGCATGCAACCAATCCATACCCAAAATCAAATCAAAGTCTAATGTGTCTAACTCCATCAAATCCACTAAAGTAACTCTATGGGACAAGGAAATGGGAAAACTTCTATAAACCCTCCTAGCCACCATAGAATCACCAACCTGGGTAGAGACTGAAAAAGGTTCTACTAACACTTCGGGGAGTATTTCAAACTTCATGGCCACAAAAAGAGTCACAAAGGACAAAGTAGCATAGGGATCTAACAAGGCATATATATCAATAGAAAATACTTTTAGCATACCGATCACAACATCTGGGGAGCTCTCTTGCTAATCTCGAGATTGAAGAGCATAAAAGTGGTTTTGCTTTAGGGCATTGAAGTTTGAACCGCTTGGAGGTGCTTGCTTGCCTTCTCTCCCCTTGTCCATGAGTATCAGGTAATCTCTCATCTTGTGGTCACTCTTTCCACAATCATAGCAACTATCCGAGCCAACTAAGCACTTACCATCATGTTTTCTTCCACATTTTGCATAATTAAGCCTAGCCATATAAGAACCACCACTATTACCTCTTTGAGGTTTAGGGTTAGACACCCTATCTTGTTGACCCTTTGGGGAGCACTAGAGGAGCCTTGGTTGGAGAACCTTTGCTTGAACCTTGATCGACCTTCTCCATCGGACTTACAATTGGAGAAGTTCCCATCACCGGTCTTAGCTCTTTTCACCTCCCTATTCTTTTTCTTGAGTTTCTCTTCCTCTATTTGTTGGGCATACACCATGAGATGTGAGATATCAATATCATGATTAATCATTGCCGAACGGCATTCTTTTACTACTAAGTCGGACACACCCATCAAAACCTACTTATTTCATCCCTCAAATCTGCCACCATAGTTGGAGCATACTTGGACAATTCAGTGAACTTTAGTGCATACTCATTCAAGCTCATGCTTCCTTGATGAATGTTAATGAACTCTTCCACCTTAGCTTCCCTCAACTCTCAGGGAAAGAACCTATCAAGAAATCTATATTTAAACATTTCCCACCCTATGGGACCAGCTCTTACCGGCCTATTGTTCTTCCATTGATTATACCATACTTGTGCAACACTTTTCAATTGGTAAGCGGCCAACTCTACTTTCTCTACCAAGTTACCCCATAATAGCAAGTATTTTATAAACCTCTTCCATAAATTCTTAAGGGTCATCTTCCACTTTGGAGCCATGAAATTCGGTAGGGTTCATTCTAGCAAAATCCCTAACCCTTGAAGCAGTTGAATTCACATTAGGATTCACATGAGTCATAACATCTCTATTGGCCTGAGCCATCATAGCTTGAGCTTGAGTAGTCAAAGCTTGGGCCAACATTTGAAAAGCCTACCTAACCTCTACATCCGACATAGCCGAAGGATTAATCAAAGCTTGATTAGCTTGAGGAGCTTCTTCAATCACATTGTCACCCTCCATTCTTCTTGTGTTTCCCTTTATGTATTCATATCCTGAAGACACAAGAGAGGGATTAGGAAAGAGACTTTATAGAGTTAAACTCTAAGGCACAACTTAAGAGTACTGAAAGAAGTGTAGTTCCCTAATAATCTTGTAGCCTCTCATTCATAAATGTGGCGCGCTTCATACTTATGAACAAGACTCTACTAGACGTGGCTTATAAGACATCATCCTAGCATCATTCTAAACCTTGTGCTCTGATTACCAAGTTTGTCACGACCCAGGGGTACCCCCTGGATGTAACAAGGCACATAATACCCTAAAAGGCACCATGTAAGTCACTTAGCATATCATAATGTAAAGCATTAGAACAATAAGAGTAAAACACATTTAAAATCTTAAAAAGTTTTTCATAAAAGTAAAACGGAAGTCTAGACTTGTCTCAATATAGTCATCTATTACAATACTTGAAACAAATAGGGACATAGCCCATACAATTTAGTCCAAAAATGGAATACAAGGAAAGAAACTACTAAATGAAAACATCTGTCATTGAATCATGAGGACTCACCAACAAGCTAGGAGAAATGATCAAATCCAAGCTTTAGCCACAATGAGGACCACCTTGAGAACCGGACCCTACACTTGGGGAAAATGTAGGAAAATATGTGTTAGTACAAGAATGCACTAAGTATGATAGCCATGCATAAAAATCATGAAAATATGCTAAAAGGGACATTTTAGTTGAATGCATGCAATTTACTAAGTTAAAGCATCATTTTGAAGACAATGGAAAAGCATAAGTCATAGCATATTTATTACATAGATCATCATAGCATAAGAGAACCATACCATAGGTACCTTCAAAGCCTACTTGTGCAATGCATGAATAAGATCTCATTATCCCACCCATACTAAGTAAAGCTTCTTGAGTAACTATAGATCATAACTCATATTCTTGTTCAAACTATCATAGTGGGATAAGCCTTAACCGACATAGATCATGTGAGCTTAACATGGAATCTGGTGTCTACCCCACATCGAAAAGGGGTTGTCCTACTTGCCTAAGGTAGAACCATACTCTTAGCTTAGGTGGATCCACTAGATAAAGACCTATGAGGGCACATAGTTTACGGGATAAGGGGATTTCTACTAGAAAACCCAGCCTCTACTATCGTGAGGGCTTCCATCCTAAGAGATTGCTCCTAGAAACCCGGCCTCTACTATCGTAAGGGTTTCCATATCATATCACTATCCACTCGGTGCTAAGCATTAATTCCCACAGAATTCATATTCAGTAATGACTTAAATTCATACTCATGGATGAATGTCTTGACACTCAATCCAACATAACTCCAACTAAAGCTCATAGATTCAATAGGTAAGAATAGCCTTTCAACCTTAGAATCATCATATTGTGAGAAAACCTTTCATATCATATCATATTCATACATAGGTGTGTGTATGAGGATAACCTTTCAACAACACAACAACTAGATCATAATCATAATCACTTTCCTCTCAAAGTGTTCTTAAAGCATGTACATAAATCCCATAATCATGCATAATTCTCATACTTTACCCTTCAAGGGCCAAGGGTCACATTCAGTCAACACATCTAGAATTACTACATTAGATATGTATAACAAAATAATTGAAGTAACCTAACTATCACAAGCATAATCTCATAACATTCTTCTATAATCAACAAACCCACATTCACAAGATCATAATTGAGTTGTCACGACCCAGGAGTACCCCCTAGACGTAACACGACGTACTTGACCCCGAAGGGGTCTCATACATGCCTCTAGCATCATCATTACATAAGACATAGAAATAATGTGGAAAAATTTAAAACTTTTACAATAGAAGTCAAACTTCATTTTCATAACCGAAAATCATAAGAATCTAGACTTTGTCTCATTTACCATCTAAAACATAGGAATACAAAGTTTGGGACTTAGCCCATTACATCAATAAAAGTCTCAATATGAGAAGTACAATAGAAACTAAGAAATGGATAATCCGTCCTCGAACTTGAGGACTCACCACAACTTGGAGATAAGCAATCCAAGTCTTCTTCAAGAAAAGAGAGTGTATGTCACCTAGCCGGAACCTACACTTATAAAAATGTAGAGGAAAAAGGGGTTAGCACAAATATGTACTAAGTATGGAAACATGCATAGAATCCTTTAAATATGATAAAAAGGGCATTTTTTTAGTTGCAAAGTATGCATTTATCAAGTTTCGAAACCAACATGCATTTTCAATGTAAAAGACAAGTTATAATCACATTTATACTCACAACATAGTAACATCAATACCTTAGCAACCCCTAAGGAACACTTGTGCAATGTATGGTTGGCATCCCATAATATCAACCTTACTAAGTACTCTTTTGAAGCTACCTTAGTCATACATATCATCTTTAGACCTCATCAAAATCAATAGCCATAAATAAGGAAATAGTCATGTACATTACTTGAATTATAAGGAAAGTCATTCATAACAACTATCTATTCAACATACATGCATACATTCAAATAACATCATAATATAAAGGAACCATCCCATGACATCCTACTAAGTCTACTTGTGCAATGTGGAAGTGAAGTCCCATACCCCCACTCCTACTAAGTAAAACTCACCAAGAAGTCATAGTATAGTTCATGTCTCATTCATTATATTCATTATATAGGGAAAAGTAGCCATAACCGACATAGACCATATGAGCTACGTGGAATCCGGTGATGTGTAACCCCACACCGAAAGAAGGTGTCCTACTTTCCTAAGGTAGAAATAAATGTATAGCTATAAGGTGGATCCACTAGCTAAAGACCTATGTTGGCACATAGTTATGGGATAGGGAGATTGCTTCTAGAAACCCAACTTATTGCATCGGCGGAGGAGCTTCCATCTCATGAGTTTACTTTAGATGACCCAACCTATTGCATTGGCAGAGGGTTCTTTTCCTCATTTTCCATATCCACTCGGTACTAAGCATTATTTCCCAAATTATACATAATTAGTCTTGAATTGTATTTACATGTGTGAAGGAGTGCTCTACCCTTCATTCAATACAACTCATAAAATAGCTCATAGATTCAATAAAGTGAGAACTAACTTTCAACCTTAGAATCATCATTAACATGTGAGTAAGCCTTTCACATTATTATTCATAGTGTTTTCATGAGAATAGACTTTCAATCAACACAACAACATTATCATCATCCTAGACAATTCATACATAATCAAGTGTAAGGGTAAGGGAAGAATGGTCTTTCAACAATACCTTAATTTACACAATAGTCATAGGATCTTCACTTTCTAAGTGAATCATGAGTCCATACACAACATTCATCAACATGTATAAACCCTAGCAATTTACCCCCTCTCAAGGGTTATGAATCATGTCTCACAATTACACCTAAAGATACTAAAATAGGCGTGAATACAACAAGATTCAATAACTAGATTAACATAGATACAATTCATAGTAACCATCTTGCATCAATACACCCATCACAATTCATGAAATTGGAGTCATGGGGGTGTTCATGGGTTCATGGGGAATTTTACAATAAAAATCACCATTAAACATCAAATCATCCATAATATAATGCAATTAACATAATAAAATTGTTTTTAGGAAGAACCCGTGGCTAGAATGAAAACCCTAGGTTTTGAACAAGTTACCAATTTTGAAATTAGAGTTTGAAGGATTCATGGAGAAAAGTGTTCCATGAATCAAGGTTCCCATACCTTAGTTGATGTTTTCCCACGAAATTGGAGTGAAAAGCTTGGAGCTTGAACCCTAATCTTGACCTTCTTCTTTGTTCTTCAATGGAGTTTAGAGAGAGAATATTTTTGCAAGGAGAGTTGGTTGAGTATTGAGTTTGTGAGTTGTGAGATGTTAAAAGAGTTTGTTAATAGTTAATATATACTTATATATGTCTAAATAACTAATTTAAACCACCCTAATAATTAATTTAGGAATTAATGAAATGTTTGCACCTTTAGTCGACTTAAGGCAGCTTTCCAAGCCCCCATCCACGAGACCCCATCCACGTGGCATGGATGGAACCACAGACCGTACTGGTCACTCGTGGTTTAGGGATGGGGCTTGTCATCTTGGCCAGCCTTCAGGCCTCACCCACGAGACCCTTCCATGGGGCGTGAATTGGTCCACGGACCATACTGCACACTTGTGGAATGGGACTGGAACATGGAAGTTTTTGGGGTGGTTTGGGGAGACTAAGTCTCGAACATTGCCTCCTAACCACGGAGCGTGGTTCCACCCATGGCTCGTGGGTGCCCAAACGTGATTCATGCTGTATTTTATAGCTTTTTGGACCTTCTCTTGGGTCCTCCTCAAGGACCCTTAGGGGTCCTAGGGGGTCGTGCCTTGACGTTTAGGCACTAAATCCCTAGTACTATGTTAGGGAAGTTATTTTAGGACTCTAACCTAACGTTTCAACTTCATTAGGCTACTAGACTACATGTTAGGCTCTAGCTTAGGTCATTAGATATCTGAGGTGTTACATGAGTAATATGGTGGTTTCATGGGTACTTAGGGATTTTAACATAAAACCAAAATAAATCATCAATTCAATCATAATATAAGTTAATTCAAGCATTAGAATCGTTTTTGAAAGGAAGCCATGACTTGGAGATAAACCCTAGCTTTTGGGGGATTTCAATCTTTGAAATTAGGGTTTTGAAGGGACTCCATGGATGAAGGACTACCATATCTTAACAATGAAGCACAATGAATTTGATGAGAAGAACTTGTTTCTTGAACCCTAGTTCCACCTTCTTCCTTCTTCTTCTTCCTTGAAGTTCTAGAGAGAGAATTTTTGGTGAGGAGATGAACTTTGGGAATTATTTGAGTGTTTGGGAAAATGACTTAGTTTGGGTGAATTTGACTTAAAAATGACTTATATAGTGACCTAAAACTTTCCCAAAATGATTTCACTTTGATTGGACTTAAACCGAAATTTCCCAAAATAACCCTCACTTAAAGTGAACTGCCATGGACCATGTGGGGATCCACGAGCCGTGGTCCCCTTCGTGGACTTGAGGCAGTGGCTAGGCAACAAGTTCCTTTAGCTTACAAGCCCAAGGCATCTTCACGAGGGGCTCCACGAGCTATGGTCCAAGCCACGAGTCATGGTCCTTTTCATGGGCCTTGAGGCAGTAGCTTTCCACTTCCTCATCATGCTCACCACCACCAAGGAATGACCAATGCCACTCCCATGAGCCATCTAAGGCTTATGAGCCGTGAAGTGGCTCGTGTGGAGGAGCCAATTTGGGATAGCCTTGAGTAGGCTACTGCCTCCACCTCCACGAGTGGCACCACGATTCATGGTGACCACAACTGGTCATGAGGCCCTTGTGGTCTTGGGGCAGTGCCTTAGCAAGGCTTGGGCAGCCTTGACCCTTGCCTTGCCCCTTTGCCCTTGGCCCTAAGCCACCTCCATGACTCTAACCCTCAAACATAGCTCTAGTTTAGCCTACTAGTTTTCTGGGTGTTACAAACCCACCACCTACGTATCCCCTCTATGGACCGTAAGTGAACTAATGGTCCATCGGTGTGGTCCATAGATACAGACATCAGCTCTAGAAAATCTGTATTTCTCATTCTTGTCAAATTTGAGGTGTTACAATATCTCCCCCCTGGTAACATTGGTCCTCGAATGGAACTCAAGACATCATAAGCAAGGTAGAAACAAGATCTAATAGCCCAACATGAATGCAATCACATAAATGTACATATCCAAGGAGGAAGAATCAACTCCAAGCTAAAACATATCCAAAACCTCATTGCATAAGGCATATATGTAACTCATACTCAAATGGACATAAACATGAAGAAATCAATCAAGTTAACTCATTTTTCTCAAAAATAAAGTTTTCATAGGTATGTATGCATGAGAAAACATGAGAATGATTAAAACACACAAATCCTAAAGAGTGAACATGAGGGGCTTATGCCTCAAGCTAGAACCGAAGAAAAAAGGAAAGAGTTAGGGATACTAAGACATCACATCGCCTCCGACCTTCCACATGCCAAACCATAGAAAAGAATCCTTCCAACAATCTAAACAGTTCCTCACACACCAACAATGAAGCACACTATCTCCCCCTTGGGAGCAAACCTGCCTAGTCTTTTTGAATCCTCTCCCTCAACCCAAACTAAGTACCAAAGCCTTAACAACCACGGAATCATTGAAACAAGTAAACACTTAAGAAGTTTCCACAAGGATTTCAAGGCCGACCTTAAACACACTAACCATACATTAATCCATACCATAGCGAAAGAAACACCCAATATCAAGTAATGTATAACGACAAGCTAAAATACCATAACTTACCAATTACCGCATCTTGGAAACCCTCATTATTTTGTCAAGCCCAAAGTGCATAAGACATATTCTGATTCTGACCACCGGAACCTAAGGAAGGGTAAGGTTGAGCCTGTCGACGATTATCTCCCTCATTCCTAAAGACTGTAGGGCAATCCCTTATCTTATGATTCATTTTTCCACAACCAAAACATAAATTTATACCGGCTAGACACACCTCTATGGCTTTTTCCACACTTTTGACACTCGGATACCATTTGCTCACTAGAACTATTACCTTGGGAATGACTACCCCCCAACGGACCTTGAATATGAGAAATCACCATTATCCTTTCTTGCTCTCTTTGAATACCTAGCTTTCTCCTTAATCTTCTCCTCTTCTATGTGTTGTGAATGAACCATCAAACGGGATACATCCATCTCCTTAACAAGCATAGTGATAAGACATTTTTTTACCACTAAGTCAGAAGCACCCGACACAAACTTACTCATCCTTGCCCTTGGATCGGAAACCATAGTTGGATCATGTTTAGACAATTGTGTGAATTTCATAGCATACTCTTTCACACTCATATTTCCTTAACGAAGGCTAATGAACTCAAGTACCTTTGCCTCTCTCATCTCAAGGGGAAAGAACATATCAAGAAAAGCAACCTTAAATTTCTCTCAATCAATAGGACCTACATCTATTGCCCTCTCTTCCTTCCATTGATTAAACCAAACTTGAGCAACACCCTTGAGTTGGTAATCGGCCAATTTTGCCATTTCTACCAAAGTGATACCCATAATTCCCACTATCTTATAAACCTCATCGATGAACTCTTGAGGATCTTCCTCAACCTTTGAACCATGAAACTCCATAGGATTCATCTTAGTAAAATCCCTTACTCTAGTCTCCACCATACCCATATTTGGGTTCATGGGATCCACAACCTCTATATTTCCTTGAGTCGTCATAGCTTGGGCCAATGCGTGAAATGTGGCTCGAAACTCATCAATTTTCACTTGCTCGGCCAAAGAGTTGACCGACACTTGGGGAACCTCTTATCTCATATTTTCACAAACATTCCATCTCATGGGATTCCTTCGTGCGGGCATATTCTTAAAAGTATTAGATAAGGATCAAGAGAGAGACATACAGAGTTACACTCTATCACATGACTTCAGAATGATGAAAGAAGTGGAATTTCCTAAACATCTTATAGCCTCGTATTTATAAATGTGGCATATTTCACACTCATGAACAAGACTCTAATCGACGTGGCTTATGAGACATCCTATGACCTTTCTAAACCTCATGCTCGGAATACCAAGTTTGTCACGACCCAAAGTACACCCTAGACGTAACATCGCGTATAGGACCCCAAGATACCCTATGCAAGACACTTAGTATATGTCATACAAGATAATAGAGTTTAAAGATTTCAAAAGACAACTTTATATCGTAAAGAGATTGACGAAAAATGGAAGTCTGAGATAAGTCACAAAGCAATCTAGTACAATATAAGGAAAGTGATTGAGATGTAACCCATCCATCACATACAAGTCTGCAATATAAATGACATAAAGTAGTAAAAGTGACATCGTCCTCGAATGTATGAGGACTCACCAAGTCTTCAAAAGCTCTAAGGATCAATCTAGCCACAAGTGTGCTGAATGGAAGCATTGGAAAACACTACATTAGTAAAACAATGTAGGCACAAGTATGCATTAGTACATTGAATGTACTAAGCATGAGGGGAATGCAATAAAACATGAGACGTAATCATAAGGGGACATAATCGAAACATGAAATGCATGACCAAGTTAAAACATAGTAAAATCATTTAAGAAGATTCATAAATCATAAACATGGTCACTGCATCTTTAAATCATAAAGAAAGCTTCATAAAACATTAGTAATTGACTTAGTTCATTTTGTGGGAAGTTTACCATTAACCGACGTAGACCATGTGAGCTATAACATGGAATCCAATATATGTCCCACGCTGAAAAAAGGGTGTCCTACTTGCCAAGATAAGGACCATAAATCTGAGCTAAAGTGGATCCACTAGATAATGTCTATCTAAGAAAATCATCATCTATCTAAGACAATCATCCTATGGTGGAACATAGTTATGGGATAAGGAGATTTCTACTAAAAATCCGGACTCAAGCAACGGGAGAGCTTCCATCTCAATATCCTCTCGCTACTAAGCATAAATCCTACTGAATAGTCATTAATCTTAACTTGTCTTATCATTATGGGACATGGGTATTCACTACTTGTCTTATCATCCATGGAAAATTACAATTAAGATATTAATCCAAGCTAGAAACATCATAGGATAACTCATTAGACCATGCGTGAGAAAACCTTTCACCATCCATAATCTTTTCAAAATAGCTTTTAAGGCTCATAGTCATTCACTTCATGCTAAAAATGCCCTACTACTAATGGAAATCATTTTGAAAGCGTGATTTATAATCATTGATGACATATACAAATACCATACTAATCAAGACCTAATTTAGGTAAATAATCTGAAAAGCATTGAGGGCGAATCTAGATATCATTCATGTCATGTTGCCAAACTTCATAGAACATATAGATATCTGCATTTATATCTTACTTGAGTCATAAACATTGATTTCATGAAAATAGGTATGATTTCTTAAAAATACATTCATAGGTTCAAGCTTCTTTGTAGATTCATGTAAGTTAGGGTTCATAGTCAAAATTCATAGATTAATGCATGGGTTAACATGGTATTGGTTGAAAAGCATGTAATCAAGTCTAAATCATCAAAATAAGATCATAATAAAACAATTGAATCCATAAAAATAGAACCGATGAGGAATTGAGTGAAAACCTAATCAAACCTTAGACAATTGAATTGGAGAATTAAAGAAACTTTAGGGACTCAGTGGGTTAATTGAACCCATTGATGAAGTTCCTACATACCTTGATTAAAGCCCTAAACAATGATGAAGAATGGAGATTTGAACTTGAAGAACCCTAGCTTCTTCTTCATCCTTGATATAGAGAGAAGATTTTTGGAGAGGATGAATTTGGTCAAGTTTAGGGAATTTAGGAGAATGAATTGAACTAGGTAAATTGGGGGTTTAAAAACTTTATATAGGGCTTAGTGTAGAAGGCGAAATGACATAATATTGGGTTAAAACAATTAGGGAAAGACCCAAAGCCCTTTTAAAAATAACTGTCAACCACAATCGATGGTAGGACCTACAGTCTGTAAGTCTATTTACGGGACCATCCTGGTCAACCATCGGTGGGGTTCAAGAACTTGTTTCTAGAACCTCGAATTACCTGACCCATGTATAGTCGATTGGTCAACCTACAGTCCGTATATGGCCACCGTAAGTCCAACTTTGGCCCTCAAAACTTCACCAAGTCTAGGACTTACCTACGAGACCTACCTATGACTCGTACATTGAACGATGGACCGTACTAGTGAACCGTAAAAAAGGTACTGGAAATTGACTTTGAAAAATATTTAACCCACCACCTATGATCCCCACTTACCGACCGTAAGTGAACGAACAATTCGTCGGTGGGGTTCGTAGACACATACACTACCTCTAGAAAATCTGTATTTTCCCATTCTTGTCTAATCCGAGGTGTTACAATATCTCTCCCTTGGGAACATTCATCCTCAAATAGAACTCAAGACATCATAAGGAGGGTAAGAACTAGATCTAACAGCCCAATGTGAATGTAATCACATAAATGCACATATCTGAGGAGGACGAATCAATCCAAGCAAAAGCATGTCCCCAACCTTATTTCATAAGGCCTATATGCAATTCATACTCAAATGCACGTAAACATGAAGAAGTCAATCAAGTTAACTCATTTTCTTAAAACCCAAGTTTTCATAGGCATGTATGCATGAAAAAACATAATAATGACTAAAACACACGAATCCAAAAAAGTGAACTCGTAATTCTATTCATAATTTATTCCTTCACCATCAGAAAGATGGACAGATACGAGAGAAGAGGAAATAGAGGCCAAATCTATTACTAATTTAGTTGCTGCTGCAATGCTGAAATATCTACTGCTATAAAAATAGAGAGCTATAATGTTGTTTATACCAAAGGTATTTTTTTTATACAAACTCAAAGAAATTTCAGAACCCTGTAAACACCGTAAAGCCAAATATTATAGACATCTATCATACTCGCTGTAAGGTATGAACGGGTAGCCTCAACCCAGACCCAAAGAAAAAAGGAAAAAGTTAGGGATACTAAGACGTCACATTACATCCGACCTTCCACATGCCAAACCATAAAACAGAATCCTTCCAACAATTTAAATAGTTCCTCACACACCAACCAAGAAGCATACTATCTCCCCCTTGTGAGCAAACCTCCCTAGTATTTTCGAATCCATCTCTCCCAAACATAGTACCAAAGCCTTAACAACCACAAAACCATTGATGCAAATAAACACTTAAGAAGTTTCCACAAGGATATCAAGGCCGACCTTAAACACACTACTCAGACTTTAAGCCATACCATAGCAAAAGAAACACCCAACATCAAGCAATGCATAACAAAAAGCTAAAAGACCATACCTTACCAATTACCGCATCCGAGAACCCTCATGATCTTGTCGAGCCCCAAGTGCATAAGACATATTCTGCTTTCGACCACTACTGGAATCTGAATAAGGGTAAGGTTGAGCCTGTCGATGATTATCTCCCTCATTCCTAGCGACCGTAGGACAATCCCTTATCTTATGATCCATTTTTCCACAACCAAAACATGTATTTGTACCGGCTAGACACTTACCTCTATGGCTTTTTCCACACTTTTAACACTTGGATACCATTTGATCACTAGAACCATTACCTTGGGAACGACTACCCCCACCAGACCTTGAATATGAGAAATCACCATTATCCTTTCTTGCCCTCTTTGAATCCCTATTTTTCTCCTTAATCTTCTCCTCTTCTATTTGTTGTGCATGAACCATCAAACGAGATACATACATCTTCTTAACAAGCATGACGGTTAGACATTCTTTGCTCACCAAGTAGGAAGCATCCGGCACAAACATACTCATCCTTGCCCTTGGATCGACAACCATAGTTGGAGCATATTTAGAAAATTGTATTAATTTCATAGCATACTCGTTTACACTCATATTTCCTTGACGAAGGTTAATGAACTCAAGTACATTTTCCTCCCTCATCTCAAGGGGAATGAATCTATTAAGAAAAGCAACCTTAAATTTCTCCCAATCAATAGGACCCACATTTATTGCCTTCTCTTCCTTCCATTGGTAAACCAAACTTCAGCAACACCCTTGAGTTGGTAAGTGACCAATTCCACCCTTTCTATCAAAGTGATACCTATAATTCCCACTATCTTATAAACCTCATCAATGAACTCTTGAGGATATTCCTCAAACTTGGAACCATGAAACTCTGGAGGATTCATCCTAGTAAAGTCCCTTACTCTAGTTGTCGTCGTATCCACATTTGGGTTCACAGAAGCCATAATCTCCCTATTTGCTTGAGTTGTCATAGCTTGGTCCAATACGTGAAATGTGCTCGAAACTCATCATTAGTCACTTGTTCAGCCAAAGGATCGATCTAGAATGTTGGATAATGAGTAGGAAAGATTGTAATGATAAACCTCTTGAAAATTGAACTGCTAGTAAGCGGTGAAAGGAATGGTGCAAGTTATGTGTGTATGTATTATTGTCTATATAGCTTTCTTTCACTACCAAACTATGCATACATGATTTTATTAACCATTTTAGATTTAGTTGTGCTTAGGAAATGCTTCAACATAATTTTCAATGTATATTATTTTATTTTATTGAGTAGTAGCAATTTATCTAATGAGATCATGTATTTATGAATATTTATCTTCATTACACTTCTATTCTCTGTAAAATTTCTTTATAGACAAAGATTTCTCATCTTATTGACTAAAATTTTTATATTTTTGCTTCATTGCTAGTTTTTGCTCAACATTTGCTAAATTTTAATGATTCATGCTATGTTATCTATATATCGAGAAGATTGGAACATACAACAGATTTCTTTCTAAGGTGATTTTATTCACTCAAACTTTAAATTCATGTAAACAAATCGTGCTCCCATTTTATTTCAATTTTTTTTATGATGTATAATTTTCTTAGATTAAGGAGGTGTTTGGTATGAAGAGAAATGTTTTCCATGGAAAATGTTTTCGTAGAAAATGTTTTCTTGGAAAACAAGTGGATTTCTAACTTATTTTCTCATGTTTGGTTGGTGAGTAGAAAATATTTTCTGGAAAATATCTTTTAATGTTTAGTTGGTGAATAAAGATAATATTTCAGAAAATATCTTTTATTTTTGAAATTGAAATTTTTAGAATAAGGATGACGTAAAAATTGAAATTTTTAGAATAAGGATGACGTAAAATTGAAATTTCAATTATCTTTCGAAAATAATTATTTTTAAAAAAAAAAATTGACTGGGTGGAGGCAGAGGGGTAGCGGCAGGGGGGGTAGGGGTGGCATAAAAAATAAAAAAAATAATTATATTTGAAATATTTTTCAAAAATATTTTTTTTTAAAAATATTGACAGGATGGCTTGGGTGGTGGGTGGGGGGGAGGGTAGAGGTGGGGGATGGCGTAGAAAAAATATCAATTTGAAATATTTTTCAAAAAAAAAAAAAATTGACACCCGGCTTGGGGGGGTAGGGGGGAGGGGGAGGGGATGGCATAAAAATGATTTTTTTTTTTAAATTTAAAATATTTTTCAAAAAAAAAAAATGGCGGGGGGTGGGGGAAGGGTTATGGGGTGGGGTAAAAAATGAAATTTTATAAATTTGAAATATTTTTTCAAAACAATTTTTTTTGGGGGAGGGGGTAGGGGTAGGGGTAGGGGTGGTAGGAGTTGGGTGAGGTAAAAAAATTCTTAAAATTTGAAATATTTTCAAAAGTATTTTTTTTTTCTATTTAGTGAGAGGGGGCTGGTTTGGGGATAGGGGTAAAAAATATTTTAAAATTTTAATTATTTTTTGGATGGAAAGAGTCGGGTACGGAGTACGGGGTAGGGTAAGAAAAAAAATTGAAGGATGAAATAGAGTTTTGAAAAATGTTTTCCTAATTTTTGAATGGAATTCGTTTTCCTTAGATTTGAGGAAAATGAGTTAATTTAGAAAACATTGTCTAAAACATTTAAGTCAACCAAAAATGGGAAAATTGAAAAACATTTTCCAGAAAATATTTTCCTTCATACCAAACACACCCTAAATTTGTTCAAGAATGTGATTAATGATTGATATTGTGTAAATTTAAAAACTATTTTGAAGTTTATGACTCAAAAATATAGGCAAAAGACAATTTCATAACAAGAAATTAAAAGGAAAATAAGAAGTTTAGTATTACAAATAAATCATTTGTATTGATTCATAAAACTAATAACATGCATTATACATTATATATGTTAATGCATTTGAAATAATTGTTATGAGTAGTGCGAAAGTCAAACTATTCTCTGAAATAAATGTAATCTTTTGATTTTTCTTAATAAAGATATCATTGAAGTAAATTTGTAACTTATGTCTATATTAATGGTAGTTGAAGTTGGATAATTCACCTCTTTTTTTTTTACCATGTACTTATAAATGTATATAATACCTTTTGTTTGAAAAAAAAAAAAGTGCATTATCCACAGAAATGGAAGTGTTCAGATTTATATTTATTTTATATAATAGATGACTCAATATTATTAATTGATGGTCTATCAATTAATGTTGTTTCTTATATTTTTTTTACTATCTATATCGTATATACACATAAAATTAAGCATGTAAAAGATGATATGATACTTTTCTATCACAAACATTCATGAAAAAAAAAAATTCTCATTTTCTATTGACATTTGTTACTAATGTTTTTATTTAATTGTTTTAAATAATTTAATATATGTTATTAATAAGAAAAAAATCAGCTAAAGAAGCAAAAATTTGATGTAACACCACTTTATGGTCAGTATTATTAATTATTTATTTCTTCTTTTTTTTTTTCATTTACTATTTGTGTTAAAAAACTATTGAAGAAGCTAAAGGAAAAAATAATGTCCAGTATATTAGGGACAGATATGCAAATTCATAGTTATAATATATAAATGTTAAAATTAAAAGAAAAATAAATAATAATTTAAGAGGAAAAACAAGTCTTAGATATAATCAAAATAAAATTTGTTTCTTTATTTTTACTTAAATATAAAAAAAAAAAAAAAATCGTTCTGAAGTATTGTTATACCACGCAGAATATGGACAAATTTCCAAGTTGGTAATAATGCAAACTAGTTAGTTGAAAGGATGAAACAGTAGAAGATAAAATGTATTGTCATTAATTAGCTTTTTTATTGTTGCTCTCCCCCCGCCCCCCCCCCCCCCAAAAAAAAAAAACTCCCACCCACCCCCACTAACAAATGACAACTCCTTGTTTACATTTTATATTGAGTTATTTGATGTTATGAATAAATAATTACAAAAATTAAATTAACTAATGAGCAAAAGAATCTGATTTTATTCTTTTTCAAATTTCTCACATTAGTAAATTTATTTTACAAGTTGACAAGACTCTTAAGTATGTTAATTTGTTAAATAAGAAAATATTAGTGGTGAAAGAAAAAATAAATCAATTTCGATTATAGTATAATATTAAATGTCAAAGTGGTAAAATGCAAATAGAAAGTAACAAGGATGCAATAACCGAAAATAAAATAGTATATATTTTTTTCAAATGAACAGAAAATAAAATATGTTCTAAATGAATTGCCATTTTTCTTTTGTTATACTTATCCTAAAAAAGGGAAAACTCTCAATATTATTTTACATGTTAAGACATTTCACTAAAAAAATAAACATGAATTATCAATGGAAAATTAAATATCAAAATTTATCATTAATTCTATTTATCGATGAATTAGTAATAAAATTTTGAAAAAAAATTAATAGATGTGAGCAATTAATTGACAAAGTTCATAGCTAATATCAAACTTTTCTATAGTGATTGCTGTTAAATGAATATACGTTTTTGCTCACACGCAAAATACGTACATTCAAACTAGTTATATTAAAAATATGTTTTTTCACTTCGATTTTATTTTCTCTCTATCAACCATCTCAAAATAATTTTGAAAAAGTTTGAGAGAACTCAATTTTTTTCTCAAATTTCCAAATGTCACGACACATTGTACAAATAAAAAATTACTAGAATACTAATTACGTTGTCAAGATTACTAAATGAGGACGACTAAATAGAGTGCGTTAGGAAATTTTATAGTTAAGACTTAAAATATTGAAAAAATTACGTAATTATATGACTTAAGATAACATAATTTCTAAAAATCCTTACCATTTGAATTAATTACAAAAATTCTCTTTTTCCTCTCTCTCTTAACATCTGGATACATCATTTCACTCTCAGATACATTACAATTTTGTTTATGTACAATATATCTGTTATAAATGTTATTGTTGATACATAACCCCAATTATTTCAAACCCAAATCAGTAAGAATCTGGTTTATACTTATATATCTGATACATAATTTATATATCAAATAAATAACTTATGTATCATTTGCTATGTATTAGGCGAAAGAACAATATATGCGTGATTGTGAAAAATCTGGAATTATTATAATTTTGGAAACTTTTGAGTACAAAAATATTGAGTAAATTTTAGGTTTAACAAACATAAAAATCATATTTGTATGTTATAGTTATAGTTTGTATAATTGCGCTCTATAACAAACTTTATGTTTGCTATGATGCATCAAATTTGTATAAATTGCTGGCAACCTCTCATTTGTATAAATCGTTGACAGCCTCTCGTTTATATAAATCGTTGGCAGCCTCAATTCAATTTTATATGTTTGTATATGTGCATAAAATTTGATTATGTATACAATTGAATCGAAATAAAATATTTGTATATCAAATCTCTCTCTCTCTTTATACAACACAAATTATACATTGTAAATTGTATAATCTGTGTTTGTATAAAGCGAGAAAGAGAAAAGAGAATTGGGCAGGGGAAGATCTGTATTTGTATAATTATAAGTGTATCAGACGAAAATATATGTATTTGTATTTGTATATACAAATTTATCTCGCTTTATACAAACACAAATGCATTTTATACATTTGTGTTTGTATAAAGTGAGAGAGGTGAGGGAGAGACTGATGAGCGAGAAAGGGAGAGTGGCAAGCGAGAAAGCTGGGGAGAGAGGCGAATGACAACTGCTTGCTACGGGTTACAATTAAATCAAATCGTGATTATAACATTTAATTGAATTGATAATTTACTATTTTATACAATTTTTCCAAAAATATTTGGTCATGATATAGCGTAGCGGGACAGTATTATGGCCCAACATTTAAAGCCCAAGGACATAGCAATTCAGACGAGTGCAGAGATAACAAATTGGCTTGGGCCTAAAAAAAAGCCCAGTAACATAACCCTAGGTTCACCATATATATATATTTACCTGCCGCAGTCCGCAAAAAAACCCTAGACTGCATATTGCTGGCAGAATTTATCGCCGAGGTAGAGCTTCAGGTCTCGTCTGCTAAGTTCTCAAACCTCCGAAGATGGCGAAACAGAGTGTTCAGATGAGCAAAAAGAGAAAGGTTTGTAATTTTTTTCTGTTTGATACCACATTTTGTGAAATTCATAGAAATAGCTACTAATGTAGTTTTGTCATTTCAGTTTGTGGCAGATGGCGTCTTCTTCGCCGAGCTGAACGAAGTTTTGACACGTGAATTGGCTGAAGATGGATATTCTGGAGTGGAGGTCAGAGTTACTCCAATGAGGACTGAGATCATCATCAGAGCCACTCGGACTCAGAATGTTCTCGGTGATTACTCTAGCTTTCTTCGATAGGAATTACTATTTGTACTCTTGTTTTATGGTAGTATTGCTGGATTCGCCATTTGGTTGCCAGGCTAACTGTTAATTTATGTGGTACTTTGTGTTTGGCTATATTTTGTAACTACTAGTTTTAGGATTCTTAATTATGAGTTCTTGTGTTAACTTCAAGATCCAACTGTTAACATATGTTTGAAATGAAATTTAGTCCCATGCTGCTGTGGTAGTTGTTCAATTGGAATATATAATTATTGGGGAGATAAACAGTGGGAGCTGAAGATAGAGAATGGGGTTATAATGGTGCTTAAATCTCTATTAGGAATACCTTTTTAAAAATGATTTAAATAAAGGAATGATTAAGAAAGAAAGTAATGTAGAAGTTGTGCTATTATCCTGCACTTAATCATCTGGCATATCATTTCTTAAAGAAATTGAGGAGAAATAGTCCTTTACTTCTCCTATTGATAGGGTTATTGAAGAAAAGTTGTGCATCAGGAGAAGGGTCAAAACTGGTTGTTAGTATTTTGGCTATTTTATTCGGCAGTTGATATTTGATGTATCTTTTCTTTTATTAGGTGAAAAGGGGAGGAGGATTAGGGAGTTGACATCAGTTGTACAGAAGAGATTCAATTTTGATGAGAACACTGTGGAGCTGTATGCTGAGAAGGTTAACAACAGAGGACTTTGTGCCATTGCTCAGGCTGAATCACTTCGATACAAGCTCCTTGGTGGTCTTGCTGTCAGGAGGTAATGATTGTGCTATCTTCCAAATCACCTTCTGCTTCATATAATACTCCCTAA
Source organism: Solanum pinnatisectum (assembly GCA_035578085.1). Classification (NCBI taxonomy): domain Eukaryota; kingdom Viridiplantae; phylum Streptophyta; class Magnoliopsida; order Solanales; family Solanaceae; genus Solanum; species Solanum pinnatisectum. Next base: position 29,828,115 of record CM069082.1, on the reverse strand, counting down.
TTGTGCCTTTCTTACTTGGTTTTTTAATCTGTTGAGAACAATGACATGCTTGTGCCTTCTATTTTTGTAGTATTTTCCCTTTCTTTTTCTTTCTTTACCTTACAGTAGTTCTCTTTAGCTAAGCTTATAACCTTTGCACACAGTGAGCAGTCCTCATTTGATAAATTCTCTATAAATGTATGTCATCAACAAAGTAAATTGGTGTGCTAGTATCAATCTTGTGTCGGATCTTGACTAGAGAAATTGCCTCCATGCCATCACATCTTCATGATGTAATTTAGTCTCATGCAGTAGTTTGGAGAGATGATACATTTGTAGATTTTCTTTCGGAGTTGTTATACTTGTAATGAGGTGTGTTTCAATCATTTACTTCATATAATGCTCCCTTATTGTGCCTTTCTCACTTGGTTCTTCTAACCTGTTAGGAACAATGTCATGCTTGTGCCTTTTATCCCAGTAGTGCTTTTCCTTTCTTTCTTTAGCTTATAGTTCTCTTTAGTCAAGTGTATAACCTTTGAACACAATGAGCAGTTTTTGATTTTTTAGAAGTTCTCAATCATGTATGTCATCAACAAAGCAAATTGGTGTGCTAGTACCAATCTTGTGTCGGATGTTGACTAGAGAAATTGTCCTCCATGCCATCACATCTTCATGATGTAATTTAGTCTTCATGCAGTAGTTTGGAGAGATGATACATTTGTAGATTTTCTTTCAGAGTTGTTGTACTTGTAATGAGGTGTGTTTCAATCATCTACTTCATATAATGCTCCCTAATTGTGCCTTTCTCACTTGGTTCTTCTAACCTGTTAGGAACAATGTCATGCTTGTGCCTTTTATCCCAGTAGTGCTTTTCCTTTTTTTCTTTAGTTTATAGTTATCTTTAGTTAAGTGTATAACCTTTGCACACAATGAGCAGCTTTTGATTTTTTTTAGAAGTTCTCTATCATATATGTCATCAACAAAGCAAATTGGTGTGCTAGTACCAATCTTGTGTTGGATGTTGACTGGAGAAATTGTCCTCCATTCCATCACATCTTCATGATGTAATTTAGTCTTTATGATGCAACTCGGAGAGATGATACATTTGTAGATTTTCTTTCAGAGTTGTTGTACTTGTAATGAGGTGTGTTTCAATCATCTACTTAATATAATGCTCCCTAATTGTGCCTTTCTCACTTGGTTCTTCTAACATGTTCAGAACAATGACCTGCTTGTGCCTTTTATCCCAGTAGTGCTTTTCCTTTCTTTCTTTAGCTTATAGTTCTCTTTAGATAAGCGTATAATCTTTGCACACAATGAGCAGTTTTTTATTTTTTTTGAGTTCTATATGTCGATTTTTTCTTCGAGTTGTTATTCTTCTAACATGTTCAGAACAATGACCTGCTTGTGCCTTTTATCCCAGTAGTGCTTTTCCTTTCTTTCTTTAGCTTATAGTTCTCTTTAGATAAGCGTATAATCTTTGCACACAATGAGCAGTTTTTGATTTTGTCAAAAGTTCTCTATCATGTATGTCATCAACAAAGCAAATTGGTATTCTAGTACCAATCTTGTGTCGGATGTTGACTAGAGAAATTGTCCTCCCTGCCATCACATCTTCATGATGTAATTTAGTCTTCATGCAGTAACTTGGAGAGAGGACACATTTGTAGAATTTCTTTCAGAGTCATTGAACTGGTAAAGAATAATGAGGTGTGTGTTAGTTGTCTACTCTACAATTCTAAGGTTTTAGTCTCCTCCTATGCTTGTCATCTATAAAGCAAATAGGTTTACTTAGTTCCAAATTTGTGTCGGAAGATGACTATATCAGCTGAAGCATGCTATAGACATTCTCCAAGTTGTATAACTTACACCTCTGTCTTTGGTTTGCAACATGGTTAATTTGTTTCAATATCTATTTCTATGTGAAATATTTAGGGTTGACCTTATTTTAATCTCCTCCCATGCTTGTCGTCTATAAAGCAGATAGGTTCCCTTGGTTCCAAATTTGTGTTGGAAGATGAATATATTGCAGAGCATGCCTAAAGATGAAGACATTTTTCTAGCTGTAGTTTTACACCTCTGCCCTTGCATTGCAACATGCTTAATTTGTTACCATATGTATTTCTATGTACACTATTTAAGGTTTGAAGATTCTTTTTAATCTTCTTCCATGCTTGTCATCTATAACTTACAACTCTGTCCTTGGTTCTTGGGACTTGCTTTGTTTGTTTCCATTTATTGTTAATTTTTAAATGAATGTAATTCTTTATGATTTATTCTAAAACAAAATGTATTTGTTGATGGTTTATTTTTGTGTATGATTGGTTTATTTGTTATTTTGCTTCTAACAAGTATCATCAACTTTATCAGGGCATGCTATGGTGTTTTGAGATTTATCATGGAGAGTGGAGCCAAGGGATGTGAGGTGTACTTCAATTTTCTCTCTGCTCACTACATGAAACATAATGTGTTCCGGTAAACTCATATATACTTTAATCAGGTGATTGTTAGTGGAAAATTGAGAGCTCAACGTGCCAAATCCATGAAGTTCAAAGATGGTTACATGATTTCTTCTGGTCAGCCTGTGAAAGAGTATATTGACTCTGCTGTAAGACATGTTCTCTTGAGACAGGTAAAAACTAAAGATCAGTTAGAGCTCTTGTTTTTGATAGTGTCCACTCTCGTTTTGATGTGATTCTTTTTTGTGTCAGGGAGTACTTGGTATCAAGGTGAAGATCATGCTTGATTGGGATCCCAAAGGAAAGCAAGGTCCAACTACACCTCTTCCAGATCTTGTCACAATCCATCCTCCCAAGGAGGAAGAAGAATACATGAGGCTGTCAGTGGCAGCACCAGTTGAAATTGAGCCTCCGGTTGTTGTGTAGGCAGCAAGCCTCAGTTGCATCAACTTAAAATTTTTCCAAATATTATTATATTTTGTTAAGTTTGAGTGTTGGCTTTTTTTGTTTACTTTGGGTACTATAGAGACGTATTGGAGAATTTTGTTTAATGTTACAATGACAATCGCAATGCCTCAATGACAATTTTGTTCTATTAATATAGTCTCTTTTTCCTGGTGCATTCACAGTTTTTGTATATAAATGAAGAAAAATGACAATCGCACTGCCTCGTTTCCGTGTAGCACTTTTAGAGGTCGTTTGGTATAGTGTATTAAGAAAAATAATGCATGTATTAGCCTTGTTTATTATAAGTACTTTGTTTGGTACTCTTTTTTAATTTATGTATAACTAATGCTTGCATTATTTACACTCTATTGTGTATTAAGGTGTGTATTCCTCATATCATGAATTTCTATGTATAAGCAATGCAATGGTTTTAATATCCAATTGTCCTTCATTACCTTTTTATATCTTATTCACCATAATGGTGAAGAGTATCTTTGTAAATAATTTTTTTAATGCATCAAACCAAACAATGCATAAAAATAATTTATGCATAATTATTGTAAGTATAACTAATACATGCATTGCTAATGCAAGCATTACTAATACTCTATTTAGTATTATTTTTATACACTACCAAACGATCCCTTAGTCATAATTAAATTTAATAAAGACTCACCGAGTATATGAAATCAAAAGTAAAAGTTAAGATCACGGAGCTCTTGACGTGCATGTGTAAGCTATTTTTTTTAGGCTATACTCACGGCTGGTGCTCCTTCCTCCAGATGCCTTGGCATTTTTTTTAAGGGAAAAGGATTAAAAATACGCTTCAAACTTTGATTATATCCTTACCGTTAAAATAAAGTTATTCTTGCCGTCTACATTGACTTTGGTCATTTACTGTCGCCGGAGCTCCGATGTGTTTAACTTCAGTTTCACCGGCGACAATTCCTCTATTGGAGTTGACTAATGATGAAGATGAAGAGAAGTGAGTTATATGATTAGGTGAGTTAGATCGGGTTAAAATTGAGTATTTTAAGTAAAATCAGGATATTTTTGTTGATTTGAAATTTTCCATCCAATTGAGGGGCACGAGTGAGAAGTTTGTAGACGGCAGGGGTAAGAATAACTTCATTTTAACGGTAAGAGCATTGTCAACTAATAAACCAAAGTTGAGAGGTATTTTTGACCCTTTTCCCTTTTTTTAATTCGAGAAATACTTCTCAAAGTGTGAGCAAAAATCTTCAAGCTAGTTCACAAAGCATAAATCTTCAAATTAATTCACAAATCTGGTTGAGAGCAGATATCTTCAAGCAAGTCCACAAATTTGACTATAGTTCTGTAGTCTTCAGTGATCTCAAATTAATAGTCGTTCTCTTTCGGTATTTATCGTTTTTAGGTTAGAAGGAACCCTATAGGTGTGTTTTCCCCGTAAAAATCTAAACAAAAATGAGTCTCTTTCCTTTTCTACTAAGAAATAAATTTTTGTGTCCTAAGAAAATATCACCATAGGAGAGACCACAAAATACATTTTGAGTCCTAATAAAATATGATCATAGTAGAGACCATAAAATTAATTACTGAAGCTCATTATTATGAAAGTAATTCGAAATGTGATTTGAATTAGTTTTACCATACAAACCATTCCCATACAAACCATTCCACTAGAAATTTGTAATTATCCTCTTCCATTTATATTACGAAATTTCTCATTAAACACTTATATAACTTCCGTTGTTAAGATTACAAATACTGATCAATAAATTAATTACTAACAAATTTAATTCAATGATTAGTTTTTTAAAAGCACAGCTTAAATTTCATGTGTCGGCTTTTAAATCTTTTTACAAGGTTTGACACAACGAAAACTTACAAGCTTTTTAAAAGACATATAATCAATTTCTATACACTACAACAAATAAAAGATATTGCCACAATAGTATAATTGTTGTTATATTAATGAATAAGAGCACTTACAATCATCCATTTATATAATTGTCGTTAAAGGTTTTAGCAACTCTAGATCAATGACATTAACTTCATTGCCGCTAATTGTTTTAGTGACAATAAATATTGCCACTAAAAGTTTTTTGGTTGTTGTAGTGATAATGTGACAACTGGCATGAATTTTATCAACTAACTTATTATTTCATCAATTTGTATTATTATCGTCCAATCTATAAGACATACTGATCTATTTAAGAATCTCACCTTTTAAAAAATCAAAATGATATATATATATATAATTCGTAATAATTACGTCGAGATTGAAAATATAAGTACATATAACAATTTAGAGAATATGAATTTACCAGTCTATCTAAAATATTCATCTCTACTTGGTGATGTTCAATACATACATAATGCACTAACAAAAGAAATCAGAACTTCACCATTCCCATAATCAAGATAAATTATTTAATCTTGTGCTACAATCATATCGATGGGTAGTCCAATTTTTATTTTAGATTGTGAACAAATTTTTTTATACTTATAAGAATTGATGATTTAATCCTCTACGTATAAACTAAAATTTCATACACTAAATTATTTACCATAGAAGTAAACCGACACATAAATGAATATATGATCTATTAAATTTTTTATTAAAACTAAATAAAAAATTATTCCATGATAAATAATGTATCTAAATATATAGTTAATAGTATGTGTTCGAGGGGTAATATTAGTAATGGAAATAATAGTGGGGGAGGATAATTTTAAAACTATTTACCAAATAATAGGGTGTATTTTTTGTCCTTTTTCCAAACTTAAAAAAAGGTTTGACACATTCAATTTATTCTTTCCTCATGCCTTCGAAATTTATAGGTAGATTATACACATCCATATTTTTCAAGGATTAAGTGAAGTGTGTAATGAATTGAATAAAGTAATTAATTGATAAAGAAAATATTGACTTGACTTTCAAAATTGAAAAAGGAATTAGATTTAGATAATCTTCCTATTCATCTCTTTAAATCCAAAGACAAACTTGAAATGCTATAAAAACTTTGACATCTATCTCAAAATATATATTAAGTAGAGCTTATAGCATATTGCTCCAAATAATAAAGAGGGCTTTCATTTACTTTTTTTTTTTTTTTTTTGATTGAAAAATGGAGCAAACAATTGAGAATGAAATTGTTGACTCAAATGGAAAGAATGTTGAGTGGTTTGAAGAGTCTCTTGAAGTAGATCTCAAATGGTCTTTAGCTATAAACAGGAAATTTAACACTTGTAAAGTACATAAAGATTTTAATTAATTTGTAGAATAAAAAAAAAGTGTAACCATCAAATGTTGTAGTGTCTTGTACAAAGCAACCACCAAGTTTCAAGATGTGATACTTTTAGACACAAAGCACTTTGGAAAGGTTAGTTGGCTATTGAAATTTTGTACGTTGCCTTTTTTTAGAATTTTGTAAGAAATTAATATTTTGTGTGTAATGTGTATATATGATTTTTTATGTAGGTTTTGGTGATAGATGGAAAAATGCAGAGTGCTGAAAAAGATGAGTTTATATACCATGAAAGCTTGATTCATCCTGCTCTCTTACTTCATGACAAGTATACTACTTATCTCATTTTATGTCTCTGGCTAGTGTACATTGTTTTTGCTTTTTTTATTTTTAATTCGATGTTCGATACTCGATGAAAGTGCAAGAGGAGGGCGGAGGGGTGAATTGCCTTTTTTTAAAAATAAAAAATAAAAAATTTGTTATGTTTTATTTTTTTTTAAAAAAAAAATTCTAGTCGATTAATAGGTTCAATAGTTGACTATATCATACACACCTATAAAAATTAAAAAAGTATTGAACTGAAAATGCTAAAGTAGAATTGATACAAGATATTATTATATTGATTGGGATCCATAGTGCATTTAGTTCAGACCCCTTGGATTGAAAAAGTGTTTGTGACGATCCAAAAACTCAAATTGTGATAGTGCCTACCAAAGTCTACAGGCAGGTAAGCCAATTTATAGCCCCAAACGGCAAGTAACAGGACCAATTGGCTGAAACCTTTAAATCAACAAAAAATAACAATAAAATATGAAAATAAACAACGGAACAGAAGAAATGATATAAATATCTAATTCCATGACCTAGTGGGTGATGGTACAAAGCTACTAAAAAGGAATACAAACTTCAAATAAGCAAAATAAGTACAAACTTGTCTCGACACAAAAATTTTATTTGCAACAGTACTGTGATCTTGTTCGACACAAAATAGGCAAAAAAAATTATTTTCCTTTTATGTTATTTTTATTTATTTATATCTTGTAACTAAATAGAGTCCACAATATAATAGTTGTGATGATTAGAGCTACTTCATTTCTTCTTCTTGTGTAGCCTTGAAGGCTATTGCTCTCAAGAGTTAAAACTTCATGTTCACAAGAGAAGAAACCTTAGCATGATCTTTTTTTCACATAGTTGTTAGACTTTGCTATGTTGAAAATGCAAAAAGATCAGGTGGGGTGAATTGCCTTCTTTGTATATTCTACTTGACTACTACTATATGAAACACACCTATAGAAATTTCAAAGTAGTACAAAAACTGAAAATGCTAAAATAGAATTGACACAAGATATATTTATATTGATCGATCGAGATCCATAATAAATTTTAGTCCAATATATCCCCTTAAATTAAATTGTAAGGATGTCCTCCTTTAGTTCTTGAATAATAAATAATTTTCTCTTTATCTCTTTTTCGAGTAAACTATTATATCACTAGACGGACATCCTATTTAACCCATTATATATAACCCTTGGTAATTTTAATTTGTTTTTCATTTTTCTACTCCATTAACATTTTTTTTTTTTTTTTTTTTTTTTTTTTGAATTGTTTTATTTTGGATATAATATAATAATGAGCAGTCCAAGAAGAGTGTTTATCATGGGGGGAGGAGAAGGGTCAGCTGCAAGAGAGGCTCTTAAACATGACAACATTCAGAAAGTTGTCATCTCTGATATTGATCAAGTAATTATACCTCTTCTATTTCTTGTTTGTTCTTCCCCAATTATATCTATACTGATATTTGATGTTTTTAAATTTAAATCTTATTTAGATGTTCAAATAAAATTAAGCAAAAAAGATATTAGTAATATCAAAAAGAGGAATATATTTATTAACTAATTTTAATTGAAAAATAGAGAGAATATGAATGTAAAAACAAAGAAGAAGAAGAAGGCAAACACCAACCGTCATTTAGACACAATTTTTTTCTTTTAAATATTTATATTTGAAATTTTCTTTGTGCATAACATTAATTCATGGACGACCAGTGGAATTTATAAAAGAAAGCAAAGAAAGGTCCGCGACAAAGCTGTCCCCTCTCTCCATATCACTACTTACCGGCTGGGTGCAGATAACACTGTAATAATAACAAAGCCAAATAGAGATATTGTTCGTTCAGAATTGATTCAGATGGCGAGGACCCACGAAAAAATCCACCTTATTCATGCTCCGCACAGCAACTTGCCCGATCAATATTATATGTCTATGCTAAACTTGGTGATAATTAATATAAATATATATATCTTTTATACATAATATATTTTTTATAAAATATTATTACACAATATTTAAGTATAATTATTATAGAAATGTAATTTGACATAGAATGTACCATTATAATTAATAGGTAGAATATTATTATAAAGAAATAAAAATACGAAAATTTAGTTTGAGAAAATTCAAATCGTTATAATGAAATAATGATAGTACACGATTTAACTTGTGATTAAGCACCCCATCTCCTAAAGTATACAATGAATAATATTTGTTTATTTGCAGGAAGTTGTGAATATTTGCCGTAAACATCTTATGGCAAATCAAGGAGCTTTTGCCGATTGTAGGCTTCATGTCATCATCAATGATGCTAAGTAAGCCTAAAACCATCTAATATCTATCTTTGTCTATCAGAATATATTGCAAAGTATCGAAAATACCTCTAAATTTGGTGTGAATTAGTTTTGTCTCTATTTGACTAGTTGAACTTAAAAACACCCTCGATCTGCTGCATGACATAGCAAGTAGTTTCAAATTCTTGTATAATCGTGTGACTTTCAATAAAAAAGTGAGGAAATTGTTGCAAACACCCCTAAATTCGGCAAGAATTTAGGGATGTATTTCACCAAGATCAGAGTGTATCTAAGTTCAATTAGTCAAATAAATAAATATCTAAGTTTAAGAATGTTTCCAATTCTTTTATCAATCTTTAAATATTCTAATTATATCTTTGTGCATTAGGGTGGAGCTGGAGAAGAGTGATGAGTATAAGTATGATGTGATAGTTGGAGACTTATGTGATCCAAGGGAAGGAGGGCCTTGCAATCATCTTTACCTCAAATCTTTTTACCAACATATTATTAAGCCCAAACTTAATCACAATGGCATCTTTGTCACTCAGGTTAATTAACTTCTTTAAACCATCTTAACAAGTAATTTAACTTAATTAATTATATATTGCCACTTGTTCTTGCAGGCTGGTTTTGCTGGAGTTCTCTCACATCAGGGCTTCTTCTCATCAGTTTACAATAATGCTAAACAAGTCTTCAACCGTAAATACTATTCTCTCCGTTTCAATTTGTTTATTTAGTTTTGATTTGTCATGAAAATAAAATCCCTCTCTTCTTTCATGAAAATACAAATTTATTCCCATAATTTTTTTAAAATTATTTTTTGTTATACTATTACACCAAATATTTATAAATCTTCTCATATTTATCCTTGTTATGCAATATTACTACAAATATTTATAAATCGTCTCCTATTTATCCTTGTCATGCAGATGTTATAGCTTACACTGCTCATGTTCCATCTTTGGCTGATACACGTGGATGGGTTTTGGTTAGTCAATTTAAACCTCATAATAAATTAGTCTATCCCTTAATTAATTAAATTCATAATCAGTGGCTTAATTATCCTACAGGCTTCAGATCAACCATTGAAACTAGATGCTGAGGTGATTAACAACAGGATTAAAGAGAGGATTAAAAGATCAGATTTGCAATTTATTGATGCTGCTTTCATGCTTGCTTTTACCGTTATGAACAAGACTGTTCATACAACGTAAGTCTCAATACTTCCACTTTACTTTATATAATTTTTAATTTCTTTTTTGATAAATCGAATGTCATATTTTATTTTTTTAATCCCTAAATCTGTAATTTTGGATGATAATCGGATCGAAATCTATATTTGAAGGTCAAGAACGTACACACAAATTATAATGATTAAATATTAGTTTTTATATGCTAAAAGACTTGCTTGTAATGATAAGTAAAATGAATTGGAAAATAAATCAAAACATAAAAGAAAAGGAATTCTTTTAAGCAATTCTTGACGAAGTTGATGTTGGAAAATAGAGAAGAAAAACACTGTCAATCACCTCTTTTTTTAAAAGATAATTAAAGGAAACGATTCTTCTTTACTTCACTCTACTTGTGTACATAATAAATCTAACTCACTCATTTTTATTTTGTTCTAAATTAAATATATACTAATAAAATTCGAATTCTCCATAAAGGTAAGTGGTCTTGATCATACCAAATGTTGAAAAATAGGAAAAGGAGAAACACTCTTAATCATTCAATTTTTTTTGAAGACAAGTAAAGGAAATGATTCGTTCTTTATTTCTCTTAACTTGCTTACATAATCAATCACTCTTTGAATACAAGTGAACTTCTATCTACTTGACTTATATTTTGACTTATCGAAAATGTCTATAATATGTAGGTATTTATAGAACTATCCTAGCACGTATCTGGTTAGGTTATGCATAATATATTCTAACAATACATGTATTCAGCTTACGCTAATATCCTAAATACACGAATTAATTAAATTCATGCATCACGTGCACAAATCAAAATCTCTTTTTTTAAACACAAGGTTCACATTTTAACAATTGCCTTGTAGTCCGATAGAAAAAGAGAATGCCTTACGAATTTGGTAGTGGTGAGACAAAATTGAAACTGTATTTGTTAAAAATATTCAAAGGTTATATTACTTTACTAATTTGTTTACTTGGATATTTTAGTTGTAATTTACGTAAGTGATTTGACAATATAAACAATTCAAATCACGGGGTACTTACTCATTTAATTCATTGTTGACAACATAATTGTTTTTAAACAAATATAAATTGCAATAAATATGTATGTATAATTTTTTACTTTCCTTGTTGCAGGCTCATGAATGAGACTAATGTTTTAACAGAAGTGAATGAGAAGTCCCTCCATGGCCATTGATTGCTTGCTGCCGATAACTACCAATAAAGTCTAAACATTCAGTTTAGTTTCTATGAACTATATATATTTTTATGCGTAACAGACATTTAGTGACAATAAATTTTCCTTTTAGCGGTAATATTTATTGTCGCAACAATATTTAGCTGTAATTAAGTTAATACTCTTGTATTCAAAGTCACTAAAACCTTTAGTGACAATTATATAGAGTGTTGGTCATATTATATCATTATTACTAAGTAGAATATATCGACAATTATATTATTGCTGCAAAATCCTTTATTTGTTACCGTGTATCCATGTGAAATACAAAAAATATTTGCACAAATTTGCACATCGCACAAGCGATCTTTTCAGCGTTTAGAGTTTTCCTGTAGCAACCCCAAGTCATATAGGACTTGCTTGGACTTGAGATGAGCTGACTGAGGATTGGACTTGAGATGATCTTTAAAGAGAATGACCATCGCCAGAACGTGTTGGATGAAATTGGGATGACAACAATAAAATTAGAGATCGATCATCATTCTACATATATTGTGCTCATAGTAGTGAAATGTGATAATTAATACTAGTGCCATCAGCCTATCTAAATATATTGTGCATCATTCTAGGGCAAAGCATATTAATATCATATATCATTTTATTAGACATCATGTTGAAAATGTAGATTTTTATCAGAATTTGTGGACTCTAAAAATTAATTAGCTGATATTTTTACAAAATTCTTACTTGAAGAAAAATTTTGTTTCCTTTGCAATTGTCTCGATATTACTTCTTACATTTAGCAGGTTGAGGTCACTAAAACATGAAGGCAAACGAATAGGTAAAGACTATTCATCAATGGTTTGATACAAGTCGATACTTTTTTGTTAGAAAATAAGTGTTATTTTAGTTTATTGCATATTTATTAAGAAATTAATTACTCCTTTTTGTTTTATATTATTTGCCCCCTTATTGACATGATACATCCCTTTTAGAAAATCTTAATTAGAGGCATATTTTATTAAATTAATTTTAATGTTGTTTTAGAACTTTAAATTTGACTATTACTATTCTATGTAGTCATTTAATATTATGGTTATTATAAAAAAAAATTAAATAAAATTATCTTGATTTGTTAAAATGGACAAGTAAAATGAACATCTATTTTTAACATAGGGCCCAGTAAAATGAAACCGAGGGAGTAAGGAGTATAGTTTACTAAGTTTCTCAATTTTTTTTTTTAAAAATAGAGCATGATGTTCTTCAATACAAGGGTATAATTGGAAAAAACATTAATTTTTGTCATGAAATTCTTTTTTTTAATTAATTGGTGGAGCTAAAAGCTCCTTTATTTCAATAAATCCAACTATTTACAAACATAGACCTGAAATAATAGGCCCAAATGAAAGCTGAAAACAAAAAGCACGAACTAATGGGTCCAATCAAGTGGAAAAGGCATAGTATAAAAAATCCCTAAAGAAAGAGGCTTAAGTCATCAATTCCAATCCGATAACGCTTTTCTTTTTATTGGTATGCCGCAGGGTTTCCTAATTGCCTCCTCATTGTCTCCTCCGCCTCTTTCTTCACAATGTTCTTCACAGGAGCTTTGATGAACACCACCTTCCTTATCCTTATGTTGTGGGCTGTTTATGTTTATCTCCTGCTCTTCTTCCCACTTTTCATTCGCAGCTCGCAGAAGTAAGTGCACATTTCTCTTCATTTTTCTGTTGTAATGACTATCTCTATTTCTGATATCCTCTCCTTTTGTAGTGGTGTACTCCGGTAGGTGCAATGGACTCCATCTCGATTTCTCAAATGTCAAGTCTTGAGATCTATTGATTGGAAACTATGCAAGCAAAATCTTGTTTCCTTATTTTCCATGTTTTCTCTACTCTTCACTGATACCTCCCTTTTCAGCTGAAGTGGACAAAGAGATTTCAAGATGCTCATAGTCTGGTTTCTATCTGATTCCGTCAACAATCTCAGCACACCTTCTCCAAATCTGATTTGACAACATCATTTTTGCTGGTGGAACTTTTTTGTAAGCTGTCATAGCTAGGTTTAGGTAGCTTTGTTTTATTCATATTTATGTATGCCTGTATGGTGGCAAAACTTGTTGTACATAGCATAACTGTGTTCTTCTGTTAATTTCCCTTTCCCTGATTCCTCTCCTGATGTGCATGGATTGTTATCTTCTTTGTTTTAATCTGTAGTGAAGGGATTTCTGCTTTATCCATGTTCACAATTCCTCTACATTCCACTGATAGCTGTTGAAATGTATGAATTTGTATTGCATTCATTTGCTTACATGCTTCATGTGCCAATTTATCCGCTAGTTTATTAGCCTCTCGAAAAACATGTTGTATATGTGCTTGTGTAGATGTAAGTAACTCTTGTATTTCCTATATTTCCTCTACCTGCTGCCATGGGACCTTCTAGTTGTTTCGCACCATATTTGTGACACTTAGTGAATCTATTTCTATAATGTAATTTTCGAAATTATTTGTCTTGCAATACCTGAGTGCTTTAATAATTGCTATAGTTTCTGCATCCATATTAGTCCTAATCCCCAGTCGCTGCTCCGCCTCCACATATACAATGTTACATTTGTCGTTCCTTAAACAAAAAGCATAGGAACTTTCCCAGGATCCCCCCCCCCCCCCGCTAACTCCACCTGTATTGCATTTTAATGTACCGCTATAAGTTTTCCTCTAGCTCACTGTACAGTAATGCAATATGGGTTTGTACTCCTTAAGTACTTTGACTATCTCCCCCATTCTCTATGAACTTTAATCCATGGATATTTCATTTTTATTAGCTGAATGATAGTGTTGACACATTGATTCTTCAACTTAAAAAAATTGATATCCATTCCATGTCTTCTTGTATTTTTCTGTTTTCACAATTCCCATACTATAATACTTGGTATTGCTTGGAACACGAATTTCACTTTGATAGTAGTGTTAGCTTCCCACCATTCTGTTATCATTTGTTTCAAATTTCCTTGTTGTTGAATACCTGCACATGAAGCAAACTGCTTCCATAGGCTTTTGGGCTATGGGAGCTGTTAGAAAAAGATGTTGTGTAGTCTCCTCTTCAAAAACATCACAACAATAGCATCTTGAGGCTATAGTAATTCTCATCCTTTTCAGATTTTCCTCCGTTGCAATTCTGTCCCTCCAAATCTTCCATAGTAGAAAACTCATCTTAAAAGGAATTTGTTTGCCCTACATATTATTCCTCCATTCCTCCTTTTCCTTTATATTTCTTAGCAGATCAAAGGCTGATTTGGCGGTAAATTCCCCACTTGTATTTCCCATCCACCAAGGTTTATCCTCCTCCTCCAATAGACGTGGATGAATGAATTCAATGGTATACGCCATCATTTCTTCTGATATTAATTGGCCCAGCTTTTGAACATTCCACTCCTCATTTGTGATGAAATTTTTCACCTCTATCTCTTCCTCCTCAACTCTATGGTCCTCTAAAAAATATAAAGCTCCTTGCTTTGTCCAGTGATCAAATCAAAAACTCATCTCTCCTGATTTGAGTTTCCACCAAATGTTGTGTTCAACTTCTCCCCTTAACTCTACCATTCTTTTCCAAGCATGAGAAGCCCCTCTACTTGTGGCCAATACCAGATCCTATTTCTTACAATATTTCGACCACATATAAGTACTCCATAAAGAAGTAGAGGTTCTGAAATTCCATCATAACTTACTATATAGTGCCTTCGATACATCATATAACTTTCTCACTCCTATTCCCCCTTCTGCTTTGGGATAGAATAATTCTTCCCAATCTACCCAATGCTTTCCTTTATTTCCTCCTACCTTACTCCAAAAAAGCTTTAAACAACTGATGTAATTGATTTATGACTCTTTTTGTTGGATTCATAGCTGAAAGAAGGTACAGTGGCATTGACTGTAATATACTAGTAATGAGAATTACTTTCCCCCTATATGATAACCATTTATTCTGCTAGGATAAAAGCCTTTTTTGTATTTTCCTCAACAAATCTTCATGATATAAATTCTTCTTTCTACCATAGAACACCAGGCACCCCAAATATGTGAAAGGGAAGTTTCCTTGTATAATCCATGTAATTCTCCTTAATCTCACTGCTACTATCAAAGGTGTATTATCATGAAGATAAGAAAAACTCTTATTGAGGTTTATCAGCTGGCCTGATATCTTCTCATATTCCCTTATTATTCCCATAATCTTCTTAATAGACTCATTCTCCCCCGAACAAAATAGTATGGTGTCATCCATATAAGATAAATGGTTTATAGGAGGGCTTTATTTAGGCTGCCATAATCTTGCTTTAATCCCCTTGTTGACTTAAATAACCTATACGACTGCCCATTCACCAAAATTGAGTACCAGTTGTTAGATACCAGTCTCCATACCATATCAATGATCAATTCTGAGAAACCAAATCTCCTTAATACTTTGGTTAAAAAAAATCATGACACTCTATCATATGCTTTGGCCATGTCAAGCTTCACCACCACATTTTGAAACTTCTTTCTTATGTTAATGTCCCGTATTATCTCCTGGGCTAACAAAACATTCTCCGTTATACTCTTGTCTTTCACAAAGCCAGATTGATTTCGAGATATGAGACTTGTCAGCAATTTCATTATTCTTTGATGAATTAATCTTGAAATAATTTTGTTAACAAAAGTATTAAGACTTACTAGTCTCTAATAAGCAAAACTCCTTGGCTTCTCCTTTTTTGGCAGAAGTACCACATTCATATGCGTGATAAATCTAGGCAATTCATGCCCACAAAAGAAGGCCCTTACCATCCCTGTGGTATCTTTCCCAACTATTTTCCAGCAGCTCTGGAAAAATTCCCCTGAAAATCCATCCGGACCACTTATGCTATCCCTATTAAGCACAAAGGCAACCTCCCTCACTTGCTCCATATTTGGCATTCTTTCCATCTCATCATTTTGTTCCTGAGTGATACTTCTCGGGATCAAATCAAACATGCTATTATCAATACTTGTGTTTGTTTCCTTAAATTGATTTTCAAAAAACAACACTGCCTCCATTCCAATAATCTCATTCCTAGTCACCGTGTAGTGATTTTAGAGATGAACAATTTTCTTCTCCTTCCTTTCACATAATTGTGAAAAAACTTTGTATTTCTAACTCCATCTTTGAACCATCTCATTAATGACTTTTGTCTCCAAAATTCCTCCTTCACGTGCCTGTATTTTTTCAATTCTACTTCTATTTTGTTTAATTCTTGTCTATTTCGAGGTGATGGATTAATCTCCAGCTGCATCTCTTTCGTTCTAATTTCATCCCCCAGCTTCCAATGCTCCTTCACTACCTTCCTAAATTTTGGATGTTTCGTCAAAAGTTAAGAAACTTAAACGGCCGAATAATGGATTCCTCCTCCAAATTACACATTAAATGCAAAGGCACATGATTTGATCCTTGCCTGATCAAGTGTTGCACTTTGCTACTAGGAAAAAGTTGTTCAAATTCCTGATTACATAGTACCCTATCCAACTTTTTGAAAATGCAATCTCCTTCTGCTCTTCCATTCCACTAGGTAAATTTACTTCCTGAAGCTCTAACCTCTGACAATGTACAATTACTGATACACTGCTAGAAATCCATCGCTTCATAGGCTATAAACTCTCTACCCCCTTGCTTTTCTTCTTCATTTAGAATAACATTAAAATCCCCCCCAACAAGCCATGTATACTGATTTTTGTCTCCCAACTCCACCATCTCCTTCCACAACTCTAATCTTTCCAAAGCGTCGCACCTCGCATAAACTAATGTAACCATGTACTTAACATTTCCAGCTTAAAACCTCATCGATAGATGTTGAACGTTATCTTTTACCACTTCCCATGTCCAATCTTCATCCCAGAATATCCATATCTTGGCTGAACAGTTACAAAAAGTATTTTGAAATCTCAATCTGATTTTATATTGTTCTAACTTATGTGGCCCTTGAAAAGGTTCCATCAGAGCTATATATTTGTAATGATGTCTCCTGTTTAGATCTATCAGTCTATCGAAGGCCTTGTGAGACCTAACCGACTTGATTTTCCAAAATAGTGCTTTCCCAATCCTTTTGGTACACCTCCCTCTATGTTGCCCACTTTACTACCCTTGTCCTCTCACTCCACTTCTTCATTGTTTGCCTTATCTACTGTCAGAGAAGTATCTAAGGCCTCAATATCATTTATTGTATCTCCTTTCCTCGACCCTGATTGACCTCCCTTGTTTTTAATGCTATAACTCTCTTCAGTCCTCTGTTTTTCATTGAAAACTTCCTCCACCCATTTTTTTGTTGAACCAACCTCGTTCCCTATATTGTTGTCCCTATTACCCTCCCCTTGTGTAGGCTTCCATCCTCCTTATCATCTAACCTGCCCAAAGCGTCAAACTTATTCCTTGTGATCTCGTCCTCCTTCTCCTTTTGAATTTGTTTTGGATTCTACACCTGTAAAACTTTATTTTATCCCGTCTTCCTTTCCCAACCACCCCTTTTCTTTTTCTGTTCCTTGAATACATCCTCATCAATGTTTTTTACTATTTCCCTTCTCTCCACACGATGCTCTTTCGTTCTGTTATTGTCTTTTTCCCCCTTACCTCTAGTACAATTTTCAACCTCATTCCCTTCCATCGTTGGGTATAACTCTGGATGTATTACATAGCATTCTTGTTCATTATGTCCCTGAATACAATAATTTTTACAATACTTCAGAACATAATCATATTTAATACGGATTCATTTCTCCACAACTTCCCAAGATTATTTTCTTACACCCATGTTAATTCTTTTAGGAAATTCACCTAATAGATCCGCCTTCGCTTTAACCCTTGTACAACTAGGCCTAGTTTTATTCTTCGTAGCTAGATTCGCCTGTAATGGTCTCCCCACCGTAGCTGCCAGCGAGAAAACAACTTCCTTAATGTAAAAGTTTGGTGATAATACTGGAAAAGATATCCAAGCAATCGCCCTTGAAGTTTCCTTTTCCCGATCAAACATTGGATTCCATTTCAAAGTACGCATTGGGTAGGACCATCCCTAATGTGATAAATAATAAGCAGGTTTGGATAGTAGACTCACATAGTCTTCCAAACATGAGGCCCTAATGAGTACATGTCTATTGCTTAATAGTCTTATTTTACATTCCCCCCTTATTTCACACTATTTTGGAATCAATTTTCGTAATTCCTAAATCTCTGGCCAGCCATACGAGAATTTGCCTATGATTGCAAATTCCAAATTCTCCTTAATGATCATATGTTCAACTTCCTCCTTCTCCCAAACTATTCTAGGTTCCCCGTGTAAATATGAGATAGGTTTCAACGATATAGGTTTAGCTATTCGTGTTGGGGGCATAATACTACAACATATTGCCTCTTTTTCTCTGGTTCAATAGTTGTTTCAGTGTGGCCTATCCCCAAAAAGGGTTGACCAAGTGAATTGGTGGTCATAACCACCGAAACAATGGTGATTAGGTAAACGGCAGCGGCGACGTTGACTAGGGTTTTCAATTTTGTCTCTCTTCGTTAGGTCACTCTCTTGTCATGAAATTCTAAGATGACACTTATTATCATTTTTTATTTTACTGAAGTGACACTTATATTGAAACGAATGAGTATTAATTAGAAAATTAGTTGCACTCTTTCCTAGTATGATCGACCAAGGGCTCATTAGGGTAACAATTGCACAACGAAAAGTATTATGTTAATTTAAATACAAATGACATATAAAATATAGAGAAAATGCATGGATTCCTTCTTGAGTTTATCTCAAGAAAATGTATACATGCTTAAACTAACATAGCGATCTATAATATACCTTTACTAATCGAAATAGGTTCCACACATATGAGACAAGCAAAAGATATGGGACGAGTAGTTTCTTGAAGAGTGAATTTGATCCTATAGTCGTATTTTTTGTTCGAAAAATACACAGTGAGCCCTCACTTTAAGGCTATCTTTCACCGTTGATAGACATGGTTCAACGTACCAGCTACACTTCCTCTTCTAGAACAGTGATAACCTAGTTTGATTTACCTTTTCAAAAGTGCCACAACTCCTTCTATCACAAACCTAGAAAACGTGGCATTCGAAGCATCAATCTCATTCTATGCTCTATGCCATATTCCTTATACTTAAAAGTGAATTTATTTGCCCTCTAAAATTGACGTGACAAAATAATTTTAAAAAATAATAATATGTACATTAGATAAAAATTAAAGTTAAAAAATAAACTTTAATTAAATCAAAATCCTCCTTACACTCTAGCCCTTCTTCTCCTTCTCCTTCTCCTTCTTCTCCTTCCTTCTCCTCCTCTTCTTATTCTTCTTCTTCTCAATTCTTCTCTTCTTCTTCTTCTTCTTCTTCTTCTTCTTCTTCTTCATCTCCTTCTCCTTCTCAATTCTTCAGTTCTTCTTCTTCTCTTCCTCCTCCCCCTTTTCTTCTTCTTCTCAGTTATTCTTCTTCTCCTTCTCCTTCTCCTTTTCAATTCTTATTCTTCTCACTTTTTCCTCTCACTTCTTCTTCTTTTCACTCATTCTCCTTCTTCTTCTCAATTCTTCTTCTTCTTCTTCTTCTTCTTCTTTTTCTCAATTCTCTATAACTTAATTTCTTCATAAATTCTATTTTTATTCTTACCCGTTTCACCACATCCATCATATCCGATCTCTCTTTATTTCACTCTAATAAAGAGATCTCTTATTTTGTCAAAAAATCAATGAAGAAAGCGACAAAAGAAAGGTTGAAGAAATTAATGGTGATGATAGCTTTGTTGGTGGTTGGTAAAATTAATTGTTGAATTTTAAAAGATATAGTAGTGGGTTTTTTGGTGGTGGGTGGAGGGTGGCAAAAAGGGGAATTGAAGATGGTGAAGAAGAAGAAATCGATATTGATAATAGTGGTGGTGATATTTGATGGTGGGTTTGTACGATTTTATTGTGATAATGTGATTTTGGAGATGAGTGTTGATTATTGTGGTGGTTCTTTACAATTTTTGTGGGGACGATGGTGATGGTATGGATTTTGATAGTAGATTTGATTGTAGGTGGTTAAATTGACAACTATTTTGATTTTTGATGTTAAAATATATGAATTTGGTACTGACGGTGGCAATAGTGGTTTGATGGTGGTGTTCAGTGAAGAAGAAGTAATTGGATAACATGTGTAATGACCCGAAACCTTCGTTATTTAGGAGAAGCAAAATCTGGGAAAAATTAGGGCCTTTGTCCCGCCATAGCGGGCCAGATGCCACTAGGGCGGCAGCGACAGGGCGGGGTAAGCTGGTGCCAGGGCGAGATAGATGAGGTAGAATGTAAATTATGAGAAATCCTATTTTCTCCATCTTTCTAAAATACCTAAATAAGTCGTAAAACACCCTAGAAACCATAGAAAAGCTGCTCTAAGCTTGGGAAGGAAGGAGAAGGAGATTTCTAGCATGGGGATGGTGATATCTTGCAGATTCTTGGCCAAATTCACGGTCACAAAGCCTGAAAAACTAGAATCGAGGTCAAAAACTCCGTGCAACTGCTTGGCACCCAGGTAGGCTAGGTTTTATGAATTGAGTAGTGATAAATCTATGCTTACTACGTAATATATGTAAATCAGTGGTAGGGTTTATGTGTAGACCTTCGTGCATCGAGTGAATTCCATGGGTAATTTCTAGAAAGCAAAGTAATTGGGTTTATGTCTTGAGAAGAGAAATTGATGACTTGTTAGGGCTTATAGATTGCTATTTCAGATAGAATTGTTTCAAGAATAAGTATATGAAATCATAAATGGAACTAGAATTATGAATGTATGATAGGGATTGAGGAGTAATTCTTAGGTGATGATTGTGATTTTATGATTGTGTGATGCATGTTTGTTCTTGCTTCATTATGATACATGTATGTATAAGAATGATGCATTGTTGATCACACTTGTTGTAAATGAGATGAAATAATTATGATTTCCATGAATTCATGAATTAAATGTATGATCTTGAGGATAAACTTGTGGTTGTGATTATGGTGTGTTGAATGGATCGATTGCTGCTTTCCGGCATAACTAACTTGGATCGGTTACCACGTTTTAGCATAACTAACTTGGATCGGTTGCCACGTTCTGGCATAACTATAAGATCGGTTGCCACGTTCCGGCATACTAACTGGGATCGGTTGCCACATTCCGGCATGCTAACTGTTTGGGCTTGGATTCTAAGAGAGGACCAATGATGTGGTATAAATGTGTGACCTAGGAAACATGAGGTTGTTTGTAACTGTTGTTGATGTTGTATATGCTCAATATGCGCTTGTGAGTATATGGTTCTATTGACCTATATATGTTGCACTTAATGGGTATATG
Source organism: Solanum pinnatisectum (assembly GCA_035578085.1). Taxonomy (NCBI): domain Eukaryota; kingdom Viridiplantae; phylum Streptophyta; class Magnoliopsida; order Solanales; family Solanaceae; genus Solanum; species Solanum pinnatisectum. The sequence goes on along the minus strand of CM069082.1, from coordinate 29,806,635 downwards.
TTGTGACTGTTCATATTTAATTGTTCGTGTATTGTAAGGGCGGGAAGTAGAGGCAGCGTGTGTGATGAATATGCTTAGGTGGATTTCACCTTGGGGAAAGAGTTTGAGTTTAGTGTGAAGAAAGTTGGGTTTAAGGTGCAATGTGACCATGGTTGGTTAGTGTGATGAGGAAGTTAAGGTATGACGTGAGCTGTTAGTTGGAATGTTTGTAGTCGTAATTGGGAATGTTTACTACGTGTTAGAATGGTTAGGCTATGATCAAGTACCTACTAATTAGGTTGACTTGAAGGTGGTTAATAGTTAGAGTGCTAATGTAATTTGGAGGTATTTTAAGAGAGGGTAAAGGTGAAGAAGCGAGTGGTTTAATTCATGATCTTACTAGTTGGTTTCTTATGGTATGTGGTGGGTGTATTGTTGATCGATGATGCCTACCAGTACACTTGTTTTATACTAATATTACTCTTGCTATGTCTTTTTTGACATAGTCTGGATGCAGGTTGGTGATGTCTCCTTAGGTGAAGACGAAGAGATTCTCCAACAGCTTCTATCCTTCCTTCCGCGTAGTGGGAGCGGTGTCTTTTAATTATCTTGTCCAGTTGTACTCTTAGTAGCTCTTGTACTTGTTTAGACTAGATCCATAGGAGTTGTTAAATTACTTTACAAGTTTTAACTAAAAGTGTGTCTAAAGATATTATTTATAAAATCTTAATTATTGTAAGTATATCTATTTTCTTTAAATTTTCCGCATGTTTGACTATTGGGATATGGGGGTTCTCCTACTTAGGTGTTATAGTGGGTGCCTGCACTACTCGGTGGGTTGGGTCGTGATAAATTTGTATCATAGCCTAGGTTACTGGTCTCCTAGTACAAAAGCAAAATGTGGACTAGACTCCTGTGGATGGGTGTGTTGACGTCCACATCTAAACTTCAGAAACCTAGGAAGCATTCTAGGAAATTGTTCCACTCATTCTCTCCTTTTGTGTGAAGTGTCGCTTGTGGTATGAGTTGAGTCCAATTGGTGTCTCTCGATTCCAATTAGTATCTCAACAAAGTGAACCGGAAGTCGTGGTCACGACTGAAGGAACACAAGCAAGGTAAATTGGAACTGGGAAGGTTCCAATTGGTATCTGGCCCTAGGGGTGGTGTAAAATGCGTGGATGATCAGTAATAGTCATCCATGGAGCGAAGTAACTAATTAAAAATTTGGACTTATCTTGAGTTGCTATTTAAATGTGTGAGTGTGTACTTCTTGTTTTCTGAATTTACTGTGAATGTGAAGTCAAACTTGTTCGACTGTAACATGATTATGCGTACTATAAATGTGTGCCTGAAACTTGATATGTGCTATGTGTTGGACGCGTCTTGTGTTTATGCAATGACTGTGCGAATGCCTGGGTGTATCTTGGGAATGTGTGGGTTGTGGCGCTAAAATAATATGGATAAATTTTGGTTCGTATATCATAGGACTGACCGGGAGTAGACAATGATTTTCCTAGTAGTAGGGGTATCCTAAAAGTTCAGGGTAAAGCTAGGAACCTTTGGGAATATTTAGAAAAGAGAAGAACCCCACAAAGTTTTTGGTCAGTTTCTATTTCCATTTTGACGGCTGGAGCGGGATTATTTCCAACAGGGCGGGATTATTCTACCAGAGCGGGACAGGGCGAGGCATAACCTCAACCCTGCCTCCCCTATTTTTCTGAACCACAATTTCAGACCCCGATTGATATCCGAATTTTGCCTACCAGTCTATCAGTGTTCAGTAGAAGAGTTAATAGATCATAACACCTTAAGGTTAATATAAGGCTACATCAGACAACAAAAACTAGCATCCACACACTTACAAAAACTTAGGAAATCATAAGATAAAATAGAGTGTCTTAAAAATTTACAAGTCTAAAGAGGGGCGAAGAAAGCAACTTAAGAACCCTGCGATCGAAAGGTATCGGTGTCAGAATCTAACTCCTCCGGGGGCACCAGGTTGGTCACGACCTTCTTTAGAACCAAAAACTGGAAGTAATCCTCCTCCTCCTTTACAAGAATCTCTTTCCCGAGAGCGATGCAGGTAAACATGATCTTCACTGCCTTCCAGAGCCGAATCATCAGACGATCCCTCAGTAGGTTCTTCCTCCTCTCCTGGCGCAACTCGCATCGCAGCATCTCAAGCTTTAGGGTAGTGCTAGGGGAACCGAAATGGTGGGAGTAATAGGGCACCCCATCTTTCTATGCACCACTACCAAGTCCTCCTCTACCTATGATACGAAAAGTGGGGGACGAGTGTCGTCGCCCCCTCCTTGTCTGACCATGCGTCCTCTTGACTGCTGCTAGCTCTGCCAATCCTCCTCTTCTTGCTCCTAAAAGTAGAATTTGTCCTAACCAAAAGAGGGTGAAGGGGGGGGGGATCCATAGAAAGTACCTCATCGGCATCCATAAGTAGTACTCCTGCCCGCTTGCACAGAGCAGTAATAAGACCAGAGAGAAAGAACGCCTTCTTGTTACCCTGGAAGAATATCTTCCACTCGAAGATAATCTGCACCCCCACATTTAGCTCTATATCATGTATGGTGCACGCCACTACCAAGGCACGAGGAAAGGTCACGTCTGTACGGTTACCTGACAGATGAATCCTCCTAGTCACCAAGTGTCGCCACCTCTTAGCATCAGGTGACCAGTCCATGCTAGTGATGCCCTCAATAGTAGCCCAGCAAACCTGATCTCGGCGCTCAGGCTCAACTAGAGTTTCTCTCAACCACTCTAGATCTGTCTCTCTCAGCTTGGCCTTATACTCAGCGTTCAAGACCTCTGGTATCTTTAGAGCCTCATTGATGACAGTGGTGTTCAGAGGAATGTCAACTCCGTTGATATGGATGATAAGGTGAGAGTCGTCCCATTGCATAGTAGGCAGGATGGCGTAGAACTCCCTCACCCAAGTAGAGCGTGCATCTAGGGGAGCCTCTGTCAGCGAAGCCTATTCGAATTCCATCAGACAAGCATAAAAAGTAGGCACCTTCTCCTCTAACTTAAGTAGCACAAAACCTCTCTCGCAGTAGAAACCCGTGTTGCGGTAGTCATGATGCCTTTCCCGACTCGCGACATCAGGGAACTGGATGAAGGGTAAGTTTTCTTCATTATGACTTGCCATTAGAAAGCCTACAAGAGTGATGAAAAATATTAAGTTAGTACACGATGGAAATAGACAGTGCAAGGGTTGAATGAATAGAAAGGAAATTTTGGGATAAGGGTTGCAGGCCACTGGTTTGGCATATCCCGCCACAGCGGCCAAAATGCCGCCAGAGCGGGATTATGGAAGCCGCCACAGTGGGATAAAGGCCGCAAGAGCGACCTTGATCTGGGACGAACAACAGACGCGGTTATGGCGTCTCTTCATCCCAAAAATCCCCATTTTCGACTAATTTCCAGCAGATCAGAGTATATAAACTACCTAGAACCTAGATATGCAATTATTTCGGCAAAATAACCCCTAAGTCCCCCTCAAATTCAAGTTTTAAGCAAAGAGACTTTTCAACTTCTCCCAACCTTTTCGGTATCGATTCAATCGAATTTCTGTGAAATTCTTATTCCCAGAACATCGTGGAGACATTGGGGACATAAGGAAAGTGTCCATGCTACATTTATCTATCAAAACAAACAACCTACTTTTACTTTCGAATAACTACCCGAAAACCAGCTATTTTCGATCAGTTAATCGGCATGCAGTCGTTGTTAATCAAGTATGAAAGTAAAGTGCGTAAGGGAGAAGAATATTACCTGAGTTTTGACGTTCGGAGGAGAGTGATCGGGAGGATTTTGGGAGAGTTTGGGAGTTTAAAGGAGAAATGGGAAAAATATTTCCCTTATTCCCCCTTTTTTGGTCCCCGATCTCCCACTTCAGCGGGAGGGCTGCCGCCTTGGCGGGCCAAGCTGTGTCATATTAAGCGTGTTCGTTTCCTTCATGTGTTGCCTCAAATTTTTCTTCTGGTCTTTGAGAATAGTACTTTACTTGTATCAACTAGTTAAAAGTCACCACTCTTCGTGGTTCCGTAGTGGACCAATTCTTTAATGTAAAAGCAAATTGAAATAAGGCGCATGATGTTCGTGCACTAGTCATTCAATGACGAATGAGGGGTAAATTGGTATCTATCGTAACGATTCAAAATCATCGTTATTTAGAAGAAGCAAAATCTGGAAAAAATCTGGGCCCTTGTCCCACCATAGCAGGCCAGATGCCGCTAGGGCGGTGGCGGCGGCGCCAGGGCGGGGTAAGCTGGCACCAGGGTGGGATAGGTGAGGCAGAACGTAAACTACGAGAAATCCTATTTTCTCCATCTTTCTAAAATACCTAAATAAGTCGTAAAACACCATATAAACCTTAGAAAAGCTGCTCTAAGCTTGGGAAGGAAGGAGAAGGAGATTTCTAACATGGGGATGGTGATATCTTGCGAATTCTTGGTGAAATTCATCGTCACAGAGCCCGAAAAACCAAAATCAAGGTCAAAAACTCCGTGCAACTGCTTGGCGCCCAGGTAGACTAGGTTTTATGAATTGAGTAGTGATAAATCTGTGCTTACTACGTAATATATGTAAATCAATGGTAGGGTTTATGTGTAGACCTTCGTGCACTGAGTGAATTCCATGGATAATTTCTAGAAAGCAAAGTAATTGGGTTTATGTCTTGAGAAGAGAAATTGATGACTTGTTAGGGCTTCTAGAATTGTTTTCTCTGATAGAATTGTTTCAAGAATAAGGATATGAAATCATAAATAGAACTAGAATTATGAATGTATGATAGGGATTGGGAGTAATTCTTAGGTGATGGTTGTGATTCTATGATTGTGTGATGCATATTTGTTCTTGCTTCATTATGATACATGTATGTATAAGAATGATGCATTGTTGATCACACTTGTTGTAAATGAGATGAAAAAAATTATGATTTCCATGAATTCATAAATTAAATGTATGATTTTGAGGATACACTTGTGGTTGTGATTATGGTGTAGTGAATGGATCGGTTGCCGCGTTCCGGCATAACTAACTTGGATCGATTGCCACATTTTGGCATAACTAACTTGGATCGGTTGCCACGTTTCGGCATAACTATGGGATCAGTTGCCACGTTTTGGCATACTACTGGGATAGGTGCCACGTTCCGGCATGCTAACTGTTTGGGCTTGGGTTCCATGAGAGGATCAATGATGTGGTATAATTGTGTGACGTGAGAAACGTGAGGTTGTTTGTAACTATTGTTAATGTTGTATATGCTCGATATGCACTTGTGAGTATATGATTGTATTGACTTATATATGTTGCACTTAATGGTTATATCTTGTGACAGTTCATATTTTATTGTTCGTGTGTTGTAAGGGCAGGAAGTAGAGGCAGCGTGTGTGATGAATATGCTTAGGTGGATTTCACCTTGGGGAAAGAGTTTGAGTTTATTGGGAAGAAAGCTGGGTTTAAGGTGCTATGTGACCATGGTTGGTTAGTGTGACGAGGAAGTAAGGGGTATGCTGTTAGCTATTAGTTGGAATGTTTGTAGTCGCAATTTGGAATGTTTACTACGTGTTAGAATGGTTAGGCTATGATCAAGTACCTAGTAAGTAGGTTGACTGGAAGGTGGTTAATAGTTAGAGTGCTAGTGAAATTTGGAGGTATTTTAAGAGAGGTTAAATGTGAAGAAGCGAGTGGTTTAATTCATGATCTTACTAGTTGGTTTCTTATGTTATGTGGTGGGCGTCAGATTGACCGATGATGCCTACCAGTACGCGTGTTTTGTACTGATATTACTCTTGCTATATTTTTTTTGACATAGTCTGGATGGAGGTTGGTGATGTCTCCTTAGGTGAAGACGAAAAGATTCTCCAGTAGCTTCTATCCTTCCTTCCACGTGGTGGGAGTTATGTCTTTTAATTATCTTGTCTAGTTGTATTTTTAGTAGTTCTTGTACCTGTTTAGACTAGATCCATGTGAGTTGTTAAATTACTTTACAAGTTTTAACTAAAAGTGTGTCTAAAGATATTATTTATAATATCTTAATTATTGTAAGTATATCTGTTTTCTTTAAATTTTCCGCATGTTTGACTATTGGCACATGAGGGTTCTCCTACTTAAGTGTTAGAGTGGGTGCCCGCACAGCCCAGTGGATTGGGTCGTGACAACATGGAGCATTGTATTTTCTAAATCTAACTTGGCATCTGAGATGACATTGATGTGGTGCGAGTGTATTACATCTCCCAGCGTGAGAGTGGTGTTGTATTTCTTAGGGTGTTATCGAATTCACTTTTGAATAGTAAATGTGTGTATTAGATCATCATGATAGTTTAAGTGTAAGTGATTTTCAGGACAAGTCCAAGGGAGAAGTTATGTATTTTTCCTAAAATATATGTACAAAGCTTTGAAACATAAACAATACTTGATAAATTACTAGTACAAATTAATTTTCGTGTCTAAAATTAGTGCTTTTGTGTGTAGATTATTTATTACATTTTGCCTTTTAATTTATTTGTCTTAGTTATTATTTGGACAGTCAAAGAATATATACTTTGATCATAAAAATTTAGGAATGTTTAGAGGCGATTTAGAGTTGGTCGAGATTGAATAGGCAATGTAATACTTCATGTATAGCCAACATATACTTCATTTATAATTGAACTATATTCAGCTTTTTGAGTGTATCATAATGTATAGTTAGTGTATATCTTATGTATAGGTAAGCCATATATAATGTATAGTCAATGTATACTTTTTATGACTTTTGGCTATTTTTTATGTAAATAAAAATATGGTTATATATGTTGTAATATAATTATTTATTGTATATATTTGAAACTATCCCTACATTTTATTGTGTCCTCTTTTAACCGTCTCTTTAACTAATATCTGTTGTTTTTTTTTTTTTGTAAGAATATTCAGTATTAGATAAATTCTAGGAAAATTACACTTCACTAACTAATCAATTTGCTTTGCTTGATTCGGAGTACGAGGATTAAACTAACTAATATTTGGTGTGAATTTGACAGACAAAGAATCTTTAATCTTTTAGAGATAAATTTACATATTTAAAACTAAATCAAAAATGTTATAAGTCACACTAATTAATGATTCAAAATATTTAGAAAGTATTTTAAAAAAATGAAATCCTCTTGATGTTTCAAGTCTTTTGATGTATAATTCACTCGAAACGATTCACATTTGTGATACGTCGAATTTCAAAGAAAAAGGGGAAGCAATGAAAAAGAAGAAGGGGGAGGAGTAGACTCAAATGACCATTTTTTTGGGAAAACATATGGTCGAATGACAATTTTAGGTAAATTTTATAAAGAGCTATCCGTCAAAAATACTTATTTTCTCCTAAAAACATGGTCAAATACCTCTTTCTTTTTTTTTTTAAAAAAAATAATAATAAAATAGGACCCAAACGAGCTATTAGAGTTCTCCTATGTAAATATTGAAATCACCCTATTGTCCATAAAATATGGCACCCAACACCTCAAAATTCTGGATCCGCCTCTAATGACGACTATGGTGACAATGAATATAATTACAATTATGAAGGTGGTAGTGTGGTAGTGACTAACAATAGTGGTTTGCAATGGTGTTGGTTAGTGGTGATTGTTATGGCAAAAATAATTGGTGATGGTAGTTGGTGGTTGACTATAGTAATGGTGATGTCAGTTGTGATGGGAGGTGGTTAGTAGTGGTGGTTAGTGATTTGTAGCACACACTAGGATACATTTTAATGTTAGTAAGAATTTATTTAAGATCTTAATGATTAAGACCTATATGGACTAAGGCATCATTTGTTTGCACTTATTGGAAGTCTGAATTTGAATGGTTTAGACATTAGGTCACTAAATGCATTTATTTTTTTTACTTAAAAACCTCTTAATGGGTCTGAAAGGTCTGAATGAATCAGATCTGCGATAGAGTTTTATTCTCATTCAGACCCTTTTAAAGACACTTTTATTTTTTTCAAAAAATTGTGCTCTATATTTGTTTCCTTCAAAAATAAAAATAAAAAATTCAAGCCTTTCTCATTCTCCAACTTTTTTAATTATCCAAATTATTTTCCTTAATCTTTTAGTTTTGTTCTTGCGGCTTGTTTATCAAGAATTGATAAAATTTATTGTATAATTTTATTTGACTAAAGTGCAAAACAACTTCATAAATATGTGTATTTGAAATAAAAGAAAAGATGAATACATTGTTTTCTAACAATTACTTTTATTATTATTATAATTTATATATATATATATATATATATATATATATATATATATATATATATATATATATATATATATATATATCCATGTAGTTCCATTTTATTTTTATCAAACTTAATATATTAATTTATAGTTTGAATATCTTAACGTTTAGCAAAGACTGGTGTTTTTATTAGTTTTTGTTAATGTAATATTTAACTACTATTTTATTTGATTTATAATATTTATTAATCATTGAGTGTTCAGATCCAGTAACAATATCTTAGTCATTCAGATGTGCATTCAGATTCACACGTTTTAATCTTAATGAAAACAAAATGATTAATTAAATGTTTAAAACTTAATGAAAATAAATGTACTTAATGATTTAAGGAAATAATTTATATTGAGACCTTTATGAGTGTAAACAAATGAGATCTAAAAGTTTCCTCTTTCGAACATATAATGAAATAAGCTTACCTCTAATTACCTTTTTTTCATTTGGTAAAGGGTTTGATATGTTCCTCAAATTTGCGATTAAGTGATGATATAGCCTTCTCTATAAAAGTATCTCACATATACCCATGTAACGACATGTTTTCATAGTTATAGAAAAGCCAAGGGGGAAAGAATTTGGGCCAGAAAACTTCTGGGTAGTGACTTGGAAATTTCTAGCCTAGGCCAGATTCACGCGAAATCTAAGTCAACTGAGGTCTAGAGAAATCTGGTAGTGAATGGGGATTTAATTATGAATTTGATCACATGAGTGGATATCCAAGATGTTAAGGAGTCTGTACGGCTTTAGAGAATCAAATTCGGGCGAGTAGAACTCCCAAAACTGATTTTGGAGTGAAAGGGTAGTTTTAGAACGTCCCGATTTGAAGGTGCGTTGTGGAATGGGTGCTTGGAACTCAAATTCTGAGGTTCTGTCTCCGTGTAAGCCTTTGTGGAGGGATTAATCCCACCATGTTAGGGGCCGCTGTGGTGGGGTGGGGTCCGTCGTGGCAGTCCAGTCGCGACTTAAGTCGAGGAAAGACCCCAGTTTCGTTATTTTCAGCAAAACTTCGTTCTTGCGAGCTAAAGGATGGCCCAGAGCAGTTTCTTGTCATATTCCCACGATTTCTAGTGCTAAACGTAAGATAATTACTCCCCTAATCCGTATTTTAATTTTTAGAACTTAGAATCTTGGGTAATTATTGTTGGGGGAGGGTTTTGGCCTGAAGTTAATAGTGGGAAAAGCCCTAGTTGAGTATTAGAAACTTGGGTTTGGCTTTGGATTGATAGTTTGATTATTATCTGGGTAAAATAGGCCCTGTTTCTTGATCCTTGCGTAAATTACTTGTTTATAGACCAAGAATAAGCTGAAAGACTTCGTAAAGGGAAGGCTCAAGTGTCTTAGGAGTATTCAGGCTTTTTTTTGAGGTAGGTGATGGTTCTATTTCCTGTTGTGTGATATATGCCGATTAATTGTTTCATTGTATACATGTATGCATGTGAATAGGGAAATATGAATCAATCTAATGAAATGATTATATGTGAACAATTACATGCCATGAACTTATTACTTGATTTTATTACTATGAGTACTGCTCGTTATGGGTGTGATTGTGACTTTGGTTGTGATAATTGGATCAGGTGTCATGTTTCGACACATATATTAGATCGAGTGTCACGTTTCGACATATATATTGGATCAAGTGTCACGTTCCAATACATATATTGGAACAGGTATTACGTTCCAACACATGTATATTGGATCGGGTGTTACGTTTCGACACACCAACAGTTTGGATGTGAATTCCATGAGAGGACCACTTATAATGATTACGTTCATATCTAATTGTCATTCAAATTGGGAAATTGTATGTTACTCCTAAAATGATAACTGAAATATGCATTATGTATATGTGTGCTTACTGTATTGTAATTGCTTGTATATATTGTGCTTACTAGAGTAGTCGCCTGATCCTACCAGTACACCGTGATTTGTGTACTGATACTGCACTTGCTCTTTCTTTGTTGAGTATAGGGCATCTTTAGGCGGCTATTAACAAACCTCAGTTAGGAGATCTTTGATCGAGATCGAATTCAAGGGTGAGCCAGTTCTTTCAGGCTTCTATGGATCCATCGCTAGTTTCATCCTTTATTTTCGGACTTAGACTATATGTTTAGACATTTTATTATGTTTTGTTTCTGGGGTTGCACCCCCTCTTAGACTTGTTGATTGGTAGAGCTTTGGTATAATGGCTTTCAGTTCTAGGGGTTGAATTTCCGCGATGTTTATGTTGGTTGTTTGTTTAGACCTTCGGAGTTTATGGGAACTCCGTATAATTTAATGGTCATTTAAACTTGCTTATGTATCTTTAAATGTTTTAGCCTTTTAAAAATATGCTTATATGGGTTGTAGAAATGGTTCTCCCATCGGAGGGTAGTGTTGGTGCCAATCGTGGCGGTCTGGATCATGACAAAGTTGGTATCAGAGCCCTAGGTTCATTGATCTCATTGTACCAAAATGAGTCTAGTAGAGTCTTATGGAACGGTGCCGAGACGTTTGTACTTTTCTTCCAGAGGCTATAGGACTTTAGAAAAACTTATTTCTTTCTTACTTTCGTGTTATTACTTGAATCCAATTGGTATCTGGGTGATACAAATTGATATATTTCCTCCTTCAATTTATGGTCAAAACTATAGCAACAGAAGTGGTAACACCAACGCTAGCAAGAGAGGATGCATCCTTCCAAATAAGTATGTTTCCCCGATTCAATGTGGGCATGTAAAGACTAGTGACCAACATGGTCTTTTTATTAAGTTCTTAAAGTTGAAATCCCTATTATTCGTGGGTACTAAATCTGAAAATGCTTATGATTTCCTTGTTGATTGTCATGATTTACATCATAAGATGGATACAGTAGAGTAATTTGGTGTTGAATTTATGATATACCAGGCCAGTTCAAGGGAGATACCAAAATGTGGTAGTTGTCTCATATTGAGTGCCGAATAGTAAATGCACTACTCATGACTTGGGAAACATTTTATAACTTTCTTGATGGAGAAGTATATACCCTGAACTTTGATGGATAGGAGGAAAGATGAGTTCCTGAAAATAGAGCAACATAATATATTTATTGCAACCTATAAGGCCAAATTTTGTGTTTTATCCGAATATGGTACTCCACTTTGCTTAAGTCTAAAAGAGAAAATTTGTCGTTTTGTGAAGGGAGTAAGGTCAGATTTCCAGATTCAAGCTTATAGGTGGCTGCTTCAACAAAATCTTATCAGGAAGTGGTTGATTTTGTGACGGAGGTAGAAATGGATGAAGTCAGAAGACTTTGCCAAGGTGACAACATTCAAGAAGTTTTGTAAGGGACGACTAGATAATGAACACCATTACTTTAGAAAATGCATTTAGTATTATTGTCATAACATGTATGTGTTGCTTAGTAAATGATGAAATTATACTGCGACAATTGAGGTTAGAATCTCTACTACGATTTCCTAGATTGAGTGTATATCAAAGAGGGTCATGATACGAATACTAGAATAGCAGCGATGCTTACTTGGTTAAGTTATTAAATGTGTTAAAATTGTGGATAACTTGGACATATGAGGATATATTATATCCATCCGTTCATGGCTGATCCCGTGCAGCAACAGGCCAGAGCAGTGGTACCAGCGGACAACGGTAGTGATGGTGGAGGTCCACAAGGTGGGTGGGGAGGAAATCAGCTAGGCCATGGAGGCCAGGGAAATGGTAATGCAGGTAGAAGAGTTGTGCAGCCAAGCAAAGAGGTCGCCCGTCAAGATGACAGGGCTCAGTTTTACGTCTTTTCGAGCAAGACCGAGGCTGAGGTGTTTGATACAGTGATCTCATGTGTTATTCTTATATGTGACCCGATGACTATTATTTTTTTTATTCGGGTTATACTTATTCATATGTGTCAGTTCAATTTGCCTTGGGATTTGATGCGGTTTGTGATGTACTTGATGCCCCCCCATCCATGTTTCTACCCCAGTTGGAGAGTCTATCATAATCACCCATGTATATCGTTCTTGTCCTGTTTTGTTTATGGGTTTTCAAACTTGGACTGACTTGGTGATTCTGGATATGACTAACTTTGATATAATCTTGGGCATGACTTGGTTGTCCCCTTATTATGATGTGCTTAATTGTAATACTAAGTCTGTGACTCTAAAGATCCTGGGTAGGGAAAAGTTAGAGTGGGAAGGGGTGTACAAGTCTAAGTCAGCTAAAGTCATATCTTTTGGTCGGTCTAAGAAACTGGTGGGGCATAGATGTTTAGCATATTTGGCTCATATTCAGGATGTTTATGCTGAGTCTCCCTCTATTGAGTCTATTCTCATAGTGTCTGAGTTCAAAGAAGTGTTTCCTACAGATTTTCCTGGTATGCCTCCTGATAGAGATATAGATTTCTGCATTGACTTGGAACCAGGCACTCGCCCCATCTCCATTCCTTCTTATCGCAAGGCTCCGACAGAATTAAGAGAGCTCAAATTAAAGCTCAAATCTAGGAGCTTTTTGAAAAAGATTTCATCTATCCTAGTGCCTCCCCGTGGGGTGCTCCTATCTTATTTGTTAAGAAGAAAGATGGTAGTATGAGGATGTGCATAGACTATCGGCAGTTGAATAGGGTTACCATTCAAAATAAATATTTGTTACCTCGGATAAATGATCTCTTTGATCAATTGCAAGGTACGTCAGTTTTTTCTAAGATTGACCTAAGGTCTGGTTATCATCAGTTAAAGATTAGGAATGATGATGTACCCAAAACAACATTCAGGACCCGCTATAGGCACTATGAGTTCTTAGTGATGTTGTTTGGGTTGATCAATACACCTGCAGCCTTCATGAGTTTGATGAATGGCGTGTTCAAAATATTCCTGGATTCTCTTGTTATTGTCTTTATTGATGACATTTTGGTTTATTCGAAGAGTAAAGAAGAGCATGTCGACCATCTTCGTATTATTTTGGGTGTCCTTGGAAAACAAAAGTTGTATGAAAATTTTTCCAAGTGTGAGTTCTGGTTGGCTTTAGTTTCTTTTTTTGGGCATGTGGTTTCAAAGGAAAGGGTAATGGTAGATCCCCAAAAGATTGAAGTAGTCAAGAATTGGGTTCGACCTAGCTCTGTGACTGAAGTTAGGAGTTTCGTGGGGCTCGCCAGTAACTATCGTAGGTTTGTGAAAAACTTTGCTTCTATCGCCATGCATTTGACAAGGCTAACTAAGAAAGAGGTGCCTTTTGAGTGAACTGACAATTGTGAAGATAGCTTCCAAAAGCTTAAGACCCGTCTGACCACAACACCTATTCTGGCACTGCAAGTGGAAGGTAAAAATTTCATTGTTTTTTAGTGATACTTCACATTCGGGTTTGGGTGATGTGTTGATAGATGATAAGAATGTTATAGCTTATGCATCGCGACAGCTGAAAGTGCATGAAAGGAACTACCAGATGCATGAATTGGGGTTGGCCGTGGTAGTGTTTTCCCTCAAGATCTGATGGCATTACCTTTATGGTGTCAAGTCTGAGGTGTTTACTATCCATCGTAGTCTACAACATGTATTCACTTAGAAGGACTTGAATCTGAGACAGTGAAGGTGAATGAAGTTACTCAAGGATTATGATGTTACCATCCAGTATCATTCGGGTAAGGCTAACGTGGTGGCAGACACATTAAGCCAGAAGACAGTGAGTATGGGTAGTCTAGCTTGCTTGGGTGTGTCCAAGCAACCTTTGACCAAGGAGATTCAAACGTTGGAGTCTAAGTTTATGCAATTGGGCATCTCAGAAAAATGTGGGGTGTTAGCCAGCATTAAGGTTAGGCCTACTTTCATTAATGAGATCAAGACCAAACAGTTTAAGGATAAGAGTTTGAATGAGCTCAGGAAGAAGATAGTGTCTGGCAAGGCACAAGATGCAGCTGTTGATACGAGTGGTGTGCTCAGTTTTAAGGGAAAAATTTATGTTCCCGAGTGGATCACTTGATTCAAAAAATGTTGATAGAATCTCATGGTTCGCGGTATTCCATTCACCTGGGTATGACCAAGATGTACCGAGATTTGAAACGACTTTATTGGTGGCCTTGCATGAAGAAAGGCATAGCTGATTTTGTGGTTAGGTGCCAAAACTGTTAGCAGGTAAAGTATAAGCACCAAAGGCCTGCAAGTTTACTTCAACGAATGCCAATTCCGGAATGGAAGTGGAAAATTATAGCTATGGATTTTGTGGTTGGTCTTCCCAAGACCTTGGGAAAGTTTGACTCCATTGGGGTGGTGGTTGACAGACTGACTAAGTTAGGCCACTTCATTCCAGTCAAATTAGACTATAATGATCAGCAGTGTGCTAAGGTTTATGTGAAACAGATAGTGAGGCTATGGGGTGCTCCTTTCTATCATCTCAGACCATGGAATGTAGTTCACATCCAAGTTTTGGGAAAAATTGCATGAGGAGTTGGGCACTCAACTCACTTTTAGCACAAATTTCCATCCACAGACGGATAGGCAGTTAGAGAGAACTACTCAAGTGTTAGAGGACATGTTGAGGGCATGTGTGATTGACTTTGGAGGGCATTGGGATAAGTTTCTACCTTTGTGTGAGTTCTCCTATAATAACAGTTACCACTCCAACATTAACATGGCACCGTTCGAGGCACTTTATGGGAGGGGATGTAGATCACCTATAGGGTGGTTTGAGGCTGGAGATGTGAAACCTTTGGGGCTTAATTTGGAAAAAAAATGCTCAGGATAATGTAAGAAGCATTCAAGCTAAGCTTCTAGCAGCCCAGAGTCAACATAAAAAATATGCGGACCATCAGGTAAGAGACATGACATTTCAGGCTGGTGAGCAAGTTTTTCTTAAAGTGTCACCCATAAATGGGCTGATGAGATTCGGCAAGAAGGGCAAGCTTAGTCCTCAAAATATCGGGCCATATGAGATTCTTGACTGCATAACGCCAGTGCCTTACAGGATGTATTTACTGCCTAGCCTATCTGGAGTCCATCTGGTGTTTCATGTGTCCATGTTGAAGAAGTATCATGGGGGACAGAGATTACATCATAAACTAGGACTGAGTTCTGTTAGATAAAAACCTTCAGTATAAGGAGGAATCGGTTGCAATTCTTGATCACGATATTCGAAAGCTGAGGACTAAGGAGATTAAGTCCGTGAAATTTTAATGGAAGCATCGTCCGATTGAGGAAACTACTTGGGAAACTGAGAAGGACATGCGAGACAAGTATCCCCAGTTATTCGGTGATTCAGGTACTACTCTACTCTAGCCTTAGCCCTTTTTCTCCTAGTTTGTTACTCGGGGACGAGTGATGGCTAAATTGGTATCTATTATAATGACCTATTTTCGTCTTTATAGAAAAGCCAAGGGGGAATGAATTTGGGCCAGAAACCTTATGGGTAGTGACTTGGAAATTTCTAGCTTAGGCCAGACTCGCGTGAAATCTGAGTCAGGTGAGGTATAGGGAGATTTGGTAGTGAATGGGGGATTTAATTATGAATTTGATCACATGAGTGGATAGCCAAGACGTTAAGGAGTCTATATGGCTTTACAAAATCGAATTCGGGTGAGTAGAACTCCCAAAACTGATCTTAGAGTGAAAAGTAGTTTTAGAACGTTCCGATTTGAAGGTGTGTTGTGGAATGGGAGCTTGGAACTTAAATTCTGAGGTTCTGTCTCCGTGTAAGCCATTGGGGTGGGATTAATCCAGCCAAGGCGGGGCCGCTGTGGCGGGATGGGGTCTGCCGTAGCGGGCCAGTCGTGACTTAAGTCGGGGAAAACCCCCAATTTCGTTATTTTCTGCAAAACTTCATTCTTGAGAGCGAAGGGACAACCTATAGCAGTTTCTTGTCAGATTCCCACGATTTCTAGCGTAAAGGTAAGATAATTACTCCCCTAATCCATATTTCAATTCTTAGAACTTAGAATCTTGGGTAATTATCGTTGGGGGAGGATTTTTGCTTGAAGTTAATGGTGAGAAAAACCTTAGTTGAGTATTAGGATCTTGGGTTTGTCCTTGGATTGATAGTTTGATTATTATCCGGATAAAATAGGTCTTGTTTATTGATCCTTGCATTAATTACTTGTTTATAGACCAAGAACAAGCTGAAAGACTTCGAAAAAGGAAGACTCAAGTGTCTTAAAGTATTCAGGCTTGATTTTGAGGTAGGTGATGGTTTTATTTCCTATTCTGTGGTATATTCTGGCTAATTGCTTCATTGTATGCATGCATGTATGTAAATAGGGAAATGTGAATCAATCTAATGAAATGATTATGTGTGAACAATTACATGCCATAAACTTATTACTTGATTTTATTACTATGAGTACTGCTCATTATGGGTGTGATTGTGACTGGGTTGTGCTGACTGGATCGGGTGTCACGTTTCGACACACTAAAAGTTTTGGTGTAGATTCCATGAGATGACCACTTGTGTTGATTACGTTCATATCTAATTTTCATTGAAATTGGGAAATTGCATGTTACTCCTAAAATGATAACTTAAACATGCATTTTGTATATGTGTGCTTACTGTGTTGTAATCATTTGTGTATATTATGATTACTGGAGTAGCTGTGTGATCCTACCAGTATACTGTGGTTTGTATACTGATACTGCACTTGCTCTGTCTTTGTTGAGTACATGGCATCTTCATGCGGCTATTGACAGACCTCAGTTAGGAGATCTTTGACCGAGACCAGATTCAAGGGTGAGCCTGTTCTTTCAGACTACCATGGATCCATCATTATTTTAGTCCTTTCTTTTCGGCCTTAGACTACATGTTTAGACATTTTCTTATGTTTAGTTTCTGGGGTTGGACCCCCTCTTAGACTTGTTGATTGGTAGAGTTTTGGTAGAATGACTTTCAGTTCTAGGGATTGAACTTCCGCGATGTTTGTGTTGGTTGTTTGTTTAGACCTTCGGAGTTTATGGGAACTCCGTATTATTTATTAGTCAATTAAATATGCTTTCGTATCTTTAAATGTTTTAGCTTCTTAAAAATTGCTTAGACGGATTGTAGTAATGGTTCTCCTATCGAAGGGTTAGTGTGGGTGTCAATCACGGCGGTCTGGGTCGTGACAACCCCTACCGTTACACAAATGCCCTAATATACCCTTTTCATCTAATGAAAGTGAACAAAAAATGACTTTTAAAATTTTTAATTTTAAAATAAATCCATGTAAGGGCATATTTGATACTTCTAGCAAAGTTCAAGGGTATATATGAGCATTCTCATACACGATTTTTTTACTATATCTATTCAACGGCTAATTTGAGCTTTAATATCTCACTTATGGATCTATTTGTTTTTCATTAATCGTGTTTCTTCTTATTTCATTTTTTTCTTTCATTCTTTAGCGTGTGAGTATGGGAAATAAAAGAAAGAAGTGTGAATGAAAGAGAGAAAAAAGTAAGAAAAAAAATATAAAACTATTTTTTGCGATTATATTTATTTTTTGTATCTGTAAAACATAATAATTTGGGGCATCTATGATAAATTTTACAAGAAGATGAGTGAAAAAATAAATTTGATCATCAAATAATAAACAAAAATTAGCCGTTGGATAAAAAAAAGTAAAAAAAAAAAGATCATGTGTGAGACGATATGGTCTACATGAACTTCTTTTTAATAAAAAATTAAAATTGATATTTTCATTTATGTTAGACGAAGAGGGCATGTCATTTGTTAAACGGTAGGGGTATATGTGAGCCATTTTTATAAAAAGAGGTATATCAACTCTAAATCGTAAAGTTGAGGGATATATTAGACCATTTTCCCCTATTTCTATTCTAAGTTTTCAAACGATAATGTATTGAAAAATATCAATACCCATTGGTATGGCCTTTTTATTGGCTCAAACCTAAGATGCAATTGTAGCATATAGAAAAATAACATATCTAGTGAAATCTCGCAAGTGGGGTCTGAGAGGGTAGAGTATCCACAGATCATACCCCTATCTCGTGAAGGTAAAGAGACTATTTCTGTAAAATCCTCGACTCGAATACAACATGTCAAAATAAATATGAAAAAAAACGTTGATGGATATAAGCGTAGCATACATACATTCGTAAAATCAATAATTGACATCACTTGCACCATTTCGTAGTATCTTTTATATATCTATATACATTTTATGTCGGGACCAATGAGTGCTCAAGCACGAGTAATTTCCCTAGATAGTCACTCATGTTTGGGAAATTCCCTAAGAATATCACTTATGTTTGTTTTAGGACTACAATATCACCCAACTTTGTCTATTTTTCTCAAAATATACTTGACACAAAAAATACATTATCTCTCTCCTACTAGGATGCCATGTCATATTTTTTAATTTATTAATAATATTTTTTTAATTCTTTAAATGACAGGTTGTTTAATGTATCTATAAGAGAGCATTAATTCATTCTCTATGAAAATCTAGTTACTTCAATTCTATAGTGAAAATCTTTATCCTATGTTTCATTTAAGAGTATTTGCCATTATATCCATACAAAAATTTAGTCTTGTTGTCGAGGAAAAAATTAAACTAGTTCCTTGATGCTTATGAAGAAGACAATAAATTTAGTTGGATATTTAGTGATAAACTAGATATTAGGAACATTGATTTTTACATAAACTATAAACATTTGTTGCTTGTTCATGGTAAAAAATCAAAGGTTTCTTGTTCATGGTAAGAAAAAGATTTTTACACAAACTATAAACATTTGTTCAAAGCTTAGGCAGATTCAAACAATAGAAATATCCGATTAAAAAACAAGCAAGCAAAAAACCCCTAAATTTTAAGAAAATTACTCCAATATCATGTTAAGTATTCAAATTATTTCACAATTTACACTTCAAAAATAAAAAAATCAGAAGAAACTTGAAGTCTACCTCATGGCGATTTCTTTGGTCGACATCAAAGGTTAACACGACTTAGGAGACAGTTCCTTATGCAAATTCGTTGATTTATTCCTTGAAGAATCGGAGGAAGCCACATATTTTCTTGAAGAATCGGAGGAGCTCATATTACAGTTCCTTATGTAATTTTTTTTTACTGGGTATAATATACGAGTTGTCTAAATTTTTTTTTTAAAATTGTTAATAATTAAAAAATGAATAATGTGACATGGCATCCTAGTAGGAGAGAGATAATGTATTTTTTGTGACAAGTATATTTTGAGGAAAATAGGTAAAGTTGGGTGATATTGTAGTCCTGAAACAAGCATAGGTGATATTCCTAGGTAATTTCCCAAACATGGGTGACTAATATTCGCAATTTTATATATATATATATATATATATATATATATATATATATATATATATATATATATCTTATTTATCTTTCTCCTCACCATTATTACAATCTATTAAATATTTTTCATCTTTCCTCATCATTACTACTACAATTTATTACTTTTTCTACCTTCTATTTTTATATATTCTAAAAATAAATATTTATTTATATCTCCTCTTTATTACCATAATTAATTCTTCTTATTCACAAAAAATCTCTTTTTCCTTAATTGTTTTTTTTTCTTTTAATTTATATCATTCGAAGAAAAAATAGATCTTAGATATTATTATTATTCACAAAATTTCTCTTTTTTTATTAATTTTTTTTCTTGATCAGTAAAATATGTAAAAATAAAAAATTGTTATAAAATATTATAGTGTGGATGTCCATTACACCAAGAAGTTACTCTCACCCACTATCTCTGTGAAGATGACCATAACTTCCATAACCTCCAACTTTATAACCATTATTCTTGTAACCTTTCACTTCCATAACCTCCTCCATTATATTCATGTTAATGTCATGTTTATGACTAACATTTTGTATGCCTCTATGTTACATTATAAATAGAGGCATAAGGGTTCATATTGTATACACTTGAGACTTGGAATAACAAGAAAAACTCTCATCTCTTGTCTCCCTATTTCTATTGCTTTCATCTTCTATATTTCTTGTCTTATTTTGATTTAGTTTTACAACATGTTATCAGATTGTTCTACTATTGAAGGATTGAAGCAAAGTAAATATAAAGAAGGTAAAAATATTTGTGTTTATTTTTCTCTCAAAAACAAGGTAAATTACTATATAATCTATTTTATATTTTACTTTTGATTATGCATCATTAGTTTTCTTATCATCTCAAAATTATATGAGTCCAACAGTTTGATCACTTATATATTTAAAAAGTAAAATTAGTTTTGTAAGTTAATATTTTGTAAAGAAATTGTTCTTTATGATCTTGTTTTACTAAAAGATAAGTTATTGAGTTATGTGGCATATGCATATTGATTGGATTATCATTATTGGTTACTTTTGCACCTCTTTATTTTTCTTTATCTAAACATTTACTTGTTGAGTTATTAATATATTATTTGTACTAACAAAATTTGTTTTGTGGTTATTTTAAAATGGTTAGTAAATTATGTTAATCTTCATAACAATATTGAGAAGGAATGTTAAAAGGTTTTAATTTATTTTAATTTGGGACTTTTATATGATTCCAACATGTTTTTCTAATTAATTGACTTTTTCATTTTTCTTGTACTTTAAGTCAAATTCAGATTATATTTATGGTTTTCGATAATTATTTTTTTGGTAACGTATTTGGTTTATCAAGACATTGATTGAGGGTAAGACGGTGAATTCAAGTTTCACCGCACCAAGTGGGTAAGACACAGAGTTAAAGTCTCGGTGCACCATGATAATAAGAAGTTGGGTTCAAGTCCCATTGATTTATGACCAAAGACGTTTTTATATGGGTAAGACATTGGGTTTAAGTCCTAATGCACTATAGTGATGATATGATGATGACTAACATAAAGTTATATACTTTTGACAGAAAGTCATGAAATTTGCCCAATTAATTTGCTCCATTCTCTTATGTGAATGTGGTAGCAATGCATAATATGTCTAAAAAATGACAAGTGGTTGAATGTATGAATATGGGTGTGGTAAAATGTTAATGGTCATCATTGTAGTAATTAAAAGGAAGAACATTATGGGTTCTTAAGATGGTCCTTCAAATGTGAAGGTAATTATGTCCATCAAAGTGGTATGAAAGGTTATTGGACACATTGTTTCTTAAGATGCTCCTTCAAATGTGAAGGTAATTTTTTAAGGTAATTTTTATCCATCAAAGTGGTATGAGAAGTTATTGGGCACATCTTGTTGGTGCAACCCAAATTTGAAAAGTTTTGTAAATACTTCATCAAAATAAAGGAATACAAAGTGGTAGTACATTTGGTACATTTGACCACTTAAAGTGATGTTGAGGTGAGTCACATAAATTTAATAATGTCAAAGCATGACAATGAGTTTCTAATAAAAACTTGTGGAGCATTACAAATGGTTATGGTCCATTTCTTGAAGAAAATTTGACTTATGGATAAGGACATGTTCATGTATGGTTGGATAAATGTCAAATCTCACATCTACGGGAGGTTTGAGAGATTGAAAAGAAATATTTTGACATAAATGGTCATTTAGTCATATACTTTGAGTACTACACAAATATTGTGGTATGTTAAATTATAGAAGGACCAAAGAAAGAAATAATTCTTTTCTATAAAGGTTGTGGCCACGACCTAAATAAATATTATTGTGTGACAACACAAATTTGTCATTGATTGTCAAGAAATAAGTCTTGCGTGTAATAATTTTAACCATGACAATAATAATTTTCTCCCTGAAGGAGCTGGTCACCATAAGAATGGTGTTATGAAATTTGTGGTAGTAAATTAATTGAGAGTTCAGAAAGGGGCTATTTGTTACTATCCGGAGAAATGAAATTGTTCATAATATTGGGATTGTAGTAAGTCTCAAAAGAAACTTTTTAAGTTTCAGAGGAATTTAATATATATATATATATATATATATATATATATATATATATATATATATATTGAGACTATAAATTATGAGAAGATTTAATATCTCCAAATTACGAAGTGGTTTATAAATAGTTATGTATATAATTATCTATTTTTTCTTCTTGTTTGTTGTATACAAACATGAGCATGATAATGGAATCACATGCAAAAGTAAACTAGAAGTTTACTAGAATAAATATGAGTTAGCATAATCAGTTGGCCATTCCGATTCAAATGTGATGCAAAAGAAATTGAGAATTCACGTGGCTATATGTCGAAGAAATAAAAGATTCTTCAAGAATTCTCTTTTGTTGTTTGTTCTCATAATAAAATGATCTTTGTACCAACTAAGGTAGGATTGTATCCCCTGAAATTATTTGGAACATATAAAAAGGTGAATATCGGCCTGTTCACCTGTCATGTGGACCGCTTACTATTATGATTTAATAGATGCATCTATGGTATGGTTTCATGTGCATTTGTATAGACTTACAAATTGGTTTTTGTAAGGTTGTTTGCTCGAATTATTAAATTAAGAGCACAGTTCCAAACTATAAAATTATATTGATAATGTTGGTTGGTTTAGCATAAATTGTATGCCTCCAATTGTAGCTAGTCCATTGATTATGAGAACAAATCTCTCAAATAAAATTTGGTATGAGATGAGTTTATTTAATGTGTATGCATCAAGCCAACAAGGTTCTCCCATCACAATTGGCTCAGGGTCAAGAACCAAATAATTTCCATCTAAAAATTTGATGTGTACACATATGATTTTATTGCTCCACCACGCACAAAGATGGATCCCCAAACGAGGTTGGGGTAAATGTTAGATTTCCTAACATTAGGGGGAGATATGTTTAGCAGCTGAAAATTATGTGTGGGGTGAATTATCTAGATCCTCGTTAAAAAAAATGTGAACTTGAAGTTCAAGAGATAATGAATTTGCAAAATGTTGCAAATAATTTGCCAGATATATTTGTTGACCCAATATTCTAATTAAACTGCAAATGCTCCAATAATTAGTCCATGAATGATAGAGTCTATGATACGTCAGAAGCGTGATAGACCAATCGATTTCAAATGTAAAACTCCTTGAGGAAGGAGAGGAGCAAATTATCAAAATGATCATGATAATGAGGTAAGTGCTTTGAAAGAGCACTATGACATAACACTTCATAAAGCCTTGGCAAAGGTTCAGGTACCGAAAAATAATGAAAAATGAAGAGATCTCTATAAGTTATGTCGTATTGGAATCGATATCAAAATGACCGTCGATGGTATCTTTGATATGAAGTAGCACTCAATGCTATAAATGGTTGCGAGGATCTTAAATTCAAATATGCCATATAGTGTGGACAGATAAATGATTAGCCAAATAAAATTCACTACTCAAGTATATTTTGTTTCACTGAGAAAAGTGATGTTTTTGAACTTATAGTTCATAGATCAAAATATATGCTGGTGGGGTACAAATGAATCATTGTGTGAAATTATGACCGTAAGATATAAAGTACGGTTTCTGCCTCGGGGCATAAAAGGGTTTTCGCAAAAGTCCTGACATTATTAAATGGAGATATATTCTCCAGTGGTGGATGCAATGTGACTTATTTTAGTCTGGCAATAGATGAAATACTTGAATATGTATAATGAATGATTATCATGTCTAACTAGATGATGAAGGTTATAGGAAAATCCTTGAAGGATTTAAAAGGTCTTAAAGCAATTCCATTGTGTACCCAATGGTTTTGAGACTACTTAACACAAAGAAAAAATCTTTTTGATCTCATGAAAAGGATTTAAAATGTCATGTATTAGTGCAATTGGTGCACTTACAGATTGTTGGTTATGCAAATGCTAGAAGATTATTTGATATACCTAATGAAAGTTATGTGAAAGGATTGTCATATTATCATTCAAGTTATGACAAGAAACTAACAAAGTAAGTGACTCAATACATAGAAAATGTGTGATTTTCTTTCAGAAGAAAAGACGAGCTTCAATAAAATTGAAATGATCAATCCCTGAGTCAGAAATGATTTGATTATGTAGATGCAGAATATTTATTTGATCTGCACAAAGCTCGATCGCAAATAGACTATTATTAACTTATGGAGACACAACAATATCTTGGAAATTCAAAGCATCACACTAATAGCCACTTCTTCAAATCATGCAGAAATAATATTGATCTATGAATTAAGTCGGGAGTGTGTTTAGTTGGAATCATGATCTATCATATTCAGAAAATATGTGATTTTCTTTTGAAAAGGACATTTTAGCCACCATATACGAAAATAATATATAGCTCAATTGAAGGGAGCATACAATCAAAGGAGATCGGACAAAACATATTTCAAAGTCTTTTCCACACATGATCTTCAACAAAATGGTGCGATTGACATTCAAAGACCCATTCAAGTGATAATCTTGTAAACTTATTCACTAAGGATTGTCAACATCAATATTTGAGAAGCTGTGATATAAGATTGGAATGCATCGTCTCCGAGATATCAAGTAAAGTTTTTATCGGGGGGAGAAAAATACGTGTTGTACTGTTTTCCTTAATCATGGTTTTATCCTAATTGGGTTTTCCTGGTAAGGTTTTTAACGAGGCAACATTCAAAGTGTATTAAAAGATATGTGTACTCTTTTTCCTTCACTAGGATTTTTTCCCACAGAGTTTTTTCCTAGTAAGGTTTTAACGAGGCATATTATCTATGGACATGAAAGGGGGAGTGTTATAAAATATTATAGTGTGGATGTCCATTACACCAAGAATTTACTCTCACCCACTATCTCCATTATGAAGATAACCATAACTTCCATAACCTCCAACTTTATAACCATTATTCTTGTAACCTTTCACTTCCATAACCTCCTCCATTATATTCATGTTAATGTCATGTTTATGACTAACCTTTTGTATGCCTCTATGTTACATTATAAATAGAGGCATGAGGGTTCATATTGTATGCACTTGAAGACTTGGAATAATAAGAAAAACTCTCATCTCTTGTCTCCCAATTTCTATTGCTTTCATCTTCTATATTTCTTGTCTTATTTTGCTTTAGTTTTACAACAAAAATTTCTTTGTCCAAGAATCACAATTATCCTTTTTCTCCTTTTCTTGACTTTTAAATATTTTTTTATTTATATTTTATGTTAAAAAACTCAAAAGAAGTTATAAAATAATATCTAATTAAATATTTTTTAACATACTTATAATACTCACCTTTATATTATGATTATGATAAATATGTTTACCTTATTTATTTCTATTCTTACTATTACTACAATTTATTGATTTTCATTTCTCCTCATCATACTATAAATTCAATTTAAAAAAAAAAAAATTGTCTTTTTACATTCTATTTTTTGATAATTTTTTAAAATGAAACATCTTTTTGATCTCTTCTCCTTATTATCATAATTTATTATTATTATTGAAGATTTTTTTTGAAAAGTTTACAATTTGTTTTTTTTTTTATTTTGATCTATAAAATTAGTAAAAAAATAATAATTCCAATAACTTATTATTTCTCTCCTGACATTACTACAATTTATTACTTTTTTCTTAAATTCCTCTTTCTACCTTTTATTTTTAAAAGATTCTAAATAATAATAAAAGTATTCATTTCTCTTCCTCATTGTGACAATTATTTATTTATTATTGTTCATGAAATTTCTATTTTTCTTAATTTTATTTCTTTTAATCTATAAAGTTTGTCAAAAAATATCTCTTAGACCAAGAATCTTAATTAATATTTTCCTCATATTCTTAACTTATAAAATATATTTTCTTATTTATGTACTATTTTTTAAAAAAAATAAAGGATTTATAAAATATTGTCTAATCTACTTTTAACATAGTTATATTCACCTTTATAATATGATATTACATTTTTAATTTTATATATATATATATATATATATATATATATATATATATATATATATATATATATACTTTTATCTTGTTGCTTGTCTCCTTATTTTTTTTCTTCTAGTTATATCACACTAAATTCATTCTTTACTATTAGAAAAGAGAATCGAACATTTATTTTTCTTATAACTTTTCATATCATTTCAATACTCTATAGTCATTATCATTTGAAAAGAAGAAGAAGAATGGAATGAGAGAACTAATACATCATGGTAGGTATCATTTTCACAGTTCATAAATTAAACGTTAGAGGACATGTTGATGTCTTTCAATATTTGGTATATTGAATTTTAAATAGGATTTCGTTCTTATTTTTCTAGATTCGTTGTTATAATTCTAGTAGGCATAAAATGGTCAAATCTACGCAGATATATTCTAATGAATTCTTTGATATAAACAAATCAAAATGATTTATCCAAGGTAGTAAATCTTCTCTTGCTATGAGTTCTCAATTTTTATCTCATGCATAATTTTATTTATACAAATAAATTAAAAATTCAATTTACCTTGAGTAGTAAATCTTCTCTTGATGATTCTTCCATTTTGTCAATTTACCTTCATAATATGTATCTCCTGCCTAATTTCATTTGTACAAATTCAAGATTTTAAACACTCCAGTTCAAAAAATAACTCAAGATCAAACTCGAAGACCTTTGAATCCAAGTATAAGTTAAGAACAAGTTCATCAAGATTCAAGATCAAGCTTATATGTCCTTGAATTTATATTTGAAAAGACAAATTCGAGGATTTATAGAGACTGTAATACTCATATTTGAAATAAAATACTACGATTATTGCGATATTTTTTGGTCTTGATTATTATTTTCTCAACACGAATTTTATTGTTTACAAATTTTGGCACACCCAGTAAGACCAAATCGTTCTTCATCTCTTCTCTCACAAATCAAATATGCAAATCTGAAGCGACAAAACCGCTAAGATAGAAGCTCTATTTGTAAGGTATATCAAGTCTCGTCTTTGAGTTTCATCAAGTCTAAACTCTGACAAGCCTTGAAGTAGGAGACATGTGTAGACATCAAAATTTTATGGGAGTCTACAACACGTCACTACAACAAAAATAATTTTTAGAGGCAATAAATATGCACATTAACAAAGAGTGTTAAAACTTTTACCGACATTAGTTAATTGTCATTGAATCCAATGTCGTTATATGCTTTAGCTAGGGACATTTACAAAGAGTATTAATTAATTGCTTAATTGACGCTAAAGATTCTTTTGGTGTAGTGTGTGTTCAAAGTTCAATTTCAGTTGAAACTCTATAAGACATGTTCAATCCTAGTTAGAATTCTCTACTCAATAAATTGTATTATACTCACTTGAAAAAACATTTCGAAAAATCCACAAATTCAGGAAATATTCATAAAGATGAGATCAAGTTGTAGTCGGACTCTTCTTGACAACTATGTGATTCAAGAAGATCCACAAAATCCTCTTTACATGGAGATCAAATAAATCAGAAGAAGGTTTAAATTATCCTACGTTTGAGAAATATACTACTAACGGCTCTCAAAGGGGTAATAAATCTGTACCCACAATGTTAATCAATAAAATTATGTTTCTTCAAATCCCGAATCCACCACTGAATCAAACTCCAACACAAACATCAATATCGGAAAAAAAATACTCCCTCCGTCCAACAATACTTGTTCACTATACTAAAAATAGATGTCCAACAATACTTGTCCACTTTATGAAATCCATGGATAATTTTACACTTAGTTCCTAATTTACCCTTATCATTAATTATAGAAAGAGTGATATAGTAAAAGGGTAATGCTAAATGGCCTGACCAGAAAATTTAAAAAACTATAATATCTTTTTTTATTTTAAAATAAACTGATCTTTTTCCATTTTTTAGTTAAAATGTATTAAAGTTAAAATGGTAAAAATGTTCAAAAAGGTAAAATAACAAAGGAAAAA
The DNA here is from genome assembly GCA_035578085.1 of Solanum pinnatisectum. NCBI lineage: Eukaryota > Viridiplantae > Streptophyta > Magnoliopsida > Solanales > Solanaceae > Solanum > Solanum pinnatisectum. The sequence goes on along the minus strand of CM069082.1, from coordinate 29,778,653 downwards.
TACAATTCTGGCCAAAAGGATTTTTTCATAGTAAAATTACCCTTCTATTTATAATTTCTTAGGTGATGTGTCAAGTCAATAGTGGACAACTATTATTGAAAAAAGAGAGCATTAAATAAACATTATTTTGGGAATGAGAGGAAAAAAGTCTTTTTTGTCATCCCCTCCCCCTGTTACTCTTGAGAGAAGCAGAACAAGGGACACCCTCACCCCATGGGGTGAGTTATAGAAGCAAGGCAAGTGGTGCACGTGAGGTTCTGTCTCTCTTTCTAGTTTCTCCAACTTAAATAAATGTCCCACCCTCACTCCATGCATTTATTTATTTTTATTAATTTTTCATTCGATATTCATATCAAAGCGATTATTCTAAATTTACACCACATAAGATCGGAAAAGCGCTCTCTATCAATAAAAATTCCATATCCAAAACTTGAACCTTGGTCCTCTAACTAAAAAAAAGAAAAGCCCAACCACATTTATTCCTTCTTACTTCTCTTTTTTTTATAAAAAAATCCCAAGTCTCTTCATGCATTATTTTTACCCAAGCTAATTGTAAAAACGCAATGTCAGTTAAAATGTAGCAAGTGTAAATAAAATAATTTAAAATCCACTAAATTAAATGAGTTTTAATTAAAAAAAAAATTAAACTCAACCCCATAAAACTCAATTCTGATAAATTTAGGAGCTCAACCTAGAGCCCATTTGGATAGTCCTAGTTTATAACATAGGGGAACTGTCGCATGCCACTCAAAATAGCTTATTTACTGTAACGACGTGTTCCCGTTGTTATAGAAAAACCAACGGGAAGAATTTTGGGTCGAAAAACTTTTTTTGTAGTAACTTGAGATTGTTCAACCTAATCCAGATTTAAATGAAATCGGAGTCTGTGAGGTCTAGGGAAATCTGGTAGCAATTGGGTGATCTAATTATGAATTCGATCACATGAGTAGATATCTAAGACGTTAAGGAACCCGTACGACTTTACGAAATTGAATTTGGGCGAGTAGAACTCCCAAAATTAATCTTAGCGTGAGCGGATAGTTTCTGAGTGTCGTTGGTTGAAGGCGTGTTGTGAAATGGGAGTTTGGAATTCTTAAATCGACTCACTAGTTCTGTGCAAGCCGCTGAGGCGGGATTTCAGGCCCCAGGCCGGGGCCGCTGTAGCGTGGTGAGTGATGCATGGCGGGGCAGACGCGACTTAAAGCCGAAAATAAACCCCAAAAACATTTTATTCTATAATTTTTGAACTTGTGTAACGACTGGGTTCCATCGTTATAGAAAAGCCAATACGAAAAATTGTGGGTCAGAAAACTTTTTTGTAGTAACTTGGAATTTTTCAACCTAGTCCAGTTTTGGATGAAATCGGAGTCATTAAAGTCTAGGGAAATCTGGTAGCAATTGGGTGATCTAATTATGAATTTGATCATATGAGTAGATAGATAAGGCGTTAAGGAATTCGTACTACTTTACAGAATTGAATTCAGGTGAGTAGAACTTCAGAAATTGATCTTAGCGTGAACGGGTAATTTCTTAGTGTCGTTGGTTAAAGGCCTATTGTGAAAATGGAGGTATTGGAATTATTAAAATAACTCACTGTTTCGTGCAAGCCACTTTGGTGGTGATTTCTGTCGCTGGGGCGGGGCCGCGTAACGGGGTGAGGACCGCTGTGCGGGCTCGATGCGACTTAAGTCGAAAATAAACCCCAAAATGTCTTTATTCTTCACTTTTCGACTTTGAGAGTAAGGAGACAAACCCCAAGCGATTCTTGACGGTTTTCCACCATCATTAAGGCTAAAGGTATGGTTTTAACTCCCCGAATCCATTTTTTGATCCGTAGAACGTAATCTAATGAGTAATTATCGATGGGGAAGAGTTTTGATCTGAGAATTATGGTGGCTAAAGCCCTAATTTGGATATTAGGATCATGAGTTTGATTTAGGGTTGATGGGATTGTTAGTAATCCGGGTAATTAGTGATTGTTTATTGATTTCCGTATTATATTGATTGTTTGTAGACCAAGAACAAGCTAAACGAATTCGGAAAGGGAAGGATCAAGTTTCTTAGGGTTTCAAGCTTGTTTCTAGGTAGATGATCGTTGTGATTCTATGATTGTGTGATGTATGCTTGTTCTTGCTTCATTATGATACATGTTTGTATGAGAATGTTGAATTATTGATCACATTAATTGTAAATGAGGATATATGAATGATGAATGCAAGAATCATGACTTGATTGTATGATTATAAGAATGTACTTTGTGATTGTGATTGTGGCTTATTGAATGGATCGGGTGTTGCGTTCCGACACACTAACTTGGATCGGTTGTCACGGTCCGACATAAATATGGGATCGATTACCACGTTCCAGCATAAACATTGGATCGGGTACCACGTTTTGGTATGCTAACAGTTTGGGTTTGAGTTCCATGAGACGAGTAATAACCTGATATAACTATGATATTTGAGAATCGTGAAATCGTTCGTTGTTCGTAAATGTTGATGATATTGTATATGTTCGGTGTATGCATTTTATTGTACTATTGTAATGACTTATGTATGTTGCACTTAGTGAGATAGCCGCATGATCCTACCAGTACATAGTGGTTGTGTACTGATACTGCACTTGTTCTTTCTTTGTTGAGTACAGGGCATCTCCAGGCGGCTATTGACAGACCTCGCTTAGAAGATCAATGATCGTCGTTCAAATTAAAGGGTGAGCCAGTTCTTCCAGGCTGCCATGAGTTCTCTTTCTGTCTATGTCCACATTTCGGACTTAGACTTTTTAGTTAGTTGTTAGTACATTAGTTTGGGGTTGTAACCCTTCTTTTTAGACTTACGGATCTTGTTAGATGTTTTGGTACATTGACTTTCAGGTTCTAGGTAGTATTTCTGCATTTGTTTAGTTGTTAGACTTTTATTGGAGTTTATGGGAACTTCCTACTATTCTTTCCTTAGCATTTAACTTAGTTCTGTAACTTAAATGCCTAAGTATTTTCATTAAAGTTGGTTATCTAATTAGTATTAATGGTTCTCCCACCGGAGGGTTAGTGTGGGGGCCAATTATGATGGTTTGGGTAGTGACAACTCGAGGGCTAAGGAACGAACCCAGGGGTTTTCTTGACAGTTTTTCACCATTCTTGAGGCAAAAGGTAAGATTTTAACTTCCCGAATCCTTTTTGGATCCGTAGAACGTAATCTAATGGGTAATTATCGATGGGGGAGGGTTTTGATCTGGAATTTATGGTGAAGAAAGCCCTAATCTGGGTATGGGGATCATGGGTATGATCTAGGGTTGATAGAATTGTTGATAATTCGGGTAATTAGCTATTGTTTATTGATTTTCGTGCCATTATGATTGTATGTAGACTAAGAACAAGCGGAACAAATCCAAAAAGAGAAGAATCAAGTTTCTTAGGGGATTCAAGCTTGTTTCGAGGTAGGTGATGCTTGTGATTTCATGATTGTGTGATATATGTTTGTTCTTGCTTCATTATAATACGTGTATGTACGTGAATGTTACATTGTTGATCACACTAGTTGTAAATGAGGATAGATGAATGATGAATGCCATAAATCATGACTTGATTGTATGATTATGAGAATGTATATTGTGATTGTGATTGTGGCTTGTTGAATGGATTGGTGTTGCATTCCGACACACTAACTTGGATTGGTTGCCACGTTCCGGCATAAATATGGGATCGGTTGCCACGTTCTAGCATAAACATTGGATCGGGTACCACATTTCGGTATGCTAACAGTTTGGGTTTGGATTCCATGAGAGGACCAATGACTTGATATAACTGTGATGTTTGAGAATCGTGAAACTATTCGTTGTTCGTAAATATTGATGATATTGTATATGTTTGGTGTATGCATGCTATTATTATGTTGTAATGGCTTATGTATGTTGCACTTAGTGGGATAGCCGTGTGATCCTACCAGTACACTATGGTTGTGTACTGATACTGCACTTGCTCTTTCTTTGTTGAGTACAGGGCATCTTCAGGCGACTATTGACCAACCTCGCTTAGAAGATTAGTGATCGTTCGAATTCAAAGGTGAGCCAATTCTTTCGGGCAACCATGAGTCTAAGTCCACATTTCAGACTTAGACTTTCAAGTTAGTTGTTAGTGCATTAGTTTGGGGTCATAACCCTTCTTGTTAGACTTATGGATCTTGTTAGATGTTTTGGTACATTGACTTTCAGTATCTAGGCGTATTTTCCGCATTTGTTTTAGTTGTTAGACCTTTGTTTGGAGTTTATGAGAACTCCCTAATTCTTTCCTTAGCATTTAACTTGCTTCCGTAACTTAAATGTTTTAGTATTTTGATTAAGTTGGTTAGCTAATTAGTATAAATGGTTCTCCCACCAAAGGGTTAGTGTGGGTGCTAATCACGATGGTTTGGGTCGTGTGGGTCGTGACATTTACTCTCCATTGCTATAATTCGCTAATTACGATTCATAGCTATATGTTATAGGGAGCAGAGTGGCGAGCGAGATTGGGAGATCCAGGAGAGAGGCGAGCGAGAGAGGGCGGAGAGTGCAAGAGAGATGAATTATATATGTATATCAGTTAGATGATTGTACATATGTAACTGGTATACATATGTATTTGTATATCTGGCGAGCGAGATTGGGAGAGGGAGGAGAGAGACGAGTGAGAGAGGAGAATAATTTGTATAATTCGCATCTCGTTTATACAATTCGCGGGTACGTTTGTAGAATTCATGTGTTTTTGTATAATTGAGTAATACAAAGTCATTAATTATACAAATATGATAAAACTCGAAATAACGAATTGATACAAACATAAACATATAAACTTTAAACAGTTATACAAATTATTTTATACAAATTACATTATATAAATTATATTACAAAATCCAAAAACTACACATTTATACAAACTTTAAAAAGATATACAAAAAAGAATGAATTTATGTGGTGATAAAATTGAAAAACCAAAGAAAATCATCGTCATATACAAATACAAACAATCATATACAAATACAAATCAAACGAAGAATTGTTAGTTGCGAATTATATAAATGTGGTGAATTATACAAACGTGGCTAATTATACAAACTCAAAGTCAGTCCACGTAATTAATTGTTAATGTTAATCGCGAGTGGTAATTATAACAAACTATAGATATATGATGACTAATTAAATAGTATAAGTTTGTTCAACCGCGTAATTTTTCCTATAACTTATGCATTATAAGTTAAAAGTCACGTGGAGTCAACATTTCAAACAAATGGCTTTTGATTTTTTAAATTTATTATTATTTTTACCTAAAATAAATATTTAAGAATATTTTTATATTTTATCAAAGCACTACCATATTACTTAAAAACTATTTTAGCTTAATAACATCTAAAATAAGTTAATTCAAACAAATTCCTAGTCAGGATGCCATAATTAATCCAAACAAGTTAACTTTTTTGCTTTTTCTAGGATTGGACATTCGAGATCCCAACATTAACTCAACTAGGTACGTACATATTTGTATATCTTTATTTTTTTTTGCTTAGAAAAAAGTTCGAACAATAAGGGTGTGCTTGTTATGAAAGAAAAATATTTTTATAAAAAATAAATAATTTTCTTATTTATCTTTGATAACATGTATTGTTTAAAAAATATTTTATACATAGGCATACACTATGCGGATGAGTGTGGGGTGACGGCGGTGAGTGCTATGAGGGTGGGATGAAGATGGGTATGTTGAAGGATGGGGAATGAGGAGACGGCAATTAATATGATATATCATTTAGAATACTTGCTTTCTTTATTTTTTTAAAAAATATATTTTTTCTCATTTTAAAAAAAAAAAAAATCTAAAAGAAAAGTTATTTATCGAAAATTTGACTAACCAAAATGTGATTCACCCTTAAACTTAATTCAAATGTGAATATATAGTATATTTTGTATTAAATAAGCAAAAGGTCTCTTATAAAATTGTCTAGAACAACAATTTGTTGAACCAATTAATTTTCATATATATAGTCACGCTTAACAAACTTACAATATCAAACAATTCTAGTTTGACAATTAATGAGACTTATTATTCCTCTCAAACAACCATGTTTTAAGAAATATTGTGGTTGTGGACTTGTGGTGTTGCTAAATGAATATTTTTCTAATCATGATTGAAATTATTACATTAGTTAACTCAACCTACCTAGAAGTATTATAATATTTGATTTATCCTTCTTTCTTTAATATTCCTTTTGTTTAAATTTATATGTTTTATTCTTCTTAAACATTGCATATGACATATTTGTTTAAGACAACAAAATTTAAATAAAAATTAGTAGATTATATAATTTTTAATATAACGTTGCAAGACACAAAAAAAAAATCTAATATCTAAATAAACGAATAAACATAAAGAATAGAATATGTTTGAAAAGTAACATGATAATTGAATAGTGTAATTATCCATATAGTGAATTTTAAGGAGGATGGGTTAATAATTAAGAGTGGGAAGGTAAGGATTAGCATAATGGTTAAAGTGACTCCATATTATATATGCACTTGATAATTAATTATTGCTCGAGTTTGACATAAACATCTCCCACTTTATATCCTCAGTAAAATAATTACAATATTTTGGTGTCTATAGTTACCAGAATCAATTCATATTTAATTATATAAAAAATTTACCGTGCTAAACTACTAATTTTTTTTAGGAATTTGCAATGTTACACACTTGAAATTTTTGAAAGATTAAAGCAAAAAAAAAAAAAACAAAAGAAAAATTAATTGACACATAAAAAGTGTTACCGATAACCCATTTGGAGGAGTGTTACGGATAAAAATAAGATTTAAATTTCTATCTTTGCTTAGAGAGGTGCACCCAATTATTATATGCTACTTTTAACGTAGGTTCACGCCTCTATATTAAAAAAATAAAATAAAAAATATACTATAACACTACTATATATAATCTAGAGAGGGAGCATGAGTTCATGTGAACCCATGGAACTCCCTCTAGATACGCCTCTGACTTACATAGGAAAGAAGATTATCCTTAATGTAATATTCTAGAGAAATGTGGGAATTTTTCATGGTAGATCCAAGAATATAATAGATTTACATAGAAAGTCTTTGAAATATTTTAGAATTGTAGATTATTCTATAGAAGGGATTTATTTGTAAATAAATAGGAACTTGCTTGTTAATTATTATTTACATTTTAGCCCCTAAGTAAGTAACATAAACAGAAGGATATCCATTTGTAAAATCATCTAGCAAAAATCAACGAAGTTCTCTACAACACAATTCTTCCTAGCTATCATCTTGTGTTCTCTCTTCCATTCTCTTAGTGATTCCTAGAGTTTTAGGCTGACTTGACATAACAAGTGATTCAAGAACATGAGCGAATTGTCAAATGTCACACGTATGCGGAAGACTAAGGATGTGACACTCTTGCTCAAAAATTTCAACTTCTTAAAAACATAGTTGAAACTTCATAATATTTTTTATTGCTATATTCTCACTTTTGCAATGGGATGAGGCGGGGCGGGTGCCGGTGTGGGATGGGGTGAGCTTAAGGCTATGGAGGGCGGATTCTAGGTTGTGCATGATAGAGACGAGTTAAAAAAAAAAATCAAAATTAAAACGGGGGCGGGGTGAGGCAGGGTGAATTGAGTTTTTATGCAATTTTATGTGGTTTCAAGCTTAATTTTAATTTTTACATGTTATAAGAGTGATAGAGCACTCCTTGAGAATAAGAATACGCATATCATGAACGATTTTTTTTTTTTGTTCAAATTAATATCAATTGAAAGTTTCTTGAAATAGATATTTATATTGTTACATATTTTAGTGTATACCATTGAATCAATTTCTGGAAAGGTATTTGTCAACTTTGTCTATTCTTGACAATCTTTATATTTCACTTTTTAAGAACATTAAAATGGTTAAATGAAAGGAATGAATGTCAAATAAAAAATAAATATTTTACTAAAAAGTGTACTCATGTACTTATATTTGCTTCTTTTTTTTATGATTTATTCATTTCGTAAAGAATTTCTAGTATATTATATTTGAAAGTAATGCCAAATATACATGGGTGAAGATCATAGCAATTTATTTATTTATTTGAGATTTTGAGAGCCTTACTATATTTTGAAGGAAAGGAGAAAAAGAAAGAAAAGAGAAAAAAAAAAAAAAACAAAGAGAGAGAGAAAATGAAGAGATGAGATATACACGAAGTGATATGTCAATTACTGACGTGCTTTAGTTGCTTGGAGTCAAAAAAAGTCTCTATGTTTTATTAATTTTACTTTTTTATTTTATTTTTAAGTTTAGCTTTTGAAAATTATTTTATTAAAAGAATAGATATGAATTAAAGTTTTATTCTTGCATGCTAGATTTTTCCTTAGAGTTTTTTTATATATAAAAAAACTAACCATAATATATGTTTGGTAGTTATTTTCGGTATTCGAATACTAAAAAAGTATGTAAATTATAAATATAAGGAGATTTTAGGACCACCTAAAATACATATTCATTTCTTGGTGTCTGCAAATTGCAATGTGAAGGTATTTAGATGCTTATAAGCTAGTCATATTGACATATAGTATCTATATATTAATAAAAATACCATAATATTTGTAAATCAAAATCAGTCAAAAATTACAAATTTTTCACCTCCAACTTATGACTTTTAAGCAACTACACACTTTTGATTTGATACTTTCTTTTTTTCTATTTTATCTTTAATATTCTGCTAAATTTCAAAATATCTTTTCCAAAACTAAGAATTCCTAACTTCTTTTTTTCACTTTGTGTTGACGTCCTTCCTTTTTCTCTTCTTCTTCTTCTTTTTAATAAAAAAATACTTTTAAATTTATAATTTTTGGTAAACCAAAAATTAAGAAAATTTAAGTCATTTTAATAAAAGAATAGTTTATCACCACTTTTTTTTTTTATAACAAGAACATCAATTGCTTATTATCATGAATTTCAACAATTTATTTAGATACTTTACTAATTATCTATAAGATTGATATCAACACTTAAAATTTATTGACTATTTACAATCAATTAATCAAACAAACTCTTATTCTTTTTTAAAAAAATATTTTTACCTTTCAAAAGTTTGATTTAACAATCTACCAGATTTCTTCCTTCATTGACATAATTATTGCTCCGTCAATCTTCCACTTCGAACAGTTCCTCCTTTGCTATTGAGTTCTTGTGGTAGAAGAAATTAAAGAGTATAATTTAGATTTCTTTTAGCAAGCATAATTAAAGCTTAATGCTTGGGGATAGAATTATAAACTAATCATTTGTATTGTGTTAAGAAATATCTTTAGACAATAAAAATTTGTGGGACTCCGTGTCCAATTCTAATTGGGACTTTATAAGATTATTCTATTCCAATTAGGATTCTTGGAGACTACTCTACCCTAAACTCTAACTTATGCGTATATAAAGGGAAATATATTTCGACATCTCAAAAATTATATAAATTAATGGAATATTCACAAGGAGATAATCAAGACGTCAAATATTGAGGGTATTTATAAAGATTAAGATCTCGAATTTTCCACAAATTCATGAAATATTCATAAAGTGCATCGTACCACCACCCAGTGTTCAGGAAAGCGTGAAGCAGAAAAAAGCGATAAAACCGCTTCACGCTTTAAGCGAAGCGCTCACTTCATTGAAGTGAAGCGTAAATTAAAAGAAAAGAGACCAAAATAAATAAAGACGATATATATAACCAAAATTTCAAATTAAAAACCAAAAGTTAGACATCACAAAATCCTCCATATAACATAACACAAGCAAAATCAAAGTTATATTCATGGTTCAACATCTAATTTATTTAATTCTACAATTCTTCTACTACAAGATTATCAAAATCTTGTATTCCTCCATTATCATTATACTGCTCATCATCTTCTTCAAGTATCACTATCTCTTTCAACTTCATCTACTAGGAATAGACTTGTAGCTACTTCTTTTCCCCTCCTATGTGAGCTTGAAGTATTTCCTCTTAAATCATAACGGTTTTTCTCAGCCGCACTTACCTCCCCAACACCAAACCAAGTGAAGTCAGAATTTCCCTAAAAAATTTCTTTATCTTCAGCATACTCAACTTCAGTTAGCCATTCATTGGCATTGTCAATATTGTCCAAACGAATCAAATTAATTACATTGCGAGCATTGTAACGACGCCTCAAGTTCTATTGTATTTTATGAACACTAGGTCATTGAGGCACTTGAGGGTTAGTCTATTCCTTTTCTTAGTATGAAGCTGCAAATAAATTAGGGCAAGTAATTATTAGTAAGAGATAAGATAATTAAGATAACTTAGTTATTTCAATATAATATATCTTTTATCTATCTTACATGTTCAAACACACTCCAATTTCTTTCACACCCCGATGAGCTACAAGTTATACTTAGAACTTTGATGGCGAACTTTTATAATTTTGGAGTTTCTATGCCATACAACCTCCACCATTCAACTATTCAAAACAACTCAAAATTTAGCAAGTCTAAAGAAATAATTTAAAAGCTAAAGCTAGAATGAAACATAAAAAACACTCATTCACCTGGTGACTTCTTCGTTCTTTGTATAATAGCCGTTTGTAATCCAAAAGTCCATTAGCACTCCTATAAGTGCTTATCTCATCTATTATGGAATCTTGGACGTCTTCATCGACAACCAACTTAGCAACACATTTATGGAATCCCTTCCTCACTTCTTTATTCAGTAAATTATTTTTCTACATTATCATAAGAAAATGATGGGTTCAAAATTTCCAGTTGCATGCAAATATTGATGAAATTGAATATTCTATCTTTTATCAATTATCTCAAATTTGTTTTGCATATTTATACTCATCAGTAAATGCTTTTAGAATAGCTTCCTTAGCCCTATCCATTGCTTCATAAAAGGTATCCATTGGTGGTTTTTGCTCCTCATCCACCAAACGAAGTACCTTAATCAAGGGACCAACAACATTGAGAGCATGCACAACATGATTCCAAAAGGTATAAGAAAGCATTATGCGTGCAACTTCTTTTCCTGTCACTTCTTTTGCAAATTTATTAGTGTTCCATTCTTCTGAAATGAACAAGCTTCTTAAATTGGCCTTTTGTGTATACATGTTAAGCAAGGTCAAGAAAGCAGTAGCAAATCTAGTTTTGCCAAGTTTCGATAAAAAATTTTGTTTTGTGAATCTCCTCATCATATTAAATAATAGAGCCTTTGAACAATGTAGGAATGTACCCTAACTTCCTTAGTAAAAACACCCGTGAAGGGTCTTTCCTTGAAAATGTCCCCAAAGATCAAATTTATGCAATGGGCTGCACATGGAGTCCAATATATGTGCGGGAACACTCCTTTCAACATATCACCGGCTTTAACATTTTTAGCTGCATTATCTGTAACAACTTGAACAATATTTTCTGCTCCAATTTTCTCTATTGTGTTCTAAAATAAGGAGAACATTTTGATTGAATTAGTAGACGAGTCACTTGCATCAATGGATTCAAGAAATAAGCTTCCTTTTGGAGAATTCACCAACACATTGATGATCATTTTTCCCGTTCTTGCCGTCCACTTATCCATCATAATGGAACATCCAAACTTGTTCCATTCTACTCTATGTTCTTTCACAATTTTTGTGTGTGTTTCACTTCTTTGGCTAGACAACTGACACTAACTTCGTGATAAGTGGGAGGCTTCATTCCTAGGCCACATTACCCTACGACCTCAATGAAGGCTCCAAAAGTGTCAGTATAATTGACATAATTGAAGGGGAGTTCTGCATCATACACCCACTATGAAAAGGCTACAATTGCACGTTCCTTTAAAATTCTCTTGGCAACATCCTACAAACTTCTTTTACCATTTTCCATGCATTTTCTCCTAGCTTTTGTGGAAAATAACAATCTAAAGGATATTTTCTACCGGTTGATCCGCAACTTGAAGATATCGCTGCATTCATTGCTCCTTTTTGTGACTTCATATGAAGTGATAAATTAGTAGCCACCTTCCTTCATTTCTTCGTCGTCGTCGTCGTCAAGATTCGTCACATCCAGGAACGGAGCTACATTGCTTCCAGGGGGGTTCATCCGACCCCCCTCGGTAAAAAAATTACACTATATATATAAGATCGATTTTTTTCTGTACATGTATATATTTAAAATTGAACCACCTGAATATATAACAAAGACGTAGCCCAACGGTTGAGGGGGTTCAAAATTTCGCTAAAATGAGCTTTGGGCCACGGGATCGATTCTAGGCAACAACATATTTTTTTGTTGTAATTTTTAGCTATTTTGCAGGCATTAAATAGACCAAAAACGACCCCATTTTTAAGGTTATAACTAAAAAAAATTATATTTTAAATCCTAATGAAAAAGTCAACAAATAAAAATATCCCTCTTTTTTAGGGATTGCAATATTATATTTTCCTATTCTTGATTTCTTTCTCCTTCAACTTCACGCCGCTTTGAGTCCGAGTGTCTTGCTCTTTGCTTGCTAGTTCTCGCCACAGCTGCCGCTGTCGCCGTTGCCCGGTGGAGGATTGGTGGTCCTCCCTTCAGGCTCCATTTGTGATGGCAACTGTAAGTTTTCTTTTTGGTTTTTTTTTTTTTTAAAGAATTCTATGCTTTGATTCTTGTATTTGTTGATGTGCTATTTTTTGTCAACCCGTTTGTTAATCAATCCGTTCATAACTTCATATAATATGACCTGACCCGTCTATTTATGGATAATATTAGCGTGTTTAACTTTTTTTTTTGAACCCCCTTGATAGAATTTCTGGCTCCGCCACTGGTCACATCCGGTTGATATAATATTTGACGTTTTAGATCCTATTTTTCCTCAACATATCTTCTAATTTCTTTCCTCACAACATCCGGGCATTTTGAACACCGTACGACATTCTTAGAAGTACCCATAAGATATTTCTTGTGACGAAAGATTCCGCCTTTAGATTGCTTGTTACAAAACACACATTCAACTGTGGATCGATCGGTCTCACTAACTTTTTTTTCCATATTTCCTTGTTGGATCACTCATTTTTTTTTATCTTTCTGTTAAGTTTGAAGAAAAAGTAAATATTATTTTCTAATCACTGTAGTAATGTATAATAATCATAGACTCACTGTTAAGAAAAAATATCAGCAAGAAGTCCATTTTTTTTTTAAAAAAAAATAATAATGTAGCAATAGATTATATTGTTAAGAAATAAATCAACAATATAATCAGTTAATAAATGATTCACTTTTGATATAGAGCAGAAACAAAGCAGCAGTGCAACGAAAAAGAAGATGATTAAGTCAGCGCAGAAAATAGAGCAAAAAAGAGAGTATAAAAAAAAAAATAGAAAATCCTAGGTCCATGAAGAAGAAGAAGAAGATACATGAGGAAGAATGTGTGAAAACCCTAGAGGAGTAGTCAAACTAAACTGGGTCTCTTGAAATAAAAGGACACTGCTCTTTTTGTTTTTTTTTTTTTACTTTTAATCGATCTTTTAAGACCTTAAAAAAGTTAAGCGTCGCTTCTTGGGCTTCGGCCCGCTTCAGTGCTTCATCCTTTGAAGTGGCCACTTCTTTTCAGCCTCATCGCTTCTAGTCTGTAAAGCGTAGAAGGCTCGCATCGCTTCGCTTCATCACTTTAAGCGATGAAACACTCGCTTTCCTGAACACTACCACCACCTACCTTCCACAACCACCATTCTCAGGCCAACCATAATTGTCACTACCGTCAATCACCAAAATCCATCGTGCAACCATCATTTGCAATCATCACCAACAATCATTATTACATCCACTAATCACAGTCGATAATTCCCATCATTAGTCAACATTATATATCGCTAACTGCCTTCATCATTCAACATCGTCATTAGCTATCAGCATCATTCAACTACTAATTATTATTCATCACCACAAAAATTCATGGTTAATCACTACTACCAACCACTATATCATAATTACTATTCATAACAACTATGATTAGTCAACACCATCCTAAAATTGACATACACACACAATCACCATCATTAGTCAGTACCATCAATTTTCATATAAATATTTTATTAATATAATATTAGATCAATTGATGTATTATTTGAATTTTAGGTTTTTTTTTTTAAACAAAGACAAATTTTATACATTCAAGTGTCAAGAAACAAACTGTCTTAACTATTTAATATTCTAATCTTAATGTAAAATATTAATATTTAAATTTAGACCTCTAAATCTAATGCACATCTTAATACCCAGATGTGTATTCATTTTCATACAGACTTAATTTTTATGAAAACAAATTAGGCCTAAGATTATCACATCAGAGAATGGAAAGAGATGGTGAAACATCCATTCTCTCAAGGCACATAGGCTTGAAAACTAGACTTATAAAAAGAAATTGTATGAATTTTATTAACAGCATATGTAGAACATAAACTAAGAAATTTAAGTAACTCTAGATGAAGATGCTTAATGAATAGTAGAAAAGAATGTATTATCCAAACGAGCACGTCAAACCCTCAAGGATATAGCATAAGAAGCAGGTGGAGATGATTTAACATAGGAAAAGTATATAATCCTTCTTCACTCGGACCTATGTATAATATGCCCCTCATCGCCAAGTCTTAATAAAAAAATGTTAAGGAAAAAATTAATTGAAACTTAATTAAACTTAGCAAAATAACTATTATGCAATTAATTTTAAGTAACGGTTGAATCATGTAGAATGTCATCAAGATTGAATGTTTTATCAAATATAACAACTTAACTTTTGCCAATGAGAGAAATATAAATTTTTTAATCATTACCTATAGTAACTTCTTCAGGGTCTTGACATGTCATTTTTCTCTGTGCTTTCACATGAAGGATCCATATAAACCAAGATGTGCAAAATTTAGAGAAGATGCAATGGTAGATTTCTAATTTAAAAATATTTACACGTCCTTTTTTTAAAGTTATTTCCTAACAATCAATAAATATATACAAATACACATTCACTCAAACTCCTACGTGATAATACCCTTACACAGTTACACCACCTTTTTATCCACTTTCAAAATCCCAACTCCGACACTGCAAATGCTTTATGGGCTGGCATAAAATATTTTTATTATTTTGGACTTTTTTTACTTAACAATTTTTTCATTATTCATTTGGATATCCCAACAGAATGGCCATAATTTTTAGGTTAATTATATGCAGGGGACGGTGCTAGGTTGGTGTAGAACATGATCTACAAGTCTTGATTATTTAGATACCTATTTCTCAATGTTTATTTGAACACTTTAGTCATGTTGTGTCATGTGATCCTGAAAACTTGTTAAAAAACATTAGCACATTGATATGCTGTTGGGATCTATAGTTGTCTCTTAACTCAACAACATAAACTAAACACACTACTAAAACAATTAATGAATTACATGTTATATTCGTTGTCAATTTATCGTTAATAACTCATAATTAATAAATTTATTTGTTGCTTATTCCTATATTTTTAGAGAAAGTATTGGAAGAAAGAGGAGCGGATAGCTAGAGATTTTATGTACTACATGAAATGATTATATTAAAGAATAATTAGTTATTACTATTGTTGACTAGTGGATCTTTATAAAATTATGTGTATTTAAATTTCAATTTCAAACATTTATTTAAAGAACATGGAGATATATGATTTATCAATGTAATGTCATAAAATATTCCGATATAACTATGACCAACTGGTTGCTCCTCTAATTGAAGTATGGGGACATTTTTTCATTACCTAGATTACACCTTCGGATACCCCATAAGGAAATTTTTTCTACGCCCCCCAATTTTCACTTTACGCCTCTCCAATTCCCCTTATGTTATAAGGAGTGAAATTAGACAAGAAGAATCTCTATAGAAACTAGTCCTTTATAATTCGTAATAAATAAGAGAACGAGACACAACTCCACAGTCGGGGGAAAAGATGTGGATCGATGACCCTACATAGACAACTACATAGAGAGGTCTCTACTAAATCTATATAAAAGAGATCGAGACACAGCCATGGAAAAAGATGTAGATTGATCACCCTATATAGACAATTACATAGGGGGTCTCTACTAGTATTTACATTCCTTAGTTTCGTTTCCCCACCCACCCACTCACCAAGAAAAATATTACAACCTATGAGGTCTACAAGTTTCGCACATTTAAGTAATACTCCTTGATAAGATTATATAAAAATAGGAGGAATTTCGATAGTTTCAACAATTTATCAAATTTTTATATTTATGAGAAAAAAAATATAACTTTAAAAATGTAATTGTATTTTCAAACAAAAATTCAACTCAAGTCAATTTAATTTCAAATCATTATGCCATATCACATTTCAAATGGTGCTTAAGAAAAAGGCTACAAATAGAAAATCTTTTTAAGAGTTAAAGGAGGAGGAACAAGTGAAGAAACAAGAAATAAAATGTACTCCTTTATCCTATTTTACGTGACATTTTTTCTGTTTTAATCTGTCCCAAAATTAAAAGAATGTCACTTTATCATTAGAAATAATTTAATTTTAAAAATTCAATTTTACCCTTAATTAAATGATTACATACACATAAATATCTAAGGGTTGTTTTAGACCACATGTTTGAAAAGTTTTCAATTTTTCTTAAATATCTTGTCAAGTCAAATGGTGCGACATAAAATGACTAAGCTAGCGTTTGACCCCAAATTCCAAAATATTCTTGGCAAATCATTTTGGATGAAGTTACACCATGCGTTTGGCCATAAATTTTGAGAGAAATATTTGACTATTTCAAAAAATATGATTTCTACCCATAAGTTATACAAATTATTTAAAATACCTTTACGTTTGTATTGTCATTTTATAATGAACATATACTGTTAATAAATAATCTTATAAGTTATAACATAATTGATAACAATCAACAACAACAAAATAACAATATGGGCAATAGCAATACATTAATCGCATACTCATACTTGTCATTGACTCGAGATGAATTATAACCTATTAAAGATAAATTGTTCTTTTTTTTTTTGCCACAATTTGTATAGACAACAGAGAGGAATAGTTGTTAGTTATTAATGGATTAATTTAGTAGATAAATATTAGTTGAAATTAATAAATGATGGATATTTTTTATAAAATATAAAAAATTGAGGTAATTTTTTTTTAAAAAAATTTCTAAATATTAGAATTTGGCCCAAATATTAGTTTTTTTAGTATTTGAGAACTTGTGATATTTGACAAATATATTTGTCAAATAATAACAAATTGTATGACCAACCTAATGACGTAGTAAATAAGGCTTTATTTGATTTACATGAATATGACGATGTTGTAAAAAATTCGGCAGTTGTGAATCCTATACCAAACAAGATTTATGATGTAACCATTACTTTGGCCCGAGATGGGGCTGTTATTTTCACAGATGCAGGTCTACAAAGGGAGAAGGAAAAAACAAGCATTCGGAATGGTGGCTATAGATAGCTGTGGTCATTTGCTTCATGCCTTTGGTACCCCCATTCAATTTGTAGGGAAGGCCATACCTGCTGAAGCACAAGCAATTCGGGAAGCTGTGGAAAGAGCACTACAAAAGAGTTGGTCAAAGGTTCACATACTGTCAGATGCAAAGAATGTCACACAAATGTTGCAAAAGAATGTGATAACATCTTGGGAAATAGAGACCATTTACGAGGATGTCTGGCGATTGATGAAGTCTTTTGAAGAAATCGAGATTATATATATTCCTCGAACATGGAATGTATTATCCCATAATCTAGCAAAAATTTATATTTCATGTATAAATAGGTTTTCTTGGGATTCTGCCTTCCCAAGTTGTGTTGTAACATATTCAATGATGTCTTATGGACATCTGAAACATGTTTTAAAGTAATGCAATAAAGTGTTTTCCTGAAAAAAATAAAAAAATAAACACACATTGTGATTGACACTATTCTATCAATTTATTTTCCCTCATATCTTCAACCATTGTACTATATTGATACTATCATATGTTGAGAAGGGGTCAAGGGGATATTTGAAACTTAAGCAATATTACACTTTGCATGCTATTTTTAATAAATCAGATCAAATAGTGCATAAGAAATATCTCACTATAATTAATGTTAATACAATTAAGAGCTTATTTGGGTGGATTTTTGGTTTTAGACTTACAAGTCAAAAGAGTCATAAATTAGAAGTTCTAACTTTTTGACTTTGACTTATTTTTATCATTTTATCTCAAGACCAAAAGTTTATAAACATTTTTTAAATTTGTCCAAACACTCCAAAAATGTTTAAAAACCATTTTAACTTTAAAATATTTAAAATAAGCCAAACCAAACAGATATTAACATTAACTTTAAAATAACTTTAAAATAAGCACTCAAAAACTACTTTCTCTTGAAAAAATATTTGCGAGATATTGATTAAATGGTGAAATCACCCCTTCAAAAACAGAAAAGCTATATTCTCAAGTGCTACTTATTTTGAGGCATAATTGAATCTGAAAATAAAATTGTTATATTCTTTCATTTGTTCGTGGAAGAGACTCAACTATTTTATAAAAAAAAAACATAAAAACATGCCTCTACATCAAGCAAGCTTTTATTTAGTTTTCTTGTACTATTAGCATTCTTCTTCTAATAAGGGAAAAGGGCCTGATATACCCTTCAACTTTGCCATTTGGAGTTTATATGCCCTCGTTATGAAAGTGGCTTACATATACCCTACCGTTATACAAACGGTTCACATATACTCCTACCGTCACAAAATGAGCTCACATATACCCTTCATTTAATGGAAGTGAAAAAATTAGTTTTAAATTTATATTTTTGACTTTTAATTTTCTTAAAAATTATTTAAAGGTATATATGATTCTTCTAGCAAAGTTCAAGGTATATTTCAATTTTTTTCATACATAAATTATTTTTTACTTCTTTTATTATAATTATTTGAGTTTCTTATTCATATTTTATTTTTTTCTTTCATTCCTTAGTGTAAAGAAAAAAATGAAAACTTTTTTTTTTTTGTGGCTATATTATAATTTAAAACTATTTTTTTCTATATTGTAATTTAATTTTTGTATTTGAAGAAAAAATTTTGGTCATCTATAATAAGTTTTACAAGAATATTAGTGAAATATAAATAAATTTGACCATCAAAATAATAAATCTAAATTAGTCATTGAAACAAAAAAAAAGTCAAAAAAAATATGTTTGAAGAGGATTAAATATACTCATATGGGATTATATTTTTTAAAAAAATAATAAAAAATTAAACTAAAATTAATTTTTTTCATTTCCGTTAGAGGAAAAGGGTATATGTGAGCCATTTGTATATAAGTAGGGATATATATGAGTCATTTCATAAGAAGGGGTGTATCAGCTCTAAATGACAAAGTTGAGGGATATATCAGACCCTTTTCCCTTCTAATAATATATTCAATGCACAAACCCAAACTTGATTTTATAACTAAAAAATAAAAGAATTTTACCCATCTCTTCAAATTCTTTAATGATAAAGTTATATATATATATATATATATATATATATATATATATATATATATATATATATATATATATATATATATATATGATATATAAATAACATGATCACTAAACATATGTGAATCCATATATAATCAGAGGCGGACCCATACTGGCAAGTGGGGGTGTACGGGCATTCATTAATGTCGAAAAAAATCATGAGTATATATGTATATCGATCTTGAAAAACTTATCTAAATTAGGATATATTTAGCAGTACACCTAGGAGAAATAAATGAGTGTCCTTGTTCTGTTAGTACAAACTAGGGAAACCACTCTTGAGATCAAGGTTCAAATCCAACTAAAGCCCTTTTTTATTGTCTTTTATTTTAGGTTTAACTAGATATAACTATATTAATGCATCCAAAATCTTTAAATTTGGAGTTCACCTATGCCTATAGTTATAACAGAGATAACAAATGAGAAAAGGGTGACAAGCCACCCATCTTAATTTTGAAAAAGGTAAACCACCCTCAATACTTATAAAGAAAAGGACTGAGGCAGATTGGTGGGATATTGAAAAAAGCAAAAGTTTGGAGATCTACTTTTTAACTTTGCTTGCAAAAGTTCTAGTTTTGCATGTGCGCCATAATGCCTCTGTTTTGACTTCTATCATCCCCTTTTCATGACTATCTATTTCAAAAACCATAATTTATTTTATAATTTCAACATTTTGTATTTATGATGAAAATTTATAGTATATATAATTATATTCCGTATCAAAATACAAAATTCATATTTGTATTGGGTAAACAAGTGGTCTGAACACGTGTCAGCAGAGATAATTTTGTAACTAAGAGGAGAGTTTGTGAACTAATCAAACATAATGAAGAAAGTTCATATCTCGATAACATGATTAAAAGGACAGATACATCAGATGTTATCACACGAATATTTGGAGTACGATAGAGGAATAGTGCTTGTCACCACTAACGACATTTTCATGTGGACAACTTCCATTAGACCATTACGTATAGTATTTTAGAGTTCGAGCGGAGGTTCTTTTTTTCTTCTCCGAAATAGAATCTCTTTTATTATTGCATCAACGAAGTACATAGTTTAAACATATTTTTTGCATCCTGGATGATTCAACATGAGAAAAACTTCCCCAAAGAGATTTCTTTCAATAAAGAGATAGAGTATCTAGCTAAACCATCCGCTATTTTGTTCACAGATCTAGAAATATATATAAATTCAATATGATTGAACATGCTTGAGAGCTTGTGGTTTATCTTTTTAATGTATAAATAATATTTTTGATACACTTGTTGGTCATTTGTATCCCAAGAAATACAAATATACAATAACAACACTTTTAGATTCTTATGCTCCAAATTTTCCTTATTCATCAAGTGTTTGTCTTATATTTGTTTGCTTTATTATTATAACTTTGTTTTTATCTATTAAAATTGCAATATTCAATTATTTGTAATTAAACCTTAATTATGAATTAAGTTAAGAAGCATGTTCTCGATCTCATACAAATTTAGCTGTACCGTTTTACTGGCAAACAATATTTATATTATTTTTGTGTAGGAGTAGACCACAGTATCTTTGGTGTTTCTCTTCTTGTTGGGCATAAACAAGACAAACCTTAACAGCTACAACTATTACCTACCTTGTTAACATATAGTCTAATTAATTACACTGTTTTTGTAGGCAATAATTCATTGACAACCTTCTCTTGGAACAGTTCAATGTAACAAAGTCGGTTGAACCTAATCACTTAACTTAAATCCTTAACAATTTAATAATATGCTTGTTTAGTAATTAAAAATTTACCCATGTTGGTGGCTATATATGATTCTTTTTTTCCTTTTGGTTTTTCATTAGATATTCGGAGTCTGTTGGAGTTCTGACTAAATTCAAATCGTGTACTGCATGGTCAATTTGAGAGTGAAGCACCCAACAAGATTTTCTTCATACTCATGATTCGAGTATGAGATCTGATTAAGAATAAAGCAATCTCATAACTACACCATAATTTATGTTGTTTAGCTATATATAATTTCATGTCAAACAAACACATGGCTGCAGTAGAAACAAATATATATTTCACCA
The DNA here is from genome assembly GCA_035578085.1 of Solanum pinnatisectum. Lineage (NCBI taxonomy): Eukaryota > Viridiplantae > Streptophyta > Magnoliopsida > Solanales > Solanaceae > Solanum > Solanum pinnatisectum. The sequence continues at coordinate 29,757,041 of CM069082.1, read as the reverse complement.
ATCATATTTTCTTTATAACAATGTGTTTGGTACAAAAGAAAATGTGTTTCATAAAAAGTGATTTTTCTAATAATGTTTTCCTAGAAAATAAATTATTATTTCTTAAAACTATGTTTAATCAACAAACATAATATATTATCCTATGAATATTTATATATTCGTACAAGCACAAAGAGAGTGGATGTGGGGTGAGGGGAGGTGTTGGGGTTGGTTGATGAACCTTATTATTTGACTATATTTGGTGTCCCATACTCATATTAAGATACGATTAACTATATAGGACCTGTTTCTCAGTTTGACACTTTCAACATACTCTAATATTTTTTTTATTTTCAAAATTTGAATTCAAAAGGCTTTAATTAAGGATGAAAAAAAAATACTAATCATCCCACCACAATTTTTGTGATGTCTTCAAATTTGTGTTTGATCATACTTGGTGTGCTCCTTTAAGGACTCAATTTTCCACACCTACTCATCCCCCATAAATTCTAAAGAGAGACAACATCATAAAATATGGTCTACTTTGTTATCAAACGTCTTTACTGCCTCTCCTCTTTCCTTCTTTCTTTGAAAGATGTCACTTTTTGGACTTCCATCTCTTCTTTCTTGATGGAATCAAAAAGTTGTTAAAATGTGACATTTTGGCATTCTAACTTTTTAAATCATTTCTAATTATAATAACCTAATATATACAGTAATACCCAAATGTAACATCTCAAAAAAAGTGAATAAAAGAAATCATTTTTCTTCAATCTAAAGATACATATTCTTATCATCATCATTACATCTCGTGAGGAAACCACTTTATTTGTAAGGAACTTATAATCATCTTCAAACGGATCTTAATTAGGACATGTTCTCTTAATCATTTGATTTAAGAGTTAATTTCCATATCAAGGTTTGTTTCCTCTGAAAGTAACCTAACCGCATGGATAATAATGCTCTAAATCTAATCATAGGGCTAAACACTAGATTTGAAACTACTCTTTCGAATCAAAGAGTTTCATAGACTAGTCTACTAGACAATATTGTTAGTAGAGGTGGATTTAAGGCGAGTTCTGCAATTTCAAGAATTCACTCACTACTTTCAACTCGAAATATGTAAATATATATCAAAGAATCAAAATTTGCACATATAGTAAAATTGTACTTATTTTAAATCTACGGAGTCTACATTCTAGATCTGCTTCTAATTATCATAAGCCCTTGCATTACCATTCCAATTAGCATTTCTTTTCTTTTTTTTCTTTTTTTAATGTTCTCACTTGATTTCCGATACTCAATTTGAAGCTCAACTAATTCAGATTCGCACTAAAAAATTCCCACTTTGGGAGTAAAACACCTATCAATGACGACTTCATATCCAAAACTTAAACTTGAGATTATCATTTGGTCAAGAATGGAGGATTAATAATTATCACTCTGTCACAATCTCGGGCGATAGTTATTAGCCTATGTCTTAGTAAACCCATAGTTGTGATCCATTGATGAAGAAGAAGATAAGGTAGAGAGTAAGTTTGAAATATGATACAAAGATGGAGAAAAAAACTAGTAGAAGAAGACAAAGTAATCACTCAAATTTTGAAGTGTTTTACATTGATGATCTCTAATGAAATGTTACATGATCACATAACTAAACCCCTAGCAATAGCTTGATTCATTTTAAAACTAGTAGTTCCATACACAGGCAAACCATCTCTAGTTGCATGAACATGACCAATCATGCCTATGTTCTCAAGTTCAAAAAGATCAGAACTCGCACAACTCCTACCATCATCTTCATCTTCATCTTCGTCTTTGTAAAATCCTCTGTATTGATGCTTTGGTTCTTCATTCTTGTATATGCTTTTGTGACCACATGGTTGACAATCTTCATTAACAATTACAGTAACAGGGCAAAATCTCACTGACCTTTTCGATTTATTACTTCTCGAAGTCGAAGAAGGGGTTTTGTTCAAGCAAGAAGATGTAGTTGAGTCATTCACTGATCTTGATTTCCTCCAATCTTCATGATGATTTTTCTTCATGTTTCTCGAATTGAATATCGAATTTAAAAAGTTCGCTATTTTCCCACCTGGTGAAATAGGTTGTTTCACCATCTTCAAGGCTTTTGATTTTGTTCTCGTGAACCTTCCTCCTCCTTCACATTTTGGAGTTGTAGTTGTCTCTGTAGAGAATGTAACAACCTTCTCTGATCTTCGAGCTTGTATTGTTGGTCTTGGCAATGTATTGATGGATCTTGTCTCTGTTTCTGAAGAAGAAAACATGCTTGACTCTGTTGATGAACTTGAATCTGAACTGAAGTGTCCTGAACTCTGTGTATATTTGTAACTTTCCATCCATTTCTCAATCAATATTGCACGTCGAAGGCTCACGATTTCGTCTTGATCATTTTTCTTTTTATTCCGGACATGCTTATATTCTTCATGTTTTTCTTCTTCTTCTTCTTCTTCTAATTCTTCTTTGGATTCGTCAATTGAATGATAAATAGCTTCCAATAAAGAGGAAGAAAACGATGGTGTCTTACGCCTTTGATGAGGTCGTATTATTGGCTTTTCCCATGAAGACATTTTTCTTCTCTTCTCTGGATCAACAAGTAATACAACTGAGAAAGATGAAATGAAAGTCAAAATGTGATGAAGGGGAAATGGGGGCTTGTGGTTGATGCAATTGAGTAGCAAGTAAGGGGATGCATTTATATAAAAACAGGGGAATCTGTCGTATGAATTGGAAGTGGTAAGTAATTATTCATTTTAAATTACATGTTAGAGTAGCTTTTGTTAGGAAGCAAGCGTTTTACCTAATGTGGAACTTTTGTGTGTGCATTTGGATTTGGTCAGGTAATTACTCCTTTAACCTTAACTAAAGATTTCATGTTCGAGTCACTCTAGAGGACTTTTCGATATAAATTCAAATTTAATCGAGCTTCGAAACTAACCAAAAAAAAAAAAAAAGGGAAGCTTAGCGCGCGCGTGCGTGTGGTTCTGCCAGAATGGCTAAGTGCTGTTCAGTTTTCTTTTTACTGTCACTGTCTACATCTGCCTATTATTAATTTTATATTATTATTATAAACTACAAGAAGAGTTGATTACTTAATATTCAAGTACTTGTTTGTCTAGAAACTGTTATTATTATTATTATTATTTCAGAAGCACTTGTATCTCCTAGGTGTAGGTGTAGGGGTGGAATATAAATTGAGCACAGTACACAACTTCTACCAGCAGTATCATGACATACCACACGTTTTGTTTTCACCAATTATTTTGATAGAGGCCGACGAGATAAGGAAATTTGCTGAAAAAAGTAGTAGTAGATATAATGTAAAAAATACCCTTGCTAGAACTACAAGTCATGTTTGACATGTTGCAGTACACTTAACGCCTTAACGGGAGGAAAAGCCAAAAGGGGCAGAGAGAGATGGTTGATCATAGACTCACAAAATGACAATCGATTTATAACTTGTTATACCGATATCTCACACGCTAATACTATACAAAAACCACAAATAAAATGACAAATGTGTCACACGGGCTCATAATAATTATAAAAAATGAAAACTAGATTTGAACTCTTAACTAAAAAATAATTTTAAAAAACATTTTCTAATCTCCCCTAACCCAACCCCTAATCACCTACCTAACCCTTTCCCCTTCGTCACCCACCGTCTTCCGACTCATCCAGCGAGTTCGCCTCTCTATTCTTTTCTTTTATATTCAAATGCTAAAAACCTTGAAGCGTACGAGTTCTAATTGAGATGTCTACAATGGCTTAAACCAAATTTCAACTAAACCAACCAAAAAGAAACTAGAAAAGGTTAAAGCATGGTATGTTCGTGGGAAAGGGGTAGAGAAGTGGGTCCATGCTCACCCCAATAGCAAAGCAGTGCACCAACTAGAGTTGGACCAGCTAACGCAACAGGAGATTTCTCAATTTTCAAACGAAAGAAATTAGAAAAGAAATCAAAAACAAAAAGAGCCTTTATTGCAGTTTCACACACATCACAATGGTGAATCAGTCCAGGCAAAATCTAAGGGGTAGTGATATTTGGAGCCAGTAACAAATATGCATATAATTGAGCAGAGATCAATGTAAGCACAAATATGCAATTGTGCCGTTTTAGCCATTCAATGGATCACTCTCTTATCACTGATCAATTCTAGATTATTCCATCCCCATGCAATATAGAATGCACCTCATTTGGCCCCTGTGGAGTTCAATCTGTCAACATCAACTAACTGGTACAAATCTCCCCGCCTTTGTTTTTGAAATGGAAGGTATGTTCTGCACATCGAAATACGATATTTGGAGCCAGTAACAAATATGCATATAATTGAGCAGAGATCAATGTAAGCACAAATATGCAATCGTGCCGTTTTAGCCATTCAATGGATCACTCTCTTATCACTGATCAATTCTAGATTATTCCATCCCCATGCAATATAGAATGCATCTCATTTGGCCCCTGTGGAGTTCAATCTGTCAACATCAACTAACTGGTACAAATCTCCCCGCCTTTGTTTTTGAAATGGAAGGTATGTTCTGCAAATCGAAATACGACTTTGAGCATATAAATGGGACAGAAGAAGATAAACCATAACTTAGAGATAAGCTCTAAACATGAACAAAGGGTTGTGACTGAGAACTGTTTATATTGCCCCTCCATCATCCAATAGAAAGGACACATTAACCATAAAAAAATCATTTTAGGATGAGAAATATTGAAATAAAATGCAGCAAACCAATGCACAAACTGAACATATACAATGTGAATACATATTCAATCTAAAACTAAGCTAGGGGTATAAGAGGAACTCACCTTCTCTGCTCAATTACTGAATAGTCAATCTCTGCTATTAGTGTAGTCTCCTCATGTTCTGTTGTCACAAGCACTTCTCCAAACTGCAAGATTGAGTTTCTTTAGGTTCCTTTTTTTTGGGTCTGTGGGTTAAGCATAAGATATTAAGCGACAGTTAAAGCCTACTTTTACAAAACATGATTGTTTCCAATATTTCTTTTCCACCATTAATCAGCTCGTTAATAAATGGTTTGAGATCCTTCTTGTTTCATCTTTAAAGTGACGTGAGGAACATGTTAACTAAAAGATCTTTGTAACAAGCCATGTCAGACATTAAATACTTACCGGTCCAACAAGAGTAGAGTGTCCCCAAGCTACATAACTAGAACCACCGTCTCTGGCGGGAGAACAAGTTGCTACATACAACTGACAGGAATATGTGCACAATAGATAAGATAGATCTTCGGAGTAGTAAATACAATCAGTGAGGTGCTAGCCATGAGATTCAGAAGAAATTGTGCTCAGCTCAGAAATTTATGTTTTGTACGGACAGAAATAAAAGTGCTACATTTAAATTGATACTAATAAGAAGTAGAGTAATACTATGATACATTGATACAATATACATGATTCCTACTGTCAACTATACATGAAAAGAAAGAGGAAAAAGATAAAGCAATTTGACATCAAAGAAGCACCTCTTAGGCTCATCTAACAGGGTAAGTACAATATCTTCACTTTTGGAAAACTAAGAATTATTGAAATCATCCATGCAATCCATAATGGATTACATGGACGAGAACTTACAGATTCCAACAACAGACAAAAAAAACAGCATAATCTTTAACACCAAATAAAGCACTGCATACATAAACAAATTTGGAGACATTTCAAGAAACAAGGCAGCAAACACTGTCAAAGACCAATTGCACAAAAGTACAACAACATACCCAGGGTAATCTCGCAAGCGGGGTCTGGGAGGGTGATGTGTACGCAACCTTACCCCTACCTTGTGAAGGTAGAGAGGCTGTTTCAGATAGAAACTCGGCTCAAGTAAGGCATAATAAAATCACATATGGAAAAGGAAAATACAGTAATGCAGAAGAGTATAATGGAGCATATAGGTATCAGTGTTGTACCTGGCAATCAGCAGCCCTGCAGGACAAGTAACATAGATGTTACTAGTTATTCTTTATGTGCATGTAAAGTCAAATTATTATACAGACTTCATTAAAACTTGACTGCAATGTATATGAACGAAAATGTAAGCAATCAAGTCTTCCTAGGATTTGAAAGACCAGAGTGTCTTCAAATTTCAATGCATCAAGAAGGAGCCAAAGGTTTTTAATAGGACTAGTCCCTCCGACCCTAATTCAATACATTTATCTTGCCCTTATAGAGTTGAGTAATTTCCAACCTGAAACCTAAGTTTATTAGTTAGTATTTTAAAAGTAAAATAAAGGAGTGACAAACTATAAAAAAAAAGTAGCACAATTTTTGGCATCTAAAAGTATTAAAGAGACATAAAAGACAATGGGAAGAAGAATGAAACTAGTAAATCCTAACATAAACTCATATAAACTTGCAAATCAATATATATCCATCAACTTCCACAATTTAGCTGTATCAACTTAGCCTAGTACAAGAATCACTATAGCATGTGCCATAAATGTTCTTCATGAGAAAAGTCAACATGATATCAAGTAGCTCGTATGGTCAGCAATAACCATCAATAACAATTTGTTGAAAGGTGCAAAGTACACTCTTAAATTACAAGACACCCTTGTTATTTCCACTATTGGGGGAATCAAGAAAAAGTGGTTTATAGGTATGACTCTGTGATTTGATTCAATATCTCTGCTCTAAGACATATAAACAAACAAACAATAAAGAATGTGAAATGATAAATATCCCACTTGGATTTCATTTGTCTAGAATTTCATCTGGTACTTACATATTTGGTTCCTAAACAGAATCACTAGGTATGTTGTTGTTGGTTCCTAAACAGAATCCCAGAAACTAAGATGAACCTCAATATTTGACAACTCCTCTTGTGATTAAGAAGGCTTCACCATCAAAAGAAAAGATCACAAAGATAGCCCCCGATGGTATTTTGTAACAAATGATATAAAGTAACCAGGGCACTCAGCACCCCTAGTAACACACTAGCACAGGTTATGAGGAATCAGCTTTTATTACATGATAGAATAAACCAACACTTAGTCACTTGTGTAGTACTAAACTCATCACTACCTCGCCCGTTGCAACAATTCCCAATGAAGGGGACCGGTGGTCATGTTAAAGGCACCAGGATAACAAAGCAGATGAGCACCTAACATGCAGAAAAAAACAGTAGTTAATAGAAAGTAGCTCATAACGGCAGGTTAAATCAGACATAACATAGCCTATTTACTTCCATTTGCAAAATCTAGATGAGACAGGAATACAATTCGTCTACATCACAAATAAATTGTACGCACAGTAAAGTCCAATTATGAGGTAGAGAATATGACAAGCCACATATTCTGCATAGTATTTCAACTGTCTTTAACTTGCCAAAGCTTCCATATCCGATTACAAAACCTACAATCTTCCAATGTCTCAGAAGTGAAGAATTCAACTTGGAGGTCTCCAAAAGTTCAGAAGAAAAGGAGAAGGCAAAGGGTAGGTCTTCTGGGTGAACATTACATAACTGAGAGAGTAACTGCCTTGCATATAGAGAAGATATGAAAGTAAGATATTTATAGTACACACATAGAGAAGAATACCTCTTGCAGCATAGATCGCTGCCAGTTCTTGGAAGCGAATATCATAGCATATACCAATACCAATGCGTCCAACCTCTGCATATGGAATTCACTAGTTACTTACAGTAGCTCTACTGAATGGCTGCAAGTACTTTGGTATAAGATTATAGAAATATTAAGCACATCTTCATCAACTAATTTCAGGAGAAAAGAAAAATGTTGGCAATATGCTGTGCATCTTTCCAAGTGAATAGATGCAGCTAACAAGATATCTTCAAAAGGCGGATACCAGTAAAATATGATAAAACAGCAGAGGCTGGTTACTTTTATTTTTTTGATCAAGTACACAATATGCTGGTTACTAGATTGAGACTCACCATCAGACTTGGAAAAAAAGGTTGCAACTTTCCTCCTACATCAGAATACCTCAAACTTTATATTTGAACAAGTCAAACAAGGACATAACCAATTTGTCGCCCCAAATTTTATATAGCATGCTACTTAATAGGTGAACAGAGTACATCTTAAATCAGTAAAAAGCTTGTCAAACCTGTGTCTACAATAGTAGGTCTCTCTCCAGCTGTTAGGGTCCTTGATTCTTTGAAAGTCATCTTTCCTGGAATGTCAATGTCAAAGAGATGTATCTGCAAAAGCATTGTTTTCAAATTGAATTAGTTAAGGCACTAAGGCTTAAGAATTCCAAACATGCAATTAAATAAATTTATGATAAATAGTAGATATAATGAACATAATTGGACTGCAAACCCATGTCATAATCATTTTTTTAAGAGTGTTTTTCTTATAACTCTTTCCAACTGAGAAAGAAATATGCAGACCTTCCTATGCGTGGCCAAAAGCTTTCCATCAGTGCCAAAGACACAACAACTGTTATATAATTTATCACCGCTGCGTTCAGGTATAGAGCCACCAATAACTGTAATCTTTCGACTCCGAGAAACTTCAGATAACATCCTAGTTGAAGGAGATGCATCTCCACCAGCATCAATGTCCTCTGCATATACTGGAAAACTATCATTGGAATATGGACTGTTCCATATTTCCTGTCATAGCAGGAAGCAATTGTGTTAATTTAAGCCTCACTTAAAAACAAGAAGCGAAGAGTAAAAAGAAATACTAATGGAAGCAAGCTAGTGAATGTAAACAAAATTAAGACAGAATGCAGGCATCACATCATGAGTTAGACAATGTCAAAGAAACATCATAGAACTCTCTCAGTGACTCAAATACAAAGGGATGCATCCAAGTTCATCTAAAATAACCAACAAACAACAGGACAGTAGACAAATAAGAATTTATACACATTCAGCAAGCAAATTAATAATTTAGTTCAGACATGAATTATAGGCCCATTTTCTAATGTAAGAAGGACAAGGAACAAGGAAATAGTTAATGTGGAAAAGTTTAATGATTGAGACAGATTCTATTTCTGATGCTTTCATATTTTGAAACACTTAAAACCATAATTTAGTTCACACATAAATTATAGGCCCATTATTTGTGGAATTCTGATACCAAATAACTCTAAGTCTCTCATAAACCATGTACGTCACAGTGATGAATCTTGGTAAAACAACAGATAAAATGTATATACCCTATTGTAACAAAATTTGCTCCACCTTTCTGGAGTCCAGAGAGACGATTGCATTGAGATAGTTCAGCAATCATTTTCAGAAAATAAAAGGAACTTACAGGGAGAAGAATAAGCTGAGCACCCTTGTCTGCAGCAACTTCCATTGCCTGTTGAGCATGAGCAATGTTTCTCTCCTTGTCGGTAGTTACAGATAACTGGCACATAGCAATCTTGAACTGATGCACAAAAAAAATTATGACATCATAAAGTAGCTCTACACTGCGGAAAGATAAACATGAAACCAAAAGTTCCTATCTATAGGAAATTAAACAATCTTTTTAAGCTTAATATAACCTATAGCGCAGAAAAAACAGCTTATTGCAGGAACCTAAGTTGCTCGGACTCGGATGGGGGTGTCCAATACGGGTGTGAATCTAGAGGTCGGCTTCATGATATAAATTTTATGATTTGGGGTACGGATCCAGATACAAATACGGGTGTGGGAATTTGGCTAAAACTAATTCAAATATCTAAAAATAGAGTTATATGTTTAAATCAAGAGACAATATGCAGAAAACATACAAGGTATTATGAGGAAAAAAATATTGATGTGAATCTCAAAATGTGATATAAGGAAAAGGACTGACATAGAAATTTCTATATACAAAGTAGTCTATTTTCTTCAACTTCACCTTAGCTTTTGTTTTTATTACAAAAATAACTATATGTGTTCCAAATTTCTCCGTTGATTTTAGTCAAAATACCCAAAATCGGTTGACCAAATCCAGTACGGATTCCACACCATGTCATGTCAACGCATGTGCGGCACTGAAAGTGAAGCATCGAGCAACTTAGGCAGGGACCATAGGGTTATTAGAAAAGTAAGGTAAAGTGAAAAAGTTATTGACAAGCAAATGAAGCATCTAAAAGGAAAATGAGAAAACCAACTGAGAGTAATACTCAATGTGAAAAGGTATGTTTACATATTACACCATTAGTCTTTTGATATATGGGCAGTCCATAAATAGGAAAAAGAAGACATTTCTAAAGCTTTATGAGTCCTTAAAATTTCTCCTCATTTTGACTATATATACATATAAGCAAACTTTACATAATTTTCGTAATGCAAACAATTCGAATATATAGAAATGCAAAAGGAAATGGCCGAATTTAGCAACTTGATAAGAATTATAATCAAATATATAGAACTGCAAAAGGAAAAGTGAGAAAGTTGCCTTGGTGACGGGAGGAGTAGGCAAGGGAAGCGCTGCAGGAACCCTAGCTTCCTCAGGCTTGAAGGAAGCTTCCATAGTTGCAGAAACCAAAAATTTAGGGAAGTTTCTGTTATAATTGTGGAAGGAGTTGTGATGAATAACAGAATCAGAGAAAAACCTGCAAGTGAGAGAGGGGTTTGTAGTGGGAAGGAGGTTCCGCTGGCATAATCTTGTGATCCCTGTGCCCTCCATTTTCAAAGCTCTGTCTGCTGGTTTTTTACTTGGTATACGGAAGCCCACCTTCTATTTTCCTGACTCTTTCTTTGCACGGTTCACAACGAAATCCCATTATTTTTCTAAACCTACTTGTTTGGTTGGAAACACAAGTTATTTCTCAATTATTAATTTTGTGATAAGTTATTACAATATGTATATAAAATAATTTATTTCATCATTAAAGTAGAACTAATAAGAGAAATAGTCTCACGATTGCCTAATACCTCCAACTAAATTCAGGATAAAATTTTATCTCGATTATTATACATCATTTCAATATTTCCTCTCTCCCTTCTTGAATAATTAGTGAGGGCAAATTTGACAAAGTGATGCTTCAATCATTTGCCTTAGGATTAGAAAATGGGAAAATTAGCAAAGTATTCTGTCCCGACTCAGACCATCGTAATTGGCACCCATACTAACTCTCCAGTGGGAGAATCACTATACAACCCAAACCAAGCAACTAAACAAAACTAAGGCATATAAGTTACGGAAGCAAGTTAAATACTAAGGAAATAAAGAGGGAATTCCCATAAACTCCAACAAAAGTCTAACAACGAACTAACAATGCGGAAGAAAATAACCTAGAACCTGAAAGTCAATATACCAAAACATCTAACAATGAACTAAGTCTAAACAAGAAGGAATGCAACCCCCAACTAATGTACTAATAACTAATAGAACGTAGTCTAAGTCCGAAAATGATGGACATAGACGAAAGAGAACCCATGGCAGCCCGAAAGAATTGGCTCACCTTTTATTTTGAACGATCACTAATCTCCTAAGCGAGGTTTGTCAGTAACCACTTGAAGATGCCCTGTACTCAACAAAAATAAGAGCAAGTGCAGTATCAGTATACAACCACAATGTACTGGTAGGATCACGCGGCTATCCCACTAAGTGCAACATAAGCAAGTCAAGACAACATTATAATCACATGCTTATATATCAACATATACAATATTATCAACATTTACGAACAACGAACAACTTCACGTTTTATATCAAATCATTGGTCCTCTCATGTGACCCAAACCCAAATAATTAGCATACCGAAACGTGGTATCCGATCCCATAATTATGCCAGAACGTGGCAACCGATCCCATAATTATGTCGAAACGTGGCAACCGATCCCATAGTTATGCCGAAACGTGGCAACCGATCCGAGTTAGTTATGCCAGAACGTGGCAACTGATCCATTCAACACACCACAATCACAATCACAAGTATATCATCAAGATCATACACTTAAGTCATGATTTCATGGTAGTCATCATTCATCTATCTCATTTACAATAAGAGTGATCAACATTCCAACATGCATACATATACAAGTATCATAATGAAGCAAGAACAAACATACATCACACAATCATAGAATCACAATCATCACCTACTTCGAAACAAGCTTGAAACCCTAAGAAACTTGATCTTTCCCTTTTCGAGTTTGTTCCGCTTGTTCTTGATCTACAAACAATCAATATAATACGGGAATCAATAAACAATCACTAATTACCCGAATTACTAATAATTCTATGAACCCTAGATCATACCCATGATCTCAATTATCTAATTTAGGATTGTTTCCACCATATAATCTATAACAAAACCTTCCCCCATCAATATTCACTCATTCTATTACGTTCTACGGATCGAAAAATAGATTCGGGGAGTGAAAAACTTACCTTTAGCCTCAAGAATGGTGGAAAATGAGTAGGAGTTGCTTGGGGTTCATTCCTTAGCTCTAAAAGTCAAAAAGTGCATAATAAGGTTGTTTAGGGGTTTATTAACGACCTTAAGTCGCGTCGAACCCGCTATAGCGGCCCTCATCCCGCTGTAGCAGCCCGGCCAAAGCGGCCAAAACCCCTGCCAAGGCGGCTTGCACGAACCATGAGCTATTTGAAGAATTCCAAAATCCCCATTTCACAACACACCTCAAACTACGACGCTCAGAAAATACCCTTCACGCTGAGATCGATTTCGAGAGTTCTACTCGCACGAATTCAATTTCGTAAAGTCGTACGAATTTCTTAACGAGTTAACTAACTACTCATGCAATCAAAATCATAAATGATTCACCCGTTTGTTACTAGATTTCCCTACACCTCAAAGACTCCAATTTCATCTAAATCTGGATTAGGTTGGAAAAATCCAAATACTACGAAAAAGTTTTTCGGCCCCAAATTTTTTCCCCATTGGCTTTTCTATAATGATGGGAATGGGTCGTTACAATAGATACTAATTTACCCATCACTCGTCCCCGAGTGACAAAACTTAGGAAAATAGGCTAAGGAAGGAATGAAGTAGTACCTGAATCGACGAACAATTAGGGATACTTCTCTCACATGTCCCTCTCGGTCTCCCAAGGAGCTTCCTCAACTGGACGATGCTTCCATTGAACCTTCACAGACTTAATCTCATTGGTCCTCAATTTTTGCACATCACGATCAAGAATTGCAATCGATTCCTCTTCATATTGGAGGTATTTGTCTAACACAATTGAGTCCCACTTTATGATATAATCCCCGTCACCATGATACCTCTTCAACATGGATACATGAAATACCGGATGAACACCCGATAGATAAGGAGGTAAAGCCAATCTATACATTACCGATCCCACACATTCAAGAATCTCAAATGGACTAATGTATCGCAGACTTAGCTTTTCTTTCTTACCAAATCTCATCACCCCTTTCATGGGTGATACCTTAAGAAGAACATTCTCACCGGTTTGAAATGCCATGTCTCTTACCTTATAATCCGCATACTTCTTCTGTCTACTCTGAGCTGCTAAAAGCTTAGCTTGAATACTCCTCACCTTATCTTGAGCATCCATCACTAAATCAACCCCCAAAGGTTTCACATCTCTAGCCTCAAATCATCCTATGGGTGATCTACATCCCCTCCCATATAATGCCTCAAATGGTGCCATATCAATACTGGAGTGATAACTATTATTATAGGAGAACTCACACAAAGGTATGAATTTATCCCAATGCCCTCCAAAATCAAGCACACATGCCCTCAACATGTACTCTAACACTTGAATAGTCCTCTCTGTCTGTCCATCTGTCTGTGGATAGAATGTTGTACTAAAAGTGAGTTGTGTGCCCAATTCATCATGCAATTTCCTCCAAAACTTGGATGTGAATTGGGTACCACGATCTGAGATGATAGAGAGGGGCAGCCCACGCAACCTCACTATCTCTTTCACATAAACTTTATCCAATTGCTCAGCATTATAATCTATTCTTACCGGAATAAAATGGGCTGACTTGGTCAATCTATCAACCACTACCCAAATAGAATCAAACTTCCCCAAAGTCTTGGGAAGACCAACCACAAAATCCATGGCTATTCTTTCCCACTTCCATTTGAAGTAATCCTGCATGCCTTTGATGTTCATACTTCACTTGTTGACAATTTTGACACTTCACCACAAACTCCACTATGTCTTTCTTCATGCTCGGTCAACAATAAATTCGCTTCAAATCTCTATACATCTTGGTCACACCCGGATGAATAGAATATCGCGAACCATGAGAATCTGCCAACAATTTTTCAATCAAGTCATCTACTCTAGGAACACAGATTCTCCCTTTAAAATTGAGTACACCATCCGTATCAAGAGTGGTTTCTTGTGCCTTACCATTCACAATCTTCTTTCTAAGCTCCTCCAAATTCTCATCCTTAAATTGTTTGGCCTTGATCTCCTCAATGAATGTGGCCCTCACTTCAATGTTAGCTAACACTCCACCTCCTTCTGAGATGCCCAACTGCATAAACTTAGACTCTAAGGTCTGAATTTTCTTAGTCAAAGGTCGCTTGGATGCACTCAAGCAAGCTAAACTACCCATACTCACCGCTATTTTACTCAAAGCGTCTGCTACCACATTAGTCTTGCCCGGATGGTGTTGAATGGTCACATTATAATCTTTAAGTAACTCCATCCATCTTCATTGTCTTAACTTTAGATCCTTTTGAATGAACAAATGCTGCAAACTACGATGATCGGTAAACACTTCACATGTAACACCATAGAGGTAATGCCGCTAGATCTTAAGAGCAAACACTACCACTCCCAACTCTATATCATGTATTGGATAATTCCTCTCATGCACCTTCAATTGACGCGAGGCATACGCTATAACATTCTTATCCTATATAAACACAACATCCAAACCAGAATGTGAAGCATCATAATAAATAATAAAATCCTTACCTTCAACCGGTAATGCTAGAATGGGCGTGGTGGTCAAAAGAGTTTTGAGCTTTTGGAAGCTTTCCTCACATTTTTCAGTCTATTCAAATGGTATCTCCTTTTTGGTCAAGTTAGTCAAGTGAGTGGCAATGGAAGCAAAATTTTTCACAAATCGACGATAATAGCTAGCGAGCGCCACAAAACTCTTAACTTTCGTCACAGAGCTAGGCCTAACCCAATTCTTAACCTCCTCAATCTTTTGGGGATCTACCATTACCCCTTCTTTTGAAACTACATGCCCCAAAAATGCAACCGATTTCAACCAAAATTTATACTTAGAAAATTTAGCATGTAGCTTTTGCTTCCCAAGAACACCCAAAACACTACAAAGATGGTCGACATGCTCTTCCTCACTTTTCGAATAGACCAAAATATTATCAATAAACACTATAACAAATGAATCAAGGAACAGTTTAAACATCCCATTCATCAAACTCATTAAAGCTGGAGGCGCATTGGTCAAACCAAACGACATAACTAGGAATTCATAGTGCCCATAGCGAGTCCTAAACGTCGTCTTGGGCACATCCTCAAGCCTAATTTTCAATTGATGGCAACCGAATCTTAGATCAATATTAGAGAAAACTAATGTACCTTGCAATTGGTCAAAAAGATTATCTATTCGAGGCAACGGGTACTTGTTTCGAATAGTGACCCTATTCAATTGCCGGTAATCTATACACATTCTCATACTACCATCCTTTTTCTTAACAAACAAAACTGGGGCACCCCATGGAGAAGCACTAGGGAGAATAAATCCCTTATCAAGAAGCTCTTGGATTTGAGCCTTAAGCTCTCTTAATTCTACCGAAACCATGCGATATGGAGGGATAGAAATGGGGCGCGTTTCAGGCTCTAAATCAATGCAGAAATTTATATCTCTATTCAGAGGTATACCAGGCAAATCATTAGGAAACACTTCACTAAATTCAGACACCACAGGAATAGACTCAATGGATGGAGCCTCAATCTCAATATCCCTAATATGAGCCAAATAAGACAAACAACCCTATTCTACTAATTTACTAGCCCAAATGGAGGATATAATCTTAGTTTGTTTAGGCTTGTACACCCCTTCCCACTCTAATTTTTCCTTTCTCGAAATTTCTAGAGTTACAGACTTAGTATTACAATTAAGCACAACATAATAGGGGGGACAACCAAGTCATGCCTAAGATTATGTCAAAGTCAATCATATCCAAAATCACCAAATCAGCCCCCAAGTCTGAAAACCCATAAACAAAAAAGGACAAGCACGATAGACAATGATAACTATGACTGACTATCCAACTGGGTAGAAACATGGATAGGGGCATTAAGTATATCACAAATCATATCAAAGTCTAAGGCAAATCGCACATATACATAAGAATAAGTAGATCCCGGATCAAACAACACATTAGTCATCCGGTCACAGACAAGAATAGTACCTGTGATCACCGCATCAGATGTTTCTGCCTCATTCTTGCCCGAAAAGGCATAACATTGAGCCATATCATCTTGATGAACCACTTCCCTGCCTGGTTGCACATTACCTCTGCCTGCATTACCATTTCATCTACCTCCACGGCCTCGCCGATTACCTCCTCGCCCACCTTGTAGACGTCCTCTACCATTACTACCATTCCCCACTAGTACCACTGCTCTAGACTGCTGTTGCGCGGAATCTAATACACGTGGGTGGGGAAAATCTCTCCTCATATGCCCAGGTTCACCACTTATAACAAGTATGATCAAAAGATGGTCTACCGCCCGTCAAAGGCGTGACTATTGGCTATCCTGGAAATTATGAGATGGAGTTTTTGAGTAACTACCTGTAGAGGTGGGCATAGCGAACTAAATTGGCTTAGCTGCAAACGTTGGCCCTCCGGACCCCTTGGAATAAGAACCTTGAAAGTTACCCGAGTTCTTGTCCCTTTTTGCCCGTGCCTTAGCTTGACCGTCTCGCCTCACCCCCTCCACTTTCTTAACATAGTTTGTCACCTCATTAAAGCTCCTCCCTGCAGAAGTCATATGAACAGATAATACTTGCGACTTAGAATTTAATCCCCTAATAAATAACTAGATTCTCTCTTCCTTAATAGTCAGCAATTGAGTAGCATATCTAGACAAATCATGGAGCTTGGCCTCATAAGCAGCCACAATCATACCACCTTGCTCCAAAGCCATGAACTCATCCTTCTCGTAATCCCTCAAAGTCCTAGGCACATATTTCTCTAAGAACAGAGCATGAAACTGGGTCCAAGTAAGTGGAGGTAAAGTAGAAGATCTGCATTCCATGTAAGCTCTCCACCACTGCTTAGCCTCACCTTGAAGTTAAAAGGACATAAACTCAACCCCACGCTGATGGATAATTCTCAACTTGTGAAGCCTCTCATAGCAATTTAAGATGAACTTATAAGCAACCTCATTCTCAGAACCAAGAAACACATGAGGCTTTAGCTTCAAAAACTTAGACAACATTTCATGCTCATTACCAATCATAACAGAACCCAACAAAGGACGGAAGAAAGCATCATTACTCCGGTCCCACTCACCATGGGCGCAGTGCTAGCAATAAGAGTATTAGTAGGAGCTTGAGTTGCTTGAACAAAAGGAAACACTCTAGAACCAACCATCCCTTTCAAGAATGACATGATCTGTCGAGCTAACACTGGGTCGATGGAGGGAACATCGGTAGTCTCAGCCTACACCTCTTCCTCTTATCCCAAATCCTCAACATCAACATCAACATTCTCATCTATCTCTTCATGATGTGCAAGAGGGTTCTCATTCATAGGATCATTCTCAACAGGAGCTTCATTTCCAGCGGGCGCTACTCTTCTACGACCTCTACCCCTAGATCTTCCTCTACCCCTACCTCGATCGCGACCTCTTGCTGCAGATTCCTCAGCTGGAGCATTGACAGGAGCTACAGGCCTAACGCTGTTGAATCTTGTATTAACGATCTGTGAACAAAATAGTGAAGGAGGTTAGATACCAATTTGAATTGCCAGATACCAACTGGAATCAAGTCATAGCACGAAAGGGGAGAAAAGAAAACAAAGAGATTTCCTAAGAAAAGTAAAGGCGTCCCCGTATCGTTCCGCAAGACTCTATTAGACTCGTTTTGGTACATTGAGATCAACGAACCTAGGCTTTGATACCAACTTTGTCACGACTCATACCATCGTGATTGGCACCCACACTAACTCTCCGATGGTAAAACCACTACTACAGCCTAAATCAAGTAACTAAACAAAACTAAGGCATTTAAGTTATGGAAGCAAGTTAAATACTAAGGAAAACAAGAGGGAGTTCCCATAAACTCCAACAAAAGTCTAACAACAAATTAACAATACGGAAGAAATAACCTAGAACCTGAAAGTCAATGTACCAATACATCTAACAATGAACCAAGTCTAAATAAGAAGGGATGAAACCACCAACTAATGTACTAATAACTAATAGAACATAGTCTAAGTTCGAAAATGGTGGACATAGATGAAAGAGAACCCCCGAAAATGGTGGACATAGATGAAAGAGAACCCATGGCAGCCTGGAAGAATTGGCTCACCCTTGAATTTGAACGATCACTGATCTCCTAAGCGAGGTTTATCAGTACCTGCTTAAAGATGTCCTATACTCAACAAAAATAAGAGCAAGTGCAGTATTAGTACACAACCAAAGTGTACTGGTAGGATCACGTGGCTATCCCACTAAGTGCAACATAAGAAAGCCAAGATAACATTATAATCACATGCATATATATCAACATATACAATATTATCAATATTTACGAACAACGAACAACTTCACGTTTTATATCAAATCATTGGTCTTCTCATGGGACCCAAACCCAAATATTTAGCATACCGGAACGTGGTATCCGATCCCATAATTATGCCAGAATATGGCAACCGATCCCATAGTTATGCTGGAATGTGGCAACCGATCCAAGATAGTTATGCCGAAACGTGGCAACCGATCCATTCAACACACCACAATCACAATCACAAGTATATCATCAAGATCATACATTTCAGTCATGATTTCATAGTAGTCATCATTCATCTATCTCATTTACAACAAGTGTGATCAACATTCCAACATTCATACATATACAAGTATCATAATGAAACAAGAACAAACATACATCACACAATCATAGAATCACAATCATCACCTACCTCGAAACAAGCTTGAAACCCTAAGAAACTTGATCCTTCCCTTTTTGGGTTCGTTCCACTTGTTCTTGATCTACAAACAATCAATATAATACAGGAATCAATAAACAATCACTAATCACCCAAATTACTAACAATTCTATAAACCCTTGATCATACCCATGATCCCAATTATTCAATTTAGGATTTTTTCCACCATAGAATCTATAACAAAATCTTTTCCCATCAATATTCACCCATACTATTACGTTATACAGATCGAAAAATGGATTTGGAGAGTGAAAAACTTACTTTTAGCCTCAAGAATGGTGGAAAATGAGTAGGAGTCACTTGGGGTTCGTTCCTTAGCTCTAAAAGTCAAAAAGTGCATAATAAGGTCGTTTAGGGGTTTATTAACGACCTTAAGTCGCGTCGAGCCCGCCATAGCGGCCTTCATCCTGCTGTAGCTGCCCCGCCAAAGCGGCCAAAACCCTCGGCAAGGCGGCTTGCACGAACCAATGAGCTATAAAGAATTCCAAAATCCCCATTTCACAACATACCTCTAATCACGACGCTCAGAAAATACTCTTCACGCTAAGATCGATTCCGAGAGTTCTACTCTCCCGAATTCAATTCTGTAAAGTCATACGGGTTTCTTAACAAGTTATCTAACTACTCATGCAATCAAAATCATAAATGATTCACCCAATTTTTACCAGATTTCCCTACACCTCAAAGGCTCCGATTTTGTCCAAATCTGGACTAGGTTGGGAAAATCCAAATACTACAAAAAAGTTTTTCAGCCCCAAATTTTCCCCCGTTGGCTTTTCTATAATGACGGAAATAGGTCGTTACATATTCAAAATCCCTAACATAATTATTAAAAATATATACACTTTAAAATAATTATAAAAAATGTCATTATGTCAATATTTTAGCAAATATAATGTATCCTAATATAATTTATTTACCTTCTTTTTTCTCTCAAATTGAGCAAACTTTTTTACCCTATTATCAGTGAAAAGAAAAAAAAAAGGATGTCATTATCCAATTGTGTCTCTCAAATTTTTTTACCACATTCTATGATTTCTCTCTCACACATTTGGACTATGGTTGTATACTACCACGGTCATCTGTTACCATGTCATGTACCTTCCTCTTCTATATATTACTTTCCTAGCGAACTTTTTGCTGGAGGACGAATCTGGAAAATGTATATTATTCATAAATGAAAGATGATGGCTTCTTTGATTTCGATTGGGAGTAATTCAGCAAGTGCTTCTAAATAATGAAGGTGAATTTGATGTTGTAAATGTGTAAATATGTATTAACATGTTTTAGAGAATTCAGAAAATGATAAAATTAGCTTCCCTTCAAGTTATAAAAAAAATGTAATTTAAATCTTTCCTTGTTTAAATCGAAATTTATCCAATGTTTTAAAAAATCTCAGAATTCATTCAAAGATTTTCAACCTTGTATACAAACTGTTTAAATCGAAATTCATCCATTGTTTTAATGTACAAGTGGATACAGATTCAGATTTGAGTTTGGTGAACAAAAAATTAGAAAAAAGGAACATAGTATACGAAGAAGAAGAAATAGAGAGTTAGAGAAGAATGTTGCAAAAATTGTATTCATACCAAAATTGTATTCATATTAATTTTTGTTTTTCAATCGTTTTTATTTTACTTAGCATTTGTATTTTTATTAAGAACATTGTATTTCTTTTTTAATTTGTAGTCATTCCAATAGGGATGTCAAATGGATTTGTATTTCTTAAGCATAAATGTATTTTATTTCTTTCATAGTTAATTTGTGTTTTTTTTAGAATATTGTATCTTTCCTAAATAAATTGTATTATTTCCACTATGTATACTATTTTTTCCAGAATCTTGTATTCCCTATTTCTTTCACAGTCAAATTGTAATTTTTTTTAAGAATATTGTAACATTCCTCAACAAATTATATTATTTCAACTATGTATGCTATTTTTTTTCCAAAATCTTGTATCCTTTCATAAATCATATTCATATGATTAAATTATATTGTGATACAATTAGTACTATTATTGTAATACAAATAAAAAAGATATATATTTGGCAGTAATGTAATACAGTTTTGATCACTAGGATACAATTTTTAGTTTTCACAATGATAGTAAAATACTAATTTTAATTTGAATGGTAAAGTGACCACAGCAAATACAAAAGTTGTTGGTATACAATTACGATGAAAAGATAATAGAAAAGAAAGTTCCACTTTTGTAGAACACCGTTTATATCGAAGTGTCAGTTGGGAATTCTTCCTCCAAAGTTGTTTGTAAATGAAAATTTAATTGTTTGTTTCAAATTTTTCTACCCAATCATAAAAAACCACAGTTGAATTGAATTCATTTCAACGGAGATTGAGTATTATCAATGAAATGTTAAAAATCGATTTTTAAAATTTTATGACCAAGGAGGATGGGTGCCCTGCCGTCTACTTTTGAAATTGTAACTAATGAGAATTTTTTGTGATATGTTCCTTTTTTAAAATATTCTCTTCCTTGATTTTCTCCTTTCTGTTCTTAAATAATTATATTTTTGCAAATCAAACAAATAAAAAATACATAAATCAGATACATCACAAACTAAACTATTGACATTTTTAATAAATATTAAAAGAGTGGCTAAGTTGTCCTATTAAATGCCAAAATATTGACATTTTGGAAATTTTCCCGAAGAAAATTGGCCAAAGTTTTAAAATTATTGCAATTGGCCTAAAACCTTGCTACCCTGAACCTTCTCTTCTTTCTCGCAGACATTCTACCTTCAAGCTCTCATGGTTGCTAAAAACAAAGTGAAAAGGCGAAAGCTTCTAAAAAAAGATAGTCGATTCTAACTCTACAATCTCTAATCTTCCTTCCGTCTTTTTTCATGATCAATCGATTATTAAAGCTTCAAAGCTAGCTTGATTTAAAAATTTGGCATATCGCAAATGTGAACATTTCGAGTGAATTATATATCAAAAGAATCGAGACATCGAAAGAATTTCATATCTAAAATTTAGAATTGTGTAGAGGTGATTTTTTGAGTTAATCGGATTAAATAGTCAGTGAATACTTCATATATAGTCAGTGTACATCATATATATTGAAGCTATATTTAATTTTTTTAAGTGTATCACAATGTATAGTTAGTGTATCGCTCATGTATAGATGAGCTATATTTTCTAGTCAATGTATACTATCTATGACTTTTGGCAAGCTACAATGTACTGTCACGACCCAAAGTACACCCTAGACGTGACATGGCAAATAGGACCCTGAGAGGCAATAAACAAACCACTTGACATTAGCATGACACTAAGATAAGAAGTACAATATGAAATCAATCATAAATCTAAAGAAGTCTAAATCATAGTATCTCAACATAAGAGAACCTTCATACAAAGCTTGAAATGTGGAAGATATACTAAGTTTGACATAAGTCTTTACTATATAGATGTGGTTAGGACAAACTCCTAAGTCACGAATAAGTCTGAAAGTGAAAATAACATGAATATAACAACTAGTAAAGTGTGATCCAGCCCTCGAACCATGAGGACTCACCACTAGAAAGGATTACTGATAGATCCAATCTAGTCATGACCGGATGAAAGAGCGTCAAACCCTATATTTTAAAACAATATAGGCACAATATGCATCAATACCTTAAATTTACAAAATATGGAGAATATTCATAAAATCGTAAGCATAAATCATGATAAGTTTGAAAACGTAATTATGCATGACCAAGTAATACAATATCAAATCTTTATAAGGTAGAGTCATAAATCATGAGAATCAAGTCAATGCAAAACTATAGGGATCATGTCGTAAGTTTAAACTATATTTCTTTAGTGTGTGAGAGAAACTATTAAGCGACATGTAACTATGAGAGCAAATCATGGAATTTAATGTACTACCCCATCGAAGATAGCCCAATATATCGTGCCAGGACACATAGTTCTTTCATAACTCCAAGACTTAGGTACTCGCCTCTAGTCCCTCTCAAGATCAAAAGCATTCTAGACTGGGTACTCACCTCTATTCTCCTTAAGCTCATGAACACTCAGTCTATACCTACGGTGGCACGTAGTTTATGGGACATGGATAATCGCTGCTAGTCTGCTCGGTGCTAAGTACAATTCCCAACATAATTAGTGCGTTATTTTTAAGAGTAGATCCTTAAAATATCATGACTTCATAATTTTTTCATAAAGACACTTATCTAAGCATCTAAATCATGATCATATTTCATATTAAGAGTACTTCAATCGAAAGCAACCTAGTTCATTAAAAGCATGCTGACACTTTATTCGAAAGTATTCTTTTAAGTCTTAATCTTTTCAATTCATAATGCATACATGAAATCAAAGATTTATTTCGTACTCAATCATACATACAAAGCATGGGTTCATTAAGAACATCTTTTAAGCATATTAGATTCATAAATTCTTCAATTCAATATTTCATGCATAATGTCAAAGCATAATCCACAATCACAATATAAGCATATGGCTTGAGTTCATAGGAAATTCTTCAAAAACATGCAATACAACTCATTTCATGCATAATAAGATCATATAGATTGAATTTAGCCATAAACAATTGAACCCTTTAAGAAACATGCAAAATCCTAGAATTTAGATTAAAATCATAAAGAGATTTGGAGAAATCTTTGAGACTTAATGCATGAAAGAGAATCCATTGATAAACTTCCCATGTACCTTAATAAATCACAACCCTAGAAATTGAGAAAGAGACCTTGAAGCTTGAAGAATCCTAAAAATACTTTGGAAACATTGGAGAGAATTTGGAGAGAAAACCTTGAGAGCTTTTGAGAGTTTTGAGTGAATGGGAGGGAATAAGTAGATTTCTAAGAGTAAAATCAGTTACAGGGGTTTGGTTTATAGGGTCAAGATGATATAGTTAAAGAGTTAAAAGGGTAGGAAAAAGACCCAAATGACTCTAACTTAAAAATTGTCGGAAGTGACCCACGAACTTACTATGGTTCGTACAAACTTCTGCGAGCCGTCGTGATCATCTGTAAGACAAGGTACTGGGGTCTAAAATTTAATCAGGAACGGTTTCTATGGTCCGTAGAAATTCCTATGGGTTGTAGACAATATGCGTAGAACCCAAGGTCAATTAAATTTTCACTAAGTCTAGAATCCACTCCTACGACCACTTTCTACGGGTTATAGAACCTTCTACGAACTGTCCTAGTGGTTCATCGGTGTGTTCTAAGAGTTGTAAATTTCCTAATTTTCAGGACCTTTCTATGACTTCCTTTCTACGGACCATATGACCTTGTACGGTCCATTGGTGGGCTCGTCGAAACTAAATTAGTAGCCAAAAATACAACTTTTCCTTTCCACTTGAACTTACCAATTTTTGAGGTGTTACATGTACAATCAGTGTATATTTTCTATAACTTAAACATGGATATATTGAAAACTAATTACTTTATTATATATATTTGAAACTAGTCTCTAAACAGAATAATTACGCCAAAAAACCATTCGGTAATCTTAATTACCAAAATGGTCAACTTCTTCTTCGACCTTCGTCTTCTTTTGCTTCATTTTTCTTTGTTGTCTTCTTTTAATCCTTCTTCTACTCCTTTAAAATTTAACATACTGCAAATGCGATTGTTTCGAGTAAATTATATATCAAAAGCCTCAAAACATCAAGAGGATTTCATATCTAAAATTTGGGATTATTTAGAGGGGATTTTGAGTTTGCTAGAATCGAATAGTCAGTGAATATTTCAGGTACAGTCAGTGTATACTTCATGTACGATCAAGTTATATTCAATTTTTTGAGTGTATTCTAATATATAGTCAGTGTATAACTCATGTATATGTAAGTAATATTCAATTTTTTTATTGTATCATAATGTATAGTCAGTGTATACTTTCTATAACTTTTGACTATTTTTATGTGAATAAAAATATGGTTATATTTATTGTAAGTATGTTGTATATATTTTAAATTATTTGTCTTGCTGAAAAATAAACTCAAATTCAAAATACAAGCAAATTAATCAAATAAATTAAGATATTGAGGGGGGGGGGGTGTGATTTAATTATAAATTCAAACAAAGTTGTGTCTTAATTCCCAAATTAAACAGTTTCTCACATTTTTTTCTTTCAAAATACTCTCTCGGTATTCTTCTTCCATCTAATTTTTTTTCACACAAATCGAAGTTGTTTGATGATATGTTTTATTGTTATGATGTTTAGGACCATAGTACCCTCATATAGGTTTTCACGAGTTAAGAGTCGGTGAAAATCTAAAAATGGAAGTTGAGTTGTGAAATTATGTTAGTCCTTCCCCATATCGAAAGCAGTGTATCTTGTGGAGATTTACCAGAGCGAGCAAAGGTCACAACAATAATAAATGTTGTTTAAGTCATTTTTTTGTCCAATCTTAGTCAGAATTTAGAATATTCGATCATAGAACTCCCATTTGACAACTTTTCCAAGGTTTAGGGCTTTTCTCTCTTGAGGTAAATGCTTTCCTTCTATCTTTTCAATTCGTAATTTGATTTCCTCCTTGAATCGAAGGGTATGATTATCATGGAAATTATTGTATTTGAACCCTTGAATTATTATTATGGTGGGACAATATGATGGGAGTTTATTTATGCATGATTTTCGATTCTAAATTCTTAAATTTTGCATTGTAGCATAGAATTATGTATCTAGCCATTAAATATGATATTAGAGGACCTAGAAACTCCATAAGAACAAGATTTTGAGCATATGTGATGTATCGTGGATTTACGACACTTTTGATGCTTAAATCTTAAGATTTGCGTAAGGTCTCTAGCGCGTTTTAGTAATTTTGATTTGTATTGTAGTTGTTTTCCAAGAAAACGTGATTCTGGAACTAAGTGAGAAATGTTTAGGCATTTTTGGGAATTACGAGAGTAGCCTACGAGCTATGATTTGAACCATGAGTCGTAGAGGCCTTCATAGATAGAAGGTTCATGGATTCGTAAAAACTAAAGTTTATGAGTGTACAGTATGACTCACAAGGCTTCCACGAGTCATCATAGACCTGTATTGTAGAAAAAGACCCTAAATTACATAAGTGAGCAGTACGAAGCGTAAAAGCATCTACAAGTTGTAAAAGTTGACCGTAGTCGAGATAATGAAAGTGCACTAAAAACCTAATTTCTATGAAGGAGAAGCATGAGGCATTAAAGTTTCCACAGACCGTAGTTTTTATCATTGGAAAAATTCTTGAGACCATGCCTCGACTGCCATCTATGAGAAGGGTTTCACGAGTCGTAGAAGAGACCACGACCCATAAATGGATCTATAAAAGTTATTGAACTCAGTTTTTCTAGTTTGATTTGGATAATTTTTTAATGTCTATAGACACTTTTCTAAGGTTCTCTTTTACATGTTATATTCGTTCTAGTTCTGAAAATAGAAGAACACAACTTCTTTACTTTTATTGTTGAATTTTGGAGCGAAATTACAATTGGATCTTTTATTTTTGACTTTGAATTCAAGATTCTGAATTTCTACTATTCATCTTGTAAGTGTATGGTTATCCATAATTTATTCATCATTAATTGTTGTCATACAAGCATGGATATCTAAATCCATATCTAGTGTTGTGGGAACCATGGAGAGTTAAGGAAGTAGACCTAATATTAGTAATCCTTGAAAGGTTTGCATACATATATTGTTTTCCCCTTCACTTTGATTACTTTTTAACGGATGCATACATTAAAACTCACATTATTCTTACTTGAAGGATCAAGAAGGTAACTAATGGGCAAAAAAATTATATAACAAAGACTTGAGGCTATCAATCCTCATCTAATAACTTGGCCTTGTCCGAAAATAGCTAATTTGGGATCAAGAGTAAAGGTTACAAAAGTAAATATGCGTAGATGGACCAAGTTGCATAGTGATATTCACATATTTAGGGCACAAACCACTTAGGTGAATTAAACTAACTGATCTTGCTAGGGTACACTGGAAAATGTTACTAATATTCAAAAATCGTGAAATTGATAATGTGCTACTTGCTAGTTGTAAATATTATAGAATTTTGTTTGTTACACAAAACCCCTTTTCGTAATACGACTAACAACCCAAATAATAACAATTGAACTAATTCCAAATCATATTTCTCATGGGATCGAATCTAACCTTGGTTAGGTTCTATATTTGAACAACGACCGCTTAGTACTTCCTTTAGGAGGTGTAATTTGGGTGTATCAAATTTCGGCACCTTTTTTGAAGAATACCTCCGAACTCATACACTCTATCTCAATCATTCCTACCTACTTCCTCTGCCAACTCTACCATTGGAAGTCATCACACCTCTTATCCGATCATAACCTAACCCCTCTAGACTTTTCGACACCAGAACTTCCCTACTAAGTCCATTTCCTAAATTCAAATCTACAACTAACTCTACTAAATGGTTTGTCCCCTCTCCTATGACCCCTTGCCAACACTGTAACACCTCAAAAATTGGAAGTCAAGTTTGGAAAGGAAAAGTTGTAGAAATATGTTAGTGTAGGTTCCTATAAGTCGACCTACTAATCATACAAAGTTATATGGGTCGTAAGAAGGCACCCGTAGGAACTGAATTGAGATTTTTAAAAATTTCAAGTCCTAGATGATGATTTACGATTCAACAAAATGAGTCTTAAAACTCTCTACATGTCGTAGAAAGTACCCGTAGGAAGTGCCCGTAAGAGTGAACCAGTGTTAGTGATTTTTAAGACATAAAGTTCTACGAAGGATACCTACGAGTCGTAGGAGTGTCTACGGGTCGTAAAACAGTTCCCATAGAAAAGGAAATGGACTTAGAGGATTTTTGGTACTTGGAATTCTATGAGTGGGATCTAAGGACTATAGAAAGTATGACAATTCGTAGAAAAGGTCTGTGGAAATGATTCAGGATTCTAAGTTTCGATATTTGACTCTACGACTGGCTAGGGTGGATCGTAGAAATTTCTACGATCCATAGGTCCAATCCATAGCGACTTCTAACAGTTCTTATTCAGGGTTAATTGGGTCACTCCCTATCCTTTTAACACCTAAAATACATCGTTTTTAGAACATTCTAAGGTATTATAACTGATTTTACTCACTATAACCTGCTAATTATGTCACATTCACTGAAACTCACAAATTCTCTCAAGGGTCTTCTTCTTCAGTTCTCTCTTAAGCTCCTAAAGTGAAAAACTGGGATTTCATCAATCTTCAAGGTTTCTTTCTCAATTGCTAGGGATTTAATTATTCAAGGTATGTGGGAACTTCACCAATGGATCCCTTTCATCCATTGGGTTCCAAAAGAATCTCAATCTTCATCATGATTTCAACCTAATTCTTTTAGGATTTCATGCTATTCTTCAAGGGTTTAATTTCTTATGATTCAATTGCCTTTATTTGGTCTTATTATGCATAATTTGATTCAATTACATTTTCTAGTTGATTTCATATGAACACATGTTTATGTCTATTTTATGAATATGAATTATGATTATGAAATTAGGCATGTATCATAAAATTAAAGATTTATGAATAAATGATGCTTTTATCTGAAGTATCAAATGATTTATGAAAGGTTTTCTCACTATAAAGATGATCATGATTTGGATATTTAGATAGGTAAGTGTCTTATGAACAATTTATGAAATCATAATTCTTAAAGGAGTTGTTCTATGATATGAACTTATGATTGGATTGGTAGGACTAGATTTCTACTTTTCCAAATATTATGATATGATGATAATTATGTGTATTTCGATTGGGATTTTACTTAGCACCAAGAGGAATTTAAGATGGAGGATTTACTATTCGTAAAGGTTTTGTCATTAGTAGCAATCTGTTTGTCCCAAACTATGTGCCTCCGTAGGATTGATCTTTGAAATACTTAGCTAGTGGATCCACCAAGGCATCATGATATGGTCCTTACCTTTACAAGTAGGACGACCTCTTTAAGGTGTGAGGAAGGCATCAGATTCAATGTTATAGCTCACATGGTCTATGTCGGTTAAACGGTAAATTATCCCACAAATGAATTATATTTTCTTCAAAAAGGTTTTATGAATTCTTCAATGTTACGACTTAAACTTTTTTTATGGACTTTCAAATATGCCTTGACTTTATCCCATGATTCACGATTTGGCTTACTAAGCTTTTATACGTTTTATTTGGTCATGCATTAGCATATTTTGAACTATTCATACTATCACGTTTATGTTTATGCATTTTTCCATATTCAGTACATTTAAAGTATTGATGCATTTGTGCCCATATTATTTCATAATATAGAATCTGATGCTCCTTCGGTTAGATCGGGATTGCTCTTGATTGATAGTGGTGAGTCCTCATGGTTCAATGGCGAAATCACACTTGGTCATTTTATGCTTTGTTATCATTTTCAGTTTTATACTTTTTATGTGGTTTAGGGGTTGTGTCCTAACCACATCTTCGATAGTAGAAGGCTTTGTCATACAGTTTAGATTTTCGCATTTATGTTCAGTCTTGTATTGTTAAGTTTTTTCTATGATTGAGGTTTTGAATGAATGTTGTCTTTCATTACATCATGCTTATGTCAAGTGACTTTTTTTGGATTTCTCGAGGTCCTATTCGCCATGTCAGTCCTAGGGTGTACTTTGATCGTGGCAAACACCCTAGCTCTTAGCCCTTAGTCAATTTAATGGACCGCCCATGAAACTCTTTCCTATTCCTGTTGACTTAACCCAACATATAATCCAACACAACCCTCAAGAAACTTAGGCCTTTTAAGGATTCCAAAAATGTCATATACAGTGTTTAACATGCAATTTTCAATCTACACAAGAATCATCCCGCATTTAACACACCAATCCGACCACTTATGGACCAATATGTGACGCATACCAAATAAATAATAAACTTGGTTTACTCACAAAACCCACACACAAAGAACAATCAAGCATATACCAGGTGTAGTATCCAAGCCAGTCATTATAGAATTTGTATCAAGCATAGTACTTGAGACAATCGATAATATATATAAAGCGTGGTACTCGAGCCAATCAATAGATATTATGTATCAGACGTAGTACCCGAGCAAACTAATAATATGTTCCACAGTACCAGGCATGGTACCCGAGATAATCGAGAATCACAACATCCCACAATCACAATCATAATGAATACAACCACCTTTGTAAGGCCACAAACAAATAAGATAAGTTAATTGCATGTGATTAACAACAAAGTATCATTTAACTTGCATCCCTTTTTATCTCCCTAATCACGTTTGTACGAGCATTACAAAGGGAACAATTAACATGCACACATTATGTAATTTGAAAAATAGTTTAACCATCACCTACCCTAGGCGACCCTTCCAGATGAATTTTCAGCTCATAACTCATTACCTACAGATTACCACCCATAGAATAACACCTAGAAATATCCATGAGGCCAACATTACTATACAAGTATCTTACCACTTTAAACCATAATAATCAACACATATAATCATCCAGGCTCTATACCCGAAGATCGATGGATAAAATCTCCCGTAACTCTACAACAAATTATGCATTTAGAGATAGATTCAACTATTCAGTTAAGCCTAGCCTACCTGAATATTAAGCAACTCCTGAAGATCTGAACGTGAACTTTTGGCTCCGTAGGGTGAATTCTAACGGAAATAGGTCTAGAATCCATGGATTTTGACCCCATTCACATAGGAATTCTTCCTCTCCATTATTTCTAGGAGGATTTTTGGTGTAATCCTCATCTTTTTTACTACTAAAGAGGAGGAGTCAAATTATTAAATCCATATTTTCTAGGTTCTGATCTTGTAAGCCCCGCTAAATCGACCAAACAGCCGTTATGGTGGGATGATGTCAGCCTAAATCAAATTTAAATTATGGACTTTATCGTGTCTTCCCAATTTAAATTAGCAGGGTATTTTTAAAAAAATTGGGGTTCCATATGAGGTACCTTTTGAATTACGCTGGAACAGGTCGTTACAAACTCGGCGCAAGATTCAAAAAGAGTAAAACCTAGGGTTTCAAGTTTCTCTCAAGAACTTTTGTTTTTTTAGGTATGTAAGAATATAATAGTGAAGAACTAAGTTCTTCCTCACACACTACATCTACAATTTTAGTTAGTAAGATTAAGGCTCGGGATCTTAGCTAAAAGTATCATGAGTAAAGTATATTTCAAGATTGTAAAGAAGTAGTCTAAGAAGAGTTTTTAAAAAAGTATATTTTGCATCAAGATGCATATTTTTAAGAAAGACGACACAAACAATTTCTTAAAGAAATCATGTTAAGTTTTAATAAAGCATATCACTGATTTGATAAAGCATAGTCAAGTTTTTAAAGTTTAGTTAAGTTTAGTTCTGAATCACTATTATTGAGCATAGATACAAAGTATCAAATTTCCAAAAGAAAAAAAAATCCTAAAGTGGGACATCATTTTCAGTCATTGAGCACACTGCATGTTATTAGGAGTAGCATCGAGTTAGCTAGGGGTCTATTAATTCAAACCCCAAAAATGTGCTACCAACATAGGATATGATCAAGTCGTTGATTCAGGAAACTTCTCAGTGATCC
This sequence comes from Solanum pinnatisectum, assembly GCA_035578085.1. Lineage (NCBI taxonomy): Eukaryota > Viridiplantae > Streptophyta > Magnoliopsida > Solanales > Solanaceae > Solanum > Solanum pinnatisectum. The sequence continues at coordinate 29,725,385 of CM069082.1, read as the reverse complement.
CCTAGTAAGGGCTTGGAGATTTGAATTCATTAGTTAAGTTTGTCATTTACCCGAACAAAGTATAGGATGAATCTGCTATTAATGTGAGCAAAATGATGTATCATCACGAGGCTCGCGTGATGGTTGTCGTTAGAGAAACTCCCAAGAAAATTAATAAATATTATTCCCAGCATTTGCTATTATTGCATACATATTCAGTTGTAACTTGTAATGCTTGGTTATTAAAGTACACATGCATGCTCTGTTGACTATTTTACGGTCTATCTTCAGATTAATTACTCTTTCAGTTCAATATATTTAGTTTAGCAAGTTATTTCTTTCAGTTATTTTACATGATGTGCATTTCATTGTATTAATGTCATTTGACGCTATATCTTTATATGATCCAAATTCAAGTATTCAAGATTGACAGTAGACGTTTCATAAGGATCTCTTTCCATCCACATTGGTGAGACCTCCTTGTGTTCGGAAGGCTCGATTTATCTAGTTTATTTAGAGTCTATTAGACATTGCTAGTAGAGTATTCAGGTAGACATGAGTCTTGTCCCGACACCTATCTTTAATTATTAAATGCTTCATAGACAAGTCATTTGAGTCATACTTTCAATCGTTTTATAAAAATCTTTTATTTGAGAGTTATTATTTATAGTGCTATTTGAGTTATATTTTCGTGAATTGTGATATGATTGGTTGAATTGAAACTTATATATGATATATATTTAATCTTATTCTTCACTTACTCTCATGATAAATTGATTTGGAGTTGTTTGACTGTTTGTGCTGCATTTAAATCATGTGCTTGTGAAAAAGTTAAAAATGTTTTTTTGCAATATCATATATTAGTCTCTAGAATAGTCTAGTGTTATATTTAGGATAAGCATCTTATAGAAATATCTAGGTATTCTAGAGTAGAAGATAAAGTTACTAGAATTTTTTTATAGATATTCTAGAGATGAAATTTGTAGAATACATAGAATGGTCTAGATCTTGTAGTGTCTAGAACCATCCATAGATAAGTATAAATAAGGAATGGTCTTGTACAATTGTATGCAGCCAAAGAATAACCAAAATCAAATAGTGTTCTTCTATAACAAAGTTCTCTTGTTCAAAATATTCTCTGTCCTTTCTAGCTTCCTCTTTCTTTAGTTGAATCTTCCGATCTTAGTTAACGATCTTGGGCTAGGAGAGGTTTTCCGATTATACTTTTCTTCTACTATATATTCTCTACATGGTATTAGAGTCATAATCATACATTGACTTTTGGATTTTATTTAAGATCGCGTTAGTGGTTGATTTGGTTTGTCCAAATGGATTTATGTGGTCGTGGTAATGGACTGGGGATGGAGTTGTTGAATCAATTCAATTACAAGATATAAAAAAACATGTATAGAATCATACCTTGTGTTATTCCCATCAACAACATCCCACAAATAATCTCCCACAAGGTATGATTTCATACATGTTTTTCATATCTTTTAATTGGACTGATTCAACAACTCCATCCCTAGTCCATTACCACAGCCGCCTAAATCCATTTGGACAAACCACTTGAATCCACCACTAACCCGATCTTGAATAAAATTCAAAAGCCAACGTATGACTATGACTCTGATACCATGTGGAGAATAACAGAAGAAAAGTATAATCGAAAAATCTGTACTAGCCCAAGATCGTTAACAAAGATCGAAAAATTCAACAAAAGGAAGAGGAAGCTAGAAAGGAGAAGGAATATTTTGAATAAGAGAACTTTATTATAGAAGAACACTCTTCGATTTTGGCTATTCTTAGGTTTTATACATACATACAAGGCAATCCCCCATTTATATTTATCTATGGATGATTCTAGATACTATAAGACCTAGACCGTTTTATGATATTCTACAAATATTATCTCTAGAATATCTATAAGAAAATTCTAGTAACTTTATCTTCTACTCTAGAATATCTTGATATTTCTATAAGATGCTTATCCTAAATTTAACAGTAGACTATTCTAGAGACTAATATATGATATTGCAAAAAAACATCTTTTAACTTTTTGACAGTGCTAGTGTGATAGCTTGACATAAATATGACATTCATGCACAATGGACATTGTGGAAGTAGAAGAATAAATTATGGTAAAGGCCATTCAAGATATTTTTAGTAAGAAATTATCTAGCACATGATACTACATCAAAATCATTTTTAGTAGTCTTTTACAATACATGATGCGTATGTGGACCTTACGAGTCTCTTATGACTCCCGCAATCGGATAAAGCAAGCGAGTGTATATAGATTTTGGTCAGTTTATTACATTTCATTTATATTGCATCATATTGATTGAGTGGTCAAGTGTTGAGATGATTATAGTATTGATTTACTTGGTACATGTTAGGTATATTGTGACATTTTAGTAGTGTAGCTGATGTGGGTGACTATATTGATGCATATTGCGATACCATCAATGGTGTAGCTGATTTCGGATAATATGTGCTTTATTCATGTGTTGATATTAATCTATAAATTTTCTTTAGTAATAATTTGTGATATGGTATATATTAATATTTATTTTGTAGAAGATGAACCACTATAATTATATCTTGTCGTCACTTCTAGAGAGATTCAGCAATTAAAACTTGTGAGTACACATATATTCTGTACTCACTCTGTACTTGTTGCATGCAGGATCTTGCGGTACTTGAGTGTGCTATGCATTTCGAGGTTTGTTGTTGTTAGAGTTCAGAGTGAGCTATGTTTCTCTTCGGTAGCACTAGATTCTAGAGACTCCTAATTTATTTTCCATCTTTTTTCCTTCCAAACAGTTGTATTAGCTCTTTCAAACTTGATTTGTATTTGTAGATGCTCATGCATGGGCGGATCTATGAAGGAGTCAGGGGGTGCCACGTCACCCCCCAACTTCGACGGAAACTCTACATATACATAGGTATATATATATATATATAATATTTATATAAATATAAAGCGTGGCACCCAGTGAACAAAATTGGCTTGTGGTGCCACGGTTGGAGGGCAACTTTAGATGGCTAATGTTGCGGGTTTGAATCTCATTTGTACCTATTTTTTTTGAGAAATTTGCTGCAGCAAATTTCCCAAAAAAAATAGGCTCCAAGCACCTTTTTTTAAGGAAAAAAGCTGACACATTAATCGATAAGTCTATTTGGCACCCACGGACTCTAAATCCTGGATCCGCCACTGTACTCGTGTACTAATGTTATTAGTTTTGGGGTTGTTTTAGATTGATTCTTTTTATTCCATATAGTATATTGTTAAAAAAGTTAATAAGGAACATAGTTCACCTACGAGAATGGCGGGTACCCTCACGACTTAATAGAATTTCAGGTCGTGACAACTTAATAAATTGACAGTAGCAAAATTCTTTACCTGTCAATATAAAAAAAAAACTCGAGAAATAGACAAGGTTTGTTGCATGACTTAGAAATTCATGTATTTACAAAGCCAAAAAAGATCTACAAATATATATTTTACACACTCGTTAATCTCCTAATTAGGGTTACGGTGTACATGATCGGGTTGGTTCGGGTTTTTCAAATATCAAATCAAATCATTTGTGTCAATTTTTTAAATTTATAAACCAAACCATATTTGTAAAACTCGGGTTTTTTTGGGTTTTTCAACCTTGGGTTTTTTCGGGTTGGTTTGGGTTTTTCAAATACCAAACCAAATCATTTGTGTCGAACTTTTAAATTCTTAAATCAAACCAAACGAATAAACCTCAAAATTTTTTGGATTTTTAGATTTTTCCGGTAAAGTATCCATAAAAATATATAATTAACTTGTGCTTCAAATATTTCTTTAGTCCAATCAAAATACAACTATCTAAGGTGTTCTTAAGAAAATAACACAAAATATGAGATGAGTGATGACACTAAAACATTCATTAGAAAATAATAATGAAATCGTATAAAATATATATTGCCAATCGATAAGTCATAATGAAAATGATCATATTAAAAAATACTAAATCATGCTAAAATAAGTCTAATAAGTATTAATTACATGATTAAATATTAAAGAAAAATTAAAATTTGGTTATGTATTTTAAAGGGATAAGGCACAAATACCCCATAGACTATGACCGAAACCCCAGATACACACCTAAACTTAACTAGGGTCCTATTACTATCCCATACTCATTTTTGTGCACATTTTGTGCTAACGTGGCACCTTCAACCATCCAAGTTGGTTGTGTTTGTATACACTCGCATGTCATGTATGTAAATATTTTTTAAAAAAAAAATATTCTTATTTTCTTTATCTTGTATTTAAATTAAATTAATACACTTTTTTTTATCTTGTATCGAAACTTCTATTTTTACCTTCATTCATTGTTTTTTCTCTTTTATTTTCTATTGATTTCATTTTCTTTTTCTTTCATTTTGATTTGATTTCAAATTTAATTCCAAATGTCTAATATTTAAAATAAGTTAATTTTGAACGGATATCAAAATAAGTGAAGAAAATCAAATAAAAATTAAATCGTTAAATCAAAGGACACTTTTAAATTATTTTTAAAAAAAAATACACATAAGTTTTTAAAAATAATTAAAAGTGAAAAGATAATAAATTAATTAAAAAAATTAAAGTGAGAAAGAAATTATAATAAATATTTTACAAAGAAATAAATAAAAATAATTAAATATATATAAGTTTTAATATCAAGAAATATGTGTACTAACTAATTATAAAGTTATCCATCAAAAAATGACATGTGTCCAATGTGTGCACTCATCACTTGCTTTCAAGAGTGTGTGCACACTTTCGATGCCATGTCAGTGTTTGTGGTATATTTATTTCAGTTTAAATTAGTTTAGGGGGTAACAGGACGCTAGTTAAGTTTACGTGTGTCTCTGGGATTTCGGTTCTAGTCTAGGGTGGTATTTGTGCCTTATCCTTATTTTAAATGTCTAAACCAATGTAAAACTAAAGAATAAATATTCAACATTACTGTCATTCTTAGTATTGAATTAAATTTTTTTGTTAGCATTAGTATTGATTAGATTTTTGAATTGAGCTTTATTAGAGTTACTAATATCTATGGACTATAACCTTTATTGGACCATTTGAAATTAAGTCTCAAAAAACTTGAAAATATATGTTAAAAGATAAAAATTATGAAAACGCATAAGTAAAATTAATTAGAAATTACATCATACTTTTTTGTATAAAATAAATTTTAAAAATTATATATATAGTGTCGGGTTGATTTGGTCTCGGGTTGACTTTTTTATGTTAAAACCAAACTAACCCAAGCATAGTCGGTTTTTTAAAAAAAAAATACCAAACCAAGTCAAACCAAACCATTAGTCGGATTTTCTTCCGATTTGACTCGATTTGCGATTTGATTTGATTTTCGATTCGATTTTGTACCCCTTACTCCTACTAAAAAAGAGTAGCGTTGACAGAATTCTTATGGACTCTCTATCAGTGTGCAACAAATATAAGCGTAAAACAGAAGAAGGAAACAAAGTTGAGCTAGGACAGCTTGCAAACAGAGAAGAGACTTTCCCCTTGAATATTAACATTTTTGCATAGCCAACATCAAAATCTCTTCTTCTTTTTGGAATCAAAATCAAAATTCTCAATCCTTAAAATCTTATACCCAAAGAAATGTTTTAGTTTCTTCACCCCTTCCCCCTTTTACTTACCATAATTTAGACGATGGAAATTAAACAAAAACAAAGAAAGAAAGAACATGTCAACAACCTAGATGATTGTTCTCAAAGGTAACAAAGCTTAGATTCTTCTTTGTATATTGCCTCTCTTATACTAATCTCTGGCTCCACATATAATAATGAATACTATGAGCATTGCCAAAGAAGTGCAACACCTCCTTAATTGGCAATCAACAGGAAATGTAGCGATATTTGCAATAAGCGTTATCGATCATCCCAGGTATTGTTTGTGTATCCTAGCACGATTCTCTTCCCACCATAACCTGGCATGCACTTCTCCAAATTTTTCTCGGCTGCGTTGACATGCATAAGGTTATATCAGCCTCAATTAGAAAGATCATACAAATGAAGAGAGGCAGAAGTAGCTCAAAGATCATGTCTTTTAGTTCTCTCTTTACGCCTTCTTCTTACTAACACAGTAAAACCATAATGATAAATGAGAATATGCTCTAGCACTAATTATCAAAATGGACAGAGTGCAACTGTAATAATAGCATTTTGAGGCAAGAGTGTTTTTATAGGTCCACCTGCATAACTAGGTAGGTCTATATACATATTCCACACATCATTTTCCTTAGGTCATTCAAGAAGATATAACTTGAAATAATTGTGCTAACTGATCATGAGATGAAACGAACCTGAATCTGACACGTTTGAGTTCTCGTCTGCCATCTGGTAGTGCTCGTATAGTGATGTAAACCCCAGGCTCATCTTGCTCAACCCATTCTGTTTCAAGATCACTGGCATTGCTGATAGATAGCTCTCCAGAGCGATCTGCATCTCTTGATGTGCTAGTTCTCATTGAGGCATCCATTGATGATATCTCTGTCTTTGTTCCACTGATGCTTGAGAGTTTTGGAGTTGAGGAGACACCACAAGAGTCATAATTATAGCGAGAATGAGTCGAGTGTAGCTCAAGAGAATCTGAAGATGAATACATTGGACGGAACAAAGTACTTGGAAGTCGTTCTTTAGTCAGCGGGGGTGTCACAGGACTGTCTTCAATGGATTCGATTTTTGAACTCTATAAAAGAATGGAGAATATGTATTCATGATAAACGAAAAAGACAAATATATACATAAACAACATAAAGTAGGAGATGATATAAGGGGGTACCTCGTCTTCGGATCTTGGAGGCGTTGGCAGGGGAAAAGCTTGACGATTCAACCTTTGGACATTATAAAGCTCCATTACCTTCTCACAATTCTCGGACCACCACCTTTGAGCTTGGTATTTATTAAACATTTCTCGACTATATAACAAAATAACCACGAGTCAGAAACTTGGCTTCATCTATGATCTATCCAGAAAATCCTTAATTTGGAAGATGCAACTATTTTTCCTTTAATACCACATACAGAAGGTCCTCCTTGTCATTTTCTTTAAGTTTTGTTAGACCACATTGTTGTGAAGTGAACATATATGAGGTAACCGGACTCTTATTAGACATGAAAACAGTTTATTTGTTGCTTTTTTGCAGTATGGTCATTGTGATTTATGCAATGCACCTGCTAAGCTGAATGTTTTAGATTATTACCATCTGTTTTTCAATTTATGTGAGACTATTTCCTTTTTAGTCAAATTCAAAAAGAATGACATCTTTCTATAGTAACAATTTGATTTTGACTTCTCAATTTACCCTTTAATGAGATGATTTATAGTCACACAAATATCTCTGTGAAAAGTGGGGTGGGAAGAAAAGAAAGAAAAACAAAATTAGGCATAGTCTGGTGGTCAAAATGTAAAGAGTAAAGAGATTATAGCAAGTGATTTAATTAGTCGATTATATTATGGTGTGAGTGTCTTGTTTGATGGCCTACCACTCACATAAGCTTTTAGACAAAGAGGATTCCCTTCATAATTCAAGGGGACCAATAACTCAAAAACTGGCTTTATGCATGGTTATGTAAAATGCCACAGCCTTTGACTTTGCTTAGAGCACATCCTACCCTTCACCAACCAAGAAAATGATTAATTTTATTTCACGGGGATGGATAGTGAGTGACTTACAGGCCATTCAACAGATTATTAACAAATACTGTTCAACAATGATTGATCAACTCTTATTTTATATAATATATGATTTTTTATTTATTTATTTGATAATTAGGAAGTTTAGACTTTAGTTTTATGTTAAATCTCAACAGACACAAAAACACTAGATGATTTCTCTCTATCTGTCCTAGTTTTGATGGACAGAGATATCTGGTACATAATGTTGGTGTGAGATGACAAAATTCCTGTGAAATTAATTTAGGTGCACGTAAGTTGACCTAGACATCCCAAGGGCGGAGCCAATTTGGGGCAATGAACCCCCCCCCCCTTTTGGCTAGTTTGTGTTTACTTCTTCATATTTTGAACTTTCTTAATGAAAATCTTGCATCTGCCACCGCAAACACCACGGTCATAAAAAAAAAATGAAGAGAAGATTAGACTTATCACAAATCTTGTGATGTTGCACTAAGGTGAGGCCTACAATATTGAATAGCAAAAGTCTTGGCACCCACTCTCTACTACAAGTTATTAGAACCATAACATAGACTCTTCTAGTACTAGTGATTTTCCATGCCTAAATGTCTGTCACTATTGACATTGTAATGTCGATTCAAAACAAGAATGTGATAGCTCAAGAGTGTTGTTCCCTCCATTAGAAGCCAAATGTAGAGTCTACTCCAATTTTGTAAGTGCAAATAATTGTTGAGAGACAAAACTTTCTTACAAGATGACAAAATGGAAGAATTAATGATGATCAAGATTGAAAATGAAAGGGTGTAAGCAACACCCGACAAGACGACAACATTAGTAAAAGGTTTTTGCCAACACAATCAAAACAGACCCACCAAACAAACTCTTAATCATTTTCTTTTTTCCACTTTAATTTGAAAGGAATCTTATTTTCTTTCATAATTACTAGTACTAATTTCTTCGTATGAACAGAGATTAATAAAAGTGATACTCCATTTGGGTAGGGCGTCAACATTTACTTTTAGCATGCTTTCTTTTGGTAATAATCACAGGTTAACTTTTTGGAACGACTGTCTCAAACACAAATTAATTGCTCTTGACCATAAACTGTTGCCAATTTTGACAATAACCATATACTTTGGGTTTGAAAGGAACCTTTAATCACCGCCCACAATTGGATATATAATCATAGTGATGCTCAGTATATTTTCCATAATTTCGGAATTGAATTGCAAAGGCTTTTCATATTTTTTGAACTCTCTGTCCAGTCAAAATAAATTGAATCAATGAAGCACCACATAAGAGTATACAATCAACTAGCACATTTTAAATACAAGCTAAGATAAAATATGAATAAATTGTATCATCAAGGAATATACATTAGGGGTCGTGATTTTGATTGGCGGGATGGGATAAACAAAAAATATTTTATGAGATTAGTTATTATCACTTTCTATACGAGATAGTTACGATAGAGTAAATTCCATAACTTAATACATGATAAAATAATTTCAAATTTTTATTTTTTATCCCATCAACCAAACAACCTATTGGAGTTTAACTTGTGTAATGATCTTTTATGTGGAAAAGTAAAGTACTATTTTTTAGCAACTTCACCTAGTATTCTCCTTTCTATAGTCAAGAAATGTATCCTAATATTTTACTTAAAGTAGCTAAACACCACATTTTTAACAACTATTTACAACCAAGAACACTTAAGGAAATTCCAAAATATGTTGTTTACCAACCAATAAGGGAAAAAAAGAAATGACAAAATTCCAAAATACTTCCCTAGTGTGAATAAATTCCACTAACAGTCTATCTTGTAACCTATAAGATATATAGACGGCTATAATATAAAGTTGTTGGTCCATGAAAGAGAAAATAATCAACAAAATTAAATCGAGTTAATTAGCAAGTAATGGTTCGCCACTCATAAATAAAATTAACATTAAACAAATAATTAATCCCAATTTTCTGATTATAGTAATGGGAAAAAGAATACCTGAATCGAATCCGCTTAAGATCATTGCCGCCACGTGGTAATGAAACGAAAGTGATGAGAACACCCGGTTCGACTTGAGCCACCCACTCTTTCGGCTCGCTTTCTTCAATAAACACCACTGGTTCAGCTCGCCGGCCACTAGCTGACGCCGATACCGGCGTTACTTCCCCGCTTGATATTCCCTTAAGCCTCGCTTCCAGCTCCTTCCTCCCAGCCGTGGAGCTGGAACTCGAACTCCCTGTTCTCTTATAAGACCACCGGAATTTATCCAACGAGTCGGAGTCGTTTTGGCTTCCGTTTTTCCGTAGAGTCGACGGCTGAGTCGCACATGGACCACACTGTTTGTATGCTCCTGATGCTTTCAATGCCATATCCTTGATCTACGAATAAGTCAAAAGTCATGAGTTAGAATTTTTCATTTTCGGTAGAAATAGAAAAGAGTGATGAGTATGAATAATGTACCTGAGAAGTAAGTGTTTTGACAGATTGTTTATTGGGCGGAGCAGTATTTGGATTGAATTTTTCAGGTTGATCAAGGGAACCATCGCTCGATTGCTTCGAACGAGCTATGCACGTAAGCATCTCGCTAATACTTCTCGACAAAAACAGGGCCAAATTGAAATTGAAAAGCTGGGGAATTAATGAATGAATAATTGAAGAAATTGGGAAGAGGAGAGTAGGAGGTGTTATATTGAATATAAGAGGAAGTGGGTAATAAGGAAAATGAAAGAGAGGGAAGGGAAGGCGCACTTTTAATGTCTTCCCTTAAATTGCGCCATCAAAGAGATTCCTGTAGCACTATATACATTAATTAACACACCCCTGAAGCAACAGTCAACTAAAATAATTTACAACTCACATCCATATACGCAAATTTTATTATTACTTTTGCAGATGTTGAGAAGCTGTTTTCGAAAGATCTTCGATTCAAGTGTAGTAAAATTTAAATACAAAACATAAGAAAAGAGCGTAGAAAACTTAACAACTAACACAGTATAATTGAAATACAATAACTAACGATGCAAGATATCAAAAGTAAAAAGTACAATAATAGTCAGGGAAGGATTTGAAGTCTCACTAGGAGTACTTATAGAGAGTTGAGAAATTAATTGTAGAGAAACAATGGATAGTTGGAAGATTGAAGATGAAGAAATTGGGAAGAATTTATTTAGTGTTGCTTTAACGGAGTTGGAAATACCTTTGTCTCTATTTGCTTTTACTTTTTCTTTTTTGAAAAATATTTAGGCACAGCACATATATATTCCTTATCATTTTTGAGTTTGAAAAGGTTGTACAACTTAGGGATCAGTGTTTCCAGACCTGCCAAATATATTTTTTATAAATATTCAAAATTTAATTTATTTAAATTTACATCATGTATAAAAATTATACATTTAAAATAACAATGTCTATTAAGAGTAGGAGTGTTTATTCTTCGGTTTGAGTCGAGTTTTTTTCATCCGTTTAAAAATGTTAAATGTTAATATCAAATTAAATCAAATTTTCATCGGTTAATTCAGTTATTTATTTAAATATATGACATCATACCTCCAAACACATATTAAATTGACTATATACTTTAGTATACCACTAACAAATCAAATACGATTTGAGAAAAGAAGAAAATATATATATGTAATCAAGTTATATATGTAGCTGTTTGCAACAAATTTTAAACATATAAAAATAAATTAACCATACAAATAAAATCTGAAGAATAATGAATATTTTATTGATAATAGTGAGGGTGCACTTTTGTTCCTCCATTGATTCTCCTCTCATAAGATTTATCCATGATTCGAGTTATTCATAATTAGAGGGCCGTTAGTGGCGTATTTTCCGAACTAGAATGATTTAGATTTGACCTTTATATGAATATTTCATGACTTTTGTGGAATATATCGAGATGCCTTTTAAGGAAATTTAGTACCCTTTATATAGAGCCGTCAATATGGGCTAGGCCCGTTGGGCCGGCTTGGCCTAACTCGTGATTTGATAGGGTTAGACTATGATTTTTTAAGCCCATTTAAGAAAAGGGTTTTTTAGCCCGGCCTGAATAAGCCTGTCGATTTGTGAGGCTTGAGAAATATGGATAGGGCCGGCCTGTGGGTCAAATAAAAATTAATTAAAAAATAAAATAGAGTATTAAAAATAACAGGAGTCTACACTCAAAATATGTTTAAAGTTTGAAATATTACAATTTAAATACAAATTATGTTTATAAAATATGTACTACATAAAATAAAGTTTCTAAAAATTCTAGGGAATCACTACATAGGCCATAGCTTATGGAATATATAGTTTTTGTGTTTATTATGATCATTGGAAAACAATTAGGTTAATATTTCAATTTAGCTATTTATGTTTTTATTTGAAATCAAATTTAATAAATATTATATAGATAATTTTATTTGTGTATTTGATTAACAAGTAGTAACACTAGTCGATATGTATGATGATATTTTTAAATTATAATTTAATTTAAAAAATTATAATAAATATATACTTTTAAGAAAAGAGAGTTGGCCCGGCAAAGTTCGTAGCCCACACACTTGTGGGCTAGTCCGGCCTGACCCGTCAAATTACAAAGCCTGTATGGGTTAGCCCGGATTGGGTGGGCCAGCCCATATTGACAGCTCTACGGCTTTATAGAGGCATGAACTATAGTTTAGGATTGAGTAACCTCCAAGAAATCTAATTAAAAGTGAACACACCTTCTAAAGTCCCAATTCAAATTAAACACTTCTTGTGAAGTTCATAAAATTTCAACATATACAATAGCTTTCTTCAAAAATTTGTATGGATCCTCTAAAAAAATTACCATTTTGACATAAGAAAATTCTGACAATAAATTTATTTATGTGCAGTAAATTAAAAATCTAGTTGTAATATATTAAGATATCTTAACGATAATTGAATTAAACAATATTGAAAAATAAAAGATTCCAAAGATCTGTTATTTGAACATCAAATAGATTTTTGAATGCTTACCAAAAATAAAAAATAAATAGATTTTTGAAATTCTCAAAATAAAAATTATAAATCAAACTTAAAAAAAAAGTAAAGAATGGAATATAATTACTATAAAGGCGAACACATGTATCATGAACCAATAATGCAAAAGCTTACATATATTTGTTATAAAATCAAGCTCAAAGCAATATAACTATAAAGAGAAGAAGACAAGATAAGTAGGTGAAGGAGAAAAATTTTCTTCTATTCAAGTATGTTTTACAATGATGAATGATATCTCAATTTATAGGTTGAGATATCACTCCAAAGATCACCAAGTTCAATGCCCAAACTAGTAGATACATTGTTATCCAAAAAGGGGTTCATATCACCTAGAAAATATACATACATGAATTTGATAGTTCATGAATAAATCAAATGAACAATCCACTGTTTAATGGATTTATAACAATATTATGATTTTTAGAAAGATATTTATATAGTCATGTTGCTTAATTTTTTTTGTTTAAACTTAAAAATATAATCAAACTTTGTTGGTTTCTTAAATTAAAAATCATAATTAAACCAAGTGATTATTTTTTGTTTGACTTGATATTCGATTTGGCGTGAACACCCTTACTTAGAACTTAGAAGTAGAAAAAACTTTTACTAATATTTATTAACATGTAAGTAATATATATAATGAAGAATTAACTAAAATAGCGACTCATATTAGCAATTAACTAAAAATAAAACCATTTTATTCTTGAAAATTTTATATGGTATACCAAACAGGCAAACATATTTAATTCCTTTTTAGGGAATGGTTATGTTTATTTGTGAGGCGGAAAAAAGAAGAAGAAAAAAAGAAAAGGCCAAAAAATAATTAAAAAAAAAAAAATAGAACTCAGTACACAAAACCTTTTGCTCTACTTGCTTTTTATGTCTCTTTCTCTTCTTCTTTTCCTTTTTTTCGTGTATTTTTTTTTATCTTTGAATACCTTTATTAGGGATATATTCATCATCATTTTGGAGTTTGAAAAGACTGTAGACATAGGGATCCGTGTTATTTAGTTGTATATATATATGTATTTTATTTTATTTTGAAAAAGACTTGTGTTTTATTTACAAATCAAATATGATATAAAATTAATACATGAATAATTTATTTATCCAGCTGCCTAAAAGTCTTCTTGAATCTTCTGGCTTATACCTCTTGTAACAAGTACTCATCTTTCATCCAAAAAAAATAATGATATCAGATGATTTTTTTTATTTAAAATAAGGCCCCTATTATTCTAATTGAGAATATACATAATTTTTTTAATCAAGGATGACTTTTGTTCCAAGGAAACATTTTTTATTTGCCAAGCAACTTATGAGATCAAATAATTCCAATTTTAGGACAACTTATTTCGTTTGACAATTTCAGAGTATTGAATAACATTTCAAATTAAATGTAAACTTTTTTATTATGTGTAATTATTTATCGGAAAAATAATACAATTGCATTTGTAATAAGGTCAAAGATACACGTCTTGATTTAACTTATAAATTACTCCTCCGTCCAATAATGATTGTCCGCTATACTATTTTAGGATGTTCAGTAATCTTTGTCCACTTTATGAAATCAATGGATAATTTTACACTTAATTCCTAGTTCACCCTTATCACTATCCTTCCGATCATTTTGGATATGGAATCTGTATTGTTGGAAAGGTTCTCCCTATCCCGGACAACCTCTCTTCTTATAGGATTCATAGAGTTTACTTAGTTATAGTCATTTCTCTATTACATTTTCAAGACATTATATTTATTATATTCAAAGGGTGATATAGTACAATTATCCTTCTATTTAAAGTTTCTTAAAAGTGTGCAAAATCAATAGTGGACAAGTATTGGTGGACAGGGGCAGTAAATTATTGACAGTCAACAATATTTGTCCACTATTTATTAGACACATCCCTTAAGAAACAATAAATAATAGGGGTAATATTACTATTTTGTCATTTGACTTTAATTTAATGTTTTGAGAGATGTGTTAAATGATAAATAGTATTTAATAGCAAGAGTAAAATAGACACAAAAAGTAAATTATCTCTTAATTTTCTGAACTACACAAATATTGTTGAACAACTATTTTTAGTATAGTTGACAACTATTGTTGACGGATGAAGTAGAAGTGTAATTAAATGACTATTTTATCTTGTGTGAACCCAATTTTTAAAGAGTAAAAAAATTAAATAATATTTCGTTAAGGGCTTTCGTGCTTTTAAAGTACAGAAAAGGATAAAAATACCCTCTCACATTTCATTAATTGGTTGACTTTACCTTACTGCTAAAATGAAGTTATTCTTATAACTATCGTTAATAAATTTATCATTTATACCCCTTCTTGAACGAAAATCCCCAAATCAACCAAAATTAACCCAATTTCTTAAAAATGAATAGAGCAAGAAGATCCTTGTTCTTCTCTATACAAACAGAACACAATTTGATTCATTTTCACATTGAGTGCCACTTTGGCAATCCCATGGTACCCACCATATAGAGGTTGTATCATCACCATTGTTCCATGAAATCTCCATTTTCTACTGAAATACCTGTCATTTTTATTATTTCATCCCACCCCACAATCTCCTTTATGCCGCCCTATACGATTACGATGGTGGAATTGGTAAAAAATGGTGATGGTTGTTGTGATGGTTCTCAAGATTTTTGATAATAAAGGTATAGAATGCACAGAAAGTGTGAATTTTTATGGAGATTTGGTTCAAAATCAAGATTTAAGCTGAGATTCCAACAAATTGGAGTGATCCACATTCAAATCTGAGTAGATTTATTTTGGTTTAAGATAGATAGATGGGCGGACATGAATTTAAAATAGGAATGAGTCATTTTTACAAATCGGGTTAATTTTGGTTGTTTGAGGATTTTCGTTCAAGAAGGGGTACGAATAATAAGTTTATTAACGGTAGGAGTAAGGATAACTTCATTTTAATGGTAAAGATAAAGTCAACCAATAAATGAAAGTTGAGGAGGTATTTTGACATTTTTCCCTTTAAAGTAATATAGATATATATGGTTACGAAATAAAGTCTTATTTGTTTGCACTTAATATATGTTTTAGAGTGTGTTTGGTATGAAGGAAAATGTTTTCCATGGAAAATGTTTTCCTAGAAAATGTTTTCCTGAAAAACAAGTTGATTTTTCACTTATTTTCTCATGTTTGGTTGGTAAGTAGTAAATATTTTTCGGAAAAATTTTTTAGTGTTTGATTCATAAATGAAAAATGTTTTTGAGAAATATCTTTTATTTTTACTAGAGTAGAAAATAATTTTTGAAAATTAAAATATTTTTTAAAAACAAACTTAAATTTTTTTTTGGAGGTGCAGGGGTGGGGGGGGGGTCTAGGGTAGGGGTGAAAAATTGAAATTTTGAAATTGAAAATATTTTTTAAAAACAAACTTATTTTTTTTTTTGGGGTGGGGCTTGTAGGGGTGGGTTGGGGGGGGGGGTCGAGGGTAGTGGTGAAAAAAATGAAATTTTGAAGTTGAAAATATTTTTTAAAAACAAACTTCAAATTTTTTTTGGGGGTGAGGGGGCTAGTAGGGGGTAGAGGGTGGGTGGGGGATCGAGGGTAGGGGTGAAAAAATGAAATTTTGAAGTTGAAAATATTTTTTAAAAACAAACTTAAATTTTTTTTGGGGGGGGTTGGGGGAGGGGGGGCTGGTAGGGGGTGGGTTGGGTGAGGGGGTAGAGTGTAGGGTTGAAAAAATAAAATTTTGAAGTTGAAAATATTTTTTAAAAACATATTCAGTTTTTTTTTTTGCGGGGGGGAGGGGGCGGTCAAGGTTCGGGATGAAAAAATAAAATTTTGAAGTTGAAAATATTTTTTAAAAACAAACTTAAATTTTTTTCTTTTTGAAGGGGGTGGGGGGGCTGATAGGGGGAGAGGGTAGGAGGTGGGGGGGATATAAAAATAAAAAATTGAAATTAGAAATATCTTTTAAAAATAATTTTTAATATTTTTTTGGGAGGGGGTTGTGGTAGGGGGTAGGGGTAGGGGTAAAAAAATTGAATTTAAAAATAAGCTTTAAAATTATTATTTGGGGGGGGGGGTTGGGGGGGCTGATTTGAGGGTAGGGACAAAATAAATTGATTTTTTCAACAAAAAAATAATTGTAATTTGAAGTTGGAAGAGAGTTTTGGAAAATGTTTTCCTTAAGTTTTGAAGGGAAGTCATTTTCCTTAATCCCTTAAATTTGAGGAAAATGAGTTGATTTAGAAAACATTTCCAAAACATTTAACCCAACCAAATATGAGAAAATTGAAAAAACATTTTTCGGAAAATATTTTCCTTCATACTAAACACACCCTTAATCTCAATCATTCAAATCTTAGTCATTAAGTCTGTTTATTTTCAAGATCTGAATCTTAATCATTCACATCATAATCATTAAGTGTGTTTGTATTTCTTATTTTACAAGCCACTTAATGAGTCTGAATATGTATGTCTAAATGATTAAGATATATAATAAAGTCTTAATACCATTAAGATGTCTATTTATGAATTTCAACAAAGATTATCGTTCACTGCTACTCCATCTAGTTTCACCCACACCCCCATCATCAATCACCGCCACCTAATATTTAGAACCACCATCCTCAGCCCAATCATAGCTATCATTATCGTTAATCTGATAAATGAAATTTGAACCATCAAGTTTCAACTTTTAAATTTTACATTCACAACGATTACTAGTATTTTATAATAAAATGGATAACAATACATTATATGATTAAAACTCAAGTTACAAATTTTAAAGTTAATAGGTCGGAGAGGAGTTAGCCTTTTTTAAAAAAAAATAAAAATTAATGGCCCAACCCACATACCAGCCCAGTAGCCCAATGCTTAGACTTTGACGGTCCGTGGATTAGGCCAATTATTAGGACCCCTTAGCTATACTTTCACTATTTCATGACTTTCTGATTATATGTTAATAATAATTGATGGTCACTGATTATTTTTTAATTTTATTTGTTATTGTTCAGATGATGGTACCATTTCAAGCTCTGGTATCCTATGAAGTATTGAAAAAATAATTCTTGTAACTCAAAAAGATTCTTATTCATATTATATACTAATAAACTAAACCACACTTCGCGCGATATATTATATTACTTAGAGTCGAGACTTGTTCCCTGCTAAACAAAATAATTAAGGAAAAAAATCTTAACATTAAATTGACACTAAAAGAAATCAATTTTTTTTAAAATCCTTTGAATATAATAATGGTGTAATATTTAAAAAAAAGTTAAAATTGAAATTAGCATACCAAAGCTTTTAATAAAGCATTATGCTCTCTCCTACTTAACATCAATTCAAACACAATGTCATTTATGAAAGAAAATTATTATTATTTAAAAGAAGTCAAAAAAAAAAAAAAACTAAATGGAATATATTGTTATGAAACTATAGAATAAGAAGAAGAAAGTAGAGAGAAGAGAAGACTTATTATTTCTCTTGAGGGATGATACTACATTGAAGAGGACCCCTCTATTTACAGGGGAAATCTAACTTGGTCCCCAAATAGGATTCTTAAGCATATCCTAAAAGGACTCCACATAATAGACATTCACTATAACACAAATACTTTATAACATATACAAAGTATTCACAATTTATTAATTAAAATTCAAACGCATAAAGAAATAGTGAATAACCTTATTTTGATAACCCGTAACAATCATATACAAAATTTCATTATCGACAACTAATTAAAATTCATTAAAAGAAGGTCCTATATTTCCATAAAACATTCATGATTCTAATAATTTCAAATAATAATAATTATCATCGAAAAAAATAAAATTCTCAACCTAAATAACTTATGGAGAAAGTGCATTTAATTTTCAAAATTCTTTGTAATTTTCAAATTCAAATATTTAAAGTTTTAATTATTCACATTTAATTTAGGTTTATACATTCCTATATAAATTATCATCACTTGGGAGTTTTAAATCTTTTAAAGTACTTGATTTTCGTATACTTTTATTTTTGTTTTAAAAAAAGTAAAGAAAAAAATAACAATTCAAGAAAAAATTAATTCTTTCTGTATATATTTCCAAAAATTATGATGTTTCTTTGTATATCTTTAGTAAATCTAATTACATGTACATTTTTTTGATAGTTTTAGTCTTTATTTTTTCCTCACCCTTTTTCACTTTTTTCTTCTACCCGTTCCTTTTCTTTAAAAAATTGTCAAATATATGTTCTTACTTCTTTTTTTGCAACTTCTTAATAATAAAGATAAGTAATCAAAAGATAATATTATATAGTTTCAACATAAGAAAATAAAACAAAATATTAAAATAGCACATAAAATATATTATAGAATATGAAGAGGTATAAATATTGTACACATTAATTATTTCAAAAGGTTAGTGAGATTAATAAGAAAAGCAATTGGGTAAATAGCTACTAAATACATAAAAAAGAAAAGTTTTTTTGATTTCTTAATTAGTAACACAACACAAATTTAAGATTTTCTCAAAATCAATATTTTTGTTTTTACACCATAAGTCCACTTACGCTTCCATTAATTAAAATTAGAACTTCAACTCCTCTTTTAGGAAAGTTCAAATTCCATTACTTTACTAATAGAAGATAGTAGTTGGAGTAAAAAGCTAAATCCATCTGCATCAAACAAAGAAATATAAGTTAGATTGTGTCTCTACTTTTAAATAATTGAATATCATAAGCAGTTTTCAAATTCCAAATGATCTAATAAAAAAAAAGAGCACAATAAAATAAATAGAAGCAGAAAAATATTTTTTTTTTCAATTTAGAGGGTAAATATAATGACCTTTTAAAAATTATATTCAACACCACACGCTTCTTGATGCAGATGCCATAATCTGAAAACTTTAGCAAATGTCAAGTAAAAAGCACTCATACATGGGATTCAAAAGTGTAATCTATTCACAGACAAATTTTGTCAGAAAAGAAATGAATATATTTAGATATGCTAGGAAGATGATACATACAAATAAGCCCAACTTAAGATAATCCACACTAAATAGCAGTAAGAATTGTTGTGGTGAGGTAAAGCTTTTGTCTTTTTATATCCTAATTTTGACATGGTAATGCACATTAAAACTGGAGAAATTGAAAAGCCAAAGGTCTGGCTACTAATTAGCATTACGTGGGTGAAGCAATTGCTTGGGCTTTATTGGAAATTATTATTATGTGGGCTTACTGTTTTTTTTTTTTTTTTTTTTTTTTGGTTAAAGACTTTAATAACATAACTGTTAGGCGTTAACATTACCGTTAGTAAACATTTCTTTTGTTAGGTTTTTCTTAAACTATTTAATTAGTACAATATTATGGATTAAAAAAATGAAAAAAATGAGAAAAAAATAAATAGGAATGCTGGCGATAGAGAGGTGCCACATCACTTTCTCTATATTCAACTTTATATATATATATATATATATATATATAGATTGTCTAAGGTTTATTCTTTCATCATTTATTAATGAGTAATTTAACATATTTCTACAATTAGTTTTTGTGAGAATTATCTCACTCAGGGGTGGAGACACCTTGTCCCTAAGGGTGTCCAATTATACGATATATACACAGAAAGTTTTGACTTATATTGATATATATGGTATTTTGGACACCCTGAAATAACAAAGTAACCCGTAGTGGAGATGGATCGAGCTCTCACAAGCCCACTTGCTGCCCAGTTCAATTCCTCGCATGAGCATTTTCATTTTTCTATAATTATTTTGCCTCTCATGCGTTTTAGTAGATTGGTGGTAAATAGTGTCATGCTTGTCTTGAGTGACCCAAGTTTGAATTTCGCCTCCAATTAGGATTTTTTTCAATTAAAATTGAATTATTTCCTTAAATTATAATACATTTTCCTTTTGGAATACGGTTTTAATTGAAAAAGAATTCTTAAATTTTAATACCTTTTCCTTGTGGAATAAGATTTCCTTCTATTTTAATACCTATTTTCTTTGTGGAATAAGATTTTCTTAAATTTTAATTTATTTTCCTTTTGAAATGATGTTTTCTTTCTCTATAAATAGGAGACCCAGCCACCCAAATTATATCATAATATTATTAAAAATAAAATCTCTATAAATCATCGTTTCTAAAAAAAAAAAAAAACTATTCAAAGTTTGGACCCCTTCATAAAATTTTATTCAATTGATCTCATTAAGTCAATATAGCTATTGTCATTCATTCCCTATATTCTAATATTGGAAGCTATATCATACAATTCATTAGCCTCATTGCTCCTCTATTAATCAGCAATTATTGTCTTTAAACCGTTGGAAGATTTATCTTTGTGAATTTGACATATAGATCCAGTCTTCCTCTATCACAATGAAAAGAGAATGATTTACATTTCTAAGAGTAACTATTTCCTCCTATATTTTACTGGTGTGCTGAGTTTTGTTTTTTTGAATCTTTCAGTTTTTGACTCCTAGTTTTATATAAGAAGAATTTGTTGAATTTTGGGGATACACCTATCCCGGGTTATATATTCTTAAGAACAGTGTCTTTAACACGCCTCAAAGCTATAAGAATTCCTTATAAGTGTTTGTGGTAAAGTATTTTACCCAAGATTTCCAACCATCTTAAGGACATTTTTTTATGTTCTTATGGAAAATACAAATAACGGATGACACAACATTTTCACTAAAAGTTTCTATTGCCATTCGGTATTGCCACTCCAAGTAAGTAGTAACAAAAAATATTGATGTTGAAATTGATGGCGCTGAGGGGATGGTGAATCTTTTTTTCTAACAGAGAATGGGTGAAATTGCGTATTTTGAACAACTAATAGTGAGGCTAGATCTACATGGAGGTCGGATATCATTTCAAAGAAAAATGCAATAAGAAGTAGCAACTAGGGATGCTGACATTGGAAAAGGGAAAAAGATTACTAGGTAAATCATAATTGTGGATGAGAATACAACTCTTGTGTTTATGCTAATTGTAACGATCCGATCCGTTGTTACTAAAGGACATCTTCTGTAAAGTCCCAAAAGTCTGGTAGTGTGGTGTAAGAATTTTTCTAAAAAATTGAGCACACAATTTTTTTCACAAAAATCAAATTTTTGGGTCAGGCTAACGTCAACCCGCAATAGCAGGAGTCTTCCCGCTATGGTGGTGCCGCAA
The DNA here is from genome assembly GCA_035578085.1 of Solanum pinnatisectum. Classification (NCBI taxonomy): domain Eukaryota; kingdom Viridiplantae; phylum Streptophyta; class Magnoliopsida; order Solanales; family Solanaceae; genus Solanum; species Solanum pinnatisectum. Next base: position 29,703,563 of record CM069082.1, on the reverse strand, counting down.
AAGTGGTCTGAGTCCCGTTCTAGCGTCACATAAAAAATCTGCAACCTAAATTATCCTTCGTCTTTTATTTTCTCCCATTTTAGAAAAGAAAAAAAATTGACGAGGGCTACTCGAAAAATCCTCCAAAGATACTCGGAGCAAGGGAGCAAGGAGGGGGAAGAATTACCACACAAGGAAGGTGAAAGCCTTAAAGATTTTTTAATGCTCCTTTATCAAAGGCTGCTTTCAGGGAACCAAATTCATGAGCAAGGTTTATCAATTGTTTCTTGGCCCCAGGTAAGCTAGGTTTCCTTCAATTGAGTAGTTAGACTCTTTTTACCACATTATATCTTATAAATATTTGAAGAAGATATGTACAGGCCTTCCAGTATGGAGTTTCAATAGTTAAGGATTGTTGTTATGTGTTGTTAGGGTGGAGATGAAATACTAAATGTTGTCCTTTATTTTTTTATTGCCTTGAGTTTCTTGTAGGTGATAGTTGTACGTTTTCGATTTATGTATGTATGTATGTCTACTACTTTGTAGTATCGTTGATAGAATGCATGGTAGGGAATACATAGGAAACAAAAGTACTGACAACATGTTGATAATCTCATGCAATGAACTAGTTATGTGACTTGTGGTTTTAAGTGTATTTGTTCATGATATTTGTGATTATGGATGATTGTCTATGCTTGATGGTTAGCTCGGGTACCACGTCTGGTACAAGATATCACTACTATTAGCTCGGATACAATATCTGGTATATACTAACGATTGACTCGGATACCATGCTTTGTACGGAGATATTCATATATGGTTGATTCGGATACCACACTGGTACACTAACTAGTATGACTCGGAAACTACATCGGTACACTAACAGTTTAGTTTGAATTCCATGAGAGGACCAAATATGTGTTGAAGATCCCATAAGTGGACCTGGTTTATTTCTGCATATTTTAATTATTGCATATTGAATCCATGAGTGGTCTAGATTACCTGAAAGGTGATTGATCTCAAGTCTGACTAGTATATGACCATGTGGGATATGAATCATGTTATGATAAGTCAAGGTAAGGACTGGGATTCCAAATTATGTATTACGGGCGATGGTTGAAGTATATTAAGTGGTTATTGATAACTTAATTCTTAGGGGCTATTTTGTATACTTGTTTAACTATTAAGTTGAGTTTATGGAACTCAATTCTTTAGTTGCCTAAACTGTGTTCCTATTAGTCATGATGAATTTGGTTTTGTAATGGGTACTGAATTTAGTTTTGCAAAGGATAAGTTGGTCAAAGGCGTCAGTTCTATTTACTATTTCAGAAGGGCAGGGAGTTGGCATGAGTATTGTAAAACATAACAAATTAGTTGATAGGGCTAGTGATGGCTTTATATTCGGGGGTTACAATGTGGTAGAAGAGTTAGGCTATGATTTGACATTGTTATGGCCTTAAATATTTTGGCAATTGGGTGACGTGAATTGAGGGGTACGGAAATTAAGGTGCATAATCATGATATTTACGTAAGAAAGGTATGAACATGTGAATAGAAAAGTGGGGTGGTATAACTGTTATGCTACATGACTTTTCTGATTATCTATATTATATTATATGGTTAGGCTCGAATCTACGATACCTATCAATACATGTGTTTGTACTAATGCTACTCCCGCTATACTACTTGGCATAGTCTGATTGTAGGGTTACTAACGTTTCATAGGTGCAAAATACAATGATCTCCAATAGCTTCTATATTTTCTTCCCTGATGGTGGGAGTTGTGTCCTAAATTTCTTGTATAAATTGTACTCATGTAGTAGTTCTTGTACCAATTTAGACTACTTTCATGGGGAAAATGTTTAAGTGTTCTTTTAAATACTTTTGGTTTTAAATCAAGTTAAAGATGTTTTTGTTTCCTTATAGGGTGTTACATTTTAGTTCAATTATTTTTTGCATGTTTTAACTTGTTTGGTTGGTAAAAGTTTTCCTATCTAGGTGTTAGAGTAAGTGTTCATACTGTCTAGTGAGTTAGATTGTGAAAACTTTGTCACGATTTCAACCGTCATGAGTGACACCTACGCTAAACCACTTGGTGGGAGAACCAAAGACTAACCTGAAACCAACTCAACATTATTTAAATAAAACCAAATTTATCATAAATAATAAATAAACAGTTTAGACAACTACAAAATTGAGTCTCCATAAATTCAACTTAATAGTCCAAAAAATATTTAGTGCAGAAAATACCATTAAGAATTGAAAGTCACCATACCAAAACTTTAATAATCAAGACTGAGGATGCAACCCCGAAACTAAACATAAACATAGGTCTAATTTCCATGTCCAAAGATTTGGACAAGATAAATAGAAGAATACATGGCAGCCTGAAAAATATAACTCACCTTTGGATTTGAAATCAGGCATCCCTTAACTGAGATATTGGATCAGCCACTGAAAGATGCCATGTATTCAACAAGGAAAAGAACATGTGCAATATTAGTACATGAACCACAGTTTAGTGGTAGGATCACACGACCAGTCTAATTACAATACAATAACATAGAACAATGCATGTAACAGTAAGTAACAAACCACATAGACTCTCAATCACAAGTCATGAAACAACAATGCCTAGATGCATGTTCCACAGGATCACGCATGTAAATGCTCGGTCCTCTCATGGAACCACAATCACATACTTTACCTCTCATGAAATACAACCCCAAACTGTTGGTATACCGACATGGTACTGGAGCCATTCATAATTAGTGTACCGACGTGGTATTCGAGCCATCCATAGTTAGTGTACCGATGTGGTACATGAGCCAACCAACAATCACAAACAATCATGTATAATCGCACAAACATTGAACAATACAACTTGAAAACCACAAGTCATAATAACAAGTTTATTATATAAGATTACCTACATGATGATATTTGATATGTCTCTCTATGTATCCCTACCATGCATTACTTCAATGGCATTACAAAGCAGTAAATATGCACACATGCATAAAACGAAAACATACAATCACCACCTACCTTGAATCAAGCCTCTTGAAAACTCTACATAGCCCAAAAATTTTCTTTGTAAAGTGTCTCAACCTGTTCTTGATCTAAATATTTAAAATATATTAAATAAAAAGATGAATATCTTATGAACTGTGAAAAATTTATCCCTCTATTATGAAATATTTAAAAGTGTAGGATATCCTTAAGTTGTGATATATGGTTCGATAAAATAATTTAAGAACTTCTTTTATTATATGTTGTTGTAGTACTACATATGTATAGATTCATGATAATCGATAGTAGTGTGATTGAATACGACGTTTATAGTTGAAAAAATAAATGTTGTTGACTATGTTAAAGAATGTTTTATAATTTTGTTTGGTGATGGTATGAATGTTTTACTTCATTAAAAGTGTACAATGATGCAATATGAATCTCAAAATTCACTAGTGATTATGAACTATGATTGATGTGAAGCCATAACATGGAAAGTTAACTAAATAGAGTTAGTTGTTTTTGGAGTTGGTTGATAAAAAGACTAAGTGGTTAAGAGAATTCTTAGTAAGTATATTGTGATTTTTTGTCGTTATATACACTGTGATTGTCAAACAAAAATAACTATATCAGAAAATTGCTCTTTTCATTGGCAATTTGAGACATAATATGATTAAAAAAACTGCAGTGAGATGAATTATTCAAGTAAATAAATTATGGGTAGTTGAAGGTGAGTCTGATCAATTAACTAACTACATAAAACATCGAGGGGAGTAAGACCTTTGTCATTTGAGAAGATCAAATGATAGTAACCCAACCTATGTGATTGGAGACCCCCATGAATTAGGTTCATATGGATTATAACAAGTCATTAGAAAATCAAGCACGCACTATAAAATTATGTCCCTCCTATGATGTGTGAATATAGAGCAATAATCTGCAAGGCAAAGTGAGGCTGGGTTAAAGTCTTAATTCAAATCATATCATTTACAGTTGGTGTATTGCTTTGCAAAATACACTTGATGATTGGACCTATATGAGTGTTGAATGGTGCCGCTCCTATAAAATTCTGATAAATTTTTGATAAAATGCACTCTTGAATTTCAGGACACGAGCATGACCTCTTAGCTCAAAATCATGATAACAATAAAGATTGTGCATGCATAATGTGATAGAATAAGACGCTAGACTTATAAAATAATTATTGGTTCATAGAAGTTATAAACTTCACCAATTATTCTGTAAATTTAATCTTATTTTATCTAGGTCTGGTTCATAGTTTACGGACAACAGATTCGATGCATTGTACTGATATGTGAAAATTCAGCAAAATTTATATTCCTTAACATTCTTTTTGAGATATGTATGGAATTGTGGAAAAAACAATTCTTGTATCTCAAAAGATCCTTGTTCATATTATTGTCTCAGGTTTATTCTTTCATCCCTTATTAAAGTCACGACCTAAAAATGGACGTGATGGCACTTGTCTATTGCCACCAAGACACGTTAGCCTCAATTCAAATGAATAAAAGAAATGCAGAAAGTAAAGCAAGAACATGATAAAAATGGAAAACTTATTCATTCTATTAACACCCATAAACCTAGTTGTCATGTGTACAAGTAACTAATACATAAAGTGTGGAATTTGAATATGATTACAAGTCTTTGTTTCTCAAATAGCACAAAACATAAAAAGGAAGAACTAGAGGACCTGCCGGAATGACAAGCAGCTACCTCTCAACATTTCTTTGACAAGCCTCGAAAATAAGAGAAGAAGAACAATCACAGTACCAGGCTCGGAACCTACACAAGTGTCGAAGCAAGGAGTGAGTACCAATCAACACGGTACCCAACACATACAACCTAAAAAAACAAGGTAAGCTTACTAGAAATCGAATACTCCTTTCATCCTTAACCGAACCTCCTCAAACTACAACATACACATAAATCAGTCCAACCTAACAATTCTACAATACACAGCTCACAAGGCTCAATAATCACAATCCAATAGTCACAATTCAACAACCAGCACGTATCAAGTAAGTCAATCTCAACTATCAAGCAGACCAATCACAAGTAACAAGTGCATCAATCACAATTAACAAGTAGTTCAAACATAAGCATCAAAATGCATCAAATCATAATAATCAAACTCTTGTTGGAACCATTTCCTTTCGGCACAATATCACTAGACGGAACCATTTCTCATCGGCTTTATATCATTTTCCTAGGTGGAACCATTTCCCATCGGCTTTATGTCATTGCACTTGCTGGAACCATTTCCCTTCGGCACAATATCACTAGCTGGAACTATTTCCCTCCGGCCCAATAGCACTAGCCGGAACCATTTCCCATCGACTTTATATCATATCACTAGTTGAAACCATTTCCCTTCATCTTTATTTCATATCACTTGTCGGAACAATTTTTCTTCGACATAATATCACTAGTCGGAACCATTTTCCATCGGCTTTATATCACATGTCTCATCACAATGTACAACAATCAATGCACATAAGCAAATTCACACCATAAGGAAGAGACAACAATTCAAGCAATTCAAATCTACACTCATGCCATCAAAGTATTTAACCAATCAATCCAATAAGGCCCATAACAAGGCAATTCACAAAATATTATGATCAACACATTGCATTTTCTTTAATCCCCTTTTTATTCCTTAAGATTAGTCAAGTGTAACAATTAAACCCTTCACCTCATTCTCTCATTACTCCCAACACGCACCGAAGGGAAATATATAAATTTTACTAGATTACAAGGTTTAGGAGATCACTTACCTTAATTCAATCAACTAGTCACTTCAAGGCTTGAGTCTTCCCCTTCCGAAAAACGTCCAAAGCCACAGAATCTATTTCAATCAAGTATTCACAATAAGATTCCAAAAATAACAATACCCATATCATATACTTTGAAAAATTGGTCAATCAACTCAAAAATTCAATTATGAAAATGAAGTTTGAATTCGAAATTCTACACTTGAAAATCTTACTCAAGGCATTTGGAACCCATTGGTGAAAACCATTTCGAAAGAGGAAATAAAATTAGTTCACAATTTTCATTTTTGTTTAGAACTTGAGTTCTTGAAAAACCTTGTCATTTGCCAATTCAAATCTCAAGTTTTGATGTTAAAATCCATAAATAATCAATTGGATATGAAGTTTTAGGATCACAAAAGCTTACCCAAAAGATTTAGCACAAGAATTTGCCTTCAAAAATCATCATCAAAGGTTTACCAAGCTCAAAAATAAAAAATGGGGCTTAAACCTCAAAATTTTAGATCCAAAACTCCTCTCTGGTATCGCTTAAGTAACCACGAGATTGCTTAAGCGAACCCCGCAAGAATCTCGAGTTTCTCTTTCGCGAAGCAGGATTCGCTTTCGCGACCGCGATCCATTGTTCGCTTTAGCGATCTTGATGATCGCGATCCATGGTTCGCTTAAGCGAACCTTGCCAGCAAGTTAAGCCCTCGCTTTCGCAAAGGTCGCGAAAGTGGAGGACCTCTCGCTATCACGAAGAACATAGACATCAACAAATATCAACTCACTCTCAAACCATCGAAAGGATCTTCGTGATTCGTTCAGAACCCCATACACATGAATCATATATGCAAATTGACTATACACGACCTTCCAGACTCAATGGAATCGTCGAAACACGAATATGAGGTCTCTTTGACCCGGCATCTGTGAAAGTCAAAAGAAAGGAACATAACACCTAAAAGGGCTAAAACAAGCTTAGAACCTCTGAAAAATCAACCAAGATCTCACCTAGGCCTAAAATCATCCCCGAAATTAATGAAACTCTCAAAATTTTGATCCGAGCATCCAAACCCTGAATGTTGAACAAAGTTAGCTCAAAAGTTAAATTTCTACAATTTTCCAACTTGGGACCTCAAATCCTAAAAAGTACTTTGAATCTAAAACTGACAATCTTGTAGATCAGATTCCACATTTCGGGACTGATGGGATCGACAGAATTCCATTCCGACACTTGAAATTCCAAAAGACACCAAAAATCACTTTTTAACAACTTAAGCATTTCAAACTCATAACTTACCAAATTCTCAACTTTTAACTCAAAGTTTGAAACCAACTTTCAAAACTCAATCATAAAAGACTCGGGGTCAAGATCGAGAGGAGCAAAACGATAAATTTATGAAGCTTTCAAAAAATGACCAATTGAGTTATTACAATTGATAAGTATGTTATTTAACATAGTTCTAAAATTAGTTTTTGTGAGAATTACCTAACCATTGAATAGTATTCAATTGGTCGCATTAAGTCAACATAGTTGTTATCATTCATTCCCTATATTCTAATATTGACAGCTATATCATACTATTCATTAGCCTTATTCCATTGATCATCCATTATTGTCTTTAGACCGTTGGATAATTTATCTTTGTGAATTTGAGATATAAATCTAGTTTTCCTCTATCATAGTGAAAAAAGAATAATATACATCTCTAAGAGTAAATATTTCCCAATATATTTTATTAATGTGCTGAATTTTATTCTTTGAATTCTTATTAGTTTCTGGCTCCTAGTTTTATACTAGAAGAGTGTGTTGAATTCTGTGGAATACACATATAACGAGAAAAATATCTTTAAGGACATTATCTTTGACACACCTTAAACTATAAGAATCTCCTATAATTATTCGACGTAAAAATAATTCGTAAGATTTCCAACCTGGAGTAGCCATTGATGCAGGTTGTCCCGGAAAGAAATTCGGTGATGTTTGATGCACTGTTGTCCATCAGCTTTCTGGTCACCATGTCTCTTAAAAATAATTAGAGTGTGATACAAATGGTTCATATAGTGGATATCACCTTATTTGGAATTGAGGTGGAGTTGAATCGACTTGGAAAAATTATTATAATTTGCTTATGTGTACACTTGATTGAATCATGCTGGATTGCTTAGAATTAAGGGCGTAAAAAATGAGCATCCATTCATAATTTTAAGAATTGGGCTCAAGATAATTTGAATTGGGCTCAATTTCAATCCATCAAGTCTTAACCCATTTTAAGAGAATCTTCAATTGAGCCAATTTAATTTCCAATTTCAACCTGCTTTAAGACTCTTTATTTTCATTGATGTAGTGTATGTTACTATATTGAAGGTGTGAATTACAATCAATTTTATACTTTTTAGGATTTATCTATCAATTTGTAACTTCTTTTTTTAAATTTTCTTGAGTTGAAATTCAAATTATGGTTATAAAACTTAAATAACAATATATTAAAGGGAAAATTGTATGAAATAGCAAACTATTAATTCAAATTAAATGCAATAGCCATAGTTTATTTTATTTGTAATTCGCAGCAAACATCCCATTTTTTTTCATCTGATTCGGTATACAATTAGTCGTTCTCGGTATATAATTAGCCATTTTATACATTTCGGTATAAAATGTATAAAATGTGTTTGTATTTGTATAAAGCGAGAGAAAAGTGTATATACAAATACCAATACATATATTTTCGTCCTATACACTTATAATTATACAAATACAGATCTTATTAAACAAATTACAATGTATAAATGAATTTATACAAAACTGAACAATTTGTATAAAATTGGATGCATCTAGCGAATTATACAAATCAAAAGCTCCATAGCAAACATAAAATTTGTTATGGAGCGCAATTATGCAAACTATAGTTATAACATACAAATATGACTTTTATATTTGCTATATGTGAAAATTGGTCATTATTAAAATTATTGAAATTAAGCGGGTCAAGACCCAACCCCCTTTTAAGTCCATTTGAGCCCAAAGTAAACTTGGGCGGGTCAAAACCTAATCCAATTTCTATTTTTACCTATTTTAATATGGAAAAATCACCCCACATATATATATTTAACAGACAATATAACGGATTTAAAGCTACTTTTAAAATATTCTTGCTTATAACAGTTTAATTACGAGTTATAACAGATCATATTTTATTTTAAAATCAATTAAAATTTTACTTTATAAATAAATAGTATTTTATGATTTTATATTTATTATTAAATGATATAAATAAATAATCTACCATAATTATCTCTTACACATTTATAGGAAATTTACCTTGATTCTTGTTCCTTTTTTACTTTTACACGTTAAACCCACACCCCTAATGTCACCACGCCTCTTCTAGTCAGTAACCCACCACCTCCACGCCTCTTCTAGTCAGTTGCCCACCATCCCCACGTTCAAAAAGTAAAAAATTTCGTTGTAACAATTACCCATTCCTCTTTCACCTCATCAATCATTCAAACCGTTTCTCTATCTCAATATCACCTCCTAAATCAGAAAATATTTAGCTACAATTAGAAAGAAAGGGCGATTTCACAATACTAAGAATCAAGTTTTCAAGATTTTTGTTAAAACATGTTGAAGAAACCAGAGCATACTCCTAGAAAGAGTCCCAGATTAGTAGAAGCGGGTTCTACGGTTGGAATAGAGCCTCTGACATTTAACATATTGACTCAAACACCACCGCCTAACAAGAATGCAACTCCGGCGAAAAAGGTTGGTACTTCTCAAAATAAAAAGCAGATTACCGAAAAAGAGAAGAAAACTCAAGCAAAAAAAAAATAAAGTCCTTCAAATTAGAAGGGACAAAAGAGGAAGGGGAAAATGGTGGAACCCCCTTATGATACGGACTCAGATTTTGTAAGAGAGAAAAATATCAAAAAAATAAAAATATCAACAAATGTAGAAACGGGTCAGTCATCAAAACCCTCCAAAAGAAGAGCAACAATGAAGGAGGCTTCGGAAATCCCAATATCAAAAAAGGGCAAAAAAAATGGTTAGGGTAAATATTTTATTTAATTTATTTTTCCAATTTTAGTAGAATTTTTGTTATAACAATTTATTTATGCATATTATTTGTGGCATGAATTTTGTTTTAATGTTTGACATGAAATTGTTGTGACATAAGTATATATATGTATAGTTACTATCATGGAATTGATATTAATTTCGTTATTATTTTTATCAAGAAAAGGTATGAAGCATGTTTAAGATTGGTATGAATCTGACTTAATATTGGTTTATAAATGTGATATGCAATATGTTATAACATTTGTATGAAGCTTATTTAATTTTGGTATGAACTTGGTATACCTTTTAGCAGGAAAGTTATCATTCAAAATCTCTTATTATGTCTATGAATGTGGAATGAAACATGAATAATATTGGTATGAAAACGTGCCTCAATAAGAGCCAAGTTCAAAGTATGTATTTCTATCTTTTAGTGATTTCATCATAAAAATTAATTCACTTTATTTCTTAAAATTATTTTTCTTTCATTTTTGTTTCAGTGATTGTGGTATGTACACATGTTTATTTGTTGAATACATCAGCAATGAAATTTTTAATATGGGTTCCATTGATATTGAGGCAAAGTATCATCATGTACACCACAATCATATGACAGCACGGAAAAAGAAAGAATGATGATAGTGTTATTAGTGAGAGTGAAGTAACTGGAACTGTTGCTAGCAAATTTGATGGATCCCGCACATCAAAATAACATGCTCCGGATACCAGCAATTATCCTACACCAAGACCACGGAAATCTAATTTGAGATAGTTGATTGGAGCTTAGACTCTTAAGTATTAAAAGTTCTTTTAAGTTTTGGATGATATATATTTATTTGTTGCTACTATTTTAAGTTTTGGGTACCAATTAATATTCACTGTTTTCTTCCAACTATATACAATATGCATTGTTTTCTCAAATTGGATACTAATGGTATACAATTTGGATATCAACATTTTTATTGGACTTTAGTTTGAAAAAAAACTCATAAACATAGTACCAAAATAATTCATATTCATTATTAAACTTAACGTACGAATTACAGATTGTCTATTATAATTTCAGGATACCAGTTATATAAAAACTGTATACCAATTGGATTCAACATTAAACAGTTTTAGTTTTGGATATTAATTGGAAACCAAATGAACAACAATTTAGATTACATGAAATAAGAATGCAATAGAATTGGTATTCAATTTATATAAAATTAGTATCCAATTCATATATGATTATTTTTTTTACTTCATAATCTAAGACAAAATAAAAAAAATAAAAAATATATGAAGTTGGTATCCAACCTGTATAAATATTGAAAGAAACGAATCTGACAATATAAAACAGTGATCATTATATTTTGTACCAACCTCAATTACATCCTGTTTAATATATTTTTTCAAGTTGGACACTAGATGGATACCAAATTAATACTAATTGTAAATTACATTACCTAATACCAGTGTGAATTCAGTTGCATACCAAATGAACACCAATTGCATACCATAATTACCTAATAAATTTCTTGATAAATATTTTTGGAAAGCAATGAATACACTGTCACAATCAAAACAAAACATGAGTCTGAAAGATAAAATGAAATAAAAATATTTTTTCACAAACAAATAAACTATGATTTTTTGGCGCAAGGTAATTTGAACACGGCTTCCTGTTGTGGCCCTCTTGACAACATGTACTGCAAGTAACTTAAGACCTTTTGAATCAGCAAACCCCTTCCAGCGTTCAAGTTGCGATCTTCTTACAGTTCTTTTTGAACCAGGCGGCATCAACTTAGGCTCAGAAACATAATTTGGTATATCTCATGTATTCTCGCATGAGAGAGGTTCAACAGGGATCACATATGCATTTTCAAAATTCTTCAAGCTATAAAAGGGAGATCAATAATTTGTTTCATGCAGTCTTCTATACCTAAGAACTGTCATTCCATGCCCACACGATATCTCATAATTTTGAAATCGCCCGCAACTACATTTATTGATTCTTATGCACATTATGTACCGCTTTGGTCCATCGACAACAACATGCAAATAAATTGTTGATGATATTACCGAACACACAAAAATAATTGGGTTTAAACATAAACATTTTCAAGTTTATCCAACATAATAAATAAAGGAAAAAATCATATCCTCGTTGTGCTTATGAATCTATGTTTGGATTGTTATCCTCATAAATTCAAGAAGATACGACTGGCAACCTCCTTGCTAACCTGCTAACATTATTTAAAAATTCAAGTTTCATACCAACATAATACAAATTTCATACAATATCATAACAACATCATGTCAAATAGAATACCAAATTAATTCTAACATATAAATATTAATTATAATTCGTTATTTAAATAGTATACCAAATTCACATTACATTCAAACCATAAATCATATCATAAAACATTATAGAATCAAGTATACACATTTCATACACTTTTTGTGGCACACATTTCATAAATATTTCACTATAACATTATTACTATTTCATACAATGTCACTTATTAAGAAAACAATGTACTAAAATCATTCAAATATAATTCCAAAATCGCACACACTCATTGTATAAATAGCATACAAATTTCAAATAAATTTAATGTATTTTCTTTTTTAACCAGATACCTTAAATTAAAAAAAATTCATACTAAAATTTATTCCAGTTTCAAAAATTAATATGTAATTTGAAAAAAATTAATGTTTATACAAAAAAACACACAATTTAAATCTATTATACATAAGCAAAATCAGAAAATTTCATTTTCAATTTCATTATTCTTAATTTTTTTTACAGTCTCAGTAATATCAAAATACAAACAATAAATCGCACTAAATACTAATTACAAAAAACAGTATACAAATTATAAAAAACAGTATACAAAAAATTCATACCAACATTTATTCAAGTTTCACAAAAATTATTATGTAATATGAAGAAACGAATGTTCATACAAAAAATATCACAATTTAAATAAATTATACAAAAGCAAAATCAGAAAATTTGATTTTCAGTTTCATTGTTCTTAATTTTTTTTTTTATACGTTTCATTAGTATAAAAATACAAATAATAAATCGCAATGAATACTAACCAGAAGGATCCCATCTATCACCATGTTATATTAATATCAACAAGAAACCGTTCATTATAGCAAAATGAAGATTATTGAACCAAAATTATTTGGAACTAGTGGTGAATGACGCCAATGACAGAAAAAAAAAAATCGAGAAGAGAGAAAAGTTTGAACAAAAGAAGAAAATCTGGTTTTTGAAATACTTTTAACTTATTAGAGTTAAAAAAGGATAACAAATATTTCTATTTTGTTTTGAATCTCCTAAATTTATGGCAATTATTAATTATTATTAATGTATTCAAATTAATTACTACAATTATTTCCGTTTTTTACTTTTTATTACTTTTTAAAAATCATTTTTTATTATTATTTTAAAACTTTTGAACAAAAGAAGAAAATTTGATTTTTGAAATACTTTTAACTGATTAGAGTAAAAAAAGGAAAAAAAATATTCCTATTTTATTTTGAATCTCCTAAATTTATGGCAATTATTAATTATATTAATGTATTCAGATTAATTGCTACAACTATTTCCATTTTTTTTACTTTTTATTACTTTTTAAAAATCATTTCTTATTATTATTTTAAAACTTTTTTTAATAAACTATTATAACCTGAACTTTTGTATTGTTACAACTTGAAAGTATTATTCTACTGTCATAACTTAAAATTATTAGTCTTATATATGTCATTTATAAAATTTTCACTTTTAATATCTCTAATTTCAATCCAACCCGCCCACTTGACACTTCTATATTAAATCATAATGTTTTCGTTCACAGATTAGAGGTTTTGTTTGTTAAATTGGTGGTTATAATATTGATTGGGTATTATAATTATATTAGGAGAAAAGTATTATGAAGGACAAATAATAATTAACCGTCTAAGGGTAAATATGTACCTAAAATTAGATGAAAGAGATAAATATATCAAAAAAATATACGATGAAGTGCAAATATAACTCTTTTCTGAAAGTATAAAGGCAAATATGACTTTTTTCCGATTTGACAATTCAGCCGAAAAAAAATAAAAAGAGTATAATACATTCGTTGTTGACGTGACAAATAATAAACTAGCTTATTACAAGTGGTATTTTGAGTTAAAAAGGAAAAAATCTATGTAAAGCAAAACAAAATAATATTCTATAAAACGTAATTTGCACCCATTCTGAATTTTAAAAAAAAATCGCATCTTTCTAAAAAACAAAACCAAAAAATCTGGAAAAAAAAGAAGAGGAAATATTAGTTTAAACAAAATAAAAATAACATTCTCAAAAATATATTAAAAAAGAAATTAAATGAAACTTAAATAACATTCTCAAATTGGCAAAAAGTTTCACTTAGAAATTGATTCTGTTTTTTTTTTAAAAAAAAAAAAAATTGTTTTCTTGATCTTTTCACATGCTTGTTTAGTATAAAATTCACACAATTTGACAATTTTGAACTCTATTATAAGAATTTTAAAAATATAACTTTCAAAATTGACATATTTAAGTAAAATTTTATACTAATTTAAAATGATTGCATTATTAGTCGTTGACGTTTTCATAATAGCAAGGTGCTCCTTTTATTGGAATCCTCATTTATAATTTTGATTGATCCTATTATTTTTGCGAGAACTATAATGTCATTTCTTTCCGGAAACTATTAGAATATTAGGGAATGTATATGTTCAACCACGTTAAATTGAAAAATAGGGAGACATGGGATTAGGCAAATTTATTTTTAAGCATCATTTCGTAACAAGTGCCTTTGAAAACCACTTTTGTCATTTTAAAGCAATTTTATTATAGAATAGAATAAATTCGTAATGGTAAGATACAAAATTCTAGTAGCATCAAAAGTTTCTTCAAGATAAGTATAATATAATACCTTGAAATTCCTTATGGTTCTATTTGTTCGATAGTCCCTTCTAGAAATGAGTTTTAGAATTAAATAATTTGAAAATATATTTTTAATCTTTTATCATCATCTACAAATAAAGGTGATCGTTTGAGTTGCAAACAAATAAGCACATAAATAACAAGTGAATAAAACAAAATTCATAATGAATTACTAAAAATGAGTGCAAGAAAAATTATATAAAAGAGTTGTAAGATTGAAGCAAAAGTTTTGTTTTATAATAATAAAATTTAAATTATGAGCAAACAATTGCCCAACAAACTTTTCAACAATTTATTCCTGAAGTATTTCTAATAATACCTTCTTTCAAATTTTTGAATCACTTTTCAGGCATAATTTAAAAAAATATATTTTAAAATATTTATGATTAATCTATTTTTTTTACTTGACTAATACAATGAAACCGTCAAACCACTTTTGGATGGAAATGTTGAAAAAGATTCCGAATTTCAAAGCCAACCACATGTCAATTTGACAAACTACACGTCACTCCTTTAAATTCCTACACAAAAATCTAAGAAAAAAATAAAAGTGTTAAAATTTAAATCGAGAAAAATAGACAACAAAAACAACAAGAAAAGCCGTTGTTTGGACAATATTTTAAAAGTGTCAAAATTAAAATTGGGAAAAAAAGTATTTAAAAAAATAGCGTTTAAAAAGGACTTTTATGTTGAAATAAAAATTCACTTTTTTTGTGAATGAGAATCTCAATACAAGTTTTCCAGTATTTTGCTAATGTTTCAAATATGAAAGTTTTGGTAACTAAACATTATTAAATCATCATTTACAATATTAAACTTCAATATTTGTAAGTAATGAAATATTTATTACTTATGGTCTGCTTAAATTTCTAACATGTTTTCCCGTTATAAGTATCTTTTTAATTGTTATCCTTTCCATATTGGTTCAAATTATTAAATAAATTGTGATTACGTTTTGGTAAATAATAAATTATTTCATATTTATGCTAGAAGTACGTGAAAATTAACATAAATACCATAGTCATGAAAAATGTTAGTATTAAATAAGTCAAATTGAAAACTTATAACTTGTGTTGCATCATCAATATTACTAAACAAAACAAAATAAATTAATTTAAGAAATTCAACATTTAGTCTTTAGCTTAAACTATTTTAGCAGAGAGTTCCAATATTTTGAATAGTCATAGAGATTGTGCTCCATATCTTCCTCACACCAACATTTGAATAGTCATAGAAATTACATTACAGGGTAAAAGCTACATTTGAATTTTAGAAAGAATGTTTTATGACGTATTTTAATTGCACAAAGGTCGTACGTAAAGTGTTAAAATCAAGCAAGTTGCAAAATAAAAGCAGGCAAAAGTTATTGTAAATTATGTTAAGAGTTTTCTAAACAATTTGGGCCAAAGGTCTCAAGGATTATATCCAATGTATGAGGAGTTGGAATGTCCATAACGTATTAAATTGAAGGTTTACGAATCTAGTTTTCAACACACTAAATCGTTCATCCACACAACTTCAGAATAAAAAGATCATTCATCTTTTTGTGAAATTGCGAAAGCACACACCTTTAAGAGGGTCCCCCCCACCCCCACCCCGGGCCTCAAAGTCGGTGGTATTTTAGAAATACCACCTTCTTCGTCTCTTTTTCATACAAACTAGATGAAAAACCACAATAATCATGAGCAAAGCTTTTAACTACTCTTTGGGAATTAAGTTTCTCAACCCAGAAGTTCAACGAAAATTATTCTATATCACGAGCTCATCATTGTGGTATAATTTTATAGGCTTCGTTGGTTGTTGATACAAGGTGACAAATTTTTAAGCTTCATATTTCAAATATTCTCTCCTTCATAATTTCTTGTCCTAGTATCATGTTTAAAAATTTCTAAGCCATGAAATAGTGTCTTGGGTATCGTGGCTTCGGAAAGTCCCTTTGTCTTATTAAAATTGATTATTATTATTATTGTGAGGATGGTGTTAAGGGGTTAGAGGGATTGGGGGTTGTGTGATTCTGATAGAAGTCACGTATTGAATTGAACGACGTCACCTTGTTATATTGCCTCAAGAGCTTGTCGCTACTTCGAGATGTTATTGGAATATTTTCGTTGATAGTTGTTGTTTATTGTTATTATCTGACTCATTTTATGCTTTGAACTTGGCTGGTCAGCGGTGTGGTATTAAAGTCTTACCAATTAGGTATAATTCGTTCTTGTAGCCTTGTTGATTCTCTCTTTATTACATAACCTTTGGTTGATCAAGCTTCATAGAGACACCTTCGGGCTTTGATTGAATGGTATGTAAAGGCTATAATTTTTCTTCTAGCATGATTCATTGGCTTAAGCTTGTTATGGCTTATATTGTCTTTACATGACTTGTATCCTTATTCTATTGAGTATTGAATTTGTTATCGTAACATGATATAGTGTTAATCTGTAGGACTTTATCATTGACTTAACGACCTAGAAAAACATGTTATGACTATGCTTAGTTGTATGTGATCACTTGCTATTGTTATAATGTTTTATGATTGTCGCTTTATGAACTTGTTTTGGCCTCAATAGACACTAATACTGCAGGGTTCTTGAGCCTACCAGTTGATTGATATACAGTGACTACAGACCAAATAGATCATACCTCCGAACATATAAGATCATGCCTTATAGGCCAGATAGATAGTATCTATGCAACAAGCATGTTGTACCCTATAGGGAAATACATATATATTATACCATAGAGTCTAAGATATGTACGTTAATTCACGACACATTTGGATAGTTCAGATCAGATAATCATTCGGATTTAGGTATGTAGTGACTTTTTGTGCTTGTTAGGACTTATAATGATTGTGTGATATTTGTATCTAGGTCAGGTTAGATTATTTCTTGTTATGTGTTTATATTGTCTTATTGTAGAGAGGTAAGGTATTATATTTGTGTTTTACCCCTACTCTTTTCATTCTGTCTTTATATTTCAGTTTCAGTTTTCAATTTATCAAACATGCTCGGTACAGAGGTTCCTTGTCTGTGGAAGTTGTATTCATGCTTGTAGGTCTTGAGCAACAATCAAAAAGACATATCGAGTAGCATTGTCACCTATCCAACAGATTGGTTGACTCCTTTCTTCCAGAGGTTGGCAAAGTCTTATAGGTTTACTTGTTTTGCTATTTATAGATTTTGAGTAGGTTAGGGTCATGTTCCATCCAAGTATATAATCCATAGTAATTTATAGACTATTGTGTTGGATTGTACCGTCACATTATTGGTCATGTTGGTATTCTTTGTTGGATGACCGATGTTTGACAATTGTTAGATGTATTGTTTGGATATATATGATGCCCTCAGTGAACCCAACAAGACTTGTGTGCTAGATGATTATTGTTTTTTGTGAACTGTTGGGAGTAATTGTTTTCTTTATAAAGTTGTTGACTGAGGACTCGCCGACCGAGGGCATAGTTTTATGAGAAGATATACTTATTTCTTTAATTGTGTTGACTGTTATGCACCATGAACAAATAGTTAAGTAGGATTGCGTCTCTCGGATTTGGGACATGACATATTAAGTATTTTTTTAAGTTAATTATATTTTAGCTTCCTCTTGCACTTCATAAAATGACAATTTAATCCTCAACATCATGCCAATATCAAGGTTTGCTTAGGGTTATTCATGATCCTAAGTGTCGATCACAATTACGATATAGACTCGGATCGTGATAGATGCTGAGAAAAATCTTATCAACATGAGTGAATATAAAGGCAGTCAAGTAGTGATGATCATAAATAATACAAAAAAATGTGTGTGCCTCATATCGGAAACGCGATATTTATCGTCCATCATAGTTTGAGATAATTGAACTTCAATATGTCTACCATATTCTAAGTATGAAGAAACTATTTGTGTCGCAACTAACAACTTCTATAAACTATATCCTATTCAGGTTGAATGACATAAAATTGTATGTAAATTTGATAGTTACAAACTCACCGATCATGGAGGAAAAAATATTCAAGTCAATGTAATTATTTCGGTCAAAACAACTTGTGTGGTATTTGATGAAGCACCAACAGTGAAGTGTGAAGAAATAACCCTAGTAGATTCAAGAGAATTGGACCTAATACAACTTAAACTTGAAGAAGAATAACAAGAAAATAAGGCAAAATTAAAATAAGAGGTATGTAAAAAACATAAATCGCATACAAAAGAGATATCTTCAAAAGAAGAAAATAAGAGTCTATAACAAACTGGAATATATCAAATCCCATAAGAGTTGCAAGAAGGAGTCTAAGGAGCCCTACAACTTCAACTAAGACAATCAAAACGTTTGAAATATCCGAACAATTAATATATCGATGTAGCATTAGTTGAGGTGGTCAAAACGAAAGAGATTACTATCTTTGAAAAAACTTCAAAAAGTAAGAATGAGACTTATACATGAGAGGTTAAGATCCTCAAAGAGCATTGACATTGTGATGATTGCAGAGTTTTAAGAATCAAATAGACACATATATCGGATTAAGTTGGTGTTGAGTGAGTGTTAAAAACTCATCACCAACTTGATTAACATTTAAGATATTTCAACGAAGAATCTAAAATATTCAAGAGTAATAGAGTATTAACCGAAGAACTCTAGAATAAGCGTTCTCGAGAGAAAAATCCAAAAATATTCTAAAAATGATGATTTTCACTATAGGAAACTGTGAATTACATGGGGATTTTCCTAGGGATTAGTATGAAAATCCGCATGAAACTTATTTTCTTGCAATTTTTCATACTAATCCCCAAAAAAATCCTCATGTAATTCACCCTTTTCTTGTAGTGTCTAGAATAAAATAGCTGGAGGAATATTTTACAGTAAAATAGTAAATACCCTAATTAGATCCTTCCAACATCGCCTATTCATAGAGATGACCTTTTGAGTTGTAAATAAGCAACAAGTGAGTAAGAAATAAAAGAAAATTGCTAAGTTGTGAGAACAAAAAAAAATTATGCGAAAAAATTATAAGAACAAAGTGAATCTTTGCTTTACAATAATAAAATTCAAGTTATCAATTAATAATAAAAAAATAAAAAATTAATCATTTTTGAGAGAGAATTTTCTTAATATATATTGTGTAACTTACATTATTTAAACTAATATCTTACTTGATAAATATAATGAAATCATCAAACCGTTTTTCGCTAAAAGTGACGAAAAAGATTTCGAATTTCAAAGCCAACCATATTGATATTGGACAAACTATACGTCACTCCTCTAAACCCTCCACAAAAATCTATGAAAAAACATTTAACTAAAAACCATAATAAATTAAATACACGACAATAATTATAATAGTCGTTGTTTGGACAATATTTTAAAAGTGTTAAGATTAAAATTGGGAAAAACATATTGCAAAAAAAAAAAAAAAAATGACGTTTAAAAATGAAATTTTGCGTTGAAATAAAAATTCCTTTTTTTTTTTGTAAAGAAGAACCTCAATATAAGTTTTCAATATTTTGCTAATGTTTCAAATATGGAAGTTTTTGGTAAGTAAAAAATATGAAATCATCATTTACAATATTCAACTTCAATATTTGTAACTAATGAAATATTTATTATTTATGGTCCGACTTAAATCGAGAACATGCCTTTTCCATTACAAGTATGTTTCAATTTTTATTCTTTCCATATTGGTTCAATTTTATTTAATAAACTATAATTATGTTTTGGTAAATAAAATTATTTGATATTTATACTAAATAGTACACGAAAATTAACATACATACCATAGTTATGAAAAATGTTAGTATTAAATAAATCAAATTAATAACTAACATAACTTGGGTTGCATCAAATATTAAACAAAACAGATAAATTAATTTAAGAAATTCAATGCTTAGTCAAATGATTACAACTTTATCCTATACCATTGTAGTAGAGAGTTCCAATATTTTGAATAGTCATAAAGATTGTGCTCCGTATCTTCCTCAACCAATATTTTAAAAATAATAAAGAGAAGATATATATAAAAAGGTTACTGGCAGCGCTATTTTCTCCAATCTGTATTAAATAAATTATTGAGATTTTAGGAAAAATTATATGGTTAAATAAATATATACTAGTTAATTAATCATTGTAATTATAGTTTTAATTAATTAATTATCACTCGCGACCACCATTCAACGATAATTATGTGGGTTGTGGGTTTTCATTTTGTATAATATAATTTATATAACTATTTAGAGTTCAGATGTTTGTGTTTGTATAAATTCGTTATTTTGAGTTTATACAAAAATAACTCAATCATACAAATATACCTGCAAATTATATAAATTCACCCGCAAATTATATTATTGAGACAACTTAAACTGTAGCTACAACCCGTAAATATGCAAACTATAGCTATGAAGCATAACTAAATTTACTATAGTGGGCGGCTATTTGCGAAATTCCCCTTTTTATAATTTATTAGAGGAATTTATTCAAAATTCAAAAAAATAAAATAAATAGAAAATTATATATAATAACAAACTATTAATTCAAATTAAATGTCATAACCATAGTTTGATTTAAATGTACCCCGTAGCAAACTGTTGTTATTTTGCCTCTCTTCCTGGTGAATCTCGCTCGCCACTCTCGGCAGTCTCTCCCTCGCCTTTCTCGCTTTTATACAAACGCAAATGTATAAAATGCGTTTGTGTCTATATAAAGCGAGAGAAAATTATATATATATATATATTTTTTCGTTTCCCTCTCTCCCCTCTCCTAGATCTCGCTCGCCACTCTCACTTTATACAAACACAAATGTATACATTACGTTTGTGTTTGTATAAAGCGAGAGAAAATTGTATATACAAATACAAATACATATATTTTCGTCTTATACACTTATGATTATACAAATATAGATATTTCCTTGCCCAGTTTTCTTTTGTCTTTCTGTCTTTTCTCGCTTTATACAAACACAAATTATAC
Organism: Solanum pinnatisectum; assembly: GCA_035578085.1. NCBI lineage: Eukaryota > Viridiplantae > Streptophyta > Magnoliopsida > Solanales > Solanaceae > Solanum > Solanum pinnatisectum. The sequence continues at coordinate 29,681,823 of CM069082.1, read as the reverse complement.
AATTGATTCTTTTGTATATGTAAACTGAAACAGATTATACAATTGCTTCTTTTGTATATACGTATAGCGAAATATACATACTAATAGTCATAACAAATATAAAGTTTACTATGGAGTGCAATTATGCAAACTATAACTATAACATACAAATATGATTTTTGTGTTTGCTATATGTAAAAGTTGCTCAAAAAATTATTAAGATTTTTTTTATACTTACCTTTCATTTATTGATATTGAAGTTTTAACTACTTTATATATATATTTTATTAAATGGAAAGTACCTTAATATGTTTTGCATAATTAGAGTATATTTAACGTGCTCCCCTGTTGCTTATAAAACCCATCATGCACCGTCAATTGACCTCACTGATTCAATCAACGGCTGAGAATTAATCAGAAAGAACATCACGAAGCTCCACGTGTCACCTATGGACCCCACTACCCATCCCTTCCACCTTCTATAGTTTTCTCCGCTTCCATTCCTCCCCCTGCTCCGATCACTCTCCCCCCCGCCCCCCCAACCCCTCTGTTATTTTCATACAAAAAAGAACACTAATTTCAAGAAAATGGGTTGTTTATTGAACTTAAACTAACTTAAATTTGGTATCTTTTTGTTGTTCTATTTATAGAAAACTCTGTTTTTTTTCTTCTTTCTTAATAATATAGAGTATTTGCTCTGACAATATACAGATACAAGTGCATTTACAGAGCTAGGGTTTGATTCTTGAGATTTGATTAGCTGAAAAGTGAATAAATAAGGTGATTTTGAGTCATTAAAAGCACCCAATAAGTTGGTGAGTAATAATTAATCAGCTGTAAATACATACATACATGTCAATACTAAGGCGCAGGAAGGGCACAGAAAACAAGAAAACCGAGCCGGAGTATGAAGAATTTAAGGAGAAGAAGAGTAATGGAAGTTTGAGGAAGAGAAGGGGGAGATGGAGTTGTGTGGATGGTTGTTGTTGGTTTGTTGGTTGTATATGTTGTATATGGTGGTTATTGTTGTTTCTTTACAACGCAATGCCGGCATCTTTTCCACAGTATGTGACGGAGGCGATAACGGGGCCATTGCCGGATCCACCAGGAGTCAAATTGGCTAAGGAAGGGTTAAGAGCTAAGCATCCAGTGGTATTTGTACCTGGGATTGTCACTGGTGGACTTGAGTTGTGGGAAGGACATCAATGTGCTGAAGGTTTGTTTAGGAAGAGACTATGGGGTGGTACTTTTGGTGAATTGTACAAAAGGTACCTTTTATCTTCTTTCTTTTCTAGTCCATCAAATTTGTGCTTTTTTAGAATGTTCTGATGTTAGCCTTTTATGATGATTTCTGGAGGTTGATTACACTACACTATACAGTGATTTTATCAATGGATTTATTGAGTTCAGGGTAAATACATGAGTAAGGTGTTCTTAGTTGTTAATGGAAAAAGTTCCGAATGCTGAAAAGATTCAATCTTTACTACTTTTTTCCACAATTCCTTGTGACTATAGTTGCTCTTAACTTTCTCTCTTTCTTTTTGTTTGCTTTTCACTAAAAAGCAACAAAAAGAACAGTGGATCTTGGGCTGGTGGGATTTATGGCATTTATTCTGCAAATTCGGATTTTGAGTTAGGCAAGTACTTTTTTCTAACTTAGTTTTTGAAAAATTTTCAAGCTATTGCCATTAAGTAGAGTAGGCTAATGTGGCAACTAAATTAAGTGTTGGTGGTAGGGGAGTGAGTTATGCTTCCTTTTTTATATATTTCCTCCTGAAAGTTGTAACTAATATTGGATAAAGACCAATTGACTTATGAAATCTTCTGCTTCTACACTTATGCTTATGAAGCGCCTTCTCCTTGTCGAAATAAAATGCAGACCTCTTTGCTGGGTGGAACATATGTCACTTGATAATGAAACTGGATTGGATCCTTCTGGTATAAGGATTAGACCTGTCTCTGGGCTTGTAGCAGCTGATTACTTTGCTCCAGGTTATTTTGTTTGGGCTGTTTTAATTGCTAATTTGGCTCGCATTGGATATGAGGAGAAAAACATGTATATGGCTGCCTATGATTGGAGGATCTCATTTCAGAACACTGAGGTACTGTGAACTCTGAAAGAAGCACATGTGCAGTTTTCGCTGTTGTTCTGGTGTTTTATGATTTGCTGGTCTATGTTTCCTTACAATATCTGACCCAGAGTTACAAAATATGTGTATCTGCACGTCTAGTGACTACCATTGCAAAATGATAACCCATTATTTTTTCTCTCAAAATCTGTAGGTGCGAGATCAAACTCTAAGCAGGATTAAAAGTAACATAGAACTCATGGTGGCTTCGAGTGGTGGGAAAAAGGTGGTTATAATTCCGCACTCAATGGGTGTTCTATACTTCTTGCATTTCATGAAATGGGTAGAGGCGCCAGCTCCAATGGGTGGAGGAGGTGGATCAGAATGGTGTGCTAAACATTTAAAAGCAGTAATGAACATTGGAGGACCCTTTTTGGGTGTCCCGAAAGCAGTCTCAGGTTTATTCTCAGCTGAAGCCAAGGATATTGCTGCTGCCAGGTTTCTTTCTCTTCAATGAAAAGTTTGCTTTCTATTAAAATAACAGTAATTATGTTGCGCTCTCTTCTTTTGAAATGTCTAATTGTTGAGATAAAAACTCAGACACAAGTTCGGCCGAACCCAATAGCTTTTGCTCAACCAGTGTGTTTGTGTTAATAAATACTTTTAATGTGTACAAATAGTAAATTTAGAACCCCGTTATTAGCACTTTAGAACCCCGTTATTAGCACTTCATTGTACCAAAATCCAAAATTCATAAATTTGTAATCCTGGCTCCACCTTTCTAAGTGGTTCTTGACGTTCACTGAAAGATAAATAATCCATAACATGCAATTCTTATACTATGATCAAGTTCCCAACACCAAGGTCCTAATAGTTTAGGCTTCTACCTTCTCATTTTTAGAAAAAATAGCTTATTGTTTTACTTTGGGGTTCAGAAAGGATCCTAACCTTTACCTGTTGGTTATGTTTTTCTACCTGCAATCAGGTATACCATTCCAATGAATGAAACTCACATGATGTAATTCAAGGGAGCATTTATGTGCAGGCCTCCCAACTATATTTCACAGTAACACATGGCCATACTTCAGATCTCTAGAAAGGGTCTAACAAGGAATATACTGTGTAAAAGTCCACTTCAACTTCTCAGTTTCTCTTGTTAGGTTCTTCCTCATGCTACTTACTAGCTTCTTTTTTGATTCTTCCTTCGTCTGAATTAATCACTGTTGTGGTAGTCTTTTGTCATAGTTGTAAAAGAGGGTGTTAGTGGCCTTCGCAATGTGCTATTGCCGTGTAGATTTTAATGAAGTTCTTTGCTTTTTCTATTTCTTTCTTCTGTATAAATGGAGGGCGAGAGGGAGAGAAATAGAATGGACAAGAGATGAAAAATAAAATTTGTGCTCCAATAAGTACAAGAGCTACTAAACCTATGTTTTAGATAATGTTTTTTGCATCCCTTTCCTCTTGCCCATCCTTGTTGGTAATCACCTGTGAGGTTGTATATCCTGATTTCACTCGACTAGAGTAAGATGTACCACATTCTTGCCCGTAGTGTTAAGAGCACAAAGAAGAAAAGATGTTAATCCTTTTGTACCCTTAACAAATCTAATTAATTTCATCTATGATACTATTCTGAAGCTATGTTCTTTTGATCATCTTATCTATTCTAGTGAGTGTGTTTGCATCTTTTTCTCAAGGGGAATGTATAATGCACATGCAAGACAGTGATTACGTGCACAAGTATGTTTTTTGCTGTGTGCAAGAGATGTGTTACCACCATTGCATAACCTGGAGTTTCCAGCCTTTTGTTTATCTGCGAGAGGCATGCTTGAGCTAAAGTAGAAATTGCCCCTTCTGCAGGTCTATGGCCCCAAGTTTCTTAGAAAATGAAATGTTCAACTTTCAAACTTTACAGCATGTAATGCGAATGACTCGTACATGGGATTCAACAATGTCAATGATACCTAAAGGTGGGGACACAATCTGGGGTGGACTGGATTGGTCCCCTGAAGAAGGCCATGAGTGTAATGAAAAGAAGCCAAAGAACAATAGCACCCAAACATCAGAGAGTGACAGGACAAGAAAGTCAGCTAATGCTACTCGTGTGAAGTATGGAAGATTAATATCATTCGGGAAGCATGTAGCTGATTTGCACTCATCAGAGATTGAGAGGATTGACTTCAGAGTAATGTTCTTACTTTAATTTTGGATTTTAACTAACTACTATCTATAGGGTAAAAACTTACTTGAATCTTCATGTTCTTAAATTACATTATGACCCATTAACACCAGTATGGAAAGATGCTTAGACCTAAATCCTCACATGCCAACCAAAAATAAAAAAGGTACCAACAGGCTGTCACAAATGTGTTAAATATACAAATAATCTTTTTTGTATCAGCTTCCCATATGCAGTGAATATGCATCCTTTGCTCTACTTTCTAATATAGAGGATGGAAAAGGCCTGGTGACATGAGACACAAATGGAATAAGAAGAGAACATTCTCTTTCATATGAGTCTCAAGTTGGATGTGATACCTTATCCCCCCCCAAAAAAAAAAAGTTGGAATTTCTCTAATCCTAAGTAAAATTCTAAGTATCTCTGAGTTCTTTCAAGTTAATGTGGACTTTCTGAATTGAGTTCCATTGTTTTATATGAATTATCTCCTGCAGACTGGTGTGTTCTGCATCTCTGCACATTTCTAAGAAATCCACCCGTGAACTTTTTTTTCTATTGCCTATTCAGAGTCTTTTTCTTCTTTGATGTGTCCAATATCCACTGAAGCTCAAAATCTCCCCTAATTAATGATCAAGTAGCCAAAGAAGCAATAGAACATCTATTACTATAGGCTAATGAATCCCTCAGGTATTCTTGCATCAGTCTTATAAATGATTGCATGGATCGTTTTTCACTCCTTTGATAAGTAATTATTAGTCGTACAATTTCCAATCCAAAGGGAAAATTCAGACAAAGAAATCAATAGCACTTTAAAATGTCTAAAAGCAGATTTTAAAGTACTACCAATGGTTAGTTGTCAAATTGATGCCACATTTTTGTAATTTGAGATCCATTGACTAGTGGAGTTCATTTCTCAAGTCTGTGAGTTATCAGATAAGACATCTAGTGAGTTATCAGATAGGACATGTCACTGGTGGATGACATATTTTTGTGCTTGGTGCTGCTATATGGAGATCAGGATAGTCATTTGTCTTTCAGAGTGAAATTGTTGATTTGATCAGCTTTCAGAAAACATAAGCAATTAAATCAGTCGTTAGAGTGACTCACATGTTAAGTGCACTGCTATCCTTCATAAGGAAAAACTCTCTACTGTCACTGTGTCCAAATAACGAAAAAATGCAGAAATTATTTGGCAAATCCTGTTGCAGGATAGGGGTTTTAATACATAATGCATCCTGAACCTGAAGAGGCTAGAATTACACATGGTATTGCAAATTACCATGAATTAACAGTTATTCCAATACTAACATTAAAAAAAACCAGTATTCCAATACTCCATCCCATTTTGAGGTACTCTACTATCCACAAATCAGTTTCTCATGTTTCCATATACGCTTAGGAGTCATTTGGTAGGCCGCATTAAAACAAATAGTCCATGTATTATGTATGGTATTATTTAGTACTATGTTTGGTAGGAATTTGGGCCAATGTATAACTAATCCATGGCTTAGTTATATCTCCTACATGGTATTATATGATGTATAACTCATACCTTTCATTTGGAGGTATTAGTAATACATGGGATAAGTCTGTGTAAAGACAAAAATATCCCTCAAATCATTTTAATTATTTTGTTTATTTTGTTTATTTTATGTTTTATATTTGTATTAGTAAATTTATTTAAATAAATTATCTTACAAATTATTAGAGGGAGTTGTTTGTTACTAAAAAATCTAATACAAATTAACACAATATTTGAAATGTGAGTTGTTTAACATTAACTAATTAAAAAGGCAAATATATCACCACATGATGTTTGTGATCTTAATTGAATGTATAATTTGTTGATATATATATATATATATATACACACACACACACACACACTACCCTAAAAGCATGAATTCCCAAACTTGAATGTTGAATTACTATAATATCCCCAATTAAAAATAATCAATTTATTTTATTTATTAATTTAATTAATTTTATTATATTGAAAGTAGATACCTTTTCAAATTAAAGGATTGTGACTTTCAATGAGTTGTGACTTTTCCAAAGGGTTGTGACTTTTTTGACGGGTTGTGATTTTTTCGAAAGGTTGTAACTTTTATAAAGGGTTGTGTCTTTTCTGATGAGTTGTGCCTTTTTCAAAAGCTTGTGACTTTTCTGATAAGCAGTGACTTTTTTGAAAGGTTGTGATTTTTCGGATAAGGCACAATTAACACCTATTCATACTACTATTTGGTAGTTATAAATAGAGGGGTTTCCTCACACTTTTAAACTAGAGAGAAGGCCCAAAATAGTCCCTTATCTTTGGGTTAAGACTCAAAGTCATTCTTGAGTTTTCACATGGAGCACTAATAGTCCCTCGTGTTTGCAATATTGGTGCACTTTTGGTTCTCCCCTAAACTTTTGCCTATTTTTAACATTAATTTTGTTCATAAAAATGTCCCATAGTCTTTCTTTTTTTTTTTTTTTTTATATATTTAGTAGAAATAATAACTCTATGTGACAGAAGGTGAGAAGAAGAACACCTTGTTCTGTTCGATATAAATATTACTGCAGCTAAATGAAGAACATTTAAACATATGACATTGCAAGGAAAGAAAAAATTGTACTATTGCACGAAATTGTCGTGATGAACCTCTTGATTTTACCTGCGATACTATTTCTACTAAACAAAACAAGATGTTTTTCTTCTCACAATCTCTCACATGGAGTTATTATTTCTACTAAATATATAAAATGGCGATTAAACGTTCCATACATAAATTATGAATAAAATCAATGTTAAAAATTAGGCAAAATTTTGAAGGAGGACCAAAAGTGCACCTATATTGCAAACACGAGGGACTATTAATGCCCCATGTGAAAACTCAAGGATGACTTTGAGTCTAAACCCAAAGATGAGGGACTATTTTGGGCCTTTTCTCTATAAACTACAATTTCTTTAAGTTCTCTACTCTTCTTCTTAGAAAACCTCAACTGTTATTTGCAAAAATTGATCAAGTTCGAAATTCAACGAAATTCGAGGTTTCTCATGAGAAAGAGTTGATGAAAAAATTGTAGCAAATTATTCATCAAATCACACTCGTATTTTTTCTTACAATTTTCATGAGTTAACAGTGATGAAAAGTTGAGGGAGAGACAATAATATTAAACAGATATGAAAAAGGCATATGATTTTGGTAAGATATTTCTTCGTTGTTTTTTTTTTTTTTTATTCTTTTCCCTCAAAAGAAGAAGTTTCTTCCTAATTTTTCTAAAACAATGGGTATCAACGTAGTCCATTGAATTATTAGTTTTGATGTTAAATTCACTATTTCAAAAACAGATTTTTACTTTTATTTATAATATGATAACATAGCCATGATAATATATTTTTTAATAGATATGTATGTAAAAATGAACGGAGAAAGTAAAGTGTTGGTGGCAAGAGATTTAAATCAAATGGAACACTAGAGTGAATATAACATGAACATATATTTTCATTTTCCTTCTTCATTGGCTATGTATTGTTCCATATAATTTTTCTTTATGTCACAAGATACACTCTTTACTAGCTATATAAAAATAGAGAAGAAAATAGTGATTGATCATAATCTTAAATCAATCTGATGATTCTATAAATAATACACTAAATTTTATTATTGCAAAATTTAAATATTTTATATCATGATACAACTTCTATAAGATACTAGATACTTTTATTAGACAACAACTATATGTTATGTATGCGGCAGAAAAAAGGAAAAGACTACAATTCCACAGAGATAAGGTAATAAACTTAATCAAATGAAATATTTCACCGTAGGTGATGTTATTCATACATTAAAATTAAATTATTCTACTAAGTATATATAATCATCATTCATGATAACAACCAAGTACACTTTTTTAGTAAAATTACCTTTCTATGATAGCCTTACTCAAATATTAATTGAGTAATAATATTTTGTAAAATATATATTACATATAAAGATAAAATATTGAAATACTTATGGTAATCCTTATTAGTGTCATTCACATACTAAATTTCAAGTATGAATATTTAAGACAAAATTTGTACGTAAATGATGTATATCATTTATGTTCATAACCTCAATAGGAAAGGCTATTGATGACATTTTTTGAATGGATATTTTATTCTATTTTGTTGGTTAGATTTGTTTACAAAATTGAGTGAAGTAAGAAATAATATTATTAAAGAAATGTCGCTTTCTCTCATATTTAAACTTTTAATGTATTTTGAAATCTTTTAATGATATCTAGTCATTTTGATCTCAAAATACAAGTAACTCTATGACAATATATATTAATAATTTAAAAACACTTGTCCTGTGTTTGCTCAATTATAATTATTTACTAAAAAACTTTAATTTAGTAATATTAATTATATTTTACAACATCATATACTATATATACGATACACATGTGCAACGCACGTGCCGTGAAACTAACATATATATATATATATATATATATATATATATATTTGTGTGGTTTTCTAATTATTTGTATTTTGAACAATTATAAAATTGCATTCATATTAAAATTACAACTTGCAATTTTTATGTATAAATGTAGATAATTTATTAATTTTACTATTGTTTACCGTCTTTTCAATTTTACAAGTTGATAGTTTATCTTCTTCTTTTTTTTAAATTGAAAATTGACATTTTGTAAGTGATTAATTTACTAAGATGACAATTATTTATCTTCAAATAATTTAAGTGAAAAAAAGGCAAACATGACAACAAAATTGTTCTCTCATAGCTAGTTAGAAGGCCATAAAAAATAATATTGTCCGACAATTATTTACTTTAATCCAATTAAATAATAATTCAAGGGTATAATTGGAAAGAAGTTTTTTATAAGGTTTTAATCCAAACACAAGATGAGGTGGGAAACAATAAACCAAACATGGTAAAAATAAACCATGCATTATTAATCCCTGCACTACTAATCCCAGCATTACTAATCCCAGCATTACTAATCCCTGCATTATTAATCTTTGTAAAAAACGACCCCTTAATGACTTATACTAGTTTGTTTGTGTCTACTACTGTTTGCTTAAACTTCCACATGGTCAGGTTATCAGAAAACAATTACAGATGTTGCATTTTTACTTTCTGGTTTTAGCTTTCTTCAAAAAAACAAAATAGTTCTAACTTGCCCCCTCCATTGTTCGGTCCTCCCCAGGATGCTCTTAAAGGCCAAAGTCATGCCAATTCCACTTGCCGTGATGTGTGGACTGAGTACCATGATATGGGCATTGGAGGTGTCAAAGCTGTTGCAGATTATAAAGTTTACACAGCTGGATCTGTTTTGGATCTTCTTCATTTTGTTGCACCAAAGTTGATGAAGCGTGGTAGTGCTCATTTTTCATATGGAATTGCTGATGATCTGGATGACAAAAAATATGAACACTACAAATATTGGTCAAATCCCTTGGAAACAAAGTAAGCTTCTATATTTTTCTATAAAAGTATTCTTGGTCTGTGTCTGTGCTCTTACGCCAGCTCTTCTCTTTATCTTCTCAACTCTCTAAGTCTCTATGGTATGCAAATATATCAAGGACACAACTGAAATTCAGACCTCTTCAATTCACCAATGTTTTGTTGTACAACATGGAAATTAAAGGTGAAATTTCAGGGTTATAGGGTCTGCAAACATTTTTTTGGAGTATGGTTCATCTTGTTACCTTTCACTATTAGTTTGGATCCCAAAGTTCCAGTTTGGCAGTTATTGTTTACTTCTTCCTTTGCATGAAATTGTTCATAGAAGATATTGCAAAATATGATCCTCCTTGACTTGGCTCATTATGTGTTACAGCAATCAATTTGGCATATTTATAGCTACTTCTCACTGTGATGTTCCATTTACAGATTGCCCAATGCACCAGGGATGGAGATCTTCTCAATGTATGGAGTTGGAATTCCAACTGAAAGAGCCTATGTATACAAACTAAGTCCTGGTGGAGATTGCTATATTCCTTTCCAGATAGATACTTCGGCTGAGGGTGGAAGCGAAAGCCCTTGCTTGAAAGGCGGTGTCTTTCATATTGATGGAGATGAGACTGTACCTATACTAAGTGCAGGTTACATGTGTGTGAAAGGGTGGAAAGGAAAGACCCGATTTAATCCATCAGGCATCCATACATTTATAAGAGAGTACAATCACGCCCCTCCAGCTAATCTTTTAGAGGGCAGGGGAACGCAAAGTGGTGCACACGTTGATATAATGGGAAATTTTGCACTTATTGAAGATATCATTAGAGTAGCTGCTGGGGCAACTGGAGAAGACCTGGGAGGAGATCAAGTATACTCGGGTATTTTCAAGTGGTCTGAAAGGATTAAACTGAAGCTTTAGATTTCATATGGTGAGATTTACGCCATGTCTTTCTTACAATAAGACTGGTGCTATATGTTTCTTAGATAGTTCCTTTTGTATGCAGAATTTCATGTGTGCTATCAATTGGTTTGAGGAGCTGGTGGTGCTCTGCTATACATCTGGCTTCTCGTCTCCCGGCTGAAACATCTGTTGTGTACTTGAAAAAAGAATACTCTGGGAAACCTGAAGCTGGTTACTTGAACTGTAAATGTTGCAGGAAGCATGCATGTTTAGGTTGCATAACTTAGAAATTTTGGACATCCATTGATTTTTTTGCCTGTAATTATATCATCCTGCACAGCATATTGTAGTCTGTAGACCTAATATTGGAGCAGTCAAGTACTGCATTTATCTGTTCCATTTATATATTCAATTATTTTCCTTATTACACAGCACAGAAGGAGGGACAAGTGTGTTTACAAACAAAAATATGCTCTAGTTTTTGGATGGCAGGGGCACCAATGTCTCGAAAGTATGATGGAGGGTATCTGCATACCATTTACGATATTTCGGAATATATTTGTCCTTTTTTCCTTTATAAAATAAATGGTCAAAAGCTGGATTTCAAGCGCATTGTCTTTTTTGGTCTATCTCAAAATATATTGTTCTTTTTAACATTTTTATTTTGAAAGTGATCATTTTAATTCCGAAATACCTTACTAGTATTTGTTGAAAAAGTATTATTCACACCTAATACTTACCTACGAGAGTAATATTCATATAATATTATGATTAAGTGATAAATTAATCATACTTAATGATATATATTCTCTATCGTGGGTTATTTGAAATGGATAAGTAAATATTTACTCATATGTTTTATCTCGTTCATTTGAAAAATAGGTGGCAGTGCTTTATCTTCTAAAAAATATTTAGAAAAACTATAGATAAACGCTAGCTCATTACATTCAAATCAAATTTAATTTTGTTTTGTCTCATAACTACTCCAACTTTTACACAACCTATCAACTTGCCTTTTTTTAAGTAAGGTCTTCCTGATTTTAATATAATCGATTAATTTATTTGAGATTAAGGTGTAATTATTGTTGTTAGTCTTTTTAATTATTCTAATAATCAATTGGATTTGCATTGTTGTAATGGCTACTTATTTATGGTTGAGCTCTAGGTTCTTGGACCCAATCAATTGACAAATTTAAAATGAAATCGAATTTGCAAATTTTGGCATTTGGAATTTGCAAATCATACGATTAAGTTACAGATAATAAATAGTCCGAAGGACATGGAGGATAAGTATTCCAATTTCCCTCTTCTAAGGGTTTTTTTATTGGATTTTCTAACTCTTAAAAATGAGATTTCTCAATATGAATCTTAATTAATTAAATTCTGAAAAAGAAAGGGAAAAAGATGAATTTTTAAACATACGAGTAGAATCTTATAATATTAGTCCAAATTTTATATATAAATTTTAAAATATCTATTAATATACGTAAAATTAAATTGTAAATCTGATCACCATCACTTGAAGTCTTTATCTTAAATTTCAAATTATAAAGTTCTCTGTTGTTGTAAGAATTAAGAAATATTTCGTCTCTATCTATCCAATTAATCCAATTCAATGATGTGCAATGCTTTGGGAAAAGAAGTGGTGGCCTTTCAAAAGAAAACATGAGTTATTTGCTTTTTACAACATTCCAGATTTTTTTAGCAAGCTGAAAGTTATATAATGCTCCCTCTGTTCCTAATTACTCGTCCACATTTGCTTTTTTAGTTGTTCCCAATTACTTGTCCATTTTGACAAATCAAGAAAGGACAATTTTTTTACCTATTATACTCTCAACTAATTAGTTTGAAAAATGTAGAACTTTTTGAAAATCTTAAGTTTTTAATTCATCAACTTCATAATTAATAGGGATAAAATGGTAAACTTACTATGTTAATTATTGTTTTCTTAATAGGTGCGTCAATTCAAAAGTTGACAAGTAATTAGGGACAGAGGGAGTAGTACTCTTATCCTACTGGCCAAGGATGGAGCTATAGCCATTCTAGGGTGTCCATGGACATTCTTTGTCGTAAAATTACGTTGTATATATATGTCAAATTCTGCATTTAAATGATATATATTGAAAGTTGGACACCTTTGACAAAAAGTTAGTGCGGTAGTAATGGATGTCCATTTGAATTAAGAAGTGTTGGGTTCAAACCTCAAATAGCACAATGTTTTTCCACACACTATTATCTGGCGCGCATAACTTGATCAGTAAAAAATAACTTATTTCGAGATAAGTTATTTTGTGATTTTATTTTAAGTATGTATATGGGATAAGTTGTTAAGAATTCATCACCAACTTAATTATTTATTTAAGATAAATCAAGAAAAATCTAGAATATTCCGAAGTTGTAGAGAATTGAAGGAAGATCTCTAGAATGAATATTCTAGAGAGAATAGTCTAGAAATGTTCTAGAAAGAGTAGTTCTAGAAAAAGATAGCTAGGAATATTCTAGAATATAGTAGTATGTATCTCTCTAGATTCTTCCATCACCTCCTACAAAATAGAGGTGGTTAATTTGAGTTGTAACAAAGCAAGAAAAAGTAAGAAACAAACCAAGTAAGTAAGAAAGCAAGAGAGCAAACAAGTGTGCTCAAGTAAAGAGTGTTGCTTAAGCAAACAACAAGTGTGATCAAGATTGTAAGACCGAAACGGGTTCTTACTTTGATATAATAAATTTCAAATTGTCAGAAATCGATTATGCCCGTCAACTCCAAACAATAATATTCAACAAGTGGTATCAGAGCCTGGTGGATAAAGAAAGGTAGCAACTCAAAGGAAATGAGATCCTACAAGCTACTGTCGGAGGCTACAATTCGCCAGGCACTAATCAATGATGGATTTTGCAAGCACTGTCAATAGCATTGATAAGCTCAACACAAGTAACTACGGATCATGGAGCACAAAAATGCAATATTACTTTCTTGGCCAAGAATTATGGGATATTATCGGTGGATTAGACACGACACCACCAACAGATGCTGAAGCAGCAAAAAGGTGGAAGGTCAAAGCTGGAAATGCCATGTTTGTTCTCTCTGTAACAATTGAGGATGAGTTATTGCAACGAATTAAGAATGCCAAGACACCCAAAGAAGCTTGGAACACCTCGGCAACGATTTTTACAAAGAAGAATGATGTGAGATTACAAAGGCTTGAAAATGAGCTTTTGTCGATATCTCAACGGAATATGACAATCAGCCAGTACTTTTCAAAGGTAAAATATTTATCTGATGAAATATCAAAATTAGATCTTGAGAATTCTATCACGGAGACAAGAATGATGAGGAATCATTGTTCATGGTCTAAGGCCTGACTACAAAGACATAATTACAGCCACATGAGGGTGGGCCGCAAAACTAACTTTATCTGAGTTGAAAAATCTATTGGCAAATGAAAAAGATTTAGAGAAGCCATTATCAAATCTCACTATAAAAGATGAAGATAAGGCGCTCTTCACCAAAAGACAAGACTATAAAAAAGAGAAGTGGATAAAAGCTCACCGCCAGGGGGAGACCAAAAGAATCAACATCAAAGAAGTCAACGACAAAACAAGTAGGCGAAAGGCTTTAACAACCGAAAAATGGAGAAGTGCTACAATTGTGGAAAGAAAGGACACTACGCCGAGACTGCTGGTATAAGAAAGATGAAGGTAATTGATGAGTCCATGATTTGGACTCATTTAGGACTTTATTTTGATAGATTTAGTGTCCTCAAATGCATATTTTGTCTCAATAACTGATGTAAATCCTTAAGTTTTAGGTATTTGGAATTTGAGGCAAATCATAGATACTACTTGGCAAAAAGAAACAAAGCGGCTAAAAGAAGGAAGAAAAGACGGCCTGAAGATCGCCTAATCCATTAGGCGAATCGCCGAAAGGCCTCAAATCTCGCTCAGTGTGCTGAGCCCTGAAGGAAAAGATTATATCTGTGAGGAAAGGGAGCAGTCGACGCATCGCCGATCAGTTCCGCGAAGCAGTGCCCTGTTGCCCAATGAATCAAAACGCGAAGATACTGAAGGCAAAAGCTAAAAGGTGATAAACTAGACCAAAGGGCAGATCGCTGAGTGGTCCTTCACAGCACAAAATTTTGAAAACTATAAATACCTATTTAATTTTGTAGCTTAGTAATCAGTCAAGTTGTAGAGAACTACTGAGACTTAGAATATTTTCATTTTTTAGTTCTTAGAGTTTTTGGGAGACATTGTTCTTGAGCTTGAAGGTTTTGAAGGTTTTCAACTCCAAGAAATTGGAAGTAGGTATCCAAGAATCTTCATCCTAGACGTGTTTAAAGACATTTTCTATCGTACCAACTTGATGGAAACACTTGTTGGTATTGATTTCTATCTCTTTTTCATGTCTAGCTAAAACCCCAATTCATGGGGTGTGATTTTGTGAATATGAGTTAAATTTCCTGTTGGGTGTTACTTATTTAGTCTATTTGTTGTTTAAATGTGATTTCGTTTAGTAGTTGTGTTTGAACTTAATGGGATTGTAGTTGCAAATACGATTTTATCTTAGTGTTTTTGGCTTGCTCGAGAGAGAGGTTTTAAAATTAAGACTACTAAATCGATAGCCGGTGGTTATTGGGTCGTCGTGGGTTCAGCTCGAGAGAGTGAATCCTAGACCTTCTCCCACACATTCAGCTCGAGAGAGTGAATGAACTAAGGAGGAGGCTGCTCTTAAATGCTGCAACTTGGTGTTCGAGAGAAATCAAGTTGATTCGGGGTAAGTTGCTCGAGAGAAAATTTACCCCCACTAAAGTCTAGCTTAGTTACAAATATTCAGCGATTTACTACCAATAGCATTTACCCAATAGTATATTTTATCCCATATTCCTATCACATCCCAAGAATCCCATCTCCCTATCTCACATCTTTATATTTTTGCTATTTTTGTTTCTTAGTTGAATACAAACCCCCCAATTGATAATTGACATTCGTGTCACCTTTAGATTTAGTATGTTTTTATTCGTTAATATTTATAGCTATGATTGATTAAAACATAATTTTACTTTTCTATTAATTCTTGCAACCGCTCCCTTGGGACTCGACCCCAACCTATTCGGTTGGGTTATATTACTACACGCGATCGTTGACACTTGAATTGGAAGTGTGTCTTTGATTACGTCAAACATCAGTAATATAGCTACTTCTACTCAAAACAAGAAAAATGAAGAAGAAGCTTGGGATTTTGAGACCTCTTATGTTGTTGAAGAAACTAATCAACAAGAGGAGCTTGTCGCTTGTCACTCCAACAAAGAAGAGGAGATTGCACTTGCAACTGTAAGTGAGAAATTGGTCGATTATGAACATGATTGGATCGTTGATTCAGGATGTTCCAATCACATGACTGGTGATGAGAAAAATCTCATTAACATGAGCGAATATAAAGGTGGTCGAGTAGTGGTGACTGCAAATAATTCAAAAATGCCAATAACTTATATTGGCAGGACGGTGTTCGTGCCTCATCATAGCTCAAGACAAGTGAACTTCAAAATGTCTATCATGTTCCATGTATGAAGAAAAACTTATTATCTGTATCACAACTAACAGATTCTGATAACTATGTCTTGTTTGGGCCAAATGATGTAAGAGGATATTGAAACTTAAAAGTTATAAGCGCACCAATCATGAAAGAGAGAAAATTAGAATCAATCTACGTCATGTCAGCTGAGACAACTTATGTTGAGTAAACTCGAAGTGATGAAACAACTGATCTATGGTACGCACGTCTTGGGCACGTGAGCTATAACAAACTAAAAATATGATGCAACAGTTGAATTAAAAGGTCTTCCCAAGCTTGAGATTAGAGGAGAAATTTTTATGTGCTGAATGTCAATATGGGAAAGCACATTAACTTCCCTATGGAGAATTGAAGTATCAAGCAAAGGAGCCATTGGAGCTAGTACACTCAGACGTGTTTGGACCAGTGAAGCAGTCCTCCATCAGCGGTTATCGTTACATGGTAACATTCATTGATGACTTCTCAAGATACATATGGATTTACTTCTAAAAAGAGAAATCTGAAGTATTTGAGAAGTTTAAAGAGTTCCAATATACTGTGGAGAATGATATTGGAAGCAAAATCAAATGTCTCCATACGGACAATGGGGGAGAATACACTTCATGAGAGTTCAATGACTATCTTAAAGAGAAGTTGATAAGACGACAACTAACTTGTCCAAATACGCCACAACAAAATGGAGTGGCTGAAAGAAATAATAGACATCTAGCAGAGATATGCAGAAGTATGCTACATAGTATGAATGTACCAGTAAGGTTTTGGGCAGAATGCATGAAGACTGTTGTCCACATCACCAATAGGCTGCCGCAGGCAAGATTGAGATTCATCTCACCATTTGAGAAAATTAAAGAGATGATTCCTATCGTAAGCCACTTTCGAGTTTTTGGTTGTGTGTGCTATGTGTTTGTGCCAGATCATCTCCGCAGCAAGCTAAGTTTGATAAGAAAGTTGTTCGTTACATCTTTGTTGGATACAATGAACAAAGAAAATGATGGAAGTGCTGTGACTTTACCACAAATCGGACATATGTGTCAAGAATGTGGTATTTGACGAAGCGTCACCTTGGTGGTCCAAAGAAGTCTCCCTTCCAGACTCAATAGCTCTTGAGCAAAAGCTGCAAGATAAGCTCAATGAAGTAGAACAAGGGAACAAGATAGAATCAAATCAGGAGGTATCGCCACAAAAGGAAAAGAAAGCTTATGGCAAACTGGAGCTTGTGAAACACTAAATGAGTTGCAAAAAGAAGTCCAAGAAGAGTCACAATCGCAACTGAGGAGGTCTACATGACTGAAGCGTCCAAACATCAAGTACATAGATGCAACATTAACTTAGGTGGTTAACATCAAATAGGCTACTACCTTTGAAGAAGCTTCAAAGAGTAGGGATCAGAATAATCCGACGAAGGTGGAGGTCCTCAAAGGGCATGGACGTCATGATGCTTGCAAAGTTTCAGGAATCGCTCACAACAGACGCAAAGAAAAAATTAAGTTGGTGTTGACGGGGAGTGTTAAGAATTCATCACCAACTTAATTATTTATTTAAGATAAATCAAGAAAAATCTAGAATATTTCGGGGTTGTAGAGAATTGAAGGAAGATCACTAGAATGAGTATTCTAGAGAGAATAGTCTATAAATGTTTTAGAAAGAGTAGTTCTAGAAACAGATAGCTAGAAATATTCTAGAATATAGTAGTATGTATCTCTTTAGATTCTTCTATCACCTCCAATAAATAGAGGTGGTTCATTTGATATGTAACTAAGCATGAAACAAAGTAAGAAAGCAAGAAACAAAGTAAGAGAGAAAACAAGAGTGAGTGCTCAGTCAAGAGTGTTGCTTCAGCAAGCAACAAGTGCGATCAAGATTGTAAGATCGAAGCGGGTCCTTACTTAGATATAATAAAATTCAAGTTGTGAGAAGTCGATAGTGCCCGTCGTCTCCACAAACAAATAATATTCAACATAAGTTTATCTTAAAATTAGGATTAGTTATTCTTTATTCCTTGTACCAAACGAATCATAAGATTATAAATATTTTCTTGGTGTATTTTTACTTGTCCAATATTGACGGGTACACTCTTTTAAAAGGAGTCTGGAGCCAAAAGGGTAAGAAAATTTTCCAAAAATTCCAAAAGGGCAACAAAATTAATTATAGAACCAAAAGGGCAACTTTCTAACTATTTTTTTGACATCGTCTAAATTAGGTTAGCCGTTGCAAGGCGTGGAATTCCATTGTCGTGAGCCTTGTAAGGCTCAGCCGTCATGCGCCTTACAAGATACAGGATTTTCAGCGCCTTGCGGCTTTTAAAAAAAAAAAGAAAAATAAAATAAAATATATATATATATATATATATATATATATTATAGAGGTGCTAATGAAGAAGAAGTCATTCTTGGTGAACTCTTCTTCACTAAGGTAAAGGGAGAAATATATCTTTTAACCAAAGAACACAGGGGATAGGCCTACTGTAATCGACTCTGAACCATATTTTATTTGTGAGTGTTCGATTTTTTATATTATAATCTTGTTTCTTCTTTGCTTACAGTATTGGCAAGAAGTTTTGTAGTTTAAATTTTTGATGGAGTTTCAAATACCAAAATAACAATAATATACAATTCTTGCATTGACAAGGGGCTAGAGTTTCGAACATCAAAAAAATAATTAATGGAGTTAAATTCAAGGAATGATATATATAATTTATGTAATAATTTTTTTCAATCATATGATTGTTTTTTGGGCCTATATTTGTTAAATATGAAATGAATGGAAAAAAAATTGAGACATTGACACATGTATATCAGTATTAATAACTATTTTCTGAAAAAAGATTAGGCTTAGCAACTGAACAAAATTTTCTTATTTTAAAAATCGGACCGAAATTTTATATATATATTTTTTAAAAAAAGCCGCAAGGCACTGACAATCCTGCGCCTTGTAAGGTGCTTGACGGCTGAGCCTTACAAGGCTCATGACGGCTGCGCCTTGCAAGATGCATGGAATTCCGCTCCTTGCAACGGCTAACCTAATTTAGATGACGTCAAAATAATAGTTAGAAAGTTGTCCTTTTTGTTCTATAATTAATTTTGTTGCTCTTTTGAAATTTTCGGAAAATTTTCTTACCCTTTTAGCTTCGGAATCGGTTATTTATATGGTAAAGTGTATATTGTGATAAACATAGGTCTTGTATATTGTGTGTATAAAAAATAATTGTGTGTGTGTGCGTGCGTGTGTGCGCGTGTGTGTGTCAAATATAACCTTTTAAAATATGTACTAAATTCATGAACATTTTTAGTGATATTATTAATTTTACCATTGGATTTGGGTTTTGGAGGTGTATCTCTTACATATAAATAGATTATTATAAGTCTGATGAGAAAATTCTTTCAAATATTGTCGTTCCTTTTGTATTTTCGTTATCTTGTGACAATTGACAAAGACATAGTATTAAACTTTATATATTGTGATAATGGACGGAAGCATAGCATTTTCATTGTAACTTTTTTTTATATATTGTAATAGAAAAAAGAGATTTGTGTGAATGAGGATAAGAAGAGGAGGATCCCTCCCCCAGACATAATACCTAAAATTGTGATGATACAAGTCCAATTAAAGGCTAAAAACATAAGGGTATGATCATAGTTGATTACTGTGATAAAGTGATAAAGTCGTGAAAAGAATAGGTAAATTACGAGTAGATTTTAAAGTGCATATACAATTTAGAATTGGCTCTGGAGATCGAGAGAAAAAGAAACGATACATCTCTTTCTTATGAGATTAAATCATAGTACAATACATAAAACAACGAGATCTAGCCTATTACTAGGATTTGTTGTCAACCTTTTGATTAATACATGTAACGTTGAAAACCCATATTACCTTGATATCTTCAAATGCTTGAAAGATCGATCGATACAAATTACTATAATATTATCGACTAAGTGCACTCTTGCTCATCTTAAATACTCTTCGTCGAAATGAAACTAACACCACTAATAGTTATAGTGTGTTTGATCAAATTTTCAAGTCTATTTTTTTTTTCTAAGTGCTTCTCAAAAATATACTTTTGGTGAGAAATAACTTGTGTTTGACCACTAAACAATACCAATTTTAAAATATATTTTTAAGCACCAACTAGTGTTTGATCAAGTGACCAAACTACACCAACGAAAATTGTGGTAGAGTGGTAAGTACTTTCTCATCCTTAACCAGAGATCTTGAGTTCGAGATAAAGAATAACTAAAGATAAAGAATAACTAATTATGTGATTAATTTTAGCATGAGTTTATTCCACATTTGTTTGAAAAAAAATACATGATAACTTATTTAAGGATGGGATTATTCTGTCTCTTCTCTGCTTCAATCTGTATTTTTAATAGCATTACCTTCTTCCTCAGCATCCTCCTTTTTTGGTTCCTTTTATCTGAGTCCGGAGTCAAAAGGGCAAAGAAATTTGTCAAAAATTTCAAAATGGCACATCAATTTTTTTTAAACCAAAAGGGCAAAATCGCTCCTGGCGAAACAATTTCTTCTGACCAATATTGACGTTGTTACTCCTTAAAAAATAAAAATCATTGCCCTAGCAGCGATTTTGTCCAATTTTGTTTTCTATTTTTCATTCACATCGCTGCCACAACAGCGTTTTTCTCGAATTTTTATTTTTTAAAAAAAAACAAAAATTGCTGCTATTGCAACGTTTTTATAAAAATATAAAATTTTTAAAATTAAAATTAGCAGTGATTTTCTTTAAGAATTTTTTGTAAAAAAATAATTAAAAATCGCTACCCTAACAGCGATTTTAATAAAAAAAAAATTAAATCGCTGCCAACCTTTTTTTTTTTTCTTTAAAAAACTTTAAACCTTTAAAAATGGAGATAGAAAACAATGTTCCAAAGGTTTTTTAAAGAAACCAACGATTTTTTTAAAAAAAAATTCTTTAAAAAACCTTTAAAAAATGGAGATGGAAAACAATGTTCCAAAGGTTTTGAAAGAATTTAAAAAAAATCCTTTTTCAAATTCACTTTGGCAACGATTTTAATTTGTAAAATATTATTTTTTGATAAAAACGCTGCTATAGCAGCGATTTTAGATTTTTTTTTTTTAAAAGAAGAATTTTTGAGAAAAATGTTGCAGGGGTAGCGATGTTAGAAATTTTTTTTTGGACAAAATTGTTGTTGTGGCAGCGATTTCTTTTTAATGGAGTAACGGTGTCAATATTTGTCAGAAGGAAATCACTTTGTCAGGAGCGATTTTGCCCTTTTGGTTAAAAAAAATTTGATTTACCCTTTTAGAATTTTTGACAATTCTTTTTGCCCTTTTGGCACCGGACTCCCTTTTATCCCATATAATATATTGAATTTAAAATATATTACAATTGTTATGTTTATTTTTGTTCTCGTATTCACGATTTTAAAAATGTATTATATCTGAATTTCAAATATTCAAATACTATTTAAATTAATTTATGTATTACTAACTACCAAAGTAAGAGAAAAATGTGAGAGAAATTTTCTTTAAAAAAGTGTGAAAGAGAGTTACTCTCATAATTTTGCAAAAAGTGTGAAAGAGAGTTACTCTCATAATTTTGCAAGTCGCCTTGAGAAGCTCTTTACACTCTAACTCATCGTCGCAACGATCAATGCTACAAGGATCAACTATAACAATAATTGAGAGAGAAATTGAGAGAGAAGTCTCAATAACAAACATGACAATTAGGCATGTTTGTAATAAAGTAAAAGTCAAGTGAAAACACCAACCAGAATTCACCAGGAATAAGATCAAATGATTTTGAATGTGGACGAAGTTGAAATGATTTCTCCTCAGTACTCCAAAGTTGACTCGGATCATTCATGATAGAATCACTTAAATGAGCAAGGGATGCAATTGGAAGTGGTGTGTCTCATTGAATCTTTATGGCAGCATCATTGTAGTGGAGGTCATATGACTCGATTTGACCATCAAATGATCTTCCATCAAATAATCTAGCAAGAATTTGACAAAAAATGACATAAAGAGGATCCCCATTAATCAAGAGATTAAGAAATAGTACTAATTTGGTTAAAGAGATTATCAGATAAATTTGAGAATGGGATAAAAATAAACCACCAACCGCTATAGAATTAACTATCCACACTTTCTATAATAGTCCTAGAACATTGAAATATCTCCTTTTCCTTGCAATGAACATAAAAATAACAACAATACGTAAAATGCTAACAAAAGTTAGAACTAAAAGCTAATAGAAGTGGAAAAAAATTAAATCTCCAAAGCAATAAAGAAACAAATATAGAAGGGAGCAAGCAACAAATATGAGAAAAGAAATAAAACTATCAAAAATAAATACCCGAATATGATTTAAGACTGACGACAGATGTGGAAATTTTTAAAGCAACCCTCTTTGTGTAAACATCTAAATGATTATTTCGAAGATAATTCATATAAAATCCCTGTTCCGTTGGACTCAACTTTATTGGTTCTCTTACAACATCAGAACCTGCGTATATAATTTACAACAAACACATATGGAAATGAATTTTGATATCAAAAAGTTAGAAGAAATTCACTGTACTGAGCCTCCTCCTTTGGCTCCCTCTTCCACCACTTCCTTTTGAAACTATCATAATTCATAATATACCTACAAAATAAGTCATTTTACTCCGACATAACCATTTCAATGATTAAAATCAAATAAATACTAATATGCGATCAAATTAGCATTTAACGATTTCAACACCTGTGAATATTCAACTTAAATTGTACCAAATTCGTCTCCCGTATCACCACATCAATAAAACATACCACATAAAGTCAGATACTTAAACTAGGTTTGAACGCATAAGGAAGAAAACAGACATACAACAAAAACACATTTGAATGAAAAAACACGAAGGAACAATAGAACGAAAAAAGAAAAACAAAATCAACAACAAATAATATAAAGCAGACAAAAGAAGCCTTCCATGTTGCTCTCTCTCTCTCTCTCTCTCTCTCTCTATATATATATATATATTCTACATTCCATGTTTCCCAATTGAAACTATGTTATTATGTCCCAACTAATACCTATGTTGCTAATCTTCATTGTGTAGAGCCAGAAGAAATTTTGGATAGACGTATGATTTAAAAAAAAAAAGGCAACAAGGTTGTACATGGGAGTTCTTGAAGTTTAGCCCTTCAAGGATTGTTTGATCAATATAAGGGTTATTAATAACATGGATAAGCATAGTTAAAGATAAAACTATATATCATTAATACACCAAACCAAACAGTGGATATAATTAATCTCAGCTTAACGCTAGGGTTTATACATTGCTATTTTGAAGGTATATATCAATGAAAGTTAGGGTTTAGACATTGCGCATAACACTAGGGTTTATACATTGCTATTTTGAAGGTATATATCAATGAAAGTTAGGGTTTAGACATTGCGCATAACACTAGGGTTTATACATTGCTATTTTGAAGGTATATATCAATGAAATTTAGGGTTTAGACATTGCGCATAACACTAGGGTTTATACATTGCTATTTTGAAGGTATATATCAATGAAAGTTAGGGTTTAGACATTGCGCATAACACTAGGGTTTATACATTGCTATTTTGAAGGTATATATCAATGAAATTTAGGGTTTAGACATTGCGCATAACACTAGGGTTTATACATTGCTATTTTGAAGGTATATATCAATGAAAGTTTGTGCGAATAAAGGCTTCCTAACAAAGACGATTGGAACTCAAGACCTATGGTTAAGGATGAAAGAGTATTTGTCACTCCACCACAATTCTTGGTAGTTTAGTTAGTTATTAACTTAGCTCAAATCAATATTTGTGCACATAAGGAAGAGTCCAGACAAAAAATATGGATGAAAATAAAAATAATTGGAATAAAAGAAAAATCACATAAACACCCATCAACATCAAAGAAGGCTCTCAAATATCAAACATGATTTTACCAGACTGAAAGTTGGCAGAAAACTCAGGAATTAGCAAAGAAAAAGGCTATGTGTACCACGTACAAGAAAATGTATATTTATTCAAGGTAAATAGGGTATTAAGTTTATATGGTAAACGTATATTGTGATTAAAAAAACGAAAAAAAGAAAAGGTCTTGTAGGCCTAATACCTTAGGGTTGGCGGAGCTACAAAGACACAAGGGAAGACCCTCATATTTTCATCAAAAAATTATAATGTGTATATAAAAATACATATGTATAGTTAAAAACACTTTTTAGAAATATATACTAAGTTCTTAAACACCTTCAGCAAAAATTTTTTACTTTCACGATTGGATTATGATTTTGGAGGTTTATCTATTGCATATAAATATATAGATTGTATATCTAATGAGAAAACAAAGAAAATTATTTCAAATATCGTCATCTCTTATTCCATTTCATATTTTTGTTCTCGTCGATCGATACAAAGTACTACTATATTAATATTGATTCACTGGATTGTGCTCATCTTAAATACTCTTCGTTAAAAAAAGATTGAAATGCTTTTACTTACGAGTTACGACACTAAATTTATGGTATATTTGGTCAAATTTATTAAACATAATTATGATATTGTAATGCTTGTAATGCTGCTCATCTGCTGAGTCAGCAAGTAGTTAGTGTTAGTTACATTTGTCATTGATCAGTTAGTTAGTTAGTTTGTTAGCAAATTAGTTAGATCTGTTAGGTAGATATTTTCATAGAAGCTTGTATATATATCTAGCTGGTACACAGCTGAATCAATATCAATTTCAGCATTCATTCTTCATCTTGTGCTCAGTTCAATGTGAGCTTCTTCTTCCTCTCTACTATTGCTGCATTGTTTTCGATCATCTTCTCAACATGGTATCAGAGCTTTGGTGATTTGCGCAAGTAGAGAGCCACCATCTTCTCCAGTTTATCACCAGCTGCAGTGGTGAAGGAACTGTGTTCAATCGTGCATAATTCAGGTACAATTTTGGTGTAATTCTAAGCCCTGTTTGTGTTGATTCATTTCGAAACCATCTAGACAACAATGTCTACGTCTGAAGGTGTTGAAAATCCCACAAATGGAGACCCCAATTCTGCTCGCACAAGTATCACAATTGATGCAAGCAATCCTCTTTATGTTCACCCTTCTGATAGTCCTAGTGCGACTCTAGCACCAGTGTTATTTGATGGTACTGGTTATCGATCGTGGAGAAGGAGTGTTTTAAGGTCCTTATCAGTCAAGAACAAATTGGTCTTCGTCAATGGTGAATACAAAAGACCAGATTCACAAGTACCTCTAGAACTGAGACAATGGGAGAGGTGTGATGATATGGTAACAACATGGATCCTGAATTCAATGGTGAAAGAAATTGCTGATAGTGTAGAATATGTGTCCAGTTCTCATGAACTTTGGATGGAGCTTGAAGATCGTTATGATCAAACTAATGGAGCAAAATTGTATCAAGTCCAAAAAAAGATAAATGATTTGAACCAAGGAGTCTTAGACATCACTGGATACTACACTAAGATGAAAAAATTGTGGGAGGAAATCAACACAGTTATAGCCAAACATCAGTGCACATGCCAATGTAGTTGTGGAGGTAAAGAGCTGATGCACAAAGCTGAACAAGATAGGAGATTGATTCAGTTCCTTATGGGACTGAATGATGTATATACAGTGATCAGAGGAAGCATACTCATGATGACCCCACTCCCCACTATGGGGCAGGCATTTGCACTACTGGTACAAGAGGAGAAACAGAGGGAGTTGAGACCTAATAATCTGACTTTTGGAGAATCGTCATCTATGAATGTGAGTATGGGAACTGGGAATATCAATGGAAAGACTTTCAGGACCAACTACACTACAGGGAATCTAAATGGGGGTGACAGGAGTAGACCTTACTGTGATTTTTGCAAAAGAGTGGGACACACAAGAGAGAAGTGTTATAAACTACATGGCTACCCTCCTTCAAATCCAAAACAACAGGGATATAACCAGAATGGAAGAAATCAGCAATCTAATAACAATTCAAGAGGAACATTTCAGAACCAAGGTCATAGGTTTGCAAAGGGAAAGGGAATTGCTACCAATGCATATGGAGTGGATCCTGAGGTGATGATTGGGAGAAATGAAACAATGGAGACTCATCATGGTACTAAGCAAATGAGTCTCACTAGAGAACAATATGATCAAATGATGAATCTGTTGCAGCAACTTGGAAGCAGCATCGACTCAGAAAATCATACAGGAGATGATGCATACGAGTGTAAGGATGCAAGTTTTGCAGGTATTGTAGCATGCACTTCTTCTGTTGATTTTGATAATCTGTCCTATGAATGCTTCAAGTCAAGTACTGATTTGTGGATTATAGACTCAGGAGCCTCACACCATATGACTTTTAGTAAAGACAATCTTTCTAACATCATACATCTACCATATCCCATACTAGTTAAGTTGCCAAATGGCTATCATGTGAAAGTCACTGAGATAGGTACTATGTTTATCACATCCGAGATCATTTTGCATAAGGTTTTCTTGATACCTTCTTTCAAGTTTAATCTCCTTTCTGTCAGTTCTTTAGTAGGACACCTTAAGTGTGCTGCTTCTTTTAATGATACATCATGCCTATTGCAGGGCCTTTCTCAGAGGAGGCCTCTAGAAATTGGTAGACTACATGATGGCTTATACTTCCTTTGTTCAAGCTGTCTAAAGAAGGGGAGTCATGATACAAGATCAACTCAATCATTCTGTCATTCTTCATCTTTGTACAGTCAAAAGAATAAACTGCACTGTAATCATTCGTCTCTCTCACATTGTCAATCTCCCAAAGTAAAGAATACAAATTGTGATAATAAATCAAGTGCAGTTTCCTCTTATTCACATGTATTTCCTGATGTGGTTCATTCTCATATTCTTCCTGAACTATGTAATAAAAATGTGGCTAATACATCTGTTGAGAACAATGTTGATCTCCTGTGGCATTATAGGTTAGGACATGTACCCTTCATCAAAATAAAAGACATGCAGTCCATTCAAGCTAAATTCTCTCCCAAACAATCTTTTATCTGTACCATTTGCCCCATGGCTAAGCAGACCAGATTACCATTCCCAGATAAGACCACTAAAACCAAAAAGATCTTTGAGCTAATCCACATTGACCTCTGGGGGCCTTACCATGAAAAGACTTACAATGGATACAAGTACTTCATGACTATAGTAGATGATCACAGTAGATCTACCTGGACTCATCTACTTAGTTGCAAAAGCAATGCACTACATGCAATTAAAGGTTTTGTACAAATGGTAGAATGTCAATTTAAATCCATTGTAAAGGCCATAAGAACTGATAATGGGCTGGAATTCAACAACAATGAAACCAATAGCTTTCTTCATACCAAAGGTATATCACATCATAAAACATGTCCCTACACACCACAGCAAAATGGTGTGGTAGAGAGAAAACATAAATACCTTCTTGAGGTGGCCAGATCACTCCTTTTTCAGCCCAAACTTCCTTTAAAATACTGGGGTGAATGCATTTGGACAGCAACCTACCTTATAAACAGGTTACCCTCAGCCCCTATCAATAAGAAATGCCCTTTTGAGATCCTTTATCAACAAAAACCAACTTATTCACACCTGAGAAATTTTGGTTGTTTGTGTTTTCCAACCTTGACAAGACCTTACAAAGACAAATTTGAGCCTAGAAGCACACCTCATGTCTTTATAGGGTATCCATTTGGTGTAAAGGGTTACAAAGTACTAAATTTAGCCACAGGGAAAATATTGGTATCAAGAGATGTAGTCTTTCATGAATCTGTTTTTCCTTTCTCAGTTCAATATAACAAAAGTTGGACAAACATCATTAGTAATCCTGAGTCTAACAGTAAAAATCCCAACTTCTCAAATGATAATTGTCTAAGATCTATGCATGATGATCATGGTTGTGAAGTCACTATACCTCTGCCTGCTGCAACATCAGTTCCAGGGCAACATGATACTGACCCTCAGCATAACATTGTCTCATCTCCAGGTTTATCTAGCCCCACTCCTACAGCACCCAGGAGATCTTTCAGAACACATAGGGTACCCTCATATCTTAGTGATTACATCCATCCAGCCCTTCCATCCAATTCTCTAGACACCAACCAGTCCACATCACTGAGTGCATGCTTCTCTTGTAATAATCAAATAACACACAACACCCTAAATCCCACAAGTCAATTACTTGCACTTAACATTCACCTTGACAGTGAACCAAATTCATATGAAGAAGCAGTATCACATCCTGCTTGGCAAGTAGCCATGACGCAGGAGTTTGAAGCCCTCCATGCCAATCATACTTAGGATCTTGTAGCCTTACCAAAGGGTAAGAAAGCTATTGGTTGTAGATGGGTGTACAAAATCAAACACAAAGCTGATGGAAGTGTAGAAAGATTCAAGGCTAGACTAGTGGTCAAAGGGTATACTCAACATGCTGGCATAGACTATGGTGAAACATTTTCTTCGGTGGTGAAGATGACAACTGTGAGAACACTTATTGCTGCAGCAGTCAAAAGAAAATGGGATATCTTCCAGTTAGATGTAAATAATGCTTTCCTGCATAGGGATTTAAATGAAGAAGTGTACATGGAACTACCTAAAGGATTGCACACAGACATACCTGGTCTAGTCTGTAGATTAAAGAAATCTTTATATGGGCTGAAACAAGCTAGTAGAAAGTGGTATGCAAAATTGGCTGAAGCTCTAAGTTCCAGAGGTTACACTCACTCCATGTATGATTACTCCTTGTTTCATAAAAAATCTGGCACATCATCAACCTTCGTGGCTGTTTATGTAGATAATGTTTTAATCACTGGTGATGACATTTATGAAATATCACATCTGAAGCAGCATCTAGATGATACCTTCAAGATCAAGGACTTGGGAAAACTACACTACTTCTTGGGGATGGAGGTTTTATATAAAGAAGATGGTGTCATTATCTCTCAGAGGAAATTTGTATCAGATTTGCTACAAGAATTCGAGTGTACATATTATAGCCCTCTTTCCTCTCCTCTGGATCCCAATGTCAAGTTGAAAGCAAAAGAAGGTGACCCCTTACCTGACCCAGGATACTATAGAAAGCTAATAGGGAAGCTCAATTTCCTAACCAATACAAGATTGTACATAGCATATGGGGTCCAACATCTAAGCCAATTTATGCAGGATCCTAGACTACCTCACTTGCAGGCTGCATTTCACATGCTGAGATACTTGAAAAAGGACCCTACTCTAGGAGTGTTTATGTCCAACAGAGATGATTACACTATCAGTGCTTACTGTGACTCAGATTGGGCTGCATGCCCTGATTCCAGAAAGTCAGTCTCAGGGTACATTGTGCTGCTAGGTGACAGTCCAGTAAGTTAGAAATCTAAGAAACAAGAAACCATTTCTTTGTCTTCAGCTGAAGCTGAGTACAGGGCAATGAGAAAAGCAGTAGGAGAATTAGTCTGGTTGAGTAGACTCTTTACTGAGCTGAACATTCCTTACAAGAGTCCAATTCCCCTATATTGTGACAGTCAATCAGCCCTACATATTGCCCGCAATCCAGTGTTTCACGAGCGCACAAAACACATCGAGGTCGACTGTCATTTTGTGAGAGACAAGTTACAAGAAGGCCTGATCACTCTCTACCACATTAACACTGGTTCTCAACTTGCCGATTTGCTTACTAAAGCTCTTACTGGTGTCAAACACTCAAACATTCTAAGCAAGTTGGCTGTGATTCCCTCACTTCCAACTTGAGGGGGGGTATTAAACATAATTATGATATTGTAATGCTTGTAATGCTGCTCATCTGCTGAGTCAGCAAGTAGTTAGTGTTAGTTACATTTGTCATTGATCAGTTAGTTAGTTTGTTAGCAAATTAGTTAGATCTGTTAGGTAGATATTTTCATATAAGCTTGTATATATATCTAGCTGGTACACAACTGAATCAATATCAATTTCAGCATTCATTCTTCATCTTGTGCTCAGTTCAATGTGAGCTTCTTCTTCCTCTCTACTATTGCTGCATTGTTTTCGATCATCTTCTCAACAAAATTTTCCCTAAAAATTATTTTAAGTGCTTTTTTTTTTCAAAAATATATTTTTGGTGAGAAGTTGTGTGTATTTGATCAGTAATCAATATTTCAATCATACTATTGATAATTGTATAGAGATAATTTATTTTGTGTTTAGATATGATATATGTATTTTTCTTTAAACAATTAGATTTAATGATGTGTTTTCACTTTAGTTTTCATACCTTTTCATACCATGTTTATTAAATGCCATTATCTAACTTCTAACGCAAAATTATAGATCCTATAAATTGACACACACATACCACGCAAAACTGGTAATTTGATAAGCAATAATCGAACAATCTTTATCCAATAGGCAAAACTAATTAAAAATTGAAGAACAACATATTTAATTGAGCCTTAAATTAAGAGTCTATTTCAAAAGTCACCTGGTAATTGAATTAACCTATTTATTTGCCACAATATAATTACAGCGTAATTATAAATATATTATTTGGTTGCATAAGTGTATTCATAAGATTATATTAAAATTTTAAAATAAAAGTTAATTATCTAAAATTAAAAATCTATGTTAGACAAATATGGGCCTTTATAAATGATTTATATTAAATATTTAAGATATATATTATCTTTTAAGAATATGTTAATCAACAAACATATGGTCTTAACTAATATTAATAATTGATCTATATTTTTCAAATTAGTATAGTTTAATTGAATTAATAATAAGAATTAATAATAAAAACTAGAAGTACAAAATTTATGAACATCATAAAATACATGTTTGACAAAAAGATTAATATTATAAATATGATGTCATAAATTATGAAAATATTTGACAAAAAGATCATCTATCAAGTCTAACTAAAAAATAAATGGGTTGCAATGTGAAATTTCAAGTCAACACTACTTAAACAGATGAAACCAAAAATATAACATAAGTTTTATATTCAAAATAAAAAATTTAATATAATACTCTTATGCCAAGTTTCAACATACTGTACATAAATATGATTTAAAAGTAAAGAAAAATGTAAATCTATAACCTTATTCAACAATGAACTCTACTTTAATTGATACTAACAAAATTATGCTAATGAAAAAATAAACATAAAATAAATAATCGAAAAATCACATGGAATCACAAGAAGCAAAGGTCGAGAATGAGAAGGAAATGAAATATAAATAATATAAAATAAGATATATATTTTTAGAAAACCTTAAAATAATAAAAATAAATTAAAACAAAAAAAAATGAATAAAATAAAAAGTAATCAGCTTGTTATTACACCATGTAATTTACCAGCAATTCACAACCCCTCCTTGAGAATTGGAAAATGTAATTACATCCTGTCAATTACACTCAATTACCTAGAGACCTGGTAATCATATGGTCAACCAAACATGTCAGATAGTGTAATTACACCGAATTACACCAAATCCAATTACTAGGGTGACTTTCCAAATAGGCCCTAAGGAAAAATTGCTTAAATACTTAATGTCATAATCTCTAAAATTCCTTATCGTTTAAATTTTCTTACAAAAATCTCTTTTTTCATTCTCTCTTTTCTAATCTCAGAGACATCCCTTATCATTACTTATCATTTGATATATAAGTAATAATTATGACAAATTTCATTATATTGTAGTACCCAATACATATGTTCGATGTTATTTGTCTAAAAAGCTATGTATTTGGAAATTAATATATCTGATAATAGAGTAGAGATCAATGTATTTGACAACAGAGGAATGTATCCAACACAATAAAATCTTAAGTATTGCATCGTTTGCAATGTATTCAACAATAGTCGAATTTATCCATGAAAATCAATGTATCCAATAACATAGTAGAGATCCCAATATCTGATAATGGAGGAATGTATATGACACAACAAAAGCTTAAGTAATGTATCATTTGAAATGTATCCGATAATAGAGGAATGTATCTGCAAGCAAGACCAATGTATCCGACAACAGAGAAATGTATACACAAGTGATGAAAAATAAGAGATTTTTGTATTTGAAGAAACTTACGAGATATGATATTAATTGCCCAAAATGTATGAGATTTCTCTAATTACACTTACATTAATACTTGTCTGGGATCACAATACATATTAAAGAAAATATTTATAAAAATTATTTTTCTAAAGAAAAAATACACATCAATGTCCTATTCGCTCGTCTTCTCCCTTCTTTTACTGCCTAAACCCCTTAAACCCTTTTAACAAATATGGCATAATATCGAATATGAGTTAAAAAAAATGATTTCCTCTTTTGAAATAGCAGAAGCAGATCAAGGAGAGACCGCTTAACACTATTTTATTTTCTTCATATTTAAGAAGAAATTCAGACTTCAACTACTCAACTTTACCTTTGAATATGATAATAATTTTCCTTTTTTTCAGAATTATTCTTTTCTTTAGTGTCTTAAACGTACTAATCTAAATTCTTTTAATACTACAGGATTTGAAAGAGAGTGTCCAATGCTAGTGTTGATACCACACTAGCTGTGCTTGAGATGCAGAGATTATACAATGATTGTAAGTCAGTTGTATGGATTGTTAGAATTAGATATCTGGCTAATGGAACATTTGGAAACATTTGAAATTGCTTTATGTATGAGTAGTGATGGATTGTTACTAACTACGACTTATCTATCTTACAAATACTTTCTATTAAATTGATGTCAGGAGGTTAGATCAAATTATTTTTCAGCTGGTTAATATAGTTTATGAAAAGCTGGCTTAGATCAATCGTTGATATAATCACTTAGACGAGTCATATATGCCATTGGAAGTGGTGTGTTTGATTGAATCTTTATGGCGGTAACATTATAGTGAGAGTCACATGACTTGATTTGACCATCAAATGGTATTTTATCAAATACGTGCACGATTACCTAAATAATGATAAAATTTTAGTAAGAAATGACACAAATAGGATCTCCAATAATCAAGAGATTAACAAATATTAATTTGGTTAAAGAAATTATTAGACAAGTTTGAAAACATAATAATAATAATAATAATAATAATAATAATAATAATAATAATAATAATAATAATAATAATAAAACACTAATTTTGATATTATTCGATATAAAAATTTTACTTGTGAAACATAGTATGTTTGACTATTTTATCATGTATGGTTGGTCAAAAAATATTTTTCCGTGGTAAACAAGTTTTTAAAAATACGAAAAATAACTCATTTAATAAAGACAGAGAAAACAAATGTATTGTTCTCCAAAGTCCAAACCATTCCAATCACCACAATCCACCCTCATCCCAATAAACACCATATTTGACAATTTTTTTTTAAAAAAAATTCTATTCCAATCACGCACCCCCAATTTATTTTTTTTTAAAAAATAAATTGGCCTTTCTTGCCCCACCAACCTACCACCCCAACCCCCGACCACTTGCCCCTAACTCAATGCACCCACTATTCCCCTAAAAAATTGATTTTTTTTCTTACCCCACCGATCCCCCACCCCTACTACTCGTCCGCCACCACGACCCTGACTCCTTACCCTTTCAAATTTTTTCTTACACGAACTGATCCCTTACTCCTCCAAATTTTTTCTTACCCAAATCGATCCCCCACTACATCATACGGGACATTTTGTTAATGTTGGTCAAAGATATGAATGGTTATAAATATATTGAACTTAACAACGGTGATTCACTGTTAGTGGTTCAATCTTTATTGCATATACGAATTCTAAAATTTTCGTGGGATTGTTGTTGGTGGTAAAATTGTCTTTGAATATAAATGCAAGGTCGAAATACCTACTTCTAATATGACTTGCAGAAATTATAGATCTATCGCCTTAGAGACTACACCTGAATAACAAATTATGAGCATATTTGAAATGAAAAAAATATTTGTTAATTCTTCATCTTTCCCCTTATGAAAAGAATCTTCAGACTTTTGTTTATGTATTTCAAAGTATGACGTTATTTGTGGAGAACGTTGTTCATGTGGCCCTGTTTTCAATGTTAGATGGAAAGTTATAGGAATGGTTGCAATATTTGCATATGGATATGAATCACCATCAATGTTACAACATTGGGAGAAACATTAAGTTTGTTCAAAGAACAACACCTAGGTAATGAAAGTTATATTTAATCCTAAAATTCAGGTTCAATATTGTCATTATTTTAAATTATTTGTATAAGTAACTTATTTTGTTTAACACATTAATTTAATGTGGGCCAGTGTTTCCAAGAAATTCAAGGCACATAAGGCTGGTCGAAAAGGAAAAGTAAATT
Source organism: Solanum pinnatisectum (assembly GCA_035578085.1). Taxonomy (NCBI): domain Eukaryota; kingdom Viridiplantae; phylum Streptophyta; class Magnoliopsida; order Solanales; family Solanaceae; genus Solanum; species Solanum pinnatisectum. The sequence continues at coordinate 29,647,365 of CM069082.1, read as the reverse complement.
ATGTCTTTCAAGAATATTCATTTTTTGGCATCTTCCTCATTATATTTCTCTTAATTTCTAATTTTTTTTGTATTTTTAATAGTGCTATTTACACAATTCAAGACCTTTTGGCCATACTCCTTTATCTGGTTTGACTATATTATTTTAACTCTCTGTCTTTATAATGTATGATTATCAAATTCTCTCTTTGCGTATTTCCTTTCCAAGTTTTAGTTGTTCGATTGGTTATCTGTCGAGACCATCTTCAAAACTGGTTATTAATTTATATCATGATCAGACATACCTATGTGTTAGGCTGTTAGTTACTTAGGTCTCGTAACTTATGTGCAATGTGATCATTTGTTGGTAAACTTGTATGAAATGAAGTTTGAAGACTTAGATATAACAATTACTAACAAGATTTTCTAGAAGATGATTAGTTACTTGTGTCGATAGTTGAATTACACTTCTTATTTTACTTGCATTGGCTACTTGTTGAATTGTTGATCCTAAAAGAAAATAGGATATTTGCTACAATTGCACTTAGTGATAAATTTATTTTTATTTCAACGAATATGGAACTTAACAAGCCTGAAATAAAGATATTCTACAATCTGCATTTAAACAACACAGGAACTGATTTAAAATCAAACCATATAATAAAAGAGCAATGATTTGAAAACAAGTCGCTATATTTAGTATCCTACACAATCAGAACCTCAAACGAATTAAGTTAGTAATCACATACAGTTATCATAAATCATACCTAAACTTGTTGGCAGAAGATTATACCCTTATCGGAGCAGCTACGAGCTTAACAATGAAGGAGCTTTCACACCATAAAGGAGCTTCGACAAAGCTCCGATGAATAGTGAACAAGAGAAAAAAACTGAATATCTCTGTAGTTTAAAGGTTTAAGAACGATTTTTCCTCAATTTTTTTAACCTCTGTAGATTTCCAGCTTCTCTTTCGCGTAAGGAAAGAGTAATGTATAAGTGTTGGGGTCGATTTGTGTACGTATGTGTATTGTATGTAAAATGTATGTACTATGTATTGTGAATGAGAAAGTTGGGTTGGGCTGAAATTGGTGTTGTGCTGTTCTTTAAGAGGTATTTGGGCTGAAAAAATGGTTGAAAATTGGGTGTGTGGTTAGAATTGAATTTAAGATTTGGCCAATTAAATTTCAGTTATAGCCACTTGGAGTTTAAAACGTAGCCAAAGTAAGTTAATTGGTGAATCGGCTAAAAATTAAATAAGACAAATTAATATTTATTTATTAATTAAAAAGTTTCTTAATCTATAATTAACTTAATTATAAGCCAATCAACCAAAAAAGATAATTTATTAATTATATTAAACTAATTAACAAAATATTTAGTCAAAAATAAAATCTTTTGAGATGATTTTTGAATATTCATAAAAAGTATAAATTATATTAATATATTATAAATATAGAAATATATACATTATTTGAAAATGACAAAATCACTTTTAATGGAATGATAATATTTTGAATTTTTTAAAAGATAATTATTTCAATTTTTTTTAAAAAAAATGCAAGGTGAAAACCGATTCAGATTGTGAATGCCCCAAATGCAAAGAGAAGGTGAAAGAAATGGGAGATGCCCACAACATTGCGACATATGTGAGAAGAAAAAGATAAACAATACAAGTCATTTTTTTGATAAAATTAAGCAATACAAGTTACATTTAAACTTTAAACCGTAGCTAAATGTTTTAATTTGACAGAATAACAAAGCAAAGGTAGATGACGCAGATGCCCGAGCTAAGAAGAACAAAAGATCATCTAAGAAGTGAGAAACGATTAAGAGAAGACAATGGAGAAAGGCTACGACTATTACAAAAAGCAATGAAACAATATGGTTCCTAGTATAAAGACTTCCAGACATATCAAATTAATTGAAATTATAAAAGCTCAATAATTAATTTATACCATGAAAAATCATAATCGAGTGTTACAACCACATCGATAAATCACACTACATAAAATAGCATAAATTGAAGTCAAATACCAAATATCAAGATAAAAGAAAACACAACAGGTCAAAACACATGAGGAATAATAGAAACAAATAGCTTAACAACATCGAGCAGGAATAGTCAAACGTAAAGAGAACACCAACAACAAAGAAAGAAACCAATAAAATATCAAAGCATGATCCTACAAAATTATCGCTATTGCCCTATATATGTTGCACTTCATCCTATCTTCCAAGTTTCCCAATTGAAATCATGTCTGTTTATTGATATTGTTAATCCTCATTGTGTAGAGCCAGAATATAATATCTCACAATTTGAAATAACTAGGAAGAAGCTAAAAATTGGAAATAGTTATTTTTGGAAAGAATGAAAATCTGGAAATTTTGTTAAGTTAGGAAAAGTGAGTTTTGGGTCAACTTCAAACGGCCATAACTCCTAGCTTAGGATGATTTAGGTGTACTTCTAGATATGGTAGGAAAGCTCTTGGAATGATCTTTCCAACGCCGCTGAGTTTGCGTGATTCCGCGTTCGTATGAGTGAGTAATGCCTTTTGGAAATTGGGCTGTTGGAATAAGGAAAGTCCAATACGGATTTTGAAAGGGTAGTTTGGTCTTTTCCTTGCCCAATTATTTTATTTAATTTTTGGTAATTAAGTTAGGTCTAATTAGAATTAGATCAATTTACATTTTTACCGAAATACACTAGGAATTGGAGAAAAGAGAAAAGAAGAGGAGAAAGGAGAAGAGAAGCAAGATTCATCAAGATCGTCGAGTTTAGCTTGTGGATTTTGTCAGGGGTGATCCTTACAAGGTATGTGAGTCTTTCATAGCGTTGGGTTCGTTTACCCACGCGCAAAGCATGTTTGTTTCAGTGAAGTTCTAGAAAGTTGAAGGTTGATGAATCTTGAATGGTGTTCTTGAATTTGTTTTTTGTTCTTGAATTAGGCTGAATTGAGAAGTTTCTAAGATTTTTCCGTCTAGTTTTAGAGTTGTTTTGAGTTAGGTTCATGGGTAAATATGCTGGGTATCTGAATCTAAAGAAAAGTTGAGAAGAATAGTCGAGTTTAGGTGAATTGGGACTGGAAAACGATAGAAGGAAAAGTCAGGCGAATCTGGGTAGTGGGGCTGCGTCGTGGACCTGTCCCAAATTTTCACAAAAAGTCTCCTCGCGTCGTGAAGCGGTCACAGACCGTTCTGCCTCAAAAAGTATTTTCACGATCAAAATTTAAATATACCTCCATGTCACAGACTAGTATCCAGACAGTGATTTCTTGATCTTTTCTCATGATTAACTATCTAAAATCATTCCTAAACATCATGAGATCTTTCCTATCACAAATCACAATCCTTGAATCCATAATTCAATTCAAGGAAGTTAAGAGTCAAGTCAAGAGAAGTTAAGAGTCAAGTCAAGAAAAATTAAGAGCCAAGTTAAGAGAAGTTCATAGTCTTTCAAAAGTCTTTTACAAATGATTTAACTTTGTTTTAAGACTTGAGTTTTGAGTTCAGTAAAGAGTAAAGTTGAAGTTCATTTCTTCAAAAGTATATGGGGACTATGGATTCCCAAAGAGTTTAAAATGTTTTCACATTTAAACAAGTGAGGAAACTTTGATTTCCAAAAGAGCCTTTGAGCTAGTTTTCAGTTAAAGAGTAAATGTTTTCACATTTGAACAAGTAAGAAAGCTTTGATTTCCAAAGAGCCTTTGAGCTATTTTTCAAAAAAGAGTAAATGCTTTCACAGTTAAGCAAGAAGGGAAACTGAGATTTCCAAGATAGTCTTTGAGCTAAGTTTTGAGCAATTATATCAAACTACAGAAAGAAGTTATGTTTTTTTAAAAACATAAAGAGCTAGTATCATATTTTAGGAGTAGTATTGAGCACCAATATGAGGGAGAGTTTAGAGAACTCCGAGCCGCCATAAACCATGTAGCCATCTTGGGTAGAAAAGGGTCATACTTTTTAGATGATTCCTTTAGTGCTTTTAAGCATAGACTAGTAGATCCACTTTGTAGTTCAGGTTCTATACCCCCAACAAGGTATAAGACGGCCCCGTCAGTGTGAGGCAAAACACTGTATTATCACAATAGCTCTTACGTGATGGTTGTCGGTTAGAGAAACTCCCACAGAAGTAATTATATTCTTATATACACAGATTATTTGTATTTTTACTTACATTTCAGACTTATGTTGTATCCTTGTACACACACAGAGTTGACATCATGTTTTAAACAACTTTTCATTATATTGCACATGTTTTAAACTGCTTTATATTGAAATGAGTTTAGTTATGTTGAGTTGAGTTGAGCCAGGTAAATGTTCCTTTTCAGATTCTTTTCAAGCTTAAGTTGTGTTTAACATTCCAACTCACATACTTGTACATTCAATGTACTGATGCCAGTTGGCCTGTATCTTATTATGATGCAGACGTAGGTAACTAGGATCGGCATCCAGCGCATCATTGATCCAATTAGTACTCCAGAGTTAGTTGGTAAGCCTCATTGCATTCCGAAGGACTCATTTTTATTGCTTTCAGTTAGTTTATTAGTTCATTAGGATGTCGTGGGGTTTGTCCCGACATCCATCTCAGTTGTTTTAGAGGCTTCATAGACAGTCAGATGTTAGTTCTTGAGTTTTCTATTTCCTGTTTTAATAGTTGAGACTTGAGTTGCCACTATTGGCCAGTGAATGTTATCTTGATACATTCTAAGTTATATTTTGAATAGTTCAATTTACTTTAAAAGTATTTTTCTTTATGAGTTAAGTTTTCCGCAGAGTAAGTAAGCCAAGCCAAGGGTTCGCTTGGGGCTATCAATGGTTCTCGAGTGCCAGTTTTGCCCCGGGTGTAGGCTCGAAGCGTGACAAACTGGTATCAAAGCATAGAGTTCAAGAGTCCTAGGGAGTCTATCAAGCCGTGTTTGTAGAGTCTTGGTTATCGGCGTGAAGTGCGCCACATCTATCATGAGGAGGCAGCAACATTTTGGAAATTCCTTCACTTCTTTCATACTCATTTCGTGCGATAGAGTGCATTTCTATAAAAGTCTCTTTCTAACTCGTGCTTATGCGTAACCGATTGTGAGCTGGCTTATGGTCGAGAGTGCTTTCATGAGGTGTTTCTTTCCTCGTGAGCTAAGAGAAACAAAGAGATGGTTCGACATGAGAAACAGGATGAGTTTATTCGTTGTTAGGTTGTCTCGTCTGTCAAGTAAGGAAAGTTAGGTAGTCATGCTAATAGGTGACATGGGCATAGCAAGGCTGATGATCCATGTGCAACAAGTTGAGAAGAACCAGCTGAAGGATAGATAAGAGTTTGAGAATAAGAGAGCTAAGACATCAGGGAATGAATCCGGGCAGCAAAAGAGTAATGTGAACCGGTCTTCTTTCCAACATAAGTAGAAAGGACCTGCTTCATCATTTGCTAGTGCACCTGCACCAAGGAACAAATGTGAGTACAATAGTCAGAATTCTCAGAACTTCAGAGCTAGACCTACGAATTCGCAAGGTAGTAAGGCACAAAGGGGCACTAAGACTCCTGCATGTGCTAAGCGTGGTAGGAACCACTCAGGTACATGTCGTGAGGGCTACACTGGTTGTTTCAAGTGTGGTCAAAATGGGCATTTCATGTGAGAATGTTCACAGAAGAAGCAGGGTAATGGTAATGAGGGCAATAGAGCCCAGTCTTCTTCAGTTGCTCCACCAGACAGAGCTGCACCTAGAGGGGCTACTTCCGGTACTGGCGGAGGAACAAATCGCTTGTATGCTATCAATAGTCGCCAAGAGCAAGAGGATACGCCAGATGTTATCACTGGTATGATCCAAGTCATTGACTTTGCTGTTTATGCTTTGCTAGACCCAGGAGTGAGTTTATCTTTTGTAACTCCATATGTTGTTATAAATTTTGATGTTATTCCTGAGCAACTTAGTGAACCATTCAGTGTTTCTACACCTGCTGGTGAGTTTATTCTAGCAGAGAGAGTCTATCGTGATTGTCCCATTTCCGTCAATCACAAGAGTACCATGGCTGATTTAATTGAGTTAGACATGGTAGATTTTGATGTCATTCTTGGTATGGAATGGCTTAATGCCTGTTATGCCTCAGTTGATTGTAGAACTCAAGTTGTCAAGTTTCAGTTTCCAAATGAGCCTGTCTTAAAGTGGAAAAACAGTTCAGCAGTTCCTAACGGTCATTTTATTTCGTACCTTAAGGCAAGGAAGTTAGTTTCTAAGGGGTGTATCTATCACTTAGTCTGAGTTATGACTCTAGTATTGAGATACCTCCTATTCAGACAGTTGCAATAGTAAAAGAGTTTCTAGAAGTCTTTCCAGATGATCTTCCCGGAGTCCCTCTTGAGTGAGAGATACACTTCAGTATAGATATTCTCCTAAATACTCGTCCTATATCTATTCTGCCATATAGAATGACACCATCAGAGTTGAAAAGGCTTAAAGAGCAGTAAAATAATCTTTTAGATAAGGGCTTTATTTGACCAAGTGTCTCACCTTGGGGCGCTCTGGTCTTATTTGTGAGAAACAAAGATGGTTTCCTTAGGATGTGTATAGATTACCGCCAGTTGAACAACGTTACCATCAAGAATAAGTATTCTCTTTCTAGAATTGATGATCTTTTCAATCAGCTTTAGGGTGCTACTTATTTCTCTAAGATAGATCTCAGATCAGGCTACCATCAGTTAAGGGTAAGGGAATGTAATCTTCCAAAGACAACATTCAGAACCTGTTATGGTCATTATGAGTTCCTAGTTATGTCCTTTGGTTTGACCAATGCGCCTGTAGCATTCATGGACCTTATGAACAAGGTATTCAAACCTTATTTAAATACATTTGTTATCGTCTTCATTAATGACATACTAATCTATTCAAAGAATGAAAAAAATCATGCTAGTTATCTCAGAATAGTTCTCCAGACTTTGAAAGATAGAGAGTTGTATGTCAAGTTCTCTAAGTTTGAGTTTTGGCTTTAGTCTGGTGGCCTGGAGAGGGAAGTAAAGTTGATACTCAGAAAATTAAGGTAGTGCAGAATTGGCCTAGACCCACATCTCCAACTGATATTAGGAGTTTCTTAGGATTAGCTGGCTATTATAGAAGGTTCGTAGAGGGGTTCTCATCTATTTCATTCCCTTTAACCAAGTTAACTCAGAAAATAGTAAAGTTTCAATGGTCTAAGCTTGTGAGAAAAGCTTTCAGAAATTGAAAAAGAGGTTGACTATTGCCCCAGTTTTGACCTTACCAGAAGGTACGCAAGCTTTGTTGTCTATTGTGATGCGTCTAGAGTTGGTTTGAGTTGCGTGTTAATGTAGAATGGCAAAGTCATAGCTTATGCCTCCAGACAGTTGAAAGTTCATGAGAAGAATTACCCAACCCATGACTTAGAGTTGGCTGCCATAGTATTTGCTTTGAAAATAGGGCATCATTATCTTTATGGTGTTCATGTGGATGTGTTCGCCGATCATAAGAGTCTTCAGTATGTGTTTAGTCAGAAAGAGCTTAATCTCAGACAGAGAAGGTGGTTAGAATTATTCAAAGATTATGACATGAGTATTCTTTATCACCTAGGTAAGGCTAATGTTGTTGCTGATGCCTTGAGTAGATTATCTATGGGTTGTATTGCCCATTTTGAGGAAGGTAAGAAAGAGTTAGCAAAAGAGGTGCATAGACTTGCAAGGCTATTAGTTCGACTAATAGATTCTGTAGAAGGAGGAGTAGTTGTGATGAATGGGGCTGAATCATCATTAGTGTCAGAAGTAAAAGATAAGCAAGACCAAAATCCTATTTTGCTTGAATTGAAGGCAAATGTTCATAAGAGAAAAATATTGGATTTTGAACAAGGGAGAGATGGTGTGTTGAGGTATCAAGGCAGATTGTGTGTACCAAGGGTAGATGAACTCCAAGAGAGGATTATGGAGGAAGCTCATAGCTCCAAATATTCCATTCATTCGGGTTCTACAAAGATGTATCGCAATTTGAGAGAAGTATATTGGTGGAGTAGTATGAAGAAGGGCATTGCGAAATTTATTGCTAAGTGCCCGAATTGCCAACAAGTTAAAGTAGAGCACCAAAGGTCCGGTAGTTTGGCTCAGAATATAGAACTTTCGAAATGGAAGTGGGAGATGATTAATATGAACTTCATCATAGGTCTACCAATATCTCGCACGTAGCATGATTCTATTTGGGTGATTGTTGATAAAATGACAAAATCAGCCCACTTTTTGCTGGTAAAGACTGACGTGCGCAATTTAATGCACAATTCTGGAAATCTTTTCAGAAAGGCTTGGGTTAAAAAATGAACTTAAGTACTGTTTTTCATCCTCAGACAGATGGTCAAACAGAGTGCACCATTCAGACCTTGGAGGATATGTTGAGGGCTTGTATGATTAATTTCAAAGGTAATTGGGATGATCACCTACCTCTTATCGAATTTGCTTACAACAATAGTTCCCACTCTAGTATCCAGATGGCTCCTTATGAAGCTCTTTATGAGAGAAGATGCAGATCTCCTATTGGATGGTTTGAAGTTGGTAAAGCTAGGTTGATAGGACCATATTTAGTTCATCAAGCTATGGAGAAGGTGAAGTGATTCAAGAGAGGTTGAAAACAGCGCAGAGTAGTCAGAAATCCTACACTGATGTTAAGAGAAGGGAGTTAGAATTTGAAGTAGATGATTGGGTATACTTGAAAGGTTAACCCATGAAGGGTGTCATGAGATTTGGTAAGAAGGGGAAGCTTAGTCTCCGATATATTGGCCCTTACAGAATATCCAAGAGGATTGGCAATGTAGCTTATGATTTAGAGCTACCACAAAAGTTAGCAGCAGTTCATCTGCTATTTCACATTTCCATGTTGAAGAAGTGCATAAGAGATCCTTCACTTATCATACCAACTTAAGATATTGGTATCATGGATAACTTATCTTATGAGGAGATTCCGGTTCAGATTCTAGATCGTCAAGTTCGCAAGTTGAGGACTAAGGAAGTAGCATCAGTCAAAGTTCTTTGGAGGAACCAATTTGTTGAGAAAGCTACTTAGAAAGTTGAGGAGGATATGAAGAAGAGATATCCACATCTCTTCGAATCTGGAGAAGTACCAAATTAAGGTACTAATCCTTCCTTAGTATTTATTTATAAGTTGGCATGTTGTTTTGTTTTTGCTTATGGGTGTTTGAACTGAATGTTACATGTTACACCCTTAGCCTAGTAAGAGTAATTTCATTCAAGGAATGTTCCCAAGGGGGAGATATTGTAACCTCTCGCAATTTGAAATAACTAGGAAGAAGCTAAAAATTGGAAAGTCATTTTTGGAAAGAATGAAAATCTAGAAATTTTGTCAAGTTATGAAAAATGAGTTTTGGATCAACTTCAAACGGTCATAACTCCTAGCTCAGAATGAGTTAGGTGTACTTCCAGATATGGTAGGAAAACTCTTGGAATGATCTTTCCAACACCGTTGAGTTTGCATGATTCCGAGTTCATATGAGTGAGTTATGCCCTTTGGAAATTGGGTTGTTGGAATAAGGAAAGTCCAATACGGATTTTGAAAGGGTAGTTTGGTCTTTTCCTTGCCCAATTATTTTATTTCGTTTTTGGTAATTAAGTTAGGGTCTAATCAAAATTAGATTAGTTTACGCTTTTACCAAAATACACTAGGGCTTGGAGAAAAGAGAAAAGAAGAGGAGAAAGGAGAAGAGAAGAAATATTCATCAAGATCGTCGAGTTTAGCTTGTGAATTTCGTCGGGGGTGATCCCTACAAGGTATGTGAGTCTCTCATAGCGTTGGGTTCGTTCACCCACGCGCCAAACATGTTTATTTCAGCGAAGTTAGTTCTAGAAAGTTGAAGGTTGATGAATCTTGAATGATTTTCTTGAATTTGTTTTTCGTTCTTGAATTGGGCTGAATTGAGAAGTTTCTAAGATCTTTACGTCTAGTTTTAGAGTTGTTTTGAGTTAGGTTCATGGGTACATATGCTGGGTATCTGAATCTAAAGAAAAGTTGAGAAGAATAGTCGAGTTTAGGTGAATTGGGACTGGAAAACAAAAGAAGGAAAAGTCGGGTGAATTTGGGTAGTAGGGCCGCGTCGCGGACCTGTCCCAAATTTTCACAAAAAGTCTCCTCGCGTTGCGGAGCGGTCACGGACCGTTCTGCCTCTAAAAGTATTTTCGTGACCAAAATTTAAATATACCTCCGCGTCGCGACTAGTATCCAGACAGTGATTTCTTGATTTTTTTTTTCATGATAACTATCTAAAATCATTCCTAAACATCATGCGATCTTTCCTATCACAAATCACAATCCTTGAATCCATAATTCAATTCAAGGAAGTTAAGAATCAAGTCAAGAGAAGTTAAGAGTCAAGTCAAGAGAAGTTAAGAGCCAAGTTAAGAGAAGTTCATAAAGTCTTCCAAAAGTCTTTTACAAATGATTTAACTTTGTTTTAAGACTTGAGTTTTGAGTTCAGTAAAGAGTAAAGTTGAAGTTCATTTCTTCAAAAGTATATGGGGACTATGTATTCCCTATGAGTTTAAAATGTTTTCACATTTAAACAAGTAAGGAAACTTTGATTTCCAAAAGAGCCTTTGAGCTAGTTTTCAATTAAAGAGTAAATGTTTTCACATTTGAACAAGTAAGGAAACTTTGATTTCCAAACAGCCTTTAAGCTAGTTTTTAGAAAAGAGTAAATGCTTTCACAATTAAGCAAGAAGGGAAATTGAGATTTTCAAGATAGCCTTTGAGCTAAGTTTTGAGCAATTATCTCAAACCACATAAAGAAGTTATGTTTTGTTTTTTAAAACATAAAGAGCTAGTATCATATTTTAGGAGTAGTATTGAGCACCGATATGGGGGAGAGTTTAGAGAACTCCGAGCCGCCATAAACCATGTTGCCATCATGGTAGAAAAGGGTCATACTTTTTAGATGATTCCTTTAGTGCTTTTTAGCATAGACTAGTGGATCCACTTAGTAGTTCAGGTTCTATACCCCCAGCAAGGTATATGATGGCCCTAGCAGCGTGAGGCAAAATGCTGTATCATCACAATAGCTCTTACGTGTTGGTTGTCGGTTAGAGAAACTCTCATAGAAGTAATTGTATTATGATATACGCAGTTTATTTGTATTTTTATATACATTTCAGAGTTAAGTTGTATCCTTGTATACACACAGAGTTGACATCATGTTTTAAACAACTTTACATTATATAGCATATGTTTTAAATTGCTTTATATTGAAATGAGTTTAGTTATGTTGAGTTGAGTATAAATTCTTTTCAAATTCTTTTCAAGCTTAAGTTGTGTTTAGCATTCCAACTTGCATACTTGTACATTCAATGTACTGATGCCAGTTGGCCTGCATCTTTTTATGATGCAAACGCAAGTAACTAGGATCAGCATCCAGTGCTTCGTTGATCCATTGAGCACTCCAGAGTCAGTTGGTGAGCCTTATTGCATTCCGAAGGACTCCTTTTTGTTGATTTCAGTTATTTTATTAGTTCATTAGGATGTCATGGGGTTTGTCCCGACATCCATCTCAGTTGTTTTAGAGGCTTCATAGACAGTCAGATGTTAGTTCTTGAGTTTTCTATTTCCTATTTTAATGGTTGAGACTTGAGGTGCTACTATTAGCCAGCGAATGTTATCTTGATACATTCTAAGTTATATTTTGAGCAGTTCAGTTTACTTTAAAAGTATTTTTCTTCATAAGTTAGTCTTCCACTGAGTAAGTAAGTCAGGCCAAGGGTTCTCTTGGGGCCATCAATGGTTCTCGAGTGCCAGTTTCGCCCTCGGGGCGTGACACAGAAAAGATAGTGGGTAGGCGCATGATTAAACAAAGACAACAAGTTTGTGCCTAGGGCATATCCACCCTTAGGATATTGGGTTCACTTTCAAAGCAAAACATAAATTTGTATAAAAAATTATTAAAGTGCAACAAATAATAGATATGAACTCATAAATTTAAGAACATAATGAATTCAATGCTAAAAACCTTAAAAATTAACACGTAGAATTTAAACCATAGATTTGACTCTAATTGTACCTCATATTTCGGTCCCATGGAAGCAAATTATGAAACTTATACTTGAGAGGATTATGCAGTTAGGAAGGGAATTTGGATTTGAATAGAAGAGAGAAATAACTCCGTAGCTAAAGGAGGACGTACGTTGAGCTTCAAGAGTGGTACTAAGCTGTTAGGTCTTAGGAGTTGGTTAAATTAATTGAAGTTGGTTTAGTTACACTTAAACCCTTTAGGGATTATTTGGTATGATGCATTATTATTCGCATTATCTTTGTGTGTTACTAATATTTAGTTTGGTATATGTATTCAACCGATGTATAGCTAATACTACTTGGTATTATATGATATATAACTAATACATGACAAATCATTGTCCGAAGCCAAAAGGACAAGAAAATTAACCAAAAATACCAAAAGGGCAACAAATTGAGTTGAGAACCAAAAGGGCAACATTTAGATGGTCTAACAAACACCGTCTAAATTAGAAAAAAAAGACACGAAGTTCGATGCGCCTTACAAGGCGCATGTCCCCACATCCTTACAGGGCGCATGTCCCCTACACCTCTTTCTTTCTTTTTTTTTTTTTTTTTTTGGTTTTGTGTTTAGTTTATGTTTTATTTCTTTGGTCTTTTAGTTAGTTTTTTTTTTTCTTTTAATTTTTATTTTTTATTTTGAAAGTTGTTCCTATTTATTTTGCATGTGATTTTTATATTCTTTTTAGCAAATTATTCATTTCAATTTTTTAAGTAAGATTTTATTAATTAAGTTTGAAAAATATCATTTTATATTTGCTAAAAAAAATATGAAAATCATATGCAAAATAAATAGGAACAACTTCAAAATAAAAAACAAAAATTAAAAGGAAAAACTAAAAAAATATATTTTATAGTAAGATTTTAAAATAAATAGCAAATTATTGCCTTTTTAATATTTTTTTAGCAAATTATTCATTCCGATTTTTTAGATAAAATTTTATTAATTCAATTTTGAAAAATATCATTTTATATTTGATAAAAAAATATAAAATCACATGCAAAATAAGTAGGAGCAACTTCAAAAAAAAAAAAAAAGAAAAGGAAAAACTAACTAAAAATAAAAATAAAACATAAACTAAAAACAAAACAAAAATAAAACAAAACAAAAAAAAAAGGCGCTGCGCAACTCCGCGCCTTACAAGGCGCATCAAACCTCGTGCCTTGCTCCTTTTTTCCTAATTTAAACGGTGTTTCTTAGACCGTTTAAATATTACCCTTTTGGTTCTCAATTCAATTTTGTTGTCCTTTTGATATTTTTGGCTAATTTTCTTGCCTTTTTGGCTCCGGACTCTTTTTAAAAGCGATGAATAAAATGATAATATGAGTATATTGCTCTTTGAAATAGTAAAAGGGAACATTTATTTTTAGTAAGCAAACAAACAACGTATGAGAAAAAAATAAACCATAGTAATGAGAGATTTTTTTCTTTTTTCTTTTGATACTATGATAACAATCATATATGATTACCATAACAAGTAAAATTAAATACACCTAAAGTAAACCTAATTCCATAACAGTCTGGGTGTTGGGACAAATTGGCCTCTAGCAAAGCAAAAACACTAGACTAGTTAGGACACAGTTTAGACAAAAACTCTCCACATTTTGTGAACTCTTTTAAAAATGCAAGTATTTCCAATCTTTCCGTCCCTATACATAAATTCTTTAAAAAGTTTTTAATTTCTATCTCTTCATGTAAATATATGTGTTTGTAGCTTCTTGGTTAAGCTCTAGGAAATTAAGTGACTATTTAATTTAATTTTAAAAATTCATTAATCAATTGAATTAGTTTGAATTTAATTTTAACCTATAATCGATTTTCATGAACTTTCTGCTCTTGTTAAGAAGTATTCGTACACCACTGAATACATCAATAACAAAATTAATCAAGGGAAAAAGGACAAATATACCCATGAACTATCGCAAATGGTATGCATATACCCTCCGTCATACTTTTGGGACACTGGTGCTCCTGTCATCCAAAAACTAGAGCATATATGTCCTTCACTCTAACGGAAGACTAAATAAAGACACGTGACACAATCTTATCTGTCGATCCAATATTTAATAAATGTCGGTCGGTGGATAAGAGGGTATATATACTTTAATTTTTGGACGGCAGAGACACTAATGTCCCAAAAATATGACGGATGGTATCTACATACTATTTACGATAGTTCAAGGGATATATTTATCTTTTTTCCCATTAATTAATGACGCTACCTCGTGAATGGGGCCTATCCAAAGCGAATTGGTATTAATATACGGATTTGGAAGGCTGGACGATAAATCAAAAAATAAAATAAAATATTAATTAATTAGTTAAAATAAAATCGTAGAAGCAGGAAACAAACGCCGTCGCGGGATCGGTGGTGAAACAAATAGGCATATGAGTGTAGACTTGAGTTAACAACAATTACAGAAGAATTTAACTGATTTTCCTCCTCGAATTCCTCCATTTTCTACAGTCAATTCGAAAAGCTTGAGGGAACAGAAATGGTGTCGTACGTGAGCTTGTTGCTGTACGGAGTGGGAGGAATAGTGGTGGCGGGGATGGCAATACTGGTCGCCTTTCAGGAAAAACTTGTATATGTTCCCGTCTTACCTGGACTCACTAAAGCATATCCAATTACTCCCGCTCGACTTCGACTCCTTTACGAAGATGTTTGGCTCAGATCTTCAGACGGTGTTCGTCTTCATGCTTGGTTCATCAAACTCTTCCCTGACTGCAGAGGTCTTTACACTCTCTCTTAAACTGCGTTTTCTTATGTTTAATGAGGATTTATCTACTCTAATTAGACGAGATGGGCGTAATTTGTGTTCGATTTGTGATTTTCAACTAAATTAACCCATATTTTTTGAAGTTACTAGTGAACTTCCGGATGATTTTGACCTAATTTCAGTTGTACAACCTTTTTAGTGTATGTTTTACCTGAATTGTGCGAGAGAATTGGTGATTATGGATTAATGTTTATAGAAATGAGAGTTACTTTTTGAACGAAATAAGATTGGTTGATGTGGTTTTCTGATTTGCTCCTCAATTTTACTTGATAAATGATTCTTTGAGTATGTTGTTTGTGCAAATGAGCTATGATCTTCATGTAAAATGATTAATTCCTGGATCCCAAGAGTTCAGAATTAGTAGGTATATCTATGTCTGCCAATAGTTTTGACAAAATGTAGTGGGGGCAAACTGTTAGAATGCTGCTACAGATGCACATCAACATCTATCAGCGGAGATTAAAAATCCTGATTGTAAATTAGTGTGTATGATAGTGGTTATTATGTTGCCATGGCAAGAAGTATGGATGTGGTGGCAGGGTCGCTAGTTAACCATCTATCATAGCAAAAATAGAACCTAAATGCAATATCGACATTCACCTTTGAACTCGAAGTCAGTAGCTCATTTAAAGTTTTAAACTAATATATCTTCAGTACACTTAGCAACCTAACCACCTAGCTGGAGCATGCACAGCTATGATGTTTCCACATTGTTTTCTACTGATATAGGAAGTGATGCTTACAAGGATTTAAAACTAATTTGGATGTGTTGTCCACATATGATTAGTTTTTGTTTGCTGGTTAGTGTAATTTATGCTGAGATACTATTTTGGTTCTGCAGGTCCAACTATCATCTTTTTTCAAGAGAACGCAGGAAGTATCCTTTTATTATAATGTCTTCTTGAATGATTTGCAGACCTTGTTTCCATATTCCTTTTCTTAATCTTCTTCTTGCACTTATGTTGTAAAGTTCAACCTTATCTCGTTTGGTTATCCTGGTTATCCTTTACTAGTTAATTGCAGATATTGCACACCGTCTTGAAATGGTTCGCATAATGTTACAACGTCTGCAATGCAATGTTTTTATGCTTTCCTATCGAGGGTATAAATCATTTCCCCATATTTGTCAGTTTCATGTCTGTGCTTTGTCTTTAATTAAACTAGTGTCTTTTTCTTTTTCTAATAATTTTGTTGTAATAAAGTTACGGAGCCAGTGATGGATACCCTTCTCAGCATGGGATCACAAAGGATGCTCAGGTTTTGTTAGCTTTCCCAATTTCATAGATTTTGACCTAAACCTTATTTATGAAATTACATAATTGTGCTTGTCTTTTCCAATAGGCTGCACTGGATCATTTAGTTCAGAGGACCGATATTGACACATCAAGAATAGTAGTCTTTGGAAGGTCACTTGGAGGAGCTGTTGGTACTGTTCTTACCAAAAACAATCCTGACAAGGTAATGTAGCAATTCATTTTTATTTTTGTCATGCTGTTAGGTTTAATAATGTTATAAAGCCTGATTATCTCTAATTTGTTTAGTTTCCTTTTTACTCCTTAAATTTATGTTCAACATGGGCTCCATCATGGAAAGAGAATTCATAGTACTTTGTTAAGTTTCTTTCAAACTTAAATGCTCTATGGGTACTCTTGGCTCTACCTGATTGAAGTAAATAACTTTAGAGGCACTCTTTGGAGGTTGGTAGGAATACAAGCTTTCAAGCGAAAACTAAACTAGTCTGAGTTCATCACCAGCATGAGAGGGGCAACTTATAAATATGACGAAGAAAAAAAGAACACTATTTTTTTTCTAGAATAAAAATAAAGCTACGTTTCTTTCCCTTTAGAGTAAAGAGAAATCTCTTCTGCACCTAAACTATTGACCGAAAGATACGATATGAGCTTGTAATATAGTATTATTATTTGTAATACATGTAAAATTACAGGCCACTCCTCGTATATGTGGGATGTCTGATTTAATTCTTTTTTTTTATCACTTCTTCAATGGATGAGTTTAGGAGACTGTTTGCTCCCATTTTTCTCAAATAAAATAGAAGTCCATATAAACTTACGATGTTAGTCTCTTGGGTGTCTAACCTCTACGATTTATCTCATGACCGTGATGTTCTTTAAGTACATTATCCTCTTTTGCGCTATTTGTTCATTATGTAGCTAAAAACTTTTGATGTTCTTCTAGTATTGAGACCCCATTAGAACCTGAGTTTGCTTAATCTTACTCCATTTCTACATACTTTAATCTTCATCCAATATTACATCCAGTTCATGCATAGGAGAAGAGTTTTGCATCTGAAAGAATGTAATAGTAGTCTACTGTTCAACTGAATCTTTATTGGTATTACATAAAACATTAACTCCACATGCCAAGTGAAAAAATCTCCCTTAATGCAGTTCCATGGTTTGATGTGAGTGACCCAGTTATCTAGATTTTGGTAATTCTATTAGTATTCTTCAGTTGATCCCGCGTTTCTTAGATGATCCACAAATTGATATGCCTTGATTATGGTTTTCTTGTTTGATATTCAAGTTCCCTGTTTATGAATTTCCTGTTTGATGTGTGAAGTGATCAGTTTATTTTTGAGGTTTTCCCACTGCCGATTACATATAGTTGATTAAGCACGTTCTGGGTCAAGCTGTATAGAATAGAGTCTGTCTATTTTGTTTAGGGGAATCTATATGGACCTCTTTTTTGTTTCTTTCTGTTCTGTGTCTATCTTTCTGGGTTTTATTCCAAACTTTTCTGTTCCAAGGTGTTTAAATAGCTGAAAGTTCTTATAACTTGTACATGTGTTTTGACATTCAAATCCTAGTTTTCTTTCACTATCGTAGGTTGCTGGGCTCATTTTGGAGAATACTTTCATATCTATCCTGGATATGGTTTTTTGACATTCAAATCCTAGTTTTCTTTCACTATTGTAGGTTGCTGGGCTTATTTTGGAGAATACTTTCACCTCTATCCTGGATATGGCAGGAGTTCTCTTGCCATTCTTGAAGTGGGTCATTGGTGGCAGTGGCTCAAAGGGTTTCAAACTTCTTAACTTTGTTGTTCGATCTCCATGGAATACCATTGATGTCATTGGTGAGGTGAGGATGCATCTTTATAACTCTCTCTGTCCCATTTTAATTGACTTGAGTTGACTTTTTCTTCAGAGTAATCTTCATTTTTTTGTTTTATTGAGTCTACTAAAGGTAGAAAAAGTTGTGAAGATGTGACTCAAGTTTGTAAAGTTTAAGTTAAGTTCTTGGAGGGATAAAAATTACGTTTCTAGCAAATAGTTCATAATTTTTAGGATGGACTAAAACAGAACTGGGTAATTAAATTGGATCGAGGTAATATATTTCATGGTTTAACTAATAGCGAAGTGTTCTAAAGTAGTAATGTGGATAAGTCATTTCAGATCCTTTTTTCTTAGTAGGCATTTGGCCATAGAAACCAAATATTTTCCACTTTATTTGGAATTTCTGAAGTTGAAGTTGAAGATGGATTTGTGTATGGTTATAGTTTTTGCAAGGAATATTTGGTTGCTAATTCTCAAAAAGAATATTTGGCTTCTTGAATGTACTTTTCCTAAGAACATGAAATATGATTTGTACCCCTCAATTTTTAAAAACTAGCAAAACCATCAAACTTAATTAATTTACATGAATCATACAATCAAATCTGCTCTATAAGAGTAATATCTCATAATGGATAGTCACATAATATCATAAATAGGATACCACATTTTTAAAAAGTGAATCTTACTAGAAAAAAAAAAAAGAAACACAGAAATAGTCAGCTGGCTCCATTGATTTTGTTATCTACATTAACATCGGACCAAACAGACATAGAAGCACCAACAAAGTAATGGAACAGAAAACTCTCCAAGAAAATGATAACCAGATCATACATAAAGCAGCCTAATTATCTACACACCTGTTTTATAATTTCAAAGGAACACAAAGAAAAATCAAAATCCAAGAGAAGTATATGAATCAAACCAAGGAAAAAACAAGATTTCACAAGTAAAAGCACATATAATCAATGATTTAACCTCCCATGTAAGCACCCATTTCAAAAAAATGCATAAAAGAGTGATACTTAATTTAGGCATGTTGCCAAGCAATTTCTAAGTTCTGCACTTCTTATAATTTCTTGGAAAGTGATCACTTGGCTTGCTTAATAAACACAAACTTTTTATAAAGTTCTGCACTTTTTAAAATTCCCTGGCTAGTGGCTAATTTAAATGGGTCATTTTTATAAAAACAAAACATTTAGGGCAATGTTTCGACCAGCTTGTAATTTAATACATACGTACTAAAGTTTCTGGTTTTTGTTGTCCTTGTTATGTTCAAGTTAGCTCAGACGTCTGGCTTATATTATCTGATTGTTTTGGGTGCAGATCAGGCAACCAATCCTCTTCCTATCTGGATTACAAGATGAGATGGTTCCACCATTCCACATGCAGATGTTGTATGCAAAGGCAGCTGCACGCAACAGGCAATGCTTATTTGTGGAATTTCCTAGTGGGATGCACATGGATACCTGGTTGGCAGGTGGTGATCATTATTGGAGGACAATTCAGAAATATTTGGAAGAAACTGTCCCAGAGAAGAAGGATGATGAATCAAAGAAGGATTCGGAACTGTCCTCTAAGCAAAATGGTTAGTTGCAGATATCAACTTCACCTGCTATTGTTCTGCTATCTTTTCTTTGTTATATGGTTTTGGGCATCTTAATTATCGTCTAAGAAAAATATTTGTGAAGACACAGATGATAAATCCTCTTGGAAGGATATTGTTAAGTTAGGGTTCTAGAGGCTGCAAGCCTCCTATATACCTGGACAGTCAGCCCCTTTTAAACTGTCCTGAAAAAAAAAAAAAATTGCTCTGTCGACGACTGGGTCAAGTATGACTGATCCCTCTAGATATCTGAAAGGGAAGTCATGTCCTATTTTATTAGCCTAAGGAATAGACCATTTTGTTATGTCTAAAATCTATTTTCAAAATTAACTCATAAAAGAGTATTTGGAAAAGACATTTGAGAGTATGATATCCAACAGGTATCTAATAATTCATAGAACCGTAAATGCTATTAATTCTTTTGATTTAGCTCCTGTTATAGCTCCTTTCTGAAACTACAAGATTGTTAAAGTATTACCTTTCCAAAATAGAAATGCCATATATCCATTTATCTTCACCTTGTGGATCATTGTCTCTCACTGTATTGAAGTTTGAAAGCTGATGAACTTCAATTCTTTTCTAGGCTAATTGTGGCTGTTTGGTTTGTGATATCATTTGCAGTATCTTCAGATTTTGTTGCAAGCTGAAATGTTGAGTTTCAGGCAGTTCAGATGTAACTTTGGATTCGAGGATTCAAATACGTTTCTTTTGATGTTGCAGTGATGAAGAGCAGTTTGTGATATCAAAGGAATGGAAGTGCATCCTTTCAAATATTTATTCTTCTGAGGATATTTTTTGGTGTCCTAGTTTCAGAAGGGAAAAAGATGTGAAGGGTCTTCATTTATACTGCATCTCGCTAACAATACTAGGGCGTCAAAATATAGGTCCAGCTGAGTCGTGTTGTATGAATAAGGATTCAAACGTTTCGATAGTATGCCAAACGTAAAATGGCAACTCTCTACCAGAGAGTGATGCCAGGCGGAAGACATTCTTTCGTGTGAATGGCTTACTCTTTATTTTGGTGTGATGCTTTTTCTTCAAAGGGAGTTATAATTTGTGAACTTTCAATCTATGTATTCAAACTTTTCTTAGTTATTTCGTACACATCAGGATTATCAGCTTAAAGCTAGTAAGGTTCTTCTGAAGGACTTGTTCGTATTCAACTTTTAACTATAACTTGCATAATATACCATTTGGGGAAAACAGCACGGCTTGCAATTTAATACATACGTACTAAAGTTTATTCAGTCTCATCTGCAAATATGTTTAGGCTTCTGTTTTGCTATAGAGTTTGAAGCTTCGAAATTTGAATTTTTGAATATACGTTTTACTTGAAAATAATGTGAAGTTTTATGAGTGAAAGTGATTAGTTTTTGGGAACATGAAAATATTTGAACATCATATAATAATATTTAATTATTGAATTCCTCATCTCACCTCCATCGAATGATTCCACCTTGTTTGGATTGTTGTTACCTATTGTATTATTAGTTTAAATAAAATGTTTGTTTTGATTGTTACTTAAATTTTATTGTATTGTATCATTTAGATTCATTGTTAGTAACAATTAAAAGTTTTGTTTCAATTTAGTGTAATGACATTGTTACCTAATATTTCTTCAATTTTTGTTGTCTTTATCTATTACTAGTATTTATTTTTTACCTTACCTAAAAAGTAGCACTCGCTTATATCCTATTTTTCTTGTAGGGTTATTTACTCAAATTGTACCCTATTTTTTCTTGTAAATTTATCACTCAAATTATTAATATGTGATATTATATAACGACGGAAAACGATACGAATTATCGAAACAATAAACAATACTAGTTAACAGTCTGATTGAGTAGGCAAATATATAACCCATTGGTGAAATTAGCATTTCTGTTTTTGCTAGTATCGTCATCTTATCCAACACGTACCTCAATTCCTATTTTATTTTTTTAAGTAACATTTGAAACTTGACGTCCACCAATGAAGTTATTCCACGTCAGACATATTGTCTGTGTTTTCATTTCCACTTGGGTCCAAAATGATCCAGTATTATTACGATAATACCCTTGTCCATTATATTCCTTTGGTGCTCAAAAAGTTGTTCAAATTACCTGAATTGAAACAGGGGCAGGAAGAAAAAATATTAAATAAAAATCTTGTGTAGAGTGATCCATTGTGAAGATGGAAGGAGGTGCTGCACAGTACAATCCTCGCACCGTAGAAGAAGTTCTTAAGGATTTTACTGGCCGTCGAGCCGGCATGATCAAAGCCCTCACCACTGGTATTTCAATTCTCTCTATCGACAATTTCCTGTTTTGCTGCTTTATTGGCTCTGTTTTTTCCTTTCAGGTTTTTGGGCTACATTTCATCATTTTTGTCTTTCTTTTGCAGATGTGGAGGATTTTTATCAGCAATGTGACCCTGGTTAGTTACGGATCTTTACCTTCTTTTTTCATATACATTTCTGCGTTTGCCTGTATGTTTCTTCTCGAGTGTTTCGCTTATTCTTACCGGATTTGGTTGGTTTTGAGTTTTCATGTAATTTGCTTGCTCTTTTTCTGTACTAATTGATTTTACCCAAGTGATTACCAAATTTCTACTGTTTCTGATGGCGACCCAAATGGAACCTTTTTTATTTGAGATAATAACGCATTAATTTTGAATCAAATTTCGGGTTTTGGGTCAAAGGACAGAAGAATCTAGCGCCTTGTTTTTCTTTTCTTTTCAGTTATATTATATTCAAGCAATTTACTATAAATTAAACTTCTGGGTAATCTGTTTTTTTGTTGTGTTGTCCTATGTCCTGTTTATATAGACATGGTTTTTCTTTTTTGTTGCGCGACTTTTAACTGAGATTTTGTTTTTACTGGTAAATATCTCTTCCAATTCAAGATTTTAGAGTTGTTTAATAGGGTGTTGGTGTTCTGCTTGCGTCTAGAGCTGTTCATAATGCTTCAAGAAAACTCCTCTGTCTGTAATGTACTGTACCGTGTGCGCAATGTGAATTCATTGTGAGAGGAAAAAACTTTAAATGAAGATTTTTCAGACATATGAGTTGTGGGAGAAATCTCTTATTTAGATTGTTGGTTAAGCTTTCTGCCCCAATTGAAATTGCCATGTACTGGTTGGGTGGACTTGAACTGGAGATGAGTGAATAGTAACCGTGGTCTTATGTGCTTATTGTATGTCGTCCCTCACAATATGATTCTCGCAATCAATCCCTAGATGTTTTAAGTTTTCATAGCTTGGAAGTTATTGGTCTAACTTCATATAGGGGCTTCATTTTTTCGCTTTGATTGAGCAGGTATTGCGAATGTAGGATCATTTTCTGTCTGGTCCTTTTTTACTTACTGACCAGCTTTGTTATTGACTTAAGTCTCAAAATATTAATTTAATGTAGTCTAGTTCATCATTTCGTGAATTCTCATCCAACTTGATAAATTTTGCGACAAAAGATTGAAGCTTGTGCCTGATATTGTGCTTAAAATACTTTTTGCATAATAAAGATATTGGTGGCGCGAATGTTTTATTCTGACTTCACTGTGCTAAGATGCTGTTTCTTATTGAACAAGTGTTTTTCTGATTGTGATCAGTCTTTGTTTACTCTCTTTATTTTTGGAAACTTTGCAGAAAAGGAAAATCTCTGCCTCTATGGATATCCAAGCGAGCAGTGGGAAGTCAATTTGCCAGCTGAGGAGGTGCCTCCAGAGCTTCCAGAGCCAGCATTAGGTATAAACTTTGCTAGAGATGGGATGCAAGAAAAGGAATGGTTAGCTCTAGTTGCTGTACATAGTGATGCATGGCTACTCTCTGTTTCCTTCTATTTTGGTGCCAGATTCGGCTTTGATAGAGCTGACAGGTAAACTCGATTCTACAACAATATAAGAAAATAGTTTCTTGGTTATTTGTACTTTTAATAGGTCACCTTTCAAGTGATTTATTTGTGTGTATTTTTTTTTTTTCCTTTTTAATCATATCAGAATTGTATCTTTTGTTCAAATATCTTGCTTTGAATCATAAATAGTTGTGAACAGCCTACAAGCCTTTGCTGTGTCACTTTGTAAAGCATTCTGGAGGTATGCTTATAATTACACCTTGTCAGATGTCAAAGCTTGGAGGAGAATTGTCCCAGCAGACATCTGTGTGATTTCTTTGATGGAGAAAAACAATTATTTCTTTCGTTTAGAGTCCACCGAGTATGGAAAGTTTCTTCACTCTACTGAACCCTTTTGATCTCTTTAATCTAGGAAACGTCTTTTCAACATGATGAATGATCTGCCAACTATATATGAAGTTGTTACTGGAGTGGCCAAGAAGAAAGTAAAGGATAAATCAACAGTTTCAAATCACAGCAGCAACAAGTCAAAATCAAATTCTAAAGCGGTACTGTTGAAAACCTCTTCAGTCTCCCATCCTTCTCTCTTCTCTCAAATAGATGTTTTTTCTTGGATAACAGTAGCTGTGCAGTAGTCTTTAAAGGATTCCCTTTGGACAATATTTAGCTGAAAACCTTCAGCTTTAGGACATTGCCACTGAATACTTTCCTTGAAACTTATGTTTGTGAACCTAAGATATGGTCAATGAATCACTAAATGGATCCTCTCTGATTTGAGCCATGGTTCAGATTTCAATTATCCACACCCATTTTGAATTATAAATGTGTATGATGACTCTCGACAGCAGTAAGTGGCATATATAGTGATGTTTTGCTATTGTCATGGTAGTTTAATAACATTGAGAGGTAGGAATCAGGAAAGTGAAGCATTTGTATAATGTTCTCCTACAGGGGAAAACTAATCTTTCTGTCCTGTTATAGTATAGGAGTTCAAATGGGCCTCCTAAGTTGATATATTGTTGATTTGTCATTATCTTATATAATTGCTTGCCTTGGTGTTTGGTGTAAAAACAGAACAGGCTTGCGTCTATGCATTTCTGGGCAGGTCAGGTAGTGGTTGCCCTGCTTCTAGTTTGAGGAAGGCTTATTAGTCAGTTAAAAGTGATTTGAACTATAGTAATTACAATTGTGTTGTATGCTTAAGTTTGATAGAAGAGGCTTTTTAGATGCCTAGGGACTAGGGTGAAGTCAATGCTGGAGTTTTTCCAAAGAGGTATTGTGTAAGGTAAACTATGAGACTCCCATGAAGCCTTAGTGTTGTGTTATTATTATTATTCTTTAATTTCTCCTATGTAACTTCATCCAATTGTCTACCTCAATTCCTGCAGCTGCTTCATAATTGACCTTTTTGCATAAATCGGTTCTCAATCTAAAATTATTTGCGATTTTGGTGCTGCTGTTGTGCAACATTTTACACTTAATTTTTCTTTGCACTATGTTTGTACATTTTGGGTTGTCTTAAGTGAATTGTATCGAACTGCTTTGAAAAACAAACCTTTTCTTCTCAAAATAAATAAATAAAATGAACGTGTGCCTTCTTGCAGTTGCTTGTGCTAAGTTTACTGTCTTCTGAAGTATCCTCTTTTAAACTTGTCACTGGGTATGTTGTTGTATCCTCATCTAGACTAGATGTTACTGTGGCTACCTGATTGTCATTGTGGCTATTTCAATGCACTAAGCCATGTTCCTCTAACTAAATTCAGTATCATGCCTCATGTACCCTGTATCATTATGCCTCTAATGTGTTGACATCTTAGTTATAGATCCATGCTTCATTCCTTTTTTCCATGCATGGCGCAGCAGATATCCACATTGTTTATCTTAAATCTCAGGGTAAATACTCAAAGCCTCAAGTAAAAGATGAGGATGATGGATTCGATGAGGAAGAAGAAGATGAACATGGCGACACTCTGTGTGGTGCATGTGGTGAGAACTATGCTTCAGATGAATTCTGGATTTTCTGTGACATGTGCGAGAGGTGGTTCCATGGCAACTGTGTGAAGATCACCCCCGCCAAGGCCGAGCATATAAAGCAGTACAAATGCCCTTCATGCAGCAACAAGAGGATATGCCCGTGACATCCCCTATCAGATATGTGCTGAGTTCCACAATTTGTAATTGTTCATGTTGAGCTCAGCTCACTGCCATCTTAAAAATATCAGCAAGGCATGTCTAGTCAGAGTTCTAGTTTCTTATGTTTATCAGGGTACTTAACTAGTTTAGTTCCCTCAAGACACCCTTTTATTCAACTCTAAACAATTGGATATTAGATGCATCTTTCAGTATCAATGCTAACTAGATGCAGTTCATCTGGAGCATATGTTGCAGCTGTAGTTTTTGGGTGCTCCTTGTTTGATCATAAAACGTGTTCTTAATGATTTCAAACGCAAGTAAATGATGTGATTTGGAAGGGACTGCTGAGCATTTATTTGCCTCATCATGGTTACAGCTTGCGAGCTAGTTGACTGGTTACAGATTAGGCAGAATAAAACATGTCAATCAAGATTGAATTATCTACTTAATGGGCGATGTGAGATATAACCGTGCTGGTTTTGTAGTAGCTTCATTTGCTGAAACGATAGTTCTGCTGTATCTGCAAGCTGCTCTCCCCATGGTTCAATGTGAAATCCTTTCTTGCCATGGTTGATTCTCCTATATCTTCTATCTTCACAAAATATCCATTGAAGACGTTACTTATTATGATACCCAAATCTATTGTTTCCGTTTTTCCTTTCAACTATGCCTTTTCTCTTTATTTGTTTTAGAGATATACATCACTAGATCTTAATTTACAAGGTAGGGGTCATTGCCAAATACAGTAGAATTTGTTATTGGTCTTGTGTCCTGTATTCAATATTGGTAAGCCTAATAATTTACCTTACATTGTGATATGAAATAATGATTTCTTCAAAAAGAAAGTAGAGAGATTGAAGCTTTTTTTTTTCAATCATATATATATAAATAAATGATGATCTACGTACAATGCTACCTCAATCTAATCTTTTCATTAGGGAAAATAACATTTGGATTTCGGATGTGTGGATTTAATGCAGCTAATTCCTCCCATTTAGCCCCTGTACCATGCACCCGTGATGATATACTCCATAACGTCTCACCAGGCTGCACTGTTGTTGTAGTTGCTTGAGAAGCAGCTGCTATTGATGATTTATTACCACCCTTTGACTTCATTAATGGATGCTTATTCTTCTTTCCCATTCCATTCGCCAGCAACCAACGCGATCCTGATTGCTGTTGACTTGACGAACCCCATAATTTCTTTTTACCTTGTTCTGTCTTTAAACCTGCAACATGCACTTCAGTGATTTTGTATTGAGGGATTTCTTCATCATCACGAATGTCACCTTCATTCAGCTCCACACCACCAGGTTCCTTTTTGGGGGGCTTGAGTTCATTATCATCGTCGTCTTCATTGCTCTTTCTAACTTGAGAAACTGTGCTGTATATCTTAGCTTTAGGTGTTACAAACACTCTCTCCACTTGAACAAGAGCAAGCATAGGTGTACCAACTGGCTCATAATTCCTTAAAGGATCACGAAGTTGCACCATTAGGGCCACTGTAAAGCTGTTTCCCAACAACCCGCAATTCTTACCCTTGCCACGTTTCTTCGACCTACCACGAAACAAGTCAGTGCAGGTACCATGATGAGCTGCAAGCAGTTTGGACGTCCGCTCGCTGATTTCATCAATTTCTCCGCCGTCCAACTTCATCCATTCATCAAGAGTGAGAGATAATCCCATAAGTCCATCAACCTCACCACCACCATCATTGTCTTTAACGTCCAGTAACTGCAATCCACCCGTTCCTTCTAGACCTACAGCTCCTCCAAAGTTGACCTTCTTTCCCTCAATGGCTGAAAACTCACCAATGGGTTTTGAGCTTACATTAGAAAGTGTGTCCTCATCTGACATGCCTGACTGTATTCTCAAACCTTCAATTGAAAGGGCTTCAATTTTATCCATCGCCAAAGGAGCAAAGTCCTCTAGTGATACGTATTCTGAGTCCTTGTCAAGCCCGGCAGAATTTGACTCCAACTTGCCAGACTTTGGTCTGTGCAATTTCCCCTTATTACTTTGAATACCAGCCATATTTTGTCCAAACTCAAATTCATGCTGCAACAAATCTTGTCTGCAGTAGGTAGAAGTCATATAAGACAATTAGTTAAGAGAAATAGTGTATGCGTGATTTCAAATAT
Organism: Solanum pinnatisectum; assembly: GCA_035578085.1. Taxonomy (NCBI): domain Eukaryota; kingdom Viridiplantae; phylum Streptophyta; class Magnoliopsida; order Solanales; family Solanaceae; genus Solanum; species Solanum pinnatisectum. The sequence goes on along the minus strand of CM069082.1, from coordinate 29,619,779 downwards.
AAGTGAAAGAGAGATTCAAACCTCACAGTTCCATCTAGGCTTGGTACAGTTTCCCATCCTATATGTTGCATTGTCTGGCCAGTAATATCTTCTAAAGGCATCAATTTATTTGCCTGAATAGAGAGCTTTTCAATTCCAATGGAAGCTAAATGCTGCAGTATGTCCATTATGCCAGATCCCATTTCTGCAGGAACCACCACTGGACTGGATACCTGCATTATCAAACTCCCCTCACTCTTGGCATTCTTGAAAAGTGAAGGGTTCATTGATCTTAAAAATCCTCCATTTTTAGTCTTAATGAAGGGTCCTAAGCCTTCTCCAAGAGGGGGCAATTGGGAAGGGTCCTCAAGAGGAATATCAATTGGGCTTCCAAAACCGCTTGAGCTCTTAGGAGGGGAATGTTGAAATGCCCTCTCGTTCAAGCCCCATTCATACATCAAAGCCTCTGTCTCCAAGTCTTCCAACATAGACACCCCAGTTTTATTGCTTGTTGCTTCGATTTCTATCTTTGGCATCTCTACATAGGAATCAACATTACATGAATAATCAAAATCCTCATAAATGCTCCTCCAATCGGATCCAGTTGAAGCATCACAAGCAAATTCTTGGTGATCAATGTCCTTATCAAAGTTGAATAAGGAACCGCCATCAGCCAAAGTATCCTTCTCAAATTGCCTCAGCAGTCGTTCTCTTGGGGAATCAGGTTCACTTTCAGAACTCGGGGAAAATTGAGTGGGCTCTATCCGTAACATATCCAGAAAATCACTAGCCACAGATTCAGCATCATAATCCAAGCTTAGGGATTTTCCTTTCCTAAGCTCCCCAAAGTTTCCTTTATTGTCCACGCCTCCATCATGATTTATAACTTCATTTGCATCATCTTGGGAATCTAATTCCTCATTTGCCAAGTCAGACACCCTCTTTAATGCAGACTCCAATTCTTTCATGATTGACTCTTTGGAAGATTCATTTATCTCGAAATTGCAGGCACTCACTGAAAGATCATCATTCACTGTGTCAACTTCCTTGGACAACAATGCAAGCTGTGGCTCCTCTTCATTGAACATCCCCAAACTACTATTAGGTTCAGCATTCTCTTCCGAAGGAGTATCACCAGTTTTCGTGGTTTCTTCTACTTTTCCCTCCCGTACCTCTGAAGCAACTTCTATACCTTGATCTCTGATAGAAACCTCACTTAAATCGTCCCCATTTTCAATATTTCCCTTCTCAGGCACCGATAGCAAGGCTAAGTTGGGTTTTAGGGTCTTAACATCATCACAGCATACATCTATCTGCGGTTTGCAATCAACTGAACATTCCACTTTCTCTTCCTCAAGTTTCTGATACATCACATTTACAGATATGGAAAGCTCAGACGAAGGAACTGGTAAAACCTCATGAAGGTCTTTTATATTCTCAGCAGAACACTGTGAAGCAGAAGATCGAGCAGGAAGGCTCCCCGCTCGCCTCATTGTCTTACTCAGCTCATCACTTTGCTCACATTCTGCCAAAATTTTTGCTACATTTTCACTATTGCTCCTCAAGTTCTTCACATCGAGAAGACTTGTATTGCTAGGAAACACAGTAAAAGTTTTCCCAACTATGTGATACTCAAAACTAACATTCATGGTTGCACCTTTAGCCTTACCTGACAACCTGAAACTAGTAGTCCACTTTCCAGAGCTATTCTCCTCCAATTCATTCAATGCAAGAGGAAGCAACCTAGTAAGATCAACGCGATGCTTTCCTAAATCAAGATCAGGAGTAGCATATATAGAAGCATACAACAAGAAATGTTTGGCCTCATACTTTGCTGATTGATTAGGACCATTCTTGCTACCAGATATAGAACATGTATGAGTCAACTGTTCCTCAAACTCAGCTATCCCTTTAGAAACAACAACAGGACGAGTCGTTAACTCACCATCTCGCCTCTTCCAATGCACAACAAGGCAAAGCTCATCAAACAATGTTGATAACCCTTCAATCGAATGTACTTGAACAGAAAAACAACAATTAAATTTTTTGTTCCTAACAGCTAAGGATTTTAGGCCTTTCCAACTCCAGATGGATTTCTTACTCTCCTTCTCTGATAAATCATCTTTATTCTTCGATTTCTGATGGGTTTTTCCTACAGACATTGAACGATTACTAGCTCCTAACATCAAACTCCTCCGTCCACCTTTATCATCCAAATATAAAGCTTTATTTAGAGCTTCAATATCATCCAACAATTTTTCATTTCCACCAATTTTCGACATCGCAAAAACTACAAGAATAACGTTATCATACAATTATACAAAAACTCAATTCACAGAATTGTAACAACTCAAAATTCAAAATTGCTCCTTTGATAAAGCTAGATTAGCGGATTTATAAAAAATAAAAAAAAAAAAATCATAGGTTCTATCGCCATTGCATAGACAAATTTGAACATAAAAAAATAAAAAACTGTACAATTTACATAAAAAATTGAACTTTTTGTTATTTTGTTGACATGAAGAATGGAGAGAGAGAGAGAGAGAGAGAGAGAGAGTTTGAATTTCTTACAAAGTTTGAATTAGCGATGTCTTAGGCGAGTGTTTCTCCTTATTATTTGTCTCTCTATTTTGGCGTTATCATCTTTATTTTAAAAAATATTCAAACTATAGATTGTGCCCAAACGTACATAAAATGGTCCCTTATATTTGAATCTAAGTTCAAAATAGTCTGTTTAAGTATATATTGAACGATTTTAACTTTTTAAATTTAACAAAAGTTAATATTTTTAGACTCTCATATATTTACCGAACTATTTGTTAGATTTGATGAGAGTTATGAAAAGAAAGGAGAGAAAATTCGCGGAGACTCATATTTAGATGTTAGAGGTATTGTTTTTTGTAATTTTTGTTATTTTTTATTTATTTACTAGGTAATTTACCCGCGTTTTGCGCGGACATAAATAATCTTTCTAAGCTTTTGAACAACCTTTCCAATAATAATCAACTATTATAACAAAAAAAAAAAAAAAGAAGAAGTAAATTTTAGTAGGTTTGAAGAACATTTCAATAGAAATTAAATAATTTGACATTATCACATATTTCAAGAATTGTAAATATATAATGAATGATAAAAAAATCTTGATATGTAATCATTTTTATCGTTTACATAATTTATCATAATATATGTTTGATGATATAATTCATATCTTGTTAAAATTGAGTGATGTTTTTATGTAGCGATTAAACATCAATTTTTCTATTTTTTTTGTACATGAAAAATATAAAATCTGATAATTTTATGGTTAGAATAACTCATTGTGAGAAAAAAAATATGTGAAATTTTTTTACAATCAATATTAGTTATAAATAAGTTAAGACCGTTAAAAATTAACACCACAACAACATAAATAAATTTTGTTAGAGACTATCTACTTATCTAAGGTCAAACGAAGGAGAAAAATAAATTTGAAATAACAACAAAATAATATTGTTCACCCTTTTAGAAATTCATTCTTCTTTAAACTGCTGCTCTGAAGGCCCTTTTAGATGCTTCATCAATGCAACTTTATGACTTTTTTAAAAATATGTATGTCTACTTGTTGCATTATGAAAGTACAAGTAGATCAAAATGTTGGATTCTAGACTCATGTTAAAGAAATATTCTCGAACATTAAAAAATTAAATATGAGTCTAACCTAGATAACTCAAATGCTCAACAATGACTTGGGACATGAAGGACAACAAATCTATGTTAATAGACATATCTTTTGTAGCTTAAGATATTACTTTTATTTAGAGCAGATTTTGTTTCATATTCTTCCAATTAAGCTTGTCGAAAATAGTCATAACTCACACAAAAAAAATTTAGAAGAGCCGAATGAGAAGGAAAAAAAAGAAAAAACGTTAAAAGGAGGAAAGCTTTGTCCAAGTGAGATCATATACATACCAAACGAAAAATAATCAATACAATTTTAAGGAGACAACAAAATAGCGAGAAAAAACATACACTAAAGGGAGTAAACTATGAGATATCCAATGATGATAAACAAATCATTCTAACCAGAAAAGTTCTCATGTTTTGAAATAACATACCTCAAAAAATTGACTAATACTTCAATCAACTTTCAATCTTAAAGTACTCATAATATCCACTGATAAAATTTAGTAAAAATAGATAACAACATAAAAACAAAAAAATATGGGCACGCAAAGTTATTAACTCTCACAAGATTTTTCTAAAGAACACAATCTCATCCTTGTATGTAAAGGAATGACATTGTTGATGAAGAAATTAGAGATTTGTAAGGAATTTTTTTTACTGTACCTTCAATAATTCCAGTAGAGAAAACTTGCTTGAATACTCAATTAACATTTGTTATTTAATCTGTACTAACAAATACTTATAACAATAAATTTGCAAAAGCATAAACAATAAAGTCTCAAGTATGTACTCAAAACTAACAATTAATAACATAAGTATAAATTAATTACTGTAAAGAACATACCAGGATTTGTAACAATAGAATGAAACATAATGGAAAAAATCGAGCCCACAAAATGCACAATGTCCCCTTAAGGAAATTATTCCCTTCTAGTACTTAAGGTTTAAAAGAATAGATCCCCTTAGGATAGAACGATTTCATTCACCAGTGTATTGATACAAAAGTAATGGTGTCAATGAGTCATCCAACATAAGCAAAGTACACAAATATTTAATTGTCCAGAAGAAGATATAGTAGTTCAAAATTTTCGTTATTTTAAAATGAGAGGAAATTCCTCTATTTATAGACAACAAAGGATAATGTGAACAAATGTCTATTGTGTCTTATAGAAAATGTCACAACTATTTGGGAAAGTTACAACCCTTCGGAAAGGTCACAACCTTTCATAAAAGTCACAACTTATCATAAAAGTCTCAACTTATCATAAAAGTCGCAACTCTTCATAAAAGTCGCAACTTTTCATAAAAGTCACAACTCTTCATAAAAGTTACAACTTTTCATGAAAGGGGAAACTAGTTTTGAAAATAAAATAAATTAAAAGGGAATCCTGATTTGTGGATGAGCCACGTAGGCGGGTCTAGGGTTCTCTTATATATATATATATATGATTTCTTTAGTTTGAGTGCATTTTTTAGGTTAATTGCTATTATTTTCTTATCAATGCGGTATATTTTAAGATTTAATTGATCTTTTTTTGTATTCATGATTAATTCTTTATTATTTATTTTTTATGATTTTCATTGAATTTAACGAACATAAATTGTTAATTTTTGACGGAGACTAAAAAGTTCTATTTTTCTTACAAACTTAAAAGCCTAAAATTGTTCCATGAATACTATGAGATTCTTTTGAGCCTACTTTCAAACATAAGGGTTTAGTCATTTTTTCAAAATATTATCACCTCTAGTTTCTTGTATGTAGAATCGATACACGTTTTTTTTGTATTCACGTTATGTACACCACATTTTGTTCTAAATCTCGTTCTTCTCACCTGATTTCATAGTATTCTTTTAAAATCATTTATCTAGTTTTATTAACTAAGATAAGACTCCTTGTTCGTAGGGCTATGTATAGAGTCGAGTCATCTCTGAACTTGATTCGCTTGTATTTCAACCCGGCTTAGCTCAAAAGCTTGATCAAATTTTGACTTGGTTGATCATGTAATGATTATTTTAAAACCTAAATTTCATCTATTGATCTTAGTTAAGATAATAAAATATCAATCTAATCTATTTATTTTAAGTAAATGGTGGTCTTTGAACCAATTTATTCATCAAACAAGTCCAACAACAAATAAGTTATGAAATCGGACCAAGCGGCCCAAAGAAAATCTGATTTGAAAGTAGAAAGAAACAAATCAGCCACACCCAAAATCTAACCCTGCCTACATCCCCTATAAGAAGCAAAAAAAAAAAATTTTTAGTTTTACTATATTACATCTAATAAGTTGTTTGGATAATAAACACTATTTGGGAAATATGATTTTCCTTTTCTTAAAACCGGAAAAAAAAATACATCCCCTTCTTTCTTCTCTAATCCTATTGTGGGTTTCATTCATCAATGAGAAAAAATGTGAAAGCTCCTAGGAACCCGTTTGACTACGACTTTTATTTTACTTTATTTGAAAATCATTTGATCATGAAATTTTCAAAATGAGTAAATACATAAAAAAAAATTCTGAACTTGTCCGCTAAACCTACTTTAACACTTTCACTTTACAAATAATTATTTACCCCCCTAATCTCATTTCAAGTGAATTAAAATTCGGCCAAAGAGCTGATGTGGCAAATAAAAAAAATAAAATCGAGTAAAAGTAAAAAAATAAAAATAAAAACAATAATTAGGCCATTTTTTTTCTTTCCAACCAATAAGGTTTCTTCTTCCTCACACCTCACCACCCCACCACCACCTTTATCCACCAACAACCCCACCCTTTCTTCTTCCTCACACCCCATTGTTGTCGTCACCCTCAACCACAACCTGCACCCTTTTTCGACGAACCTTCCACCTTCTTTCTCCTTCTTCGAAATCCTCCACTCCAACTCTATTTCCCATTCTTCAACCCCCCCCCACCCGCACCTCTCTTTCTCCTTTTTCGAACCCCCTGCCACCTACACCTGCCTCATCCCTTTCTTCTTCTCTTCATTGAGCCCCTGCCCCGCCACTTTCTTTCTTCTTCTTCTTCTTCTTCTTCTTCTTCAAAACACTCCCACAACTTATTGTTGCTTAAAGATCTTACATATGGAAGAATTTGTTGATTGTGATGAACTTGAAGCTTTTTTTAATAAAAAATTATAATTTCTTCATCTCAATTTTTTTTTTATTATTTATTTATTTTGATAGTGTGTTTTAAAAATTGAACATTTTCTAGTCTTGGATATGTAGATTTTGAATTATTCTTTTTTTAGATTTCTTTTATTTTTATAATCTTGGGTTAATCTTCATTTGTTTTTCTTTTCTTTACCTTTCTAAAATTGTATAAATAAAAAGAAACAAAAAAAAAATTAAAAAAACTCAAAATTTTAAAAGAATTCAGTTTAGCACTGACGTGGCAATGAAGTGGGCTAATGTGTCAATGATATGGCGCGTGTGTAATACACTTGCCATTGTGAGATTGGTATTATAGTATTAGAATTGAAAAAAAATCACTTCAAAGATGTTAAGGAGAGTATTTAAACGTCTGTATAGTTTAAGCACTAAAGTAAGTTGTGTTGCCAAGTTGGGGGGATTGTTTTATGTGTTTTCTCTTTCAAAATTCACTTTTTTTTTCCATTTTACCATATTTTTCTTTTTTAATTTTATCCTAATATTTTTATTTCTAAAAAAGATTTCATTTAAATTTTATTTCATTTTTAAAGGAAAAGTACATTGAAACAACTAAATATTATTTATAAAAATTATGAACACATTCCATCTTCAACTTCAAATTTAAAAATTTCAAATAAAATGAAAAACAATTGTAATTGTATGTAGTAACTTATATATGAGATTTATCTCATGACACTATATGACAATCTATTTTGTTGTAAAAATATAGTAACATACCATTCAAACTTCAAAATTTCATATAAAAAAAAACATTTAATTTTCTTGGTCAAACGCCACTAAATGTCATATTATTAAAATTATATCAAAAGTTTCAATTTCATTATTGATTAATGTTTCAAGGACACTTCATCCAATTCTAAGTGTCAACGATCGCTAGTCAGTATAAAACCTAACTAAATGAGTTGGGGTTGAATCCCACAGGGAGTGATACGTGTTTAAGATTCAATAGGAAAGTATGAACATGATCAAATTAGTCATAGGAATAAAAATTACCGAATAAAGACATCATTCAAATCAGGGGGTGACACAAATGTCAAATGGGGGGGTTTTGGTTTTGAATTATCAACTACAAACAGTGGCAAACAATACGAAATAACAATAATGAGACGGGTTTTTGGGATGTGATTCGATTATAGGCTAATATAGACAAATATGTAATTGCAACTATTAGAAAATAACTAGATATTAGTGAGTAAGCTAGGCTATAAAGGAGATAAACTTTCTCTCGAACAATTTACCCCGAATCAAGTTGATTTCTCTCAAACATCAACAAGCATGCAAAATAAAACAGCCCACACCTTAGTCCATTCACTCTCTCGAGCTGAATGTGTGGGATTGGGTTTAGGATTCACTCTCTTGAGCTAATCCCAGGTCAACCCAATACCCACAGACCATCAATCAATAAGTTTAGTTATAAAACATCCCTATCGAGCAAGCCAAAAACACAAGGGTAGAACTGCATTTGCAACTACAATCCTTAAATTAAACCACAATTAATGATTGAACTCACTTCTAAATAGCATTTAAACTAACAATTAGCAATACCCATAAGCTAAATCAGCCCACAATCACATAATCACATCCCAAGAATTGGAGTTTTAGCTAGACATCATAAAAAGGTAAAAACATTTACCAAATTGATTATCCATCAACTGGGAAAGTGTAGATTCATCCTTACAATGCTCCAATTTGAAGAATCTCAAAGACCCACTTCCAATTTCTCAAAAGTGAAACTTCAATCCTTCAAAGCTTAGGAAAAACTAGAAAAAACTGTCTCCAGAGCTCAAAATTTAATAAAAGACTAAAAATATATGAACTAAGATACTAAACTAAATGTTAAAAAATATATTTATAGTCGCCAAAAATGTGCTGCGAAGAGTCACTCAGCGAAGTAAGTCGGGCTCACAGAAATACTCGGCGAGCCGCCCTTTGGTCTATTCCATCGCCCTTCTGCCTTGTTACTCAGCAACCTCAAGGTCTGTAACTTTCGGCGATCTAACACTGCATTGTGGAACTACTTGGCGATCCGCCAAGTGCTCCTTTTCATCACCAACTTGGTTATTTCCTTCAGGGCTTGGCACATTAGAACTTTATGCGGTCAAGTAGCCATTCGACGACTCGCCAAGTGGACTTGGCGATCACCAGACTTGCCTTTCTTCATTCTTTCAGCTCACTTTGTTCCTTTTTGCCAATTAGTGTCCTTGCTTTGTTCCTCAATCCATATACCTGGAAATGAAGAATTTTACATCAGTTATTGACACAAAATAAGCATTTGAGAACACTAAATCTATATAAATAAAGCCCTAAATGAGTCCAAATCTCGGACTCATCAATTATAAAATTCAACATCAAATATCTACTCCTAATAGTCACTATCCAACTCTATAGATCTTCCGAGTAGGGAAAACTTTTATGAATAGAGGTGTGTTTGGTGTGAAGGAAAATGTTTTCTGGAAAACAAGTAGATTTTTTATTTATTTTCTCATGTTTGATTGGTGAGTTAAAAATATTTTCCAGAGAAGATTTTTAGCGTTTTGATTTATGAATGAAAAATGTTTTTGAGAAATATCTTTTATTTTTACTAGAGTATAAAATTTTTTTGGGAGGTGGGGGGCTGGTAGGGGGGTCGAGGGTAGGGGTGAAAAAATGAAATTTTGAAGTTGAATTTTAAAAAAAAACAAACTTAAATTTTTTTATGGGGGTTGGGGGGTGGGGGTGGGGGGATCCAGGGTAGGGCTGAAAAAATGAAATTTTGAAGTTGAAAATATTTTTTAAAAACAAACACAATTTCTTTTTTTTTTTTTTTGGGGGGGGGGGGGGGGGGTTGAGGATCGGGTTGAAAAAATAAAATTTGAAGTTGAAAATATTTTTTAAAAACAAACTTAAATTTTTTTTTGGGGGGTGTGGGGGGGGGTGGGAGGCTGGCGGGGGGAGGGTCGAGGGTAGGGGTGAAAAAATAATGAAGTAGAAAATATTTTTTAAAAGCAAACTTAATTTTTTTTTGAAGGGCGTGGGGGGAAATCCAGGGTAGGGGTGAAAAAATGAAATTTTGAAATTGAAAATATTTTGGTCGAGCATCGGGGTGAAAAAATAAAATTTTGAAGTTGAAAATATTTTTTAAAAACAAACTTAAATTTTTTTTTGGGGGGTGGGGGGTGGGGTGGGAGGCTGGCGGGGGGAGGGTTGAGGGTTGAGGGTAGGGGTGAAAAAAATAATGAAGTAGAAAATATTTTTTAAAAACAAACTTAATTTTTTTTTTTAAGGGGATGGGGGCTGATTGGGGGGGGGGGCGAGGGTAGGAGGTGCGGGGGGTGGTAAAAAAATTGAAATTAGAAATATCTTTTAAAAATAACTTTTAATATTTTTTTGGGAGGGGTGGTGGTGGTAGGGGGTAGGGGTGAGGGTGGGGTAAAAAATTGAAGTTAAAAACATTTTTTTAAGAACAAGCTTTAATTTAATTTAATTTTTTTGGGGTGGTGGTGGTTGGGGGGTGGGCTTATTTGATAGTAGGGACAAAATAAATTGATTTTTTTAACAAAAAACAATTGTAATTTGAAGTTGGAAGACAATTTTGGAAAATGTTTCTCTTAAGTTTTGAAGGAAAGTCATTTTCCTTAAATTAAGGAAATTGAGTTGATTTGGAAAACATTTACGAAAACATTTAATCCAATCAAACATGATAAAATTGGAAAATATTTTCCCGAAAATGTTTTCCTTCGTACCAAACACACCCTAGGTTTATTGAAATATGATAACCTGTTGAGTAATATATTTAGGGACAAAAATTAAAAGCTACTTTAATTATTATTCTTTTGATTATTTCTAAACAATTCTCTTAGAAAATATAAAGTAATTATGTCACGCCCCGAGCCTACACCCCGAACGTGGCTGACACTCAAGAATCATTGCTGGCCCCAAGCCAACCCTTGGCCTGACTTACTTACTCAGCGGAAAACTCTAAGCATTATTACAATGATCAAATGCACTTACTCAATTGTTAAATAAAATAACTTAGAATATTTAAAAGTCAACATTCAACTTGGCCAAAATGGCAACTCAAGTCTTAACATATGAAATAATAATGTAAAGACAACTGACTACTAACTGTCTATGAAGCCTCTAAAACAAAAAAGGATATCGGGGCAGGACCCTCGATTATCCTAACAACTGAAAGCTAAACAATTTTGAAAAAGACCCTTCAGAAAGCAAGGAGGCTCACCAATTGACTTTGAGTGCTCAACCTAATCAACGAGGCGCTGGATGCTGATCCTGGTTACCTGCGTCTGCATCATAAGACGATGCAGGCCAACTGACATCAGTACATTGAATGTATGAGTATGCGAGTTGGAATGCTAAAGACAACTTAAGCTTGAAAAGGATCTGAAAGGAACAATTACCTTGGCTTTACTCCACTCATGAATAACTCAACTCAAAATGCAGTGTAAAACAACAATAATATTGCAATTTATACAAAGCATTTAGAACAGTAAATAACAACTCAATTTGTTAAAGATATGCAATAACAAACTCAACTTTACTCATATATCAAAGTAATATAGTTTCTGTGAGAGTTTCTCTAACCGACAACCACCACTATGAGCCTAAGTGGTGATACAACGTCTTTCTCACGCTGCAAAAATTGCCCTATACTTTGTCGTCATATAGAACGCCTTAACTAAGTGGATCCACTAGTCTATGCTAAAAAGCAACTTAAGGAGTCATCTAAAAAGTATGATCATTTACTACCCATGATGGCTACATGGTTTATGGAGACTTGAGTTAATATGAACTCGCGTCCCCATATCGGTACTTAATACTTTTTCCAAAATATACTTAGCTCATATGTTTTTAAAACAAAACTTCTTTCTTTGGTTTGAGATAATTACTCAAAACTTAGCTTGAAAGCTCTCTTTGAAATCGGTGTTTCCCTTTCTTGTTCAAATGTGAAAACATTTTAAACTCTTGGGAATACTTAGTTCCCTCATAACTTTTGGAGAAATGAACTCAACTCTTTAGTCTTTGCTTATCTTAAAACTTAAGTCTTAGAACAAAGTTAAAATATTTGTGAAAGGCTTTTGAAAAACTTTAATGAACTTCTCTTGACTTGCTTCTTAACTTCTAGACATGACTCTTAACTTTCCTTGAATTGAATTATGGATTCAAGGATTGTGATTTGTGATAGGAAAGATCTCATGATATTTAGGAGTGTTTTTAGATAGCTAAACATGAGAAAAGATAAAAAAATCACTGTCTAAGGGCAGGTCCGCTACGCGGAGATGTATTTAAATTTTTGTTCGCGAAAATACTTTTTGAGGAAGAACGGTCCGTGACCACTCCGCGACGCGAAATAATTTTTCCCAAATCTGGGGAGTAGGTCTGCGACGTGAAGCTAGTGCCCAGATTTGCTCGATTAATTTCCTTCTTTGTTTTCCAACCCCAATTCGCCTAAACTCGATTCTTTTCCCAAATTATTTTTAGATACAGATACCCAACAAATTTACCTAAGAACCTAACTCCAATGAACTCAATAATTTGATGTAATGATCTCAGAAACTTCTCAATCTCAGCCCAATTCAAGAACGACATCAAATTCAAGAATACATATCAAGAACATCAACTTTCAAACTCTTTTAAGACGAATTTACGCTGAAATAAATATGTTTGGCACGTGGGTCAACGAACCCAATGTTATGAAAGCCTTACATACCTTGTAGGATTAATTCCTTGGCAAAATCCACAACCAAATCGCACGATCTTGGCGAATCTTGAGCTTTTCTTCTCCTTTCTCTTCTTTTCTCTTTTCTCCAAGCCCTAGCATGAATTTCCAATTTTCTAAACGGACCAAATTCTAATTTGACCCTTAACTAATTCACTTAAATGAATTAAATTAGTTCGGTAAGGAAAATACCAAACTACGCTTCCAAAATCTGGATTGGAGATTTCCTTATTTGAACAGCCCAACTTCAAATGAGCATATGTCATTCATACAAACTCAAAATCGCACAAAATTGGTGAAGTTGGAAAGATTATTCCATGATCTTTCCTACAATAGCTGGAACCACATCTAACTCATCCTGAGCTTGGAGTTATAGTCGTTTTAAGTTGACCAAGAACTCAACTTAACATACTTAACAAATTTCCAGATTTTCATTATTTCCAAAAATCACTATTTCCAATTCTTAGCTTCTTCCTAGTTATTTCAATTTGCGAGATGTTACAATATCCCCCCTTGGAAACATTCGTCCTTGAATGAGATTACTCTTACTAGGCTAATGGTTTAACATCAATCATTCAGTTTAAACACCCAATAAGCAAATACAAAAACAACATGCCAACTTATAATTAAATACCAAGAAAAGGATTAGTACCTGAAGTTGGAACTTCTCCGGATTCGAAGAGATGTGGATATCTCTTCTTCATGTCTTCCTCAGCTTCTCAAGTATCTTCCCCAACAAATTGATTCCTCCAAAGAACTTTGACTGATGCTACCTCTTTTGTCCTCAACTTGTGAATTTCGTGATCTAGAATCTGAACAGGAATCTTTTCATAAGATAAGCTATCCTTGATGCCAATATCTTCGGTTGGTATGATCAATGAAGGATCACCCATGCACTGCTTTAACATGGAGACGTGAAAAATTGAATGAACTGCTACTAACTCTTGTGGTAGCTCCAACTCATAAGCTACATTACCCATCCTTTTCGATATTCTGTAAGGGCCAATATAACGGGGACTAAGCTTCCCCTTATTACCAAATCTCATAACAACCTTCATGGGTGAAACTTTCAAGTATACTCAATCATCTACTTCAAACTCTAACTCCCTTCTCCTAACATCAGTGTAGGATTTCTGATGACTCTGCGCCGACTTCAACCTCTTTTGAATCAATTTCACCTTCTCCATAGCTTGATGACCTAAATCTGGTCCTATCAACCCTGCTTCACCAACTATAAACCATCTAATAGAAGATCTGCATCTTCTCCCATAAAGAGCTTCATAAGGAGCCATTTGGATGCTAGAGTGGTAACTATTGTTATAAGCAAATTCGATGAGAGGTAGGTGATCATCCCAATTACCTTTAAAGTCAATCACACAAGCCCTCAACATATCCTCTAAGGTCTGAATAGTGTGCTCTGCTTGTCCATCTATCTGAGGATGAAAGGCAATACTTAAGTTCACCTTTAAACCCAAGCCTTTTTGGAATGACTTCCAAAACTGTGCAGTAAATTGTGCACCTCTATCTGATATAATCGAAACAGAGACTCCATGAAGTCTTACTACCTCTTGAATATATAACCTGGCATAATCCTCTGCTGAATGGGTAGTCTTTACAGGCAGAAAGTGGGTTGATTTGGTCATTCAATCCATAATCACCCATATAGAATCATGTTGCCTACGAGACCTTGGCAAACCTGTGATGAAGTCCATGTTATCATCTCCCACTTCCATTTCGAAGGCTCTATATTCTAAGCTAAACCACCGGGCCTTTGATGCTCAACTTTAACTTGTTGGCAATTCGAACACTTAGCAACAAACTCTGCAATGCCTTTCTTCATGCTACTCCACCAATAAACTTCTCTTAAATCGCGATACATATTTGTGGAACCCGGATGAATAGAATATCTGGTGCTATGAGCTGCCTCCATGATCCTCTCTTGGAGTCCATCCACCATTGGTACACACAATCTACCTTGATATCTTAATACGCCATCTCCCCCTTATTCAAAAGTTAATACTTTTTTCTTATGAACATTTGCCTTCAATTCAAGAAAAATAGGATCTTGGTCTTACTTTTCTTTCACTTCTAACACTAATGAAGATTCAACCCCTTTCATCACCGCTACTCCTCCTTCTGTGGAATCCATCAGTCGGACTCCTAAGCGTACAAGTCTATGCACATCTTTTGCTAACTCTCTCTTTTCTTCCTCAATATGGGCGGTACTACCCATAGACAACCTGCTTATAGCATCAGCAACACCATTAGCCTTACCTGGGTGGTAAAGAATACTCATGTCATAATCGTGGAGTAATTCTAGCCACTGCCTTTGTCTGAGATTAAGCTCTTTCTGAGTAAACATATACTGAAGGCTCTTGTGATTAATGAATACATCAACATGAACACCATACAAATAATGACGCCATATCTTCAAAGCAAATACCACAGCAGCCAACTCTAAGTCATGGGTTGGGTAATTCTTCTTATGAACTTTCAACTGTCTGGAGGCATAAGCTATAACTTTGCCATTTTGCATTAACACACAACCCAAACTCACTCTAGACGTATCACAATACACCACAAAGCCTTGCATACCTTCTGGTAAGGTCAAAACTGGGGCAGTAGTCAATCTCTTTTTAAATTCCTGAAAGCTTTTTTCACAAGCTTCAGACCATTGAAACTTCACTGTTTTTTGAGTTAACTTGGTCAAATGGGATGAAATAGATGAGAACCCCTCTACGAATCTTCTATAATAGCCAGCCAAACCTAAGAAACTCCTAACATTCGTTGGAGATATTGGTCTAGGCCAATTCTGCACTGCCTCTATCTTTTGGGTATCAATTCTAACTCCATCATTGGAAACTATGTGGCCCAAGAACACCACAGATTCAAGCCAAAACTCACACTTAGAGAACTTGGTATATAACTCTTTATCTTTCAAAGTCTGAAGAACTATTATGTGATGGCTAGCATGATCTTCCTCATTTCTCGAATAGATTAGAATGTCATCAATAAAAATGATAACAAACATATCTAAATAAGGCTTGAATACTCTATTCATAAGGTCCATGAACGCTGTAGGTGCATTGGTTAAACCGAATGACATGACCAGAAACTCATAGTGACCATAACGAGTCCTAAATGTTGTCTTGGGAATATCGCACTCCCTTACTTTCAACTGATGGTAGCCAAATCTGAGGTCTATTTTCTAAAAACAAGAAGCACCCTAAAACTGATCGAAAAGATCATCAATTCTCGAAAGAGGATACTTGTTCTTGATGGTAACCTTGTTCAACTGACGGTAATCTATACACATCCTAAGGGAACCAACTTTCTTTCTCACAAATAAGACCAGAGTGCCCCAAGGTAAGACACTTGGTTGAATAAAACCCTTATAAAGGAGATCTTTCAACTATTCTTTAAGCTCTTTCAACTCTGCTGGTGCCATTCTATATGGCGGAATAGAGATGGGACGAGTATGGGGAAGAATGTCTATGCCAAAATCTATTTCTCTCTCAGGAGGGACTCCGGGAAGATCATCAAGAAAGACTTCTGGAAACTCTCTTACTACTGAATCTGACTGAATAGGAGGTATCTCAATACTAGAGTCATTAACTCGGACTAAGTGATAGACATACCCCTTGGAAACTAACGTTCTTGCCTTAAGGTACAAAATGAAATGACCCTTAGGCACTGCTGAACTACTTTTCCACTCTAAGACTGGCTCATTAGGAATTTGGAACTTAACAACTCAAGTTTTACAATCAATGGAGGCATAACAGGCATGAAGACAGTCCATACCTAGAATGACGTCGAAGTCTACCATGTCCAACTCAATTAAATCAGTCATGGTGTCTTAGTGATTGATGGAAATGACACAATCATGATAAACTCGCTCAGCTACAATAGGCTCCCCAACAGGTGTAGAAATACAAAAGGGTTCACATAGTTTCTCAGGAATAATATCAGACTTATTTACAACATAAGGGGTTACAAAAGATAAACTTGCTCCCAGGTTTAGCAAAGCATAAACACACAAAAAAAGACTTTAATCATACCAGTGACAACATCTGGAGAGTTCTCTTGCTCTTGGCGACTAGTGATCGCGTAGAGGTTGTTTGCTCCTCCGCTCGTACCAGAAGTAGCTCCTCTAGGTGCAGCCCTATCGGTGGAGCAACTAATAAAGATTGGGCTGTATTGTCTTGATTTCCACTACCTTGCCTGTTCTTAGGGCACTCTTTCATGAAGTGACCCTCTTGTCCACACTTGAAACAACCTGACTGGCCATCACGACACTTACCTAGGTGGGTTCGACCTACCTAGCACATGCAGGAGCCCAGCCTCCTTGGGCCACACTACCCTGAGACTGGGCAGGTCTAGCTATGTAGTTCTATGAATTCTGACCAGTATACTCACCTTTGTTTCTGGGTACAGGTGCACTAACAGATGATGGAACTGGTCCCTTTTGCTTTTTCTGAAAGGACGAACGATTCACATTACTTTTCTGCTACCCGGACTCATTTCCTATCTTAGCTTTCTTGTTTCTAAACTCCTCCCTATCCCTCAACTTATCTTCCTCAGGCTGCTGCACAAATACCATTAACCTTGATATATCCATGTCCCCAATTAGAATCGCTGCCCTACCCTCTTTGCTTGATAGACGGGACAACCCAGCAACAAACAGACTCATTCTAGTCCTCATATCCGCAACCATCTCCGGAGCATAACGGGATAGTTGGGTGAACTTCAACCCATACTTACGAACACTTAATGACTCTTGCTTAAGGGTAAGGAATTCTTGTACCTTAGCCTCTTTCAGTTCTCGGGGGAAGAAACGCCCCAAGAAGGCCTCCTCAAACAAGCCTAACTCACAGGCGGTGCATTCTCAGCTCGGTTCTTCTTCCATTGGTCAAACCAAGTCCTAGCAATATTTTCAGTTGATATGCAACTAGTTCAACTCGCTCAGTGTCGGCAACGTGCATAACATCAAATACCTTTTGTAGCTCCTCAATAAAGTTCTCTGGATCCTCAGTAGTGCTCGAACCAGTGAAGCTTGGAGGATTCATCCTCAAGAACTCACGAATCCTCGAAGTCTTAGCCTCTTCTTGTCGAGCTCCTCTTTGTTGCCCAACCTGGTTAGTCACAGCTTGACTTAGCATCCTTATAGCCTTAGGGAACTCAGCATTGGTAACTTCTCCTTGGGGTTGCACTTCAGGTGCATTAGGTACCCCTTTCTCCTCAACATTACACCTAGCAGGACGACCTCTAACAACTCTTCGGGGAGGCATGATTAACTGATAAACACGCGCAAGCGTGAATTAGAAAGAAACTTTTTAGAGATCAAACTCTAACACACGAAATGAGAATGAAAGAAGAGAGATAATTGCCTAAGTGTTGCAGCCTCCTAGTTATAGATGTGGCACACTTCACATAGATAACTAGGACTCTAAAAACATGGATTCATAGACTCCCTAGGACTCTTGATACCAAGTTTGTCACGCCCCGAGCCTACACCCCAAACGTGGTTGACGCTCGAGAACCATTACTAGCCCCAAGCGAACCCTTGGCCTGGCTTACTTACTCAGCGAAAGACTCTAAGCATTATTATAATGATCAAATACACTTACTCAATTGTTAAATAAACTAACTGAGAATGTTTAAAAGTCAATATTCAACTTGGCCACAATGGCAACTCAAGTCTTAATATATGAAATAATAAATTTAAAGACAAGCCTCTAAAACAAAGAGGGATGTCAGGACAGGACCCTCGATCATCCTAACAACTGAAAGCTAAACAATTATGAAAAAGACCCTTCGGAAAGCAAGGAGGCTTACCAACTGACTCTAAGTGCTCAACCTGATTAACGAGGCACTGGATACTGATCCTGATTACCTGCGTCTGCATCATAAGACGATGCAGGACAACTGACATCAGTACATTGAATGTACGAGTATGTGAGTTGGAATTCTAAGCATAACTTAAGCTTGAAAAGGATTTGAAAGGAACACTTATCTTAGCTTTACTCAACTTATGAATAACTCAACTCAAAATATAGTGTAAAACAACAATAATAGTGCAATTTATACAAAGCATTTAGAACAATAAATAACAACTCAATTTGTTAAAGATATGCAATAACAAACTCAACTTTACTCATATATCAAAGTAATATAGTTTCCATGAGAGTTTCTCTAACCGACAACCACCACTATGAGCCTAAGTGGTGATACATCGTCTTGCCCACGTTGTCAGATTTATCCTATACTTTGCCATCATATAGAACGCCTTAAATAAGTGGATCCACTAGTCTATGCTAAAAAGCAACTTAAGGAGTCATCTAAAAAGTATAATCCTTTACTACCCATGATGGCTATATGGTTTATATAGACTTGAGTTAATATGAACTCGAGTCCCTATATCGGTGCTCAATACTACTCCCAAAATATACTTAGCTCATATGTTTTTAAAACAAAACTTCTTTCTTTGGTTTGAAATAATTACTCAAAACTTAGCCTGAAAGCTCTCTTGGAAATCGGTGTTTCCCTTTCTTGTTCAAATGTGAAAACATTTTAAATTCTTGAGAATACTTAGTTCCCCTATAACTTTTGGAGAAATGAACTCAACTCTTTACTCTTTGCTTAGCTTAAAACTTCAGTCTTAGAACAAAGTTAAAACATTTGTGAAAGACTTTTGAAAAACTTTAATGAACTTCTCTTGACTTGCTTCTTAACTTCTAGACATGACTCTTAACTTTCCTTGAATTGAATAGTGGATTCAAGGATTGTGATTTGTGATAGGAAAGATCTCATGATATTTATGAGTGTTTTTAGATAGCTAAACATGAGAAAAGATCAAAAAATCACTATCAGAGGGCAGGTTCGCGATGCGGAGATGTGTTTAAATTTTTGGTCCCAAAAATACTTTTTTGAGGCAGAACCGTCCATGACCGCTCTGTGGCGCGAAATAATTTTTCCCAAATCTGGGGAGAAGGTCTGCGACGCGGAGCCAGTGCCCAGAATTGCCCGACTAATTTCCTTCTTCGTTTTCCAGCCCCAATTCGCCCAAACTTGGTTCTTTTTCCAAAATTTATTTTAGATATAGATACCCAACAAATGTACCTAAGAACTTAACTCCAACGAACTCAATAATTTGACGTAATGATCTCAAAAACTTCTCAATCTCAGCCCAATTCAAGAACGACATCAAATTCAAGAATACATATCAAGAACATCAACTTTCAAACTCTTTTAGGATGAATTTACACTGAAATAAACATGTTTGACATGTGGGTGAACGAACCCAACATTATGAAAGCCTCACAGACCTTGTAGGATTAATTCCTTGGCGAAATCCACTACCAAATTGCACGATCTTGGTGAATCTTGAGCTTTTCTTCTCCTTTCTCTTCTTTTCTCTTTTCTCCAAGCCCTAGCGTGAATTTCCAATTTTCTAAACTGACCAAATTCTGATTTGACCCTTAATTAATTCACCAAAACGAATTAAATTAATTGGGTAAGGAAAAGACCAAACTACCCTTCCAAAATCCGGATTGGACATTTCCTTATTTGAACAGCCCAACTTCAAATGGGCATATCTCATTCATACGAACTTGAAATCACACAAACTCGACGGCGTTGGAAAGATTATTCCAAGATCTTTCCTACGATATCTGGAACCACACCCAAATCATCATGAGCTAGGAATTATGGTCGTTTGAAGTTGACCAAGAACTCAACATACTTAACAAATTTCCAGATTTTCATTATTTCCAAAAATCATTATTTCCAATTCTTAGCTTCTTCCTAGTTATTTCAATTTGCGAGATGTTACAAATTAAGAACCTCATTAAAAAAAAGAATGAATATGAAACAAAAGTTCCATTAATAGATTTTTTGAAATTTGAGAAATTTCACTTACAATGAACTATAAAAAAAAGTCATAATAATTAACTTATGGATCATTTGGTAGGGTGTATAAGAATGATTTATAATGCTAAACAGAATGTATTAATAATACTTGCATTAGTAATGCTATTGCATGATTTTCTATGAATTGCTTGATTTAGTGTATTAAAAATAGCATGAATTGCATGATGTTTTTTTAAAAAATATTTACTTACAAAGATACCCACAAGTATGATGAAAAAGATGTAAAAAATAATAATTTTGATGCATGCATTAAATTTCACTACATTACTAACACCATAAATTTGCATGTATTAGTAATACACTCTTTGTTCCTCAATACACAATAAAGTGTAAAAAGTTCAAAAAGTATACCAAACAAAATATTTCTAATACACAAAATTAACATATACTCCCATTAAAGAGATTGAGAATTAAATAGTGAATGATGAGTACTATACTTATCATTATTTCTTCTAATAAACTCTACAAAACGAGAAATATTGTATTTGTCATTATTTTTTCTAATAGCTGAGCATTGTACTTGTCACATCCCATTAAAGAGATTGAAAATTAAGTAGTGTGGGTAGCAAATTGCGAGCTTTGGAGCAACTAAAGCAGAAGGCTATAGTATTGTTGTCAGGCAGCTTCAGGCCACCACTCCATGTATTCACTTTTGCTGTTAGATAAAGAGATTTGTCCTTGGAAAGTGGAAACTTCAAATTCTAGAAATATCCCCTACTCTCTCCAAGGTTTTTTTCCTCTTTTTTGCTTCATTGCAAAGTTATTTTGGGTCTACCAAGGTAACCCCACACTATTTCTTTCTTCATTCTCTATACATTTATGGAATCTTTGCTTACCCACATTACTTTATATAGGATAGAGTGTGTATAAAAGTACATATGTTAAATTATTCCAAAATAAAATTTTCTTTGATCACTATATACCATTCCCTTTCTTGTTAATTATCATTAAATATTTTTTATATTATAGCTCCATGTAACTACCATGAGAAGCAAATTAAACAACAATATATTTGATGTAATTTTACAAGTGAGGTTTAGAGAGGATAAGACATACACAGACCTTAATCCTATCTTTGTGAAGTAGAGAGCTTGTTTCTGATAGATTCCCATCTCAAAAAATTAATTTTGAAACATAACTACATGACAACAAAATATCAAGATGAAAGTAAATGAAACAACATGTAATAATTCACATTAAAAAAATAAAAGACTGTGATTACTAACTAGCTCATGATCTTTCCCACATACAGCACGTCAATACATCGTAACAATACTGATATTACTATCATTTTGTACTACTTACCTTTAAATTTTAGCGATACATTCTTATCGCATAGTACCAAAAGCAAGTCTTTATGTTATTCATCCCCCTCCAATACAGTGATCGGCATTATTGAGGGTGTCAAAATGAGCCCAAATATAGGTAAACCGCACATTAATCCACTCAAAATCTTATGGATTGGGCTCAAAATAATTTGAATTGAGTCAATATCAACCCATTCAACCCTTAACTCATTTTAGAAGAATCTTCAACTGAGTTCAAGTTAATCTCCAATTTCAACCCTTTATAAATTCTTTATTTGCATTGGTGTAATGTATGTTACCATATTGACGGTGTGAATTATGTGCGTCAAATAAAAATTAAAGTAAAAAAATTATTAAAAAAATCAAATTCCTCCTTACACCCAACCACCTACGTCTCTTCTTCTTCACACTCTACCTATTATCCTCTTCTTCTTCATTCTTTATTTTTTATCACAATTTTTTTTATTTTTCATCACAACCTCAAAGTGTGAAACAACAAAATAGCATCGAAAAATCTCCCTCCAATCACCGTTGTTGTCGCCAGTGAATCTTCAAATATTTTTGGAACATAAAGACATGCATGTATTAAACCTAATGCAAGTTTTACTTTCCTCCATTTACTCCTATTTTTAATCTTGTTTTCCTTCAAAAACCTAGAAAGAAGAAGAAGAAATCTAGCTGAAATTCATTAAAAATTAAACTTTAATTCAATGGGGTTGATGAGAAAATCTAGATTATTTGTAAAAATATAATATGATACTTTATATTTGGATTTTTGATAATGGTGGGTGGTGATATTTGGTGGTGGATGACAAAGAAGGAGGAGGAGGAGGAGGAGGAGGAGGAGGAGGAGGAGGGGGAGGAGGAGGAGGAGGAGGAGGAGGAGGGGAAGAAGAAGAAGAAGAAGAAGAATGAAGGTGATATAGTGATGAGGAAGAATAAAGAATCGACAGTGAAGGTGGTCAGACATGATTTTTCGGTGAGTTGAGAAATGAAGTAAGTGAGATTTAGTGATGAAGAAGATATAATTACTCTATGAGCGACTCCGCACATAGAAATCAGTGGTGTGTTGATTGTATATAGGTGGGTGTTACTTGAACTGTAACTCAACCCTAACTTTATTACTGCGATCTTGGTAATAATGTTGGCCTCTACACATGTGTTGACCATAGCACGAGTGGATTGTTCATTGATCGTGATATGTATATACTGTGCATTGTATTTTTTCAACTTCTCTGATTGCTTTGTGATAGCTTCGCATAGTCTAATCATGCCCAACTACATTATACGTAAACACTGCCTTAGTTCTTGTGTATCTTTCTTCTTTCATTCCCATAATATGAAACTAAGTTTCTCTAGTTCAAGACATTTACATAGCCATGTGGACCACCGCATATGAAGCAACCATTTTCCTTGGTTGTTTGAGTCTTCTGTTCAACATCACTTTGCTATCTAAACTTCTTGTTATCGGACTTATAGGTATTATGGTTCTTTGGATGTGGCTGATGCTCCTTGCTTTTGCCACGACATCCACAACCTTAGTGATGACTATCCCCAGCCTTAGTCATGACTACCTCTCATCTTCTCTCATCTGCCTCCAGTGGCGGATCCAGGAATTAGAGTCCGTGGGTGCCAAATAGACTTATCGATTAATGTGCCAGTTTTTTTCCTTAAAAAACATGCTTGGAGCCTTTTTTTTTTCTTTAAAAATGTCTGCAGCAAATTTCTCAAAAAAAATAGGTACAAATGGGATTCGAACCCGCAACATTAGCCATCTAAAGTTACTCTCCTACCATGGCACCACAAGCCAATTTTGTTCACTGGGTGACACGCTTTATATTTATATAACTATTATATATATATATACTATGTATATATAGAGTTTCCGTCGAAGTTCGGGGGTGGCATGGCACCCCCACTAGCCTTCATAGATCCGCCCATGTCTGCCTCTATCATGCCTAAAGTCTATCAAAGCTCCAACCTGCTTGATGACTTTATCAATAGTCTTTAACTTGTCGGTATTCCGACTTCCTCTTATCCCAATTTTTCAACCCATCCATGAAGTGGAACTTCATCCTTTAAATTGAGAATCTGAAGCATAGGGGAGATGGACTTCTTCACATATGCTCGTATGTTGCCGGTTTGCTTAAACTTCTTAAATTTGTGCTTCTCTTTATAGATGACATTGTTGGTAATGAAGACCTTCATGAACTTGACTTAGAATTGCTCCCATCTGTTGATGGTGCAAAGCCCTTTTCCGATTTTTTATTCCTTTCGCTTCTACCATAACATGACCATATTGAGAGGTACAACATGACAATGTGGATTTTGTTCTCGTGGCTCTTTACTTTGTTACACTTGAAGTAATTCTTCATGTGTCAAATGAAATCTTCTACCTCTTGCGCGTCACGAGTGCCTTTGAACATTGGTTGCTTGAAAGTCTCAATCTTAGCCTCCATGTTTCCGTTTGATGTCACAAACCTTCCAACTTCAGTTTGTCTCTTGATCACTACCATCTCAACTTTCATGGTTTTAATTGTGCGCAATGCATCCATAAGCCGATATTCCAAGGTAGTGATGATCTTCTTCATCTCCAATTCTGCATACTTATGCCCCTCTAACTCTTTTGGAATATTGTCATTCTCCTCAAGGGTGAATTCTCAAGATTCTTGAACTTGTCATTAATCTCGTTCAAGCGTATGCCAAAAACCTTTACAACTTGCCTTCACATATCAACCCTTGCAATCCACTCCATTCCAGGCATAACATCTATGGGCTGCTCCACACGTTCATCATCATTTGCCTCAATGGTAGAAGGTGAGCGGGATGTTAGCACTTTGCATGGTGTAGGGTCGTACAATAATTCATCATTCTTCCTCCCTTTTTGGTTCTTCATTTCACCATCCTTCCTGACATTCACTACCAAAAAAAAGCTCAATTTTTGGCGGTTAACTTGTGGAAGTTTTTAGAAATCCCACTAATAATTCATTTTGTGACATTTTATTCTAACCCCTACAATATAAATATTTTTGTGGTAGTTTTATCAAGGAGGTTAAAAAATTGCCACAATTTAATATTTTTTATCGCGATTATCGACCCCCAAAAAATTATTAAATTCGTTACTTTTAGAAATTATATATATATATATATATATATTATTTCATTATTTTTTCAAATTATATAATATATAACATTTAATGTTGGAAGTTAATTTCAAATATATATATATATATATATATATAATATTGGAGTTAATTTCAATATATATATATATATATATATATATAAAATATTATTTTATTATTTTATTATTTTTTCAAGTTATATAATATATAACATTTAATGTTGGAAGTTAATTTCAATATATATATATATATATATATATACACACACGACACATCCTTCTCCTTCTTCATTTTAACTTGATTGTGATATTTTTATCCTCTATTTCTTTTATATATTAAGATATTCTTCGAATAATTTTTGTACTTGGCATATGCAATTTCACTTAAACATTTTTAGCTTATATCGTAATATTTTAATTTGTATTATTTAGTGATTTTGGTTGTCTCATAACACAAAAATTTGAATTTTATAACTTTTAAAACTAAAGAAAATAATATATATATATATATATATATATAAACAAAATTCGGATGCTAAATCTATAGTAAGATTTATTTATATTTATTTTTATTTGTATTTTAACTTTGTTTAAGCTATTTATAATACTAATTGAAAGTGAAACATTTTAATTAATAGTTCTTACTTTTCAATAAAAATTAAAAATAAAAGCTTGTTTTATGCACAAAATTCTTTTTTCTTTCATTTAAACCCAATTTAACCAAAATTTTAATACATCTCCCTCCAAAATTAAAAAAAGGCTAAAGACCATAATTCTCCCTTAAAACCTTTCAAACCTAATCAAATAACCACTCATTCCCACCCATTCCCAAATCCCACGTAAACCACACACAAATCCTTTTTTTTTTTTCTCTTTACCTCATTTGTTTTCCCCCTTAACATATTACCAGGTAAAACACACACCTTCCCCTCTCCTCTCTCCTTTTGCCTTTCACTCTGCTTTACATCTTTTTTTGGTTCATCTTTTGTATATGTGGTTTTGCTAATTATTTTTTTCATTCAAAGTGGAATAGATGAAAAATAATTAATTATTTAAATACAAAGGTAATTTTTTGTTACATGGGTTTGATGATTCATACTAGAATTTAAAATTTATATTATTATTTGATCATTTTATATTTTGTAAGTTGTTAAACTTATTAATGAATCAATGGTTTTACATATTTCAGGATTTGTTTGAATTCTCACTACATTGTAAAGTCATCCGCACCCAATTTTTGATTTATATATGATAAATCTTAATTTTACTTTTGTTTAGCTATGAATCATGTAATCATTTCATTCTTGATTGGATCTGACAATACAAATTAAAGGACAGTTTTTCATATTAGATTGTGATTGATATCAATATAACTTCAAAATTATGTATTTTCTTATTCAATACGATAGATTGTCGAAGTTATAACTGCTTTTTGGTAAATGAAAGAAAAAACTAAGGTCAAAGAGGAAAGTCTAACTTATAGATTAAGAGAAGTGAGAAATACTTGAACCAACATGTTAAATAGAATGAGCATCATTATATGATTTTGGAAAATATAAACCTAGTTTAAACTTACATAGAAATAACCATAAAGTTGTTATTATTCACTTTATTAGTGTGTATGAGAGAACATCAAAGTAAATTTGTTTCATCCATTATCTTACAATTATTTGTAAAATCAAAGCTTTGTATGATTTGCTTTCGAAATGAATTGAATTTTAATTTTTTTATCAAGATGTACGAAGATATATGTGTATCAATATATGTTTATCTAATTATATATATTATTTTCATAGTTTCAGCCTGATACGGAGAGCTTATGTCACTTTAGATAAAATGATTGGACGACAACAACTTAAATCACCAAACAAATGTTATAGAATTTTTTTATGTTTATTTGATGTGGATATTAAAAGATTTAAAATTGTAATGTTGGAATTATTATTCACAAGTTTGTATTACTTTTATTTGACATGAATTTGAATTTATGAAGCTTATTAATATAAAAAGTGAAATTTACTTTGCTTTAAATGTGTTATTTAGTAAAATTACTTATTATTTTGAAGAATTGATGCAAATCAAATTTAAAATTACTTATTATTTAGAAGGCTTGATGTAAATCAAATTTCATATTTATTATTAAAATAATAATAATAATAATAATAATAATAATAATAATAATAATAATAATAATAATAATAATAATAATAATAATAATAATAATAATCTCATACATGATAGTTTTAAATCCACAAAAAAATAATTTTTAAAATATTGAGATCATATTGTGAAGGTTCTTAACCGTCACAAACGGATACTGAAAAACCTCCACAAATTTAAGAGTCATTTTGCTGGGACGTCGTGGAGGTTTACTAAAACCGCTGCAAATATGCTCGTGGCAAGGGTAATTGTGACATTTTTAACAACTGCCACAATTTAATTTGTGGGATCCTTAAACCGCCATAAATTGACAAAGTAACCCCCATAAATTGAGCATTTTTTTGTAGTGATTGGTGGTGCTAACAACATTAATGTCTCCCTTCTTTGCCATTATCCTAGTATCAACCTTTGCTCTGATACCACTTTATCACTGACTTAGACTTTTACTAAACACATTGTACGACACTTGATAACTTGCTCACGAATCGTTCACAATCTTGCAAGCTCAAGTAAGCCTTTTAATATTAGATTGCTAAGGGAACAAAGCAAGACACAAGAGAATTTCTTAAGAAGGTTATTTATGTTGCTCAAAGACTTGGAAGATTTGTTGGAGTCTTGTTTGGTTGTGTTACAAATGAGTGTCCCTCTATTCATACTACACATCTATGACCTAATAGATGTAAATAATTGACATACAAGTCCCTATATATTTAAAAATAAGCCCTCATTCTAGAATTTTCTACATAACTAGAAAATTACAAGAACCATCCATGCAAATCCATGAAATTCTAAAGTTCTCCACGAAATTCTCCATATATCTTTAACATATTACACTAAGGACTATTCTTCTTCCAATGTAAGTCTTCCACGTGACTAACTTTATGTCACGTGGCGCCTA
Source organism: Solanum pinnatisectum (assembly GCA_035578085.1). Classification (NCBI taxonomy): domain Eukaryota; kingdom Viridiplantae; phylum Streptophyta; class Magnoliopsida; order Solanales; family Solanaceae; genus Solanum; species Solanum pinnatisectum. Next base: position 29,591,834 of record CM069082.1, on the reverse strand, counting down.
AGTGACATGATGGCGTGGCGTGTCATGACATTAGGTTTAGGTTAATTAATGGGTCGGATTCACTATTCACATGAATGCCTCTATTTTGGAGTGATCTTTAATTTTTTTCTTTCAACACTTTATGTAATAAAAAGTGACTTAAAATACCCGAGATAAAAAAATAAAAATCACAAGAAATGTCTGATGCAAGTCATACTTTACAAGACATAAGTTCAGTTTCAAAACATTATGCCTTAAGGGGTCATTTGGTTTGAATTCAAGCTATGATAGGGTTAATTATGATGGGATTGGATAAGTTATGATAGGATTATTTTTTATTAAGTGTTTGGTTTGTTGTATTCAAAATAATAAATTTTAAGAACAATTTATTTGTTTACAAAAATGTCATTCATGAATGTAAAAAGTGATGTAACAAAAGGGTTGAAAGATACATTTTTGTTATTTTCTTATTTTATCCCGAGATAAGTTATCCCGGGATTACTATACCACCCAAGGGGAAGGATAACTTATCCCAGTACTAATTATTAATCCCGGGATAACTTATCCCGGACTTGCCAACCAAACAACAAATTAAGTGATACTATAATTTAATCTCAGGACTATTTGGTATTATCCGTCACACCAAACGACCCCTAAGAAGTTTATAATCCACAAGTTATGCCTACATGGCAAAGAAAATTTGCAATGCAAAACTAACAAGTCACATGTTAATTATGTCTTATAAGATATAAGTTTAGTTTCAAAACCCACAAAATTATGTCTCTTAAAGAGTCCTCTAAATTTTTGTCTTGTTAAATTAGGTCATAATTAAAATACCGACTCTATATTTTCTTATTAAATGTGAAACATAATCAAAAATTAAAAATCACCAATTTTAAAAGCAAAATTAAAGATCACCCCAAAATAAAAAATATAGCTTTGCAAAAACTTGTAGCTAGAATCCTTGTGAGTTATGAATGTATTAGGCCAAAATATATTCTTCTAATTGCAAAATTGAGGGAATAGTTGGCTTTGCCCCATTGCTTAGCTTTTAAGTAAGTAATATTTTATTTATAGATTTAAAGATGATGCATCTCACTTGTCATTTTCAAATGCATATGCAAGTAAAGAATTATTCAAATAAAATATTCGAATAAATTACTAAGATTCTTTTGTATAGGAAACAGATAGAGTTATCTACAGATTTCTACAATGTCATTTTGTTATGTAATGGGGCCATGACTGCCTGTGTATAATTGACTTGTGGCCTTTTTTAGGTTAGAGACAAGTTCAATGACCACCAATTCTCCAAGGGGCAATTTGAATTTTTCAAATATCTCACATATTAATTTAATTTAATTAAGTACTAATTTTAAAATATAAAAATATTTTAAGTTTTATAGAATAAACTAGATGGTAAAATTCAAATTTAACCATCAATCAGGTTTGTGATAGAATGATAAGTATTTTTTCTGGTACTCTTAACACTTTCTAACAAAGATAATTGTTCATTTAATTTTTGAATTCAGAATTTTCAATAAAAAATAAAAAAATACTTATAACTCCATTATAGCTATTACTGATCACAAAAAAAAAAAAAAAAATTGTTGCAATCAATATTTTAAAATGAATAAGCATAAGGACATTTTATCTTACCATAGAATGAGATAAGAAGTGGCACAGAATTAAGTATTTTCAACTTAGTTGCACTCTAAATACGAAAAATTACCGTACACATTTAAATTCTATGAAAATTTATGATACACATTTGAAAATAATAATAATAATAAAAAAAATTCACCAGCTTGATTAATTATTTGTTGTTGTAGTTTTTCTTCCTCAGCTCTTTTTTAGAAGTGAATAAATCCGAGAATAATAAGAGAAAAAAATAAAAGAAAGAAGAAACATTGGTGGGATTGGAAATCGAAACTTGTGAATAAATCCTAAACTTAAAACTGCATTTTTAATATATATATTTTTTTTTGAAAACATCCTCTAAGTATTTGAAAGTTAACAATTTTCATCATTCTGTTAGATAATGTCAAAAAATTAATGGATCCTATAAAAATATGTACAGTTCACGTGACTATCAACAAAAGTTTCCTGCATATGTTCATTACTTGCTATAAAAAGCTTTTGACAAAAAAAATATTGAAAATCTTGAACGCCGAAGTTTGCTAAAACAAAAAATGTTAGGAATGTGTGAGGATATATAATCTGCTATTTTTCTCACTTGCAAAGGAAAAGAAGTTGGAGTTTAACTAACTTCACATTTTCAAAGTCAAATTGTAGTAAGATCAATAATTTTTTGCGTGAATATGATATTAAGGTGATCATAATTCTGATTATGTCTAGGATTCGAATTTCATTCTCCATTATTGGAAATCTCTGACAAACACCGTTTCTAGCAGATTCAATTGATAATTTTTTTAATATTAAATCACATGAAAATAAATGAAAAAAAAACTATCAAACTAAAAGATTTTGCATAATGCTAAACTCCATCACACAAAAAGTTCACGATAAATTTTTTGGCGTGTCTCGAAATAATGAATACGAAAGGGTGACTAGATTTTTGTGGAATCTGTTAGTTTTCTGACAAATTCTAACATAAGGATAAAAATTATCTACTTTTAATTATTTGGAGGATGTCTTCTGTCAAGAAAATATTTTAAAGATGTATTATAAATTTGAGGAATAATTTAAGGATGATTTTGACAAAAAAATTCAACATAAAAGTAATGTGACAATTCTTTCAACTTAATTATGTTGAAGTGAAAAAAAAAAAAAAAATATTCGTGCAACATTCTTGATTTAGTCTAAAATCATGCATATAAATTATTTGCTATCTCAGACCGTTTTAAATCTACATACAAATACACTTGTTTAAAATAAATTGTAGAAAAAAGATACATTTACCTTATGATTTGTTCTTTTCTTCAACCATACAATAATAATTTCATATTAAAACAAATTTAGCATAATAATGTCATAGTATTATATAGAACCTTCACAAATAGGGCTGCTCATATATCAATTCAATTCGATTTTTGAAGTTTATTGATTCAATTTATTGTTTATTGATTTGTACACATGCTAAATAGTTGTAAAATTATTACGATATTGATTAACAATTATTAATTGTTAGACATGTTAAATCGTTATAGAATTATTAAGATATTGATTGACAAGAGGGAGTTGCTCGAATGATAAACACTCTTCACTTTCAATACTAAAATTGTGAGTCGAGTCATCGAGAGAGCAATGGAAAGGTCCTAATGATGTTTTTTTTTTTTCCGATTTGGACAAAATTCGAATTGCGCAAGGCCCATTCAGGGTGGCCCACATTGGACCCCAACTAAATTCATATATATTTTTTTTCAATTCCATTTTGGTCAAAGTTTTTTTTTTTTTGGTTTTGGCGGAGTCAAATCGGGTCTCCACTAAATTCGAATCGCATCTGAGGCCATTTGGGGATGGCCCACATTGGAGCTTTGAAAATTCTATCGCGCACTGCAGGGCTCATTCGAGGGTGTCTCTTCCAAGAAAATTTTCTCCATACGCAGAACTCGAATCCAAAACTTCTGATTAAGAATGAAACACTCCCATCAGTGTACCACAACCCAGGTTTGATTGGTCAAAGCTTATTCACAAACTTGACGTGTGTAGTTGGGAAAAGACACAAGTCGAGGGTTTGATAATGTATTCCTTGAAATAAAAATGAAGACATAAAAGGATATGACGCCTTACGTGTATATACCTGGAATTGCGTGCTCTGCAAAAACAAATGAAGGTTGGCAATGGCAGATTTATTTAACGATCAATCATCAACTCTCTCTTTCAACATAAATTAACCATTCCTCAATTCGAGATATTTATCCAATATTTAATCGGCAAACTACCCATATTCATTCGTTCACACAAATGTCAAGTAACGAAGAATCCATGGAAGATAGCAATGGTCATTCATTCGGCAAGGTCAAACAGCGTTTCAAAGATCGATCTCAGGTACATATTTATCTCAATTTCTGTTTTTCTTCTTCTTCTTCTTTCAATGGTGGGTTTTATTGCACTTTATGTGTTTGAAGGATTTCTTCAATGGGTCGAGTGATAATCATATGGTCTTCTTTATTTGTGTAGAAAACCAAGGAGAAGACGAAACAGATCTTGTCAAAACAAGCTGCACAGATCGCTAAACGGGCTGAGGAACATGAACGATTCATCAACAAGGCATGCATATTACTCCTTTTTGAGTTGATACAATAAATCAAATCTTTCTGTTTGAAGTTGTATTAATTGGACTCGTGATGTTACAGGTGACTCATCTGATGGGTGTTCTTGGGTTTGGGGCATTTTGCTTTATTTTGGGTGCAAGTGAGTGAAACTTCTACTCTTCGCTTTATGGAATTGCATCTTCCTGAAATTTAATTTCATTTCTTTTTTGACCCTTTAATGACTGGTTCAATGCTCAGGGCCTAAGGATATTCGATATGTTTACTGTTTGTTCTATATCATCTTTGTTCCTCTGAGATGGATCTACTATAGATACAAGAAATGGCATTACTATCTTTTGGTAAGCTCAACTTTTTCACCCCTACAGTTTGTGTTTTTGAACTTGTAGTTTATGTGAAGCAAAACAATGTAGTTAGTTGAACCTCATGCAAAGGATATCATCTAGTTATATTTGTAGTTCAATATTTTGAGTTGTTGGCTGTTGTAATCTCACACTCTATGAATCTATTTGTTTGTTCATTTATTTTACTTTTACTAAACAATGCAAAATTAACATCTTAAATGAAAGAGTATGATGATTCATAGTAGGAAGGCCAATAAAAATTATCACTGATGTACCATCATATTTATTTGGTGCTTTCGGCATTTTGACTTTGCCTAAATAACATCAATGAAACGTTTATGTTATTAATCCCAAATTTCAGGTCCTACTATTTTACTTCCTACTAGGAATTCAATCTTTAAAGCATGGGGATATAGTTTATGTTCCTTCCATGTCTAGTTATTCCTGGTCGATGGGAAAATCATTCAAATTCGGGCTTCTTGTTTTGCAGGACTTCTGCTATTATGCAAATACAATTTTCTTAGTCACACTTCTGTTTTTTCCTACTAAGGAGAAGCTATTCATGGTTTGTTTCTCATTCGCTGAGGTAAATATCTTATATTTGAAAGGTCCTTAATGCTAACTTTAAGATTTGTCTACTCTTAAGTTTGTATTCTCTTTCATTTAACTGCAGGGACCTCTAGCATGGGCATTGATTGTTTGGCGGTGTAGCTTAGTGTTTAGTTCAGTTGATAAAATTGTCAGTGTCTTCATACATCTTTTACCTGGTAAGCAGTGCATTCTTTTGTTTTCCTATTGTGGGCGATTGCAACTTACTCACTCCCACCAAAGAAACTACTGCATTGGGGTATGGACAAAAGAAACTTCCATTCTAAAATTAAGAGGGTGTCTTGTTTTGAATATACTCATGCATATGTATAGTTGAATCCCTGTTATTTCTCCATATTTGGTTGTGGTTTCATTCTAAGGATCTGGTTTTTGAGTTCAATGCTGCTTTAAAACCTCTAGTAGATTACATGTTGGGTTGTCCATTTGGATTATCATTTCTCTGCTCTTTGATTACATAGCTTGGTGTTTCATTATCAAAGTATTTGTCTCAAAGTGTAATTGCTACCAAGGATTAGTTGTGCAAAGTTATTTTTAAAAGGAAAAGAAAAAGGTGATGAAATGAGGTTTATTGATATTTCTCTCTTGAGAGTTGTCTGTTTGCCTCGTGTTTCCCATTTTTGATTTGTAATTTTTATTGTGATCATGCCTTCGCGAATGATATTTGATTTGATCAATTTAGCTTTCCCCTTAATTTCTTGTTTAATTTGCATTGTACAGTATAGGTCAACAGTAGGTCGATTGTAATAAGGTTACCCTTCAATTTTCTTTTGATGCCTGATAGATACCATGCTTCGTGGGTGTTCAATTCCTCTGAAAACTAATTCTTCAAAGTCTGTCAGAGTTTCTTAGTTGTAAATTGTAGTTATCTGGCTGTTCTAACTTCTGCTGCAGAAAATCGTGTAAAATACCCAGTAACTAATCACCTTTTAGTGCTGCATTCTGTGAATCACTTAGAAGTAAAGCTAATACTTCAAAGTCTGTCAGTGATCTTAGTTGTAATATCTGGCTGGTGTGCCTCTGCTGCAGCAAATCATGTAAAACACTCAATTAACTATTTCATGAAAAAGTAAAAATGTAAGACACTCAATAATTAATCAGACATTTAGTGCTGCACTGTGTTAATACATAGAAGTAGTAAGCTTTCTGTTTAGAGATCATAAGATGTTTATGTGACCATTGTATTACGTATGATATATCTTTTGGGATCGTAGTTTTACTTTTTTCAAATGAACTAGAAAGTGTGCCTGTTTTCTCTCCATATTAATTTAACAGAACTCTTGGCTAGTTCAAATTAATTACCTCCAACTATTCTAATCTGCAGGGTTGGTTTTCTTCACAATTCGCTGGTGGGATCCTGAGTTTTTTGGAGCTATGCATCCCGAAGGGACTCCAGAACGAGCATCATGGCCTTATGTAGAAAGCCAGTCCTACCTTTGGACTTGGCTATTTTGGGTACCGTTAGCTGCATACTTTCTCTGGCAGGTTCTCTATTACCTCATAGTAGATGTCCTACGTCGACAGAGGTTTCTGCGAGACCCTGAAGTCATGACATCTTACAGGTAGTCATTATGTTCTAATTTTCCAGCCTATGATAAAGTCTTATTTTGGTGCATGTACCTTTCTTTCTCCATCTGTCCTTGTGCTAGTTTATGAACGTCAGCGTGGGTCATTATGTTTATTTTGTTCCTGGCTGTTGTATTGTGTTCGGTGTTGATTCTGTTAATATTCATTATTTGGTAGGGAGCTCTCCAAAAAAGCAAAGAAAGCGAACAACGTATGGTGGCGTGTTAGTGGTTTGCTCGGGGATCAGAATCGCTTACTTATGTATATTCTGCTCCAGGCCATATTTACTATAGCAACTACAGCGCTCACAGTGCCCATTTTTCTGTCATATAAGTTGCATGTTGTATTCCAAATATTCAAAGTTTCAGCATCTATATGGAATGGTGGAAACTTTATGCTTGATGTGATGCCTAGACAAGTGATTCTCAAGGAGGAAAAGAAAAAATCAAAGATGTCAACTGTCCCCGACCAGAACGATGAGATTTCTTTACATGAGAGCACAACGGAAACCAACAACACTTCTGAAACAGTTCATTCTGAATAATGGAACTATCTGATTTGGAGTGTTCATCATCTGACTAAGCTGTTGTTAACTTTTCTATCTGCTTTACACATGAATGAAAGGTTTAAGTTCTGTGACTCACAAGTTGTAGATTTGGTGAAAGGAAAAATGAACTATCTTCATTCTATTGTCAATTTGTAATTGAGATCAATCTCTAGGTGCTCCAGCCAATAGATATCGCTATGAGTAGTTTATTTTTTTCCTGGTGAATTGCTGGAATTATTATATTATTAATACAAGCTTAATGATTAGGGATATGTGTTATGTAAAAATATGTTTGTGTCGAAGATCGTAGCGTATGATTAAAGTAGTTCAATAACTAATCCATTAGAGTCGATGAAATTGAATGAATGCATAGTTGGTTCAGGTCTGAGGCATAGAGGAGGAGTGATTCGGGTCATTGGTTGAACTTTTGGACTTTTTTGATCACGGTTAACATTTAGTCGAGATGAACCCATATCGACAATTTGATGATTCCAAAAGGTTCGGAATGCAATTTTTAGTCACTCTGCATTTTTAGTTTATTTTCACATGATTTTGAATGAATTTCGAGGATTCATTTGAAAAATTTGAAAGATTAGGCATTATTGGTTTAGTTGTGTTTTGGTGCAGGTTGATTTCTTCTTCGCGATGATCCTATCGTGATCGCGAAGAGGAAATGGGGTGTGGGTTTCGATCGAATGAAGGAGTTTGTAATTGCGTAAGGATTCGAGGGTTGGGTCAATTTGGTCTCAGCGCTTGCAAGTGGTGGGACTGGGTCAGTCTCACGATCGTGAGGGACCTATCGCATTTGCGAATAAGGATTCCACCTGGACATAATTAAATGTCCATTTTTATACTTAGACCTCATAATTCGATTTTGGGAGCTTGAGATCACAAATTGGGCGATTCAAAAGGGGATGTTCGAGCTTTCTCTGTGAAGTATGATTCTAACCTATAATTTATGCATTCTATGCCAATGTATCATCAAATTAGTGGTATTAATATAGACCTTATGAAATGATGTTTTGAACATGCTTTAGCTTGGAGTTGATGTTTCCTCCTCGGATGTGTGCATTTATGTGATTGCATTCATGTTGGGCTGCTAGGTCTAGTTCCTACCCTCCTTATGATGTCTTGAATCTCATTTGAGGACGAATGTTCCCAGGGGGAGATATTGTAGCACCTCAAATGTGAAAAGAGCTAAAAAGGGTCAAACGAGCAAGTCCACGAACCCAAAAAGGGATCACGGCACCCTAGACGGGTTGTGTAAGGGTCCATGACCCATTAAGTGGCTCGTGAAAGCCATCAAGGACTGCCCTAGGCAGAAGTCCCCTGGACGGTGCCCTAGACCGCCTGTGGTGACTTGGACAACCCATCTAGGGGTCTGTACAAGTCATCCAGTCAGCAAGGTTTCATCATAGGTCACTGTGAAGGACCACAGACGTCTAGACAGTTCGTAAAGCTTCACAGGGACCGTAAAATCGTTCGTGAAAGAGATTTGTCAGGCCTTGAATTTTGGATCAACTTCAAATGATCATATCTTTCAGCCTAAAATGAATTAGGTAGCCATGACCTATCAAATTAACAAAATTGAGTCGTTTTTCCAACGCCACCAAGTTTGACTAATTTCGAGACCGGAGTAAAAAGCTATGCCCGTATTAGTGAAGCACTATCGGGTAGGACATCTTCACGACCAACTAGATGGGCAGTTGCTCTAGACGGACCATGAAGCCCCTCGTGAGAGACACTTCATCAATTTTAAGTCAGGGTCATGTTGGTCTTTTCCCAATTGTTTTAACCCAATACTATGTTATTTTACCCTCTACCCTAAGCCCTATATAATGATTTTCATCCCCAAAATCACCCAATTCAATTCATTCTTCAAAAATCCTAAAAGTTGATCAAGTTTATCCTTCCAAATATTTCTCTCTCTAAGAAGAAGAAGAAGACTAGAGTTTCAAGATCAAGTCTCCAAATTTACCATTGATTGCAAGCATTTGGCATCAAGGTATGATAGTATTCACCTATGAAGTCCTTTCCTCCATAGTGTTCCTAAATTCTCCAATTTTTCAAGTTAGAATTTCCAATTGAAGTTAGGGTTTTTTACTCAATCTCATGTGTTCTTTTCAAATACGATCTAGTTGATTGTTTTATGTCTTCTTATGCATGAATTGAAGAAATTGCATCTTTTAATTTGAGTTCCCCATGAACTCATGCATGAACCCTGATTTCTAGACTTTGATGATATGATGTGAGCACTAAACTATGAAAAATGAATTTATGAGGATATGCATGTTTTTATGAAATTGATGAAAAATGATTTAAGTTGCTTTGAGAGTAAAGCATCAACATTGTTGTTATTGTGAAAGGTTTTCTCACATATTGCTCAATACATGAATGTGAAGGGGTTTTCTCACATAAGGATTCTTAGGGTTGAAAGGTTTTCCCAACAAAACTTTGAATCAAGATTTAACTTGGATTGGGTACTTGATGTGCCTTCCATGGATGATAAGGCAAGCGGCGATTATCCATGCCTCTTAATGATAAGATAAGTTAATATTAATGATTATTCCGTGGGATTTACGCTTAGCAATGAGAGAATATTGATTTGGAAGCTCTCCCGTAACTTGAGGTCAGGTTTCTAGTAGCAATCTCCTTATCGCGCCCCATAGGATGATTGTCTTAGATAGACATGAGCTAGTGGATCCACGTAAGCTAAAAGTTCATGGTCCTTACCTTGGCAAGTAGGACACCCCTTTTCGGTGTGGGGTAGACACCGAATCCCATGTTATAGCTCACATGGTCTCTATGTCGGTTAAAGGTAAATCTTCCACAATAATGAACTAAGGTTACTTCTAGAAGTATCTCACGAGTATTTTAAAGAAGTTAGCTTGCATTGACCATGTTTATGATTTATGTTTTCTAACCCTTTTATCTCACGATTTATCTTGGTCATTGCATGTCATGTAAAGTCCTTTTTAGCATGATTTTGTAACTCTTATGCATTGCTATCATACTTGGTACATTCTTTGTACTAACACATACTCTTCCCGACATTGTTTCACTAATGTAGGGTCTGATGCTCCTATTCCATATCCCTGTGAATAGTTATCACATTAGTAGATTTGAAGATCGGTGAGTCCTCATGTTCTGAGGATCGAACCCTTATTGCTTATTGTCTTTACTTTTTTCGCATTGTATGTGATGCATAGGTTACGTCCCAATCACTCTTGATGTACTAGATGGCTTTGAGACTATGCTAGGTTTTGTGCTTTGTTTCTTGTCAAACATTTTATGATATAAACTGCCTTTTAAACTCTTAAATTCTATTATCTTATATGATGCATGCTAAGTGGTTTGTGTAGGACCTTTCGGGGTCCTATACATCATGTCACGTCTAGGGTATACTTTGGATCGTGACATATTTAAATTAAAAAAATGAATTAGTTCAATTATCTTATTTCCTCTAAATAACTTTCACTAATTCTTGTTGATATAGTTTAAAACAGATATACATTTTTCCCTTATATCATACCTTATATTTTCCCAATTATAGTTGCTAATGAATTCGTCAAGGAAATTACTTAGTTTGCGCTTTTAGCATTCATATTTATTACAACTAAATCCAAAAACACATATAAAAAAAAATTAGCAGCAAACAAAATGTACAAAAGCAAGAATTATATAATATTTCTCTTTGTTCACTTTTACTTGTCCACACTATTCTTAAAGTAAATTTTTACTTTTACTTATACTTGTCAGTTGTCAGTTTTGGTATATCAAAAAAGGATAATTATTTTTTTTCTATTTTACCCTCAACGTTAATTAATTATTCTCCAAATTATTTTCAAAGACCTAGATTATATATCAATTAATTTGGGTATTGTGGTAAAATATTCATATTAATTATTATTTCTGAAATAATGTAAAAAGTCCAAAATAGACAAGTAAAAATAAACGAAGGATGTAATATATTCAAAGACAATTATGATGGCAAATGCTAATAAGACAACTATTATTAATTGATAAATACAAATACACTTTATAAGATATAGTAAGTAAATACTAATCTATTAATCCACAATACTAATGAGTAATGTATCAGCAAACTAAAAGATAATATAAAGAAGGGCCCCAAATGCCTCTGAATTATGAGATTTGGTATAATATTAATTTTTATTTACTCTTCGAGCCAAAAATGCTCTTATTTTTAATGGTCCACATTCATAATGTCACTTTCTGAGTTTACAACATATGCGTGACCGACAATTAAAATTATTGTTGGTCCCAAGCGAATTTTACATTAATAGAAAATGATTGAAAAAAAGTAATTAAATGAGACAAATGCGAAGGCTTAGGAACCCTCTCTTGTGTAATGAATGTATGTTGGCTTGAATGAATATGAATCAATAGGCTATGACATTCCTTTCATATGTGAGTAATAAATGTGTCTTGACTTGATGAATATGAATCGATAGGTTTATAGCATTCTTTTCATAAATGAGCTAATGAAATGATGAACCTTAGGATCGGTAGGCTAGTGGCACCCTTCCATATGTGAGGTTGATGAACCTTGGGATTGGTAGGCTTATGACACCTACCCATGAAGGTTAATGGTGAACCTTGAAGCGGTAAGCTTATGGCACCCTTTCAAGAGGAGTTAATGAGCTTTCCTAGAATGAACCTTGAATCGGTAGGCTCATGGCACCCTTTCATGTGTTAATGAATGTACCTTGGGATGGTAGGCCAAGGGCACCCCTCTCATGTGTAATGATGATAAAGTAATGAAGTACTCTATGGGAATATAAGCTAAGCACCGAGTGAATTTGGTTAGATGGAAACTCTCCTGGTGTAGAGGTCGAGTTTCAATGATCGTCTACCTTATCCCATAACTATGTGCCCACATAGGATATTAGCCAGTGGATTTCATCCAAGCTAAGGATTCATCCGAGCTAATGTTATCATTCTACCTTAGACAAGTAGAACACCTCTTTACAATGTGGGGCTTTATGACATAGGATTCCATGACAAGTTCTCATGATCTATGTCGGTTAAACGCTTATTTCCATCACGTGGGATGTGCACTTGAGTTACTTGATGGGTTCTACAAAGTGTAGGTAGTAGTATGAGATGCTATCTACACATTGCACGAGTAGGCTTTGAAAGGGCTTTAGTGAGTTTCCTAAGTCTAAATTACTAATGTGTGAAGCCCTCTAAATGCATGAATGTGTCCTAAATGAACCTAATAAAGAATGTTGACTCTTGAATGCTTAATGCGATATGCATGCTATACTTGGGATATATTATGAGTTATTTTTCCTTGTTATGTATATCTCTTATATATGGATATTGTGTAAAGGTGAAAAGGAAGGAATGGTAAGTTCACTTTTGGTGACCTTAATGTTGTGCCTTGGTGTGGATGGTGGTATGGGACGCCATCCATGCATTGCATAGGGTATAGCATGAGGGTTACTAGGAAAAAGGTAATGGTTTACATGTTGGTATTGATCATATGTGATGTTATGACTTGTATGATGATTACACTTGTAATTGATGTCTCTTATGCTATTGTTCATGATATTTCTAAAAAAGTGACATAATGCATGGTTTCCAACCAAATGTCCCTTTTAAAGCTTTTTTTTTTTTGCATGATCATCATACTTGGTACTTAATTGTGCTAACCCCATTCTTCCCCTTTTCTTACTAAAGTGTAGGGTTTGGAGATGTTGGTGTTCTATGCTTGAGGAGTAGGTTTCTAAGGTGCTTGAAGATGAAGACTTGGTAAGTCCTCATAGTTTTGAGGACAAAACCCATCATGCTCCTTTTATGTCTTTAGTTATGTTAAAGCTTTTATTTGGGATAAGTCCCAATGTTGTACTCTAAAGTATTAGATGGTTTGAGACAAAGTTAGAAGTCTTCCTCTTGCATTTATGAAAGATGTTTTCGATTGTAAAGAAAGTTTTAAATTCTTCTCTATTTTCCTATGTTCTTATGTTCAAGATTGCTATGTGGCTTGTATGAGACCACTTCGGGGTCGAGTATGCTGAATTACGACTAGGGGGTGCTCTCGGGTCGTGACCGCAATAAATATATACTCAACTAATGTAATGAAATAAGGAAGTTAAATTATTAAAACTTTCAAAAATACTTACTAATCTCTGAACTCAACATATTACGTGATATGATAAAAATACACTTTTAACTCTTTTTGGGAGGTTCTCTAACTGACAACCATCGCTGTAAGCTACATGATGATACATCGTCTCCCCACGCAACAAGAAATGTCATATATACCATGTCGGGTATAGTACCTCTCAACTAAGTGGATCCACTAAACAATAAAGATTCGTCTAAAAAGTATGATCATTTATCCATGTTGGCAGACATGGTTTATGAGGATTTTGAGTTGTCTGAACTCATCCTTATATCGATGCTCAATGCTACTTTCAAAATATATACTCATGTTATAAAATATACTCTTTCTCTATTTTGAGGTAATTACTCAAAATATCCTCTTAAAAGAGGTAGATGCTCTGAAATATCTTTGAACTAATAACTCATTTAGATACCAAAATTTCTCTTTTCTTAATGTAATAAAATGATACATTTGCGACTTCTTAGTTTCCTTATACTCTTTCTCAAATCATTTTTCAAACTCTTTCTCAAGATTCCTCTTTGCTTTCTCAGAACTCAGTTTAAAAAAATTATGTTTGTTTAAAAGATTCTCAATAAGAACTCAATGAATGCTCATAGATAGGGTTCATGCTGAAAAATAGACATGAACAATCAACTCAATGAATCTTAATGCACAATATACAACAATTCAATAATTAGAAATCGAAATTCAATAATCAGGAAATCAAGAACTTAGAACCCAACATCAAATTATCTCAACAATACTCAAATCTAAGGATAGAACCCAAGATTACTCTTTTACTGATTTGAAAGTATATGTAGGGCATGAGGAAGAACTAGTCCAACACTATGATAGTCTTACACACATGATTATGAAGCTATTAGACCGAAAACTTTGGTGGAGACTTGATTTTTCTTGAGCCCAAGTAAGAATACTACATTTCTTGACTGAAAGCCTTGGTCTTAGAATCTTAAAGCTTGATCTTGATACAAGAAATTTTTTTATGGAGTTCTTAGAGTGGAAGAACATGGAAAAACCCTGGGTGGAAGAATTCTCTTAGTATCTTGAATTTTTGACTTGAAGGTTTTAGGGTTCGTGTTGGAGAAGAGGCACCCTAGGTGAGTTTTAAGAGAATTTATAAATACTTGAATTAGATTGAAGATTTTGAGATGAAAACGGGTTAGTTGAATTATACACTCATTTAAAACACTCAAGACCCACTTAGAATAAGGTTAAAAGGCTTAGGAAAGGACCAAAATAACCCTAGAACATGTGCAAGAAATTGCTGGAAAAAAAAATTGCAGCAAGCCTTCACGGAAGGGTCTACCATTCGTCGAAATTTCTACCATCCGTACGTCTAGTCGTAGAACATTAACTGTCTAGCTTCACTAAAATGGGCATAACTTTTTATTCTAAACTCAAAATGAGGCAAATTAGGTGGCATTGGAAAGAGGACTCGTATACCTTTAATTTGATAGGTCATGGGTCACCTAGTTCATTATGAGCAGAAAGATATGGTCGTTTGAAGTTCACATAAGTAGAATCTTATGTCAAAACTTAATCGGTAAGGAAGTTTTCAACTCAACTTTGTGCTAGGGGTTTCTTGTGACCTTAATTCATCTGTAAATTTATTCTCACATTAAAGAATTAGCCTTAACACCTAAGTATAATTTAAGAATTACTCGACATGACCTTGTGTAAATGAAGAATAGTTCGGATCTTAATTTAGAAATTTTCAAGTTGTAACATGAGCATTCTCTCAAAAATTCATCCCCATCACCATACACACAATTAATACAATTGACACCTCCAAAGTTATGATATTTATGCTATAGTTGGAAATGTTTAGGCAAAAGCACAAAGAAAAGAATAAAATGATTAACGAAGAAGAAAAGAAAGGTGTCTGGTATTCATGAACGACTTACATTCACAAATCTCTTTATCTTAAAACAACAATATCCACAAAAAAGAATGAAAGGAGATTTTTGAAAGTATAAATCCTTCATGAAAATGGTATTAGCTACATTTATTTTTTTCTTCCTTAATTATCTTATTCTTCCCTTTGCGCATATGCTTATATATTTCCAACTCCGACATGGATATCACAACTTTGGAGGTGTCAATTGTATTAATTGTGGGTAAATGTCATGGGGGATGGGTCTGTGTGATAATG
This sequence comes from Solanum pinnatisectum, assembly GCA_035578085.1. Classification (NCBI taxonomy): domain Eukaryota; kingdom Viridiplantae; phylum Streptophyta; class Magnoliopsida; order Solanales; family Solanaceae; genus Solanum; species Solanum pinnatisectum. The sequence continues at coordinate 29,576,254 of CM069082.1, read as the reverse complement.
CACATAGAACTCTAGAGTCATACATGCAATGACAGTGATTTTATCATAAAAGAAAGGTATTGGAAAGAACTGAATCTTTCACACAAGAATATATCAGTCAAAATTAATATTTACTCTACACATGGACTTGTATAGTTATGTGTGTTTACTCCGATTTTTTCATGCCAATTGAGAACAACTAAGAAGAAAATAAATAGTTGTAAAAAGAGAAGCAACATGAAATGTCTAATTAAGGCAAAAAGTATTATATTGAGGACTACTCACCTTATAAAAGAATCAATTCTTATTTGTCAAAATGGGAGAAGTGATATGTAAAGCTCTCACGCGGAGGGAGTTTGAGGAATTCATGTTTGTAGATGAATCATCATTTTCAGATGCTTCAATATCACCTATAAAATGCATTGAAATCTTGTCAAATAAACAATTTTCATGTTATATTATGACCATATATAGACTTTTGGGAGGATTATTTAGTAGCAAGAGGACACAAATTTAGAAAATTCAAGTTCCATAACTATGTATCATCGTAGAAGTTGAGTGTACCGCTAGTCGGTCAACTCTTTTGTCCCTTTGAGGCTCAGTTAGTGGATCCACATTAGAAAGAAAGGTTATATACCCTGACAAGGTAAAGGGCAACCCTCCCAACAGAGTTAGTTATTGGACTCCATGTTTCTCACATGGTTTATGTTGTAAGAAACTCCCCAAAAACAGTAAAGTTATATTATTTTTCAATATTCCCTATTATTGCATATATCCATTTTTAAAATTTTATTGTTAAAGCACATATGCATGTTTTACTATATCCAGTTGACTTTATTAGGGTCTATCTTCAAAGCTCTTTATTTAACTCAGTATGTTCAGTTTTAGCTAATTGTTTCATTAAAGTATTTTAAATACTGTACATTTCATACAGGGACATTATTTGATGTTGTATCATTATATGATGCAAATTCAGGTATTTAGGATCGATAGCAGGCACATCATTAGGGTCACATTCTCTATCTTTGGTAAGACCTCCTTGCTTTGGAGGACTCTAATTTATCATGAGAATTACTTGTTTGTATATGTCATTAGTAGAGTATTCAGGTAGCCTGTGATGTTGTCTCACTAACCTATATTCAGTATGTTGTAGGCTTCATAGATGAGTCAGATGAGTTATAGCTTTCTCCATTGTTTCATAAACATATGCATATGATATAAATTTTCATATTTTGAAGAGAAAAAACATAAAATGACTCCTGAAGTTGTCCTTAATTTTCAAAAAAGACACCTAAAGTTTGCGGGCGTCTTACCCCATGGAACTATTTCAAATCACAATAAATAAACACTTTTGACCCAATTTCACAATAGTTGTGTTCTCACATTTGATAGGCGTGTGGAGAAGTATAAATACACCCCCAAACCAGTGTAAAAATGCCATGTGGCATTGACAATTTGAATTTTTTTCTTTATTAAAAGACCCACTTTCTATCTTCTTCAAAACCTCCATTGATAGATGTTAACAAGCTTTTCATCTACAACCAAAAAAAAAAAAAAAAAAAAATTCCTCATCCTCAATGAAATTATCATCAAGCTTTACTAGCTTCAATTTCTTCCTTATATTTTATTTAAAAGTTATGAAGTCAACTAATTTGTAAATCTTGAAAGTGCAATTGCCAACAAATTTCAAAACTAAATCAGTGAAGAAACATTCAAACTCAAATCAGTCCTAAACTAACACTACATACACATGAATAATAGATAACACAAGAAAATAGTAACAACAAATCATTATAAAGATGATTTTATAAAAATCACTACTATATAAAAAGAGCATTTTTTTAACCAAAATTTGCATTCAAATCAAGAAACAATTAACATGTGAGCCTTCACTTCTTCGTTTTGACTCCATAATTCAAGAAATTATCTCCGCAAAACAAATTTATTGTGACTATTGAAATGCTTTAGGGTTTTGATCATCAAAGAGAGAGATTGGAGTGAAAATCTAAAAGGGGTTTAGGGTTGAATGGAGCGGGTCATGATTAAAATGTGAATGGGTCAAGATTTTATCCATTTTTACTAAATAGATTAGAAAAAAATATTTAATTATATTATTAGTTGGGGTGAGATTCACGCTCAAGCAGTGAGAATGCAGATTGTGTAAAAAGTGTATTTATTGTGATTCTGAAATGTTTTGTGGGGTAATAGGATGCCCGCAAAGTTAAGGTCTTTTTGAAAATTTGGAACAACTTCAGGTGTAACTTTATGTCTTTTCTCTATTTTTAACTATAAAGTTATTGAGTTCTTTTTCTTCTAAGTTATTGCATGATCATCTTTTAACAACTAATAGTATGTCAAGTCAAGGTTTCGCTCAGACCAGCAATAGTTGCGAGTGTCGACCACATCCAGGATATAGACTTGGATCATGATAATAATAGTACTCGGCATGCTGGTGATTGTATAAGCAAAAGAAACAGTCAATATTGAACTCACATCATTAAATTTTTGTGATTGATCCAACCGAAAGTCCTCATCTTATCTAGAGCAGGCATTGGATCAATAGGGTATGCAATTGCATCAAAAGTCTCAACATTTGATATAATGTATAACTAAAATGGTATGCGAAAGAGAACAATAGCAGAGTAAAATATATAAATACGTATTATAGTGATGAAAGATAACTAGCAAAGCAGAGGCAATCTAGAGACTCACTCACGAGTTTACATGAACCCAATGGCTTATGTTCAGACCTTTTAATTAAAAACTTAGCATATTAAATATCTAGAAAGGACTGCATAAAGTCTAAACGGATTGCAGAAACTTGCAAAAGATAATTGGAAGTCGAAAGAACAATAAGAAAATTTAAATCAAAGTGAAAAAGGACTAAATAATTGTGGGGGAATAGAGATAAAAAATTATCCATCTAAGCAGAGAAGAAATCTCCCAAAATTGATATTGTTGGGGTTTGTATTTTTCTGTCATATACACTATATGGCATAAACTGTCAACTTTACCTCTTGGTTGTGTTTACTATATGAATCATCTATATCCATCTTTTTAGGTTTGTTTGTTCTCGATATTGATAAATATTTTGTACTTTGAGGTGAGAGTGAGGTTCACATATATATCTCACAAATTATTAAATTTTGTTTCAAATTTGTATTTTTCATCAGTTTTTCTTTCGGTATAACAATCGATATTTTGAAAAATTAAGCAAGCATAAATTCAATGAATTTATCAACTTTTTTTTTGGATTTCACATTAAGATGCACAGAATCTACAAAATTACAGCACACATGATATAAAATAGGCTAAAAGTGTAAATTATAGTAAAAATTTATATAGAAAAGATGAAGAGATAAAATTTTAGATTGGAAATTGACAAAGATTTCAAAATTGGGGTTTTAAGAAAACTCAAACAGGAACTTGATTCGAGGTTGGACTTGAACACATAAATTCAATTAAAAGAGAAACCACGAAGAAAATTGGTGGAGAGTTTGAACTAAGGCTGAAATCGCGAAATGCTTTAACTATGGGTTTCAATTCTAATAGCTTAATTTTGCACTAAAATTGCTTTGAATATTGAAAACCAGAAATAAAAATTATCAATAACTTAATTAAACTTCTAAATGAAGAAATTCGTAATTCTACACTACTATTCATATATGAATTATGTTTTGAAGGAAATAATATTACCCAAGGTAATAATATATGCACAAGTGAAAGACCCAAGAATGGTTATATAGAAGAAACTTATTAATATATAAATAGTAGGTACAAGGCTTTATTCAATAACTCAATGACTTGTAATTTTTGTACATTGAAAATATGTAACAAGACAACCCTATTTACAATACTAATACTAACAACCAAAGTAAACTAGGACTAGGAACCTATAAAACTAACAAATCCTAATTAAACATAAATAAGGAAATACCATAAATAATAAATCCTAAACTAGTAAGGAATCCTAATGTAACGACCCATTTTCGTCGTTATAGAAATGCCAACGGGGAAAGAATTGGGGCCAGAAAATTTTTTGTAGTAACTTGGAAATTCCTAGCCTAGTCAAGATATGGACGAAATTTGAGTCATGTGAGGACTAGGGAAATCTGGTAATGAATGAGAGGTTTAATAATGAATTTGATTGCATGAGTATATATCTAAGACGTTAAGGAACCGTTACGACTTTATGGAATTAAATTTAGGTGAGTAGAACTATAGAAACTGACCTTAGCGTGACCGGATAGTTTTTGAACGTCGTGTGTTGAAGGTGTGTTGTGAAATGTGGATTTGGAACTCAAATTTTGACTCTTTATCTCTGTGTAAGCAGCTAGGGCGGGGCAATTATGGCGGGTTCGGTCCCGCTACAGCGGGCTAGTTGCGACTTAAGTCGGAATTCAACCCCAAAAATGTTATTTTCTACAAGTTTCATTCTTGAGAGCTAGGAGACAAACCCAGGCGATTTCTTGATAGTTTTCCATAACTTTTGGTGTAAAAGGTAAGGATTTTACTCCCCTAATCCGTTTTCGATCCGTAGAACTTAGATTCTTGGGAAATTATTATTGGGGGAGGGTTTTTGGACTGAAATTGATGGTGGGAAAAAGCCCTAAATGCACCTTAGGATCATGGGTTTGGTCTTGGGTTATTGGGTTAGTTATAACCCGGGTAATTAGACCTTAATGTATTGATCCTTGCATTAATTTGTTGTTTCTAGACCACGAACAAGTGGAAAGAATACGAAAAGGGAAGATTCAAGTACCTTAGGGGAATTCAAGCTTGGTTTCGAGGTACATGATGGTTTGATTTCTTGTTTACGTGATATATGTTTGTGATTCCTTCATTGTAATGCATGTATGTATGTGAATGAAGCCCTGTTGATCAAACCTAATGAACTGAGTACGAATGAGAAAATGTATGCCATGATTTGACATTTGATTGTATGATTATGAGAATGTACAATGAATGTGATTGCAATTGTGGTTGTGTTGAATGGACCGGGTGTCCGTTCCAACACACTAACTTGGATCGGGTGCCAAGATCTAGCGCATATATGGGATCGAATGTCACGTCCGGCACACTAATTGGAATTGGGTGTCACATTCCGGCACACTAACGGTTTGGGTATGGGTTCCATGAGAGGACCATTTATTTGTTATATCTACTTGTTATTGAGGATGTGGAATTTGTGCATTGCTCTTGAAATGATAATCGATGCGTATATATATATATATATATATTATACATGTATGTGTCTACCTTGTTGTGATTGCTGGTATATGTTGTGCTTACTGGAATAGTCGTGTGATCCTATTGGTACACTGCGGTTGTGTACTGATATTGCACTTGCTCGTTCTTTGTTGAGTATAGGGCATCTTCAGGCGGCTACTGATTGACCTCAGCTAGGAGATCAGTGATCGAGACCTAATTCAAGGGTGAGCCAGTTCTTCCAAGTTTCCATGAGTTCTCATTATATTTAGTCCATTCTCTCGGACTTAGACTAGTTCTTTAAATGCTTGTTTTGTTATGTTTAGTTTTTGGGGTTGTACCCCCTATTCCTTAGACTTGTTGATTGTTAGAGTTTTGGTACATTTTAGCGGTTGTTTTTCCGCAATGTTTTGATAGTCGTTGTAAAATTCTCGGAGTTTATGGGAACTCCTTATTTCGTTTCTGCATTTAAACTTGCTTTCATAAATTTAAATGCATTAGTTTTTCATAAAATTTGTTAGATGGGTTGTAGTTAATGGTTCTCCCGCTGGAGGGTTAGTGCGGGTATCAATCACGATGGTCTGGGTCATTACAAAATTGGTATCAGAGCCCTAGGTTCGTTGATCTTGGTGTACCAAAATGAGTTTAGTAGAGTCTTGCGAAACGGTACGAAGACGTTTGTACTTTTCTTCAAGAGGTTATAAGACTTTAGGAAATCTCTCTGTTTTTTCTTGTCTCCTTTCATGCTATAACTTGATTCCAATTAGTATCTGGTGATCCAAATTGGTATGTAATCTCCTTCATTCTTCTGTCCGTAGATGGTTAACACTCACTTTAATCAGGCCTATAGCTTCCATCAATGAGCCTACTGAGGAGTCCGCATCAAGAGACTGCGGTCGAGGCAGATGTAGATAAAGAGCAAGGGGTAGAGGCTGAGGAAGGGTAGCACTCGCTAGGGGTGGAGCTCCGGTTGAGAATGCTTCTATAAATGAGGATCCTCTTGTGCATCATAAAGAGATAGAGGAGAATGTGGAGGTTGAGAATGAGGAGGATGTTGGACAAGAGAAAGAGGTACAGGCTGAAACTACAGGTATCCTCCCTTAGACCCAGTGTTAGCTTAATAAATTATGACTTTTCTGAAAGGATTGGTTGGTCCTGGAGTTCTTCCTACAGTTCAAGTAACTCAAACTCTCGCTAACCTTCTATAACTATTACTGTCCCCAAGGTGGGTGGAACTGTAGGTACTGATGCCTTCTTTCATCCTTTTTTGGGTCCTATGATGACTGGTAATAGCATGAGATGCAGACTAAGTTTCTGAAACTGAAGCCGCCTGTGTTCCATGGTTCTGAGAGTGAGGACGCCTATGAGTTCATCTTGGATTGTTATGAGAGGCTGCATAAGTTGGGTATTGTCCATCAGCATGGAGTAGAGTTTGTGACTTTCCAGCTTCAGGGTGAGCCTAAGCAGTGGTGGAGAGCTTATGTGAAATGTAGATCGTCAACTTTACCCCCACTCACTTGGACACAATTTCATGCTCTATTTCTAGAAAAGTATGTGCCTCGGACTTTGAGAGATCATAAGAAGGATGAGTTCATGGCTTTGGAGCAAGGTGGTATGACTGTAGCTACTTCTGAGGCTAAGTTCCATTGCTTGTCTAGATACGCTACATAATTGGTAACTACTGAGGAGGAGAGTATTTGTCTATTTATCAAAGGATTGAACCCCAAACTTCAGGTATTGTCTGTTCACATGACTTATGCAGGAATAAAGCTTTAATGAGGTGACCGACTTTGTGAAGAAGGTAGAAGGAGTTAGACGTGATGGGCAGGCTAAGGCTTTGGCTAAGAAAGCCAAGAGTACAGGTAACTTTCAGGGATCTTACTCCAGAGGTTTAGGTAGGCCGACGCTTGCAGCCCGACCAATTCAGTCCTCTATGCCTGCTTCTATGAGTAGTTATTCGGGAACACCATCACAAATTTTTGTTCAAGATAGCTAGGGAGTTGCATTTTCGGCTAGCGGCAGGCCTTCTTTTTATCGTACTTGTTATAATTATGGGGAACCTGAGCATATGAGGAGAGATTGTCCCCAACCGCACATGTTTGATTCTACGCAACAATAGACTAGAGTAGTGGCACACGCGGCCAACAGTAATAATGATATAGGATGTTCATGTCACAACCCAAGAGTACACCCTAGAAGTAACACGGCGTACTTGACCCCGAAGGGGTCTCATACAAGCCCTTAGCATATCATAACATAAGATAATAGAAAAATACATAAATTTTTAAAACTTTATCTATACAATCGAAGTCTTTTCAAAAGCAAGTGAAAGTCTTTCTATACCTTTTGTCTCAAACCATCTAAACTCAACTTGAATTAAAACTTTGGGACATAGCCCATACAATAGTCTCACCATGAAAATAAAAGACATAAAAGAAATAGTGGGTTTTGTCCTTGAAGCCATGAGGACTCACCAAGTCTTCAACTCCTTTTCTCCTTTGAAACCTAGCCTCAAGATTGGATCTCAAATCTCCGAACCCTACATTTGATTAGAATGTAGGCAAAGTATGTGTTAGTACAAAATGTACTAAATATGTTAGCTAGCATAATATCATAAGAGCACAACATAAGAGTTAATCAATATAAGACATAATCCATAATCATATAAAATACTTCATGAAACATAAACAATAAGCATAAGAGACAGTATCATAATCATAAGCCAAGTCTCCAACATAAGCATCATATAAGAATTATTCAACTCTTTGTCATTCATATCATACTAGGACTAATCTCAAGTAACCACAAGCATACTTGTGCAATGCATGAATAGCATCCCATAATACCATCCAACCTAAGTATCCCTTTTTGGTCATCTTAATTATAGTCTATATACATAGTCAAGGCCTAGGCTCAGAATAGCACTATACTCCTTGGTAATCTCAAAGCATACTTGTGCAATGCATGAAGGGTGTCCCATAATACCATTCACACTAAGCATAACCTTAGAGTCACCATATGCATACTTACCATTCATTTGGTCATTCTTAGCTTACTTCATAATCAAGGGAACCTCTCACCTTTAGTCAATCATAACATAACAAGGAAGACAACTATAGCACAATCCTATCTAAGCATACATCATATAAGAGAAACACTTCATGAGTCACCTTAAGGCAAGCTTGTGCCACGCATGAAGAAGACCCCATAATCCTACCTATGCTAAGCTAGACACTTTAGGTTCATCATTCATGTTTACCATCTCTTAACATCATAAAGACAAGGGGAATCAACTCAAGTCATGCATGTATTGGAGGGGCCTATAAGGCTACAATCCAAACTAGTCATGCTCAGGTTCACAAATTCAAGGGGGAATCACCTCAAGGAATACATGTTTAGTTCATCATAAAGGACAAGAGGAATCACCTCAAGTTATACATATCATGGAATCATAAAGACAAGGGTACTCACCTCTAGTCATACATACTAATGAATCATAAGTATTCACCTTTATGTTCATTATTAATGGAATAAAGGTATTCGCCTCCATATTCATTTTAATGTGTAATGTAGGTATTAGCCTCCACATTATCACATAAGGATCATAGGTAATCGCCTCCGTGATCAACATAAAGCCTAAAGGGTAATCACCTCACACTCCCCATATCATGACATGGGTAATCCCTCATGTTTAACTAATTAGGAGCAAGGGAACTCACCTCATATTCCTATCATGTAAAGGTCTTTTTGGGGAATCACCACAAGCCTCATCACATTTCATAGTCCTTGGACTAAGATTCATTTTACGTGAGAATAGACTTTCAACCTAGAATCATTCTATGTGAGAGAACCTTCCATTTCATATCATATTCATGCATAATACCATATCTAGATTCTACATTAGACATGGATATCATCATAACTAAAGTGATTATATTACTTCATACATTCAAGCATTCATGAGGTAGATTAGGTAGGTAAAGGTCTTCCACCATAAATCTATCCATTAAGCTTCTATTCTCATATAGACTTTACTCTCAAAGCGTTAACATACGTAGTTCATCATATTGGTTTTACTTTCAAAACCCTAACGATCAACATTCATAACTACAAGCCTTACACTCAAGCTTTACTTCTTACAATCATCATTCACACCTAGATTTCAAGGAATTCTAATCACATTCTTCATTATTAGGTTATTTTAGTCATAATTCATCATAAAGGTTCAACTTCAAGCTTTACTAGTCAAGATCCATCATATTCACATTATTCTAGTTCAATTCATGTCTATATGTTCCTAATCTTGAACAATTACTACACATGACATTAATTTTAGAAGATCACCTAAGAATCCTTAATTTCACCTCTCATGGCATAAACCTACACAATATCAATTCTATCAATTAGAATATGGTTAACCATGGAAATCACATAAATTCATCATAATATCATAATTCAATTCTAAATCAATCATAATTAGGTATTATCCACTTGATTGGAATCATACTTCAACACTACCCACAATGTAGGAAGAAACCCTAGCTAGAATTGGGTTTTGTCTTCACAATTGGGGGAAATCTAGGGGGCTCTATGGGTGGAAGAACCCATATATGAATAAGATAACATACCTTATAGAAGATTCTCCACGAATTTGAGTAGAAAAGATAGCCTCTTCAACCCTTGACTTCACCTTCTTCTTCTTCTATGGAGTTTTAGAGAGAGAATTATTTGGGGGAAAGTTGGTTATGATTTTGGGTTTGGGATTTATGAAGTGTAAAGGGTTAGTTAATGGCTTAGAAGTACTTATATAAGTCTAATAAAAAAATATAAAACGACCCCTTAATAAAATAACAAAAAATAAATTACCTAAAGACCCTTACCTTTAGCTGAATTGGACAGCGTGTAGGACCCCATCCACGACCCCTACCTATGGGACGTGGATGGACCTAAGGACTGTACTGGTCCTTCATGGGTGGTGGTCTAGGGCTCAACTAATAGGGGACTAAGGGGCATTGACCCATGAACCCTTCCTACAGGGCGTGGGTCCATCTATTGTCCGTAGATGCCCTTGTGGGAAGGCTGTTTTTGGACAGCTTGGGGGTTTGACTTAGTGTCCTCCTCAAGGACCCTTGGTTGGTCCTTGGGAGTCGTACCTTAACGTTATACCCCTAAACCCTTCATTATAAGTACGGGAGGTCTTATCTACGACTCTAACCCTCATATCAAACTTTAGAACCCCAACTTCAGGCTCTAGTTTAGTGTACTAGTTTCGGGGTATTACAATATCTCCCCCTTGGGAACATTCATCCTTAAATGATGATTCTAAACATTCATAAAGGAAATGAATCTAGACTAGCAGCCCATCATGCATGCAACACATTTAAATGCACATAAACAAGGAACAAAACTTCCATTCCAAATTAAACATATTTAATGCAACACAAGGGAGTAGGAACTACATCTAACAACCCATGATGCAATAAATTCTCATAACTAGCCATGTTCAAGGACGAACTACCATCTCCTAGACATAACATGCTCAACATACACTCATGGAGCCTAAATGCATTTTTCTCTCAAACAACATTTATTCAAGGAGGAATCTTTCAACTCCAAACTAAGGCATGCTCATATATTCATCTCATGAAGTCAAAATAGGAAACTCATACTTAATGCACCACTACATGAGGAATTAATCATGCAAACTCAATTTTTTCTTTTAAATCATAAGCTTTCATGAGCATGCATCATATAAGGAAATCATGGTAACACATAAACACACAATAACCTTGCTAGCTAGGCACACTATCTCCCCCTTGGAGTAAGCCTATACAAACTCTTCTAAACATCATCTCTCATATAAAAGCAACAATGAAGCTCATTCACACTAAAGACAACATCAAAGTCTATCGTATCAAATTTATCAAGTCATAAAAGACAAGCAACACCGAAATCTAGTTAAATCATAAAAGATGTACCGGTAGCAACATAAGGAGATCACTCTTGTTAACCTCTGTATTGGAGAGCTTAAGGCCTATTCTTCCTTGAAGCCTTGCCACGCAAGCCAATTGGACCAGAGGTAGGGTAGGGTTGGGACCTACGACGACTATCCTCTTCGTTTCTAGCAACCTTAGGGAAATGCCTTATCTTGTGGCCCAACTCACCACAACCAAAAAAAACATTAGAACCCGTTAAGAATTCACCCTCATGCTTTCTATCACACTTATTACACCCCAGCAATAGAATCTCATTACCATTTTCTTTAGACTTAGGGTTAGACACCCTCTTTTGGTTGAACTTAGGAGTACTTGAGGGACTTTACCCGGGGAACTTTTTTCTAAAATTAGGGAGACTATGTCCATTGGACTCATCATCATCCAATCTAGACCTTTTTTTCTCCCTAGATTCTTCCTCGAGTTTGGACTCCTCAATTTGTTGGGCGAAAACCATAAGACATGAGATATCCATATCATCAATAAGCATTACCAAACGACATTCTTTTTGTACTAAGTCAGACACTCCCATCATGAAATGATTCATCCTAGTCCTTGAATCCTCCACTAAAGTTGAAGCATACTTGGAGAGTTGAGTAAACTTTAGAGAGTACTTTTGAACACTCATACTACCATGCTTAAGGTTAATAAACTCTTGTATCTTAGCCTCCCTCAAATCTAGGGGAAAGAACCTATATATCAAGGAATGCCTTCTCAAACACCTCCCACTTTATGGGACCCGCTTCTACCGGTCTTCTTTTCTTACCTTGACCATACCATATTTAAGCTACCCCTTTCAATTGGTAAGTGCCTAACTCCGCTTTCTCTACCACAATCACCCTCATAATATGAAGAATCTTATGAACCTCATCAATGAACTCCTTAGGATCTTCCTCCACTCTAGAGCCATAAATTTCTGGAGGTTTTATCCTAATAAACTCCCTCACTCTTAAGGCCACGGAATTCACATTAAGGTTCCTGGAGCTACTATCTCTCTATTGACTTGAGAAGTCACAGCTTGAGCCAATAATTACATAGTGGACCTAAACTCCGCATGAGTCATATTCTCCCCTATATGGTCAATTGGAGCTTGAGGAGGATCTTGGGGTGGAACTTGGAGAGGAATCTCTTGATCCACGTTTTCTTTCTCATTTCTCCTAGAATTAGCCCTTGTATTAGGCATACCCTAAAAAACCATCGGGCACGAATTAGAAGAAGGGCCTACTAGAGCCAAACTCTATGGCATGACTTAGAGAATGAAGAAGTGAGATTTCCTAAACATTCAATAGACTCCTATTCATAAATATGGTGCGCTTCACATTTATGAGCAAGACTATACTAAACGTGGTTTGAGACAATCTTAGAGCCATTCTAAAACCTTGTGCTCTGATTACCAAGTTTGTCACGACCCAGGGGTACACCCTAGAAGTAATACGGCGTACTTGACCCCTAAGGGATCTCATACAAGCCCTTAGCATATCATAACATAAGATAATAGAAAAGTACAGAAATTTTAAAAACTTTATACATACAATCGAAGTCTTTTCAAAAGCAAGCATAAGTCTTTCTACACCTTTTGTCTCAAACCATCTAAATTTAACTTGAATTAAAACCGTTGGGACATAGCCCATACAATAGTCTCGACATGAAAATAAAAGACATAAAAGAAATAGTGGGTTTTGTCCTCGAAGCTATGAGGACTCACCAAGTCTTCAACTCTGTTGCTCCTTAAAAACCTAGCCTCAAGATTGGAACTCAAATCTTTGAACCCTACATTTGATTAGAATGTAGTAAAAGTATGCGTTAGTACAAAATGTACTAAATATGTTAGCTAGCATAACATCATAAGAGCACAACATGAAACATAAGCTATAAGCATAAGAGACAATATCATAATCATAAGCCAAGTCTCCAACATAAGCATTATTCAAATCTTTGTCATTCATATCATACTAGGACTACTCTCAAGTAACCTCAAGCATACTTGTGCAATGCATGAATAGCATCCCATAATACCATACAACCTAAGTATCCCTTTTTGGTCATCTTAATTATAGTCTATATACATAGTCAAGGTCTAGGCTTTCATATCATAATAGCACTATACTCCTTGGTAACCTCAAAGCATACTTGTGCAATGCATGAAGGGCATCCCATAATACCATTCACACTAAGCATAACCATGGAGTCACCATATGCATACTTACCATTAATTTGGTCTCATTCTTAGCTTACTTCATAATCAAGGGAACCTCTTACCTTTAGTCAATCATAACATAACAAGGAAGGAAACTATTGCACAATCTTATCTAAGCATACATCATATAAGAGAAACACTTCATGAGTCACCTTAAGGCAAACTTTTGCCATGCATGAACAAGACCCCATAATCCTGCCCATGCTAAGCTAGACACTTTAGGTTCATCATAAATGTTTATCATCTCTTAACATCATAAAGACAAGTGGAATCACCTCTAGTCATGCATGTATTGAAGAGGCCTATAAAGCTACAATCCAAACCAGTCATGCTCATTCATGTTCACAAATGCAAAGGAGAATCACCTCAAGGCACACATGTTTAGTTCATCATGAAGGACAAGGGGGATCACCTCAAGCCATACATATTATGGAATCATAAAGTCAAGGGTACTCACCTCTAGTCATACATACTAATGAATCATAAGTATTCGCCTCCGTGTTCATTATTAATGGAATATAGGTATTCACCTCCATATTCATTTTAATATGTAATATAGGTATTCGCCTCCACATCATCACATAAGGATCATAGGTAATCGCCTCCATGATCAACATAAAGGCTAATGGGTAATCACCGCTTGCCTTGGGAGTCATACATACATAAAGGGTAATCACCTCACACTCCCCATATTATGACATGGGCAATCACCTCATGTTTAACTAATTAGTTGCAAGGGAACTTACCTCACATTCCTATCATGTAAAGGACTTTTAGGGGAATCACCACAAGCCTAATCACAATTCATAGTCCTAGGACTTAGAATCGTTTTAGGTGAGAATAGACTTTCAACTAAGAATTATTATTTGTGAGAGAACCTTTCATGTCATATCATATTCATACATAATACTATATCTATAATTCTACATTAGACATGGATATCATCATAACTCAAGTGATTCTATCACTTCATACACTCAAGCATTCATGAGGTAGATTAGGTAGGTAAAGGTCTTCCACCATAAATCTATCCATTAAGCTTCTATTCTTATATAGACTTTACTCTTAAAGCCTTAACATACCTAGTTCATCATATTAGTTTTACTCTCAAAACCCTAATGATCAACATTCATGACTACAAGCCTTACACTCAAGCTTTACTTCTTACAATCATCATTTACACCTAGATTTAAAGGCATTCTAATCACATTTCATTATTAGATGATTCTAGTCATAATTCATCATAAAGGTTCAACTTCAAGCTTTACTAGTCAAGATCCATCATATTCACATTATTCTAGTTCAATTCATGTCTATATGTTCCTAATCTTGAACAATTACTACACATGAAATTAATTTTAGAAGATCACCTATGAATCCTCGATTTCACCTCTCATGGCATAAACCCACATAATATCAATTCTTTCAATAAGACCAGGGTTAACTAGGGAAATCACATAAATTCATCATAATATCATAATTCAATGCTAAATCAATCATAATTAAGTATTATCCACTTGATTGTAATCATACTTCAACACTACCCATAATGTAGGAAGAAACCCTAGCTAGAATTGAGTTTTGTCTTCACAATTGGGGGAAATCTAGGAGGCTCTATGGGTGGAAGAACCCATAGATGAATAATCTAACATACCTTATAGAAGATTCTCCACGAATTTGAGTAGAAAAGATAGTCCCTTCAACCCTAGACTTCATCTTCATCTTCTTCTTCTATGGAGTTTTAGAGAGAGAATTATTTGGGGGAAAGTCAGTTATGATTTTGGGTTTGGGATTTATGAAGTGTAAAAGGTTATTTAATGGCTTAAAAGTACTTATATAAGTCTAATAAAAAAAATATAAAATGACCCTTTAATAAACTAACTAAAAAGGAAATTACCTAAAGACCCTTACTTTTAGTCGAATTGGACAGCATGCAGGACCCCATCCATGAGCCCCACCTATAGGGTGTGGATGGACCTATGGACCATACTATTCCTTTGTGGGTGGTGGTCTAGGGCTCAACTAATATGGGACCAAGAGGCCTTGACCCACGACCCCTTCCCACGGGGCGTGGATCTATCTACTGTCCGTAGATGCCCTACGTGGGAAGGCTGTTTTTGGACAGCTTGGGGGTTTGACTTAGGGTCCTCCTTAAGGACCCTTGGTTGGTCATTGGGGAGTCGTGCCTTGACGTTAGACCCTTAAACCCTTCATTCTAAGTACGGGAGGTCTTATCTATGACTCTAACCCTCATATCAAACTCTAGAACCCTAACTTCAGGCTCTAGTTTAGTCTACTAGTTCTGGGGTATTACAGTTCACAAAGTGGGTGAGGAGGAAATCAGCGAGGTCGTGGAGGTCGGGGTAATGGTAATACAAGAAGGGGAGCAGCGCAACCAGGCAAGGAAGTCATTCGTCAAGATGACGGGGCTCAGTTTTATGCCTTTTCGGGCAAGACTGAGGTGTAGACATATGATGTAGTGATCACATGTACTATTCTTGTCTGTGATCGGATGTCTAATGTGTTGTTTGATCTAGGTTCTACTTTTTCATACGTGTCAGTTCAGTTTGCCTTGGGATTTGATATGGTTTGTGATGTCCTTGATGCTCCCATCCATGTTTCTGCCCTAGTTGGAGAATCTGTCATAGTCACTCATGTTTATCGTGCTTGTTCTGTTATATTTATGGGCTTCCAAACTTGGGTTGATTTGGTTATTTTGAATATGACTGACTTTGATATAATCGTAGGCATAACTTGGTTATCCCCATATTACACTATGTTAAATTGTAACACTAAGTTTGTGACTCTAGAGATTTCGGGTAGGAAAAATTTAGAGTGGGAAGGGGTGTACAAGCCTAAGTCATCTAAGGTCATATCCTCTATTTGGGCTAGGAAACTGGTGGGGCAGGGTTGTTTGGCATACTTGGCTCATATTCGGGATGTTAAGGTTGAGTCTCTCTCTATTAAGTCTATTCCTGTGGTGTCAGAATTTAGAGAAGTGTTTCCTACTGATTTTCCTGGTATGCCTCCGGATAGAGATATAGATTTCTGCATTGATTTGGAACCTGGTACCCGCCCCATCTCCATTCCTCCTTATCGCATGGCTCCGACGGAGTTAAGATAGCTTAAGGCTCAAATTCAGGAACTTCTTGATAAAGGCTTCATCCGTCCTAGTGCTTCCCCTTAGAGTGCTCATGTTTTGTTTGTTAAGAAAAAGGATGGTAGTATGAGAATGTGCATAGGCTATCAACAATTGAATAGGGTCACCATTCAGAATAAGTATCCACTGCCTCGAATATATGATGTTTTTTACCAATTGTAAGGTACATCAGTTTTCTGTAAGATTGATCTAAGGTATGGTTACCATCAATTAAGGATTAGACCTGAGGATATACCAAAAATGACATTTAGAACCCGCTATGGGCATTATGAGTTTCTAGTGATGTCGTTTGGGTTGACAAATTCACCTGCAACTTTCATTAGTTTGATGAACAGTGTGTTCAAACCATTCTTGGATTATTTTGTGATTGACTTTATTGATGAAATTTTGGTCTATTCAAAGAGTAAGGAAGAACATGTCGACCATCTTTGTATTGTTCTAGGTGTTCTTAGGAGACAAATGTTATACGCCAAATTTTCTAAGTGTGAGTTTTGGTTGAATTCAATTCCCTTTTTGGGACATGTAGTTTCAAGATAATGGGTAATGATAGATCCCCAAAAGATTGAAGTTGTTAAGAATTGGGTTCGGCCTAGCTCTGTGACTGAAGTTAGGAGTTTTGTAGGGCTCGCTAGCTACTATCGTCGATTTGTGAAAACTTTGCTTCTATTGCCACACATTTGACAAGGTTGACCAAAAAGGAGGTGCCTTTCAAATGGACTGAAAATATGAAGAAAGCTTTCAAAAGCTCAAGACTCTTCTAACCACAGCACGTATTCTAGCACTACCGGTCGAAGGTAAAGATTTTATTATTTATTGTGACGATTCACATTCGGGTTTGGGTGCTATGTTGATGTAGGATAAGAATGTCATAGCTTACGCGTCACGACAGTTGAAGGTGCATAATAGGAACTACCCGACACATGATTTGGAGTTGGCAGTGGTGGTGTTTGACCGTAAGATCTGGAGGCATTACCTTTATGGTGTCAAGTGTGAGGTATTTACTGACCATCATAGTCTGCAACATGTATTCACCCAAAAGTAACTAAATCTGAGACAACGAAGTGGATGGAGTTACTTAAAGATTATGATGTCACCATCCAATATCATCCGGTAAGGCTAACGTGGTGGCAGATGCTTTTAGTCGAAAGGCGGTAAGTAGGGGTAGTCTAGCTTGCTTGAGTGTATCCAAGCGACCTTTGGCTAAAGAAATTCAAACCTTGGAATCTAAGTTCATGCAGTTGTGTATCTCTGAAAAAGGTGGGGTGTTAGCTAGCATTGATGTTAGGGCCACATTCATGGAGGAGATCAAGGCTAAAATATTTGAGGATGAGAATTTGAATGAGCTTAGAAAAAAGACAGAGTCTGGCAAGGCACAACATATGGTTCTTGATGCAGGGGGTGTGCTCAGTTTTAAAGGAACGATTTGTGTTCCTCGAGTGGACGACTTAATCCATAATTTATTAAAAGAATCCCATGGTTTGTGGTATTCTATTCATCCGGGTGTGACCAAGATGTATCGAGATTTAAAGCGACTTTATTGGTGGCCTGGCATGAAGAAAGACATAGCGGAGTTTGTGGCTAAGTGCCAAAACTGCCAGCAAGTGAAGTATGAGCATTAAAGGCCTATAGATTTGCTTCAAAGAATGCCAATTCCAGAATGGAAGTGGGAAAGGATAGCTATGGATTTTGTGGTTGGTCTCGCCAAGACTTTGGGGATGTTTGATTCTATTTGGGTAGTGGTAGACAGATTGACTTAAGTCAGCCCATTTTATTCTAGTCAGAATAGACTATAATGCTCAGCAGTTAGCTAAGATTTATGTGAAAGAGGTAGTGAGGTTGCACGGGGTGCCCCTTTCTATCATCTTAGACCATGGTACACAGTTCACATCCAAGTTTTGGAGAAAATTACATGATGAATTGGGTACTCAACTCACCTTTAGCACATCCTTTCATTCGTAGACGGACGGACAGTCAGAGAGGACTATTCAAGTGTTAGAAGACATGTTGGGGCATGTGTGATTGAGTTTGAAGGACATTGGGATAAGTTCCTATTGTTGCGTGAGTTCTCCTATAATAACAATTACCACCCCAGCATTGACATGGCACCGTTCGAGGTACTTTATGGGAGGGGATTTCTATCACCCATAGGATGATTTGAGGCTGGAGATGTGAAACTATTGGGGGTAGACTTGGTGAAGAATGCTCAGGATAAGGTAAGAAGCATCCAAGCTAAGCTCCTAGCAGCCCAAAGTCGACAGAAGAAGTATGCATACCATAAGGTAAGAGACATGACATTTCATACTGGTGAGAAAGTTCTCCTTAAAGTATCCACCATGAAAGGGGTGATGAGATTTGGCAAGAAAGGCAAGCTTAGTCCTCGATACATTAGTCTATTTGAGATTCTTGACTGTGTAGGGCCAGTGGCTTATAGATTTGCCTTACCACCTAGCTTATCTAGAGTTCATCCAGTATTTCATATGTTCATGTTGAAGAAGTACCATGGGGACGAGGATTACATCATAAAGTGGGACTCAGTATTATTAGACAAAGACCTTCAGTATGAGGAGGAACCGGTTGCAATTCTTGATCGTGATGTCCGAAAGCTGAGGACCAAAGAGATTGAGTCCGTAAAAGTTTAATGGAAGCATCGTCCAGTTGAGGAAGCTATTTGGGAAACCGAGAAGGACATGGGATACAAGTATCCCCAGTTGTTCGACAATTCAAGTACTGCTCTACCCTTACTTTAGCCCCTTTTTCCTAGTTGTCACTCGGAGACGAGTGATGGGTAAATTAGTATCTATTGTAACGATTTGTTCTCGTCGTTATAGAAAAGTCAACGGGAAAGAATTGGGGCCAGAAAAACTTTTTGTAGTAACTTGGAAATTCCTAGCCTAGTCCAAATTTAAACGAACTTTGAGTCATGCAAGGTCTAAGGAAATATGATAATGAATGAGAGGTTTAACAATGAATTTGATTGCATGAGTAGATATCTAAGACGTTAAGAAACCCGTACGACTTTACAGAATCAAATTCGGGCGAGTATAACTCTTGAAACTGACCGTAGCGTGAACAGGTAGTTTTTGAACGTCATGGGTTGAAGGTGTGCTGTGAAATGGGGATTTGGAACTCAAATTCCAACTCTTTGTCTCCGTGTAAGCCATCAGGGCAGGGCCGCTTTGGCAGGTTGGGTCCCGCTATGGTGAGCCAGTCGTGACTTAAGTCGGAATTAAACCCCAAAAACGTTATTT
Organism: Solanum pinnatisectum; assembly: GCA_035578085.1. Taxonomy (NCBI): domain Eukaryota; kingdom Viridiplantae; phylum Streptophyta; class Magnoliopsida; order Solanales; family Solanaceae; genus Solanum; species Solanum pinnatisectum. The sequence goes on along the minus strand of CM069082.1, from coordinate 29,556,469 downwards.
TCTGCAAGTTTTGTTCTTAAGAGCTAGGAGACGACCCCAGGATATTTCTTGACAGTTTTTCATACTTTTGGTGCAAAAGGTAAGGATTTTACTCCCCTAATCCATTTTTCGATCCATAGAACTTAGATTCTTGGAAAATTATTATTGGGGGAGGGTTTTTGGACTGAACTTGATGGTGGGAAATAGCCCTAACTGCACCTTAGAATCATGGGTTTGGTCTTGGGTTATTGAGTTAGTTATAATCTGGGTAATTATACCTTAATGTATTGATCTTTGCATTAATTTGTTGTTTTTAGACTACGAACAAGCAGAAAGAATTCAGAAAGGGAAGATTCAAGTGCCTTAGGGGGATTCAAGCTTGGTTTCGAGGTAGGTGATGATTTGATTTCTTGTTTGCGTGATATATGTTAGTGATTACTTCATTGTAATGCATCTATGTGAATGAATCCTTGTTGATCAAACCTAATGAAATGAGTACGAATGAGTAAATGTATGTCATGATTTGACACTTGATTGTATGATTATGAGAATGTACATATGAGTGTAATTGCAATTGTGGTTGTGTTGAATGGACTGGGTTTCACGTTCCAACATACAACTTGGATCGGGTGCCACGTTCCGGCGTATATATGGGATCGGGTGTCACGTTCGGCACACTAATTAGGATCGAGTGTCACGTTCTGGCACACTAACAGTTTAGATATGGGTTCCATGAAAGGACCATTAATTTGTTATATCTACTTGTTATTGAGGATGTGGAATTTGTGCATTGCTCCTGAAATGATAATCGATGCGTATATATATATTTTGTGCATGTATGTGTCTACCTTGTTGTATTTACTGGTATATGTTGTGCTTACTGGAATAGCCGCATGATTCTACCAGTACACTGTGGTTGTGTATTGATACTGCACTTGCTCGTTCTTTGTTGTGTACAGGGCATCTTAAGGCTGCTACTGATAGACCTTAGCTAGAAGATCAGTGATCGAGACCGAATTCAAGGGTGAGTCAGTTCTTTCAGGCTGCCATGATTTCTCATTCTGTTTAGTCCATTCTCTGGGACTTAGACTAGTTCTTTAGTTGCTTGTTCTGTTATGTTTAGTTTTTGGGTTTGTACCCCCTGTTCCTTAGACTTGTGAATTGTTTGAGTTTTGGTACATTGACTTTCAGGTTCTAGGGGTTGTTTTTCTGCAATGTTTTGATAGTCGTTGTCAAATTCCCGGAGTTCATGGGAACTCCTTATTTCGTTTTTGCATTTAAACCTGCTTCCACAACTTTAAATGCCTTAGTTTTACGTAAAATTTATTAGATGGGTTGTAGACTTGTAGTTAATGGTTCTCCCACTGGAGGGTTAGCATGGGAGCCAATCACGACGGTCTCGATTGTGACACTTAAACTACTTAGGAATCCTAAACTTGGTTTATTTCTTTCATGTTTGTATCATATAATTACCTGTGAAAGAAGAATAATATCGGTATAGCAGAAGTGTTGATTAGAGAAAAATATTGGCATAGCAGTCATCTTCGAATTCTCTTGACCTAGAGAAAAGTTTTGAGAGAACATGTAATTGTTCGTGACCTCTGAAAACCATTTGAGAGAATATGTAAAATTGCAAAAATTGCTTTCAATTATTGATTTTTAGTCGTCATTGCTTTTTATTACCGCAGAAAAGATAATGTTTTACAGTTAATGTGCATTTGCGCTACTATTTCATTTCAAAGAACGAATTAGTGACAATTATCTTATTGTCGTCAAATAATTGCCACAAAAAAATATATTTTGATAGTGTAAAATAGATAAACATATTTTCCATATATCGTACATTATAATTTTTTCAATAATTACTACTGAATTTGTCTAGGAAATGATTTAGTTTGCACTTTTAACATTCATTTTTTGTTACAGCTAAATCCAATTAAAACGCATCTAAGAATAAATAAAAATTAGCAGAAAATAAAATATACAAAAGCAAGAATTATATATTACTCCCTCCATTCATTTTTTACTTGTCCACTAGTTCGAAAATATTTTTTTAATTTTACTTATCGCTTTTAACATATTAAGAAAAGACATTTATTGTTTTTGTATTTTATCTTCAACATTAATTATTTATTCTCCTAATTATTTCTAAACACCTAAAACTATACATCAATCAATATAGTATTAAAATACTCATATTAATTATTATTTCATAAGGGACATGCATATTCAAGGTGAACAAATAAAAGTGAATGGAGGGGTGTGATATATTCAACAACTATAATGGCAAATGTACATAAGACATTGTAATGACCCTCTAGGTCTATTTTTTTTCTTTTATTTTTCAGCGTTTCCAGAGTTAAAAGATTTTCTATAGCGGCCCCAAGTAATTCATGACTTGCTAACACTAATAGTTCAGTCATCGAGTCGTTTCTGTTTTGGAGCTTCTGAAGTTTAGATTTGACTTCGGTCAAAACTTTAGGTAAACAAACTTCATAATGCAATTCTAATGATTCCGTTAGCTCCAGAACGTCGAGTTGGTCTAGCCTCCTTTGGTTCGGGTCTTGAGGCTTCCAAACTCATTTCGAGCAACCTTGTGGCTAAAATGAAGTCTTGAGTGTGGGACCCACTTCTTTCGAGACAACCTCCATTGAAAATTTTGACATCTCCATTAGTCTGGAATATCAAATTTGGTGAGTTAGCATAGTTCATTTGCATGCACAGGGTTCCGAACAAATCCTGGTCACTCAATTGGAGTCCGTTTGACTTAGCCGTTTTTGGCTGGTGCCAAGTGCAAATGTGACCGGTTTTGCAGTTTGCGGAGCACTTGAGCACTAGACGCTTTAGCGGCTCCGTAGCAATATCTGGCTACCTAGGCTTAGCTGGTTTAGAGGCCTATGACCGCTCTAGCGATGGGCGTTTTAGCGGAATCCATTCTCGAAGTAATATGTAACCTTACTTCTTCAAAATTTTAGTATAAAGAAAAGAATATTTCATTCAATTAGTAAGAACAGAACATTATGCTCTGATTAAATTTAGTTCCCAAAGAAAAATCAAAACAGTTTTTTTAAAAGTCAAAATCATGAAATATCACTGACTACTAGTATCATAATTTGATTCTCAAACTAATCTATGTTATGTATTATGAGTAAACCATGTATGAATGTGATATTAACTCCTTTCGCACTGCTAGCTATGCTCTCATTCGTCCGCCTCCTCATAGTTCAACGGAGCTGATGCAACGTTAGTTCCATACCACTGATTTTTTGCAGTTTGATCAGTCACTAATGGGAAGAAAAGACTCACAAACTTTTTTGCCTTAATAATTTTAACACTTCTTATACAAAACCTTCAACTGCACTTCACCACACTACAGCAAATAAGGACCTAAAATTGACACCTTTAGTGACTTTACAACTCTGACAAGGACAAAAAAATAAAGGCAAGCAACAAAAACCAATGCATCTGCCTATACCTGCATATGACCACACTAAAAGCCTTTTGGCATAATAAAAATACCTCCCAAGTTGAGCAGGAGAGGAAAAAAGAATAAATTGAACCGGACAACAAACAGCTACGATTGTCCAAAAGAAAGTGGACAAAAATATACACTAGCCATTAAATGCAACAAGCAATGTATGCACAAGTTCTGCATGTTCCTTGATGTGCAGGAGCGTCAGCTCTCTGGAGCTATGCAAACATTCATCAATCTCCATGTTGAATTGTATACTTAGAACCACCATCAACTAGACCGTTGATGTAAGAATACAAATCCTGAATTCTCACGGATTAATGGAGGAGGTTCAACATCACCAATGTCTATTTGTTGCATCGTTTTGGAGATGTCATCCACGGAGAATGGAATGCTGCGTCATAATTTAAGACAAGATATTGAATTTGAGGTGCTCAGTAAAATGTACATGTATACCAAAGATTGAGGATGAGTTATTTAATAAACGATACCTCGAATCATCATCCAACAAAAAGGAACTGCTGACAGCATTATTGGAGTCCTCTGTCATCATAACTCTCATATTTGAAATAACCTATCAGTTGAAGGTAAAGCATAAAACCCATAATCAGGAACCAAGCAAACTGCATAATAACAAGACCAAAAACTACTGTAAACCTACATAAGCATCCAAACTGTGGGTGCAACCATGCAAGAACTTACATCTGAAGAAACAGTGTGGGTTCCGTATTTGTCATCCCAGTACATAGTGCTGATCCTATACAGTTGCTGTATGCTAAGCACCTAATAAAAGAATAATATAAATTAAAGCAGAATGCGAGAAGTCGAAAAGAAACAAAGGTTTTTTTTTCTTTTCATAGGTAAAAGAAAGAAGCAAATTTTATGCAGAAAAAAATGGGCAGTATGGAGGAGAAATATAGAAAAATGACTCCTTACTGGACAAAGTTCATTAGTGATTTCATGCAATGACTTTTTGGGCTTTTGATGTATAACCTGCAAGAAGTTGAGAGAAAAAAAAAAGTCAGATAAAAGCACCACATCATACAAAAATTCATTTAGCACAAAGCCCCGAAATCAGTTTCTTACTAGGAATCCAACTGCCTGTCTAATGTGCTTCAACTCGTCCCATGCTGAGCCTACAAACTGGACATGAAAATACAGAAGTAAGATGCTGAATAGACTAAGAACTGAAAAGATACAGTAGAACATGCTTACTTCTTCAGTTGCATAGCAGCACCACTGTTCCAATTCGGCCAACCCGGCTTTCACGAACTCTCCATTACTAAATGAGCAACACTCACGCCGCAAAAGAAGACTGAATGTAAAGAAGGTTAACACACAGATACGTAAGAAGGTGACAATGTGCCGAATGAAATCTATTTAATGTAAAAACATACAACTATTTACCTGTTGAAAAGTTGAACATTGATAAAGGAAAATATTTGAGTGAAAACCTTCCGAACTAAGAAGGGAGGAACCTACATAGGTGGAGCAATGGAAACATATAAACATCAAGGAGACAAAATGACAGTTGCTATTATTTAACACTTCAATCTTTAACTTACATGGTTTGATTTCATCATCATCAAGTAGTTGTTCAAACTTTTTACAATGCTTTGCCAATGAGCAAATAGAGCTTGCTGGGCAGCAGCATTAGCTTGGGATCTTCCTTTGACTAAACTTGCACGAGATGTTCTTGGTGCCTGCAGACATTATGCAGATAATGATCTGACAAAATTAACTCCTTCCCTCTTTCTCTCAGCAGCAAAAATAATTACAGTGGGAGAGAACAAAATAGAAAGGGTAGCATAGTGTCCCAAAGAGAAAAGGTGGTCTCTCTATAAATTGTTCAGCTTCAAGGCACAGGACTTAACCTAGAAAGATCCACTCGTTCCAACACCTTGGGTTGGAAGAGAAGTATTGTCACTAGTCATTGGATTTGTCTGATTTATTTTACAGTCATTTTAATAGATAAGAGGAACTGACTTGACCAGGCAGAAATATTCAAGAGCTTGCTTGTTGCATAATTTACAATACAGATTAACTTCTTAAGTGACAATCAATCTATAAGATTGTACTGCTTTAACACATTGACTAGTTCAAGCATCAGAGAACTACTCAGTGGTACCTACAGCGTATCAACCAACCCAAGTGCTAAAAACCCCAAGTAACAATTCTACAGTAAGCATAGGGACTAGCTGATACTACACATCAAGCAGTAAACTTTCTATTCCATAAGATTGCTGGGACTTGTGGCATAAATAATACTAGCTCATAAAAAGTAATGCACCTGAATACATAGCCCAAGCAATGGGGAGATCTCTTTCTTCAGATTATCTCTTATCATTCCATATATTTTCTCCAAAAAGGCAGTCAGCTGCTGCTTGAACAGCAGCGCAGGGTACTTGGCCTCAACATGACGTAAGTCGTCCAATCGCCCAAGCATACGCCCATTGAGAACTGAAAGCCCAGCACTCTGAGGAGAACTTCGCAAGCCCTACATAAACATTAGAGATAGCAGAGGAGAAGTATTAACTATGATATGACTTAGAAATTGGACAACCAGCTGAAACCAGAGAACTTAATATAAACCACAGAGCTCATACTTGGGACATCCTTCCAAACAAAGAGGCTGAACTGGATCTCCGCCTCTGCGGAGTCAAATTAGCAGCCCCGCTAGCTTTAAGTGTTTGTTGAAGCAGCATCAACAATGTGGACGTATTGCATAACCAGTAGGCTAATACATCATTATTATCTGGGACCTTTAATGAAGAAGTTTCAGAAATTAATTGCCTTTAGATTTATAAACTTACAGTTCAGGAAAACTGGAATGATATAACATTACCAAGTAATAAGCTTTCTACCTCTATGGCTGAAGCAATGGTTTGTATTATACGATCAAACACACTAGTTCTTTCCACTTCAAAGGACCTCCAGTGGAGCAGACATTTGTATATGAGACAAGCTGCAATTGGTTTGCCTCCAGAAAAGCCCAAATCTTGAGAAATGCACTTAATGAGCATGTCTTGGTTCTCCTGTGAAAAAGGATAAATAATACAAAAACGATTTCAGAAATTTAGATGTCACGGTGTGATTAAACAAGCATAATTGATCAAGTAATATTTTGTGCAAGCCAGTGGAATCACTTACCTGCTGCTTTTCATTTAGAGACTTCTGTGGCTTCTCTTCAGATGAAGGCTCCTTTGGACTTGCAACAACAAGACTCATATCCTATGCCATATAAACAAGCATATACATCAAAAGAGGCAGATGTTTAATTTACATAAAAAGGGATGGTAAACACATCAATCAGCAACTATTGAACTTACAGAATTAGGTTTTGATTCTCCGTTTATAAAATTTCCATTTTCCGGAGTCCTCTGCAATTTCATGAAGAGAGTAATTATCTATACCACCTGCTGCTATTATGAAAATCTACTCCCACAAAAAAAGTCTAAGAAGATGAGAATTGGCAACTGTTTGTGCACCTGTATGATGGTAGTCTTTGGCCGTGCAGATAAAGCTTTTCCAGTTGGTGACATGGTCAAAGCTTGTTGACGAAGCACTTGATTCTCTGATTCCATATTGGAAAGTTTCTCTTCAAGCCTGAAAGAAGAGACAAACAAAGAGGGAGTAGATGAAAGAGAGCGTCAGAATGTCTTTACATTCTTTAAGAATGCAAAATTCTATGTTTAGGAAGTGCAGTTCGCAAAACATGATGATTAAGGATGCAAGTCTACTATTATACTGCATGCTGGTTGTTCATAGCTATAAATCATAAGATCAATGCCCATGACCTTATTTAGGTTCAATCAAAAATAAAATATGACATGAATCGTGGGAAATCAAAGCTACTTTTGCACTGTATGTTTGATCAAAAGACTCTTCATTACAAGATCAGACTAACAACAATAAACCTATAAAGAGAGGTGAATAAGTTGATTCCGTCATAGACAGAAAGTCAATATTAATTTACAAACCTCTGCACAGAATCTTGAAGCTGATCTACTTTTCGCTCGGCAGTTTCCAGTTTGCTAGCCATCTCTGTGTTTTTGGCCTTTGCATCCCTGGAAGAATCTCTAGCCTCTTCTGTAGCTTTCTTTTCTAATGCCAGCAAAGCCTGGATAGTTCGTGAAACAACTTTTCAACCAAGCGAAACATAGAGATCATCTTTATGTGTTCTTTTATACGAAATAGCAACCGATTAAAGATCATATTTTTATTATTTAGCACATGAATGGGAATCTTTTGAGGTTAATTCCTCCTCCTAGGCCAGCTCAGAAGCGACTTCAAGGTGGAGAATGAACTTAAGGGTTACACTAGCAGAAACCCATTATACAGAATATTTTGCAACATTGAAGTCAAGCATATTCACTTGTAACAGTGTTTATCCAGTAAAATGGATCAAATAAATGCAGTGAAAAGGAATTGTATGTTTGTAGCGCTCCAAATCCAACTTTCTTGTTTTTTTTTATAACTGAAATCCTTCAGGGCTGGTGGCGCATGGTTTGAAGTCCGTGAATAATGGGCCCACATATCTACCTTTTTTTACTTAAATACCAGGCTTTTGTCTAGCAATCCCCCTATAGCCATTAGCATGATAAGACTTATAAGTTTCATAGGATTTCCATACATCGATCAGTCTTGAGCTATGACTAACTAGCTTCCTTCCTCTCCTGGCTATCACCATCAATACCTTGGTCTAGGTCTGAGATAATCCTTTGTTCCATTACCATTGGTCTATTTACAACAAGCCAATTAAGAAGTCTCAGATGTACTAGCACTGAATTTTTGGTCGCCATCGAAGAAGTGGATGTCTGGGGCTTCCACTTTCCCTTTAAAATAGAACAGGTGAAGTCCATCCTAAAGTTGTTCAAACCCTTGTAGCACCCTAATTACCAAAGCGCAAGGGCAAGACTTCTCTATGAAATCCAAACTATATGTAGAATTGGATGTTTGGCAAGGGGGGTTTATTTGCAATAATCAACATCATATGCTATTTCATATTCATATGCCCTCTAACTTGAACTTCCTGGCTAATTTGGTTAGAGGACAGATTCATATTATGCCCTCTTACTAGCAAGGAATTAAAGAAATTGGTTGGCAGTTTTTATTAAGGTTTGCGTCCAACTATAGAGATAATAAACCTTGGGGGAGCAGAACCATACCTTCAAATTCTCTACTTCAGCTGACAGGGCATTTATTTTTTCTGTGTCTTGAACTATAACTGGGGTCTCCTTGATGACTGGAGGTGCTTCTTCAATTGCTATCCGTGCTGCCTCCCGCTCTTGGACCACTTTAGCATTTGCTTCTTCTACTTGCTTTTGCATTGTATGCAGTGCCTCCTGTAGCTTTGCAACTTCTTGGGCTTTAGTCTCCTCCATCTCGGCCTGTATCAATCCAAAGAACAATGGTGTCAGAGTCTAGGAAATGAACCAAGGAGAAAATTCCCTAGAAATTAGAGTAACTTACCCTGAGTCGTTTCTCAAATTGCAACCGCCATGTAAGTTCTTCCACCTTCTTTTCGAGCTTGTCCTTGGCTTCTTTAAGAGCACCTGTTTCCCTTGCAGCCTGTATAAGTGATCTCTCATTAACAATGATCTTCCTTCTCTGAACCAGATGATATGAAGACATTTACTACGAGACATGATCACAAAAATGCATAACAAACCATTTTGAGATTTCGAAGCTCCTTCCTGGCTACCCGTCGCCTCCAACCACACTGAGTAATGATCGCAGCTCTCTGAAGACTTCTGTAATAAGAATAAGCGGCATGGCCACGTGCATGAGCCTGCAGGATAGTAAGTAAATCATGTATCAGATATTATACTCGTTCAACATTTCAAGACTTCATGTATCTTCTGCATATATGATAGGGAAGATCACAAGCATGGTAATAGCAGTAGAGAGATAAGTTCCTGTATTTTAATTGCAGCTTTAGTGTGTTTCCGGTATCTAAAGTCGTTCCGAGCAACCATGGCTCTCATGCCTGTTTGCAAAATAATTGCAGAAGAATGCAGCATTGTATATGTTATGTGTGCGACATGACATCTGAAGTTCTTCTGAATCTTCAGAGCAGCTGCTTCACGTCTCAGTTGTTCATACAGTTTGCAGGACAGAATAGCTGAAATTATGACCAAAAAAATAGTACACTCAGTGTTAATAGTTATAAGAAGAAAAATTGACAAATCAGCAGATAAGAGAGTAAATAATTGTCCTCAAACAAGACTAGCAGCGTAAAGTTGAAACCTAATATGCACTTTCAATTATAAATTGGAACAATTGACATATGTTTTAAGTTTTCTGGTCAGGAGAACTCTTGAAACCAGTTGACTTCTCAATGCCAGCTCAATTTTGTATCGACTTAACCAAATTAGAGCTGTAGAGCTTTTTTCCTTTTTTCATTGTATTGACCATACCAAATTAGAGCTGCAGAGCTTTTGAAGAGGTGAAATACGACTTTGTGCAGATTACTGTGTATCTATTGACTTTATTTAACTTTTGGTGCACCCATGAGCTTCCTGTTATAGTATAAGATGGCTGGTGTCTATCGTAAGCAACCATATTTTCATCTCGGTTCTCTATTTTTTTTTTTAACTTCTGGTATCCAGGGTATTCCCCCCACGTCATCAATAATTTATTTCTAATAATAAATAAATAATAATGTGCATGAATATGTAAACTGAACCGAAGCTTTTGAAACTTGAATAAAGCACTATGGGGATATACAAGCATCATAAATCATATAATACTAGAGACATTCCTTAAAGTTGGCTTCAAAGCACCATATTATGCTAAATGTAAGTATTCGAAAATCAGAGTCAACAATGTAAAGGGAAGCTACAGCTACTCCTCCATGGGCCAGTCCATTCTCAGTGAAGTAGGGAGCAGTTGAAAAAAGTTTCAGTGACCTAAATGTAGGATTTCAAATGACTGAATGAACATACCTCGCCAACATGATTGCAACTGAATAGCAGCTTGACGCAGAGAAACAAATTCTTTTCGCATAATATATGTACGGATTTGTCTTTGAATAATTTTTGCTGCATTTCCAAGTACCTCAGCTCTCCTAGCATCGAGCTCAGCCATCTGTCCAGCCCGCAAAAAGACCTTTGTCTTTCCCATCTGTAAAGACAGGCACTCAGATAATGTAAAGACACCGAAATCTCTATGCAGATTTCATGATGCCATGAAAGGTATATAAAAGAACAAGTCTAATACTTCCCAAGCTCAGATATTCCCTCAGCAGTCCAATAACGAACCTACTCTAGTTGGAGGATGAGAACATTTGGTTTAGCACGATATCAACAATTTACCTGATAGCCCTTAAGTCCCTTCTTGTCTAGAATCATCTGGCATGCAACTTTGTCATCATAGCTGACAAGGGATTATTATAGCTCATCAGAAAAATCATAAAGAAACTGATAGGAAAGAAGGAAATTCACATATGAGAACAGAAGTTTCAGTTAGAAATGACACACAATGAGTCTGGAAAACTTACCTTCCAGCTAAAACTTCTGGAGCAAGAACACCAAATCTAAGAAGAAACTCATAAAATGTACGTCTAGTAGGATATCCAGCACAACTGATTCTAATAGCTTCTAAGACACCCTAGAATAAAAAGAACAACTTATGTAAAGGGCAAGAAGAAGTAATAAATCCATTACAATCACAGGCACAAGGATGAGCATTAATCGACACTTACACCACATCGCAATTGCTGGATCACATTCAGATTCTCAAAGATACAAGGCTTAAGGGAATTATTAGGCTTCACACATCTGATGTAGTGAGGCTCTGTTGAACTTAATGTTTCCATTAAAGATTGCAGTTGTAGCTGCAAGCATGTAAGAAACGGCTTCAGCAATCAGAAAAGTATCATTATAAAAAACATATTCTAGAAGTTCACATATGCTGTAATGAACCATTTTTGCTAGAAAGAGAGACAGAGAAAACAAAAAAACAAACACAGAAGCACTAATAGCAGAAATATGAATCTTTTGAGATGATAAAAGCAATATTACAATAAAAGAACCCAATCAAAATTAATATTGTGATAAAAGAAGGGGAGATGGAGATGTCCAAGCATTAACAACCACAACATGCTACGGGTAAAAAGTAGCATACCAATCAGCCATTTGATACGTGGACCTAACCAGACAAAGGCAAGCCTTACTCTAACTAGAATTTACTAGGCATACAATTGAATAAGAATGGATAGCAAAAACTTCAGAAATTCCATCAAGTTATTCAGTTACATGAAGCAATACATTATTCTATTACTCCACATGATTCTTGGACATATCTGAAGCTCCTAGTATACAATAAAAACTAAAAGCAAGAGCTCCTCGTAAGACATTTTTTTTGTAAGCAGCTTCTCTTAGACATAGATTAGTCTATATTTTTTCAAAAATAACTGATCATTTAATTATTTGCATCTTCAAGAACCTTTGTGATGACTCAGATGTTACGCCTGGTAATTAATATTAAGTTAGTTCTCGATTTACTTAAGAGTCAACATGCATCAGCCATTTATTACTTAAAGCCATCAATAAAGTAAATACTTGTCAGACTGATAAAGAAAAAGAATTCACACAATAGAAAACCCAGATAATAGAAATCCATATATCTAATTAAGCTATAAAAGAAAAGAACAGACAATTTTTTGGGATTGGTGAAGCATGTTCTTTTAATTGTTTCTAAAATCTACACTAACCAAAATACTTGATGGATAAAGATGAATTAACCTTAAAACGAGATCCAATGGAGGAGAATTTGGACGATTTTGATGATTCTTCAGGTAGAGGAGGAAACAAACCCGCCACAAAAGTACATTTTGAGGCCGTTAACAGAACCTGATGTTCTGCAACCACATAATCTTTGTTCTTATCCAGAAACAGATCCGCTTGATATGTCACCTGCATATCATACGGAGGCTTTAGCCTTACATTAAAAACTATAAAGGAATAGATGTTTCCATCAAGACGAACTAGTCAGCACCTCTCCAGCATAATGAGATATTGTAAAACTCGTCCGTGAAAGTTTAGGTTTGATGAAGCGCTTGTTTTTAGTGAATGTTTGGTACAACTTCTGAGCAAATGTTTCATGAGTAGATTTAGGAAACATACTGCAAGGACCAATAATATGAACATAAATTATATCATAAGCTGATGAACCGAAAACAGGAAAAATATATGATGAAAAAATAATCAAGCATGCATACCAGGCTTCATCTAACAGAGAAATAATTCCCCCAGGTTTCTGCAAGTTTTCAACTTCAGTTGTTACAATTTAAGCTACCAAAAGACTGACGCTAGAACTAATAACAAATCATGGCATCGGATGATAAGTTACAGAGATATACTTCTTTCCAACAAAATGAAAAAAATCAATCAATAAACAATGAATCAACCCATTGGTTGCAGACCTTTTCAATCAGATCCAGCACATCTTGGTTGTCAACAAACTCTATGTAGCTCCAGTTAATCGCTTCTTTTTCATATTCTTCTTGTTCCATCTTGAATACGTGCTGAAATCATAAGATGGAGTGACATTATTAAATACCCAAGAACCCCCCCTAATAAGCAAAGAGGTGGGGCTGCAAGCACGTCACAACTTAATCATATATACCCTTAACAGATTGAAAATAAAGAAATATGGAGAACAATTTTTAAATGCAAGAATGAGATCTAACCTGGTTAAAATGTTGTTGCAACTTTTCATTTGTAAAATTGATGCAGAATTGCTCAAAACTGTTTTATACAGGAAACTGTTAGAAAGGCACCACTAAGGTTTGAAGTAAGCAGCAGCAGCAGAGCATATGCCATACTGAAAGATTACCTGTTCGTTTTAAAACTCTCAAACCCATAAATATCAAGAACTCCAATTATTGACTTGGAGTTTGGATCCTGGCCAATTGAGATGTTTATCTTTTCCACAATCCTGGAGTCAATAGACGAATATTTTAAGCTACAAAAGATAGAAATATAGAACACCAAACAAGTGTCTCTATGTATTTGACTAGCTTACCAGTCGAAAAGGCGAGAATATATGGTTTTAGCCAAAGCATCCCTGCTACCCAGAGCAGCTTCTGGATCAAGAGTCCTTGTAATAACCTCCTCAGGGGTGACCATCACACGTGTAATTAGTGCATCTTCCAAGCTCTTGGCATCACACCTATCAATTCTTATTCATAAGATCCAGCAGAAATAACAGATTCAAAATAAGAACATGCAGTGAAATTCAAAAGTAGAAAATCGACCCACTTGAGTAATTCCGCCGTCATATTGAGATGAAATCGAGATTGCTCATCCTTAATCACAGAAGAGTCAATCTCCTCACCTTTTGCAAATTCGACATTACCAAGGTGAAGAATTGCAGCAACCACCCTGAAAATTGCATCCTGAACAAATTTGTTAAGGCATTAGCAATTCATGTTAACCGCAAAACAAATTAGTCGAGAGGAAAACTAACCTGCTCTTCCTCGCTGATTCCTACTATATCCATAGCCCTTCTTGTTGCAAGATATTCTTCAGCATCATTTACTCCATCCAATTCATAATACTTGGACTGATTAAGATAGTGAAATGATTTTGGGTTCCCCAGTTTATATCTCTCTACCTCCTGCCAAGCAAAAGAACATCATAATTATGTGCATCACCAATGCTAGATCAGCTAAAGACAATTAAAAAAACAGCATAGATACCTCAGCTGGAGCAGCACAAAGAAGATAAAAGCAATGGTAGTTTCTCTCAGGATTTGAGATTTGACAGACACGAGACCTCTCCAGAAGGTAAGTTCGTATAGCTGCCCCAGATATCCTCCCACTCTTATCAAATTGTATCTCAACAAATTTACCAAAACGACTGAAAGCATTATACCATTTCCATCACAAAAAGGAACAATCACATTTAGAAATCATCAACAAAGTTGCTGAAGCAATTAGCATCTACTGTGGCATCAATTAGAAAAGTGGCTAACCTTGAGTTGTTGTTTCTCACAGTTTTGGCATTTCCAAATGCTTCAAGAACGGGATTGGACTGTGTGTCAAGTGTCAACAATAATAAGAATTTTGAGACAGTAATTTGATAGAATAGGACCAGTTTCAGCAGAAAATGCTAATGATAGATTAAAATTGAAGTGAAAGGTCATCGTACTTCTAGAACTTGTTGCTCTACAGTTCGTCCTTCAACACCTGATCGGCCCCCAAGATGCGCAAGATAACGCATAAGCATCTTAGTAGTTTCAGTTTTACCAGCACCACTTTCTCCACTAACCAAAATTGAATTGCTTTTTCCCTCATTGATCATTGCCCTGAGACCAAAATGAGAAATAAATAAGTGTCATGCCAAAGCAACTAAACAGAGAACACACATCAAAGGAGAACTCAACCTATATGCAACATCTGCAACTGCAAAAACATGCGGACTTAGCTCCCCAAATGCTGCACCTTTGTACTGTTCCATCATGTGAGTGTCGTACAGATGAGGCAATCTTTGGAAAGGGTTTACTGCAATCAATATGTTCCCAGTGTACGTCTAGACAACAGATAAAGAAAAACTAAGAAAAGTTTCTCCAAAGGATAATAAATTTATAGAATACAATTTGCAGGTATTGACGATCAATTTGCATGATTACAAGGAAAATCAGAGCTCTTACATAAATTTCATTGAGCTCATATCGGGTGGCCAAGTTCTGCAGAACTCCAGGTTCATGCAAATAGGAAAGCTTGGTCATATCATCTACACCTCCAGGAGGAGCCTCAGTATCTTTAGGAAACACTTTAGCGATTTTAGCAACAACCTGAGATCAACAGTTTGAAAATATAAGAACCTTAGATAAAAAAGAAAAAACTCCATGCACAACCAAAAGAAATGCAAGGACTGATTTGTTGGTTTCAAACTTCAGGGACCTGCAAACTGCAGGTAATCTGAAAGTGTGAAAGTGTCCTCCAGAAAAACTACTCGTGTTTGAATAAGTTAATGACTGCATGACTAGAAGGAAGTACAACATAAAACTTAACACTACAAGAAGAACGCAGTTAACAAATTTACAGTCTAGAAGCATCAAATGTTCGCTGGAAGCCAATATGATGATAAACAGAGGTGGATCCAACATATTGTGTGCAGGGTTCACAGACCCACAGTAGCTTTTGCTCAAACCCTATATGTGCATTAAAATTTACTACATATTTATAAATTTGAGTGTGAACCCACTTATTAACATATGCTAACTTGAAGTCATTGTAGGAACTCATAACTTTTAAAATCATGGATCCGCCTTTGACGATAGACCATCAAAATTAAAATATTTACACTAAATTGAAATAGAGAAGAATGATACTTTTGGTGCAGAAAGGAGGTGACAAGCAAAAGTGCATGTAAAGGAGAATCAATGCATGACGAAACAAGAATTAATATTTAGAAAAATATTCAAGGTGTAAATGCAAAACAAAGCCACAACGTCAATATGAAAGGTGTTCATCAGTTTCATCACCCTATATACTTTTTGAATTCATTTATAAGAAAGTAGACAGAAGTGAACCGATCTAAGTACATGTAAGTAACTTAGTCAGTCAAAAAAGGAAAGCTTCTACCATAGACCTGCTTCTAATTTCTCTCCACGCGAAGCATTCCAGTTACGGTGAACCATCACATGGGTCTAAACTTGTGCATTCCTAACCCTTTTCAGGGATTTAACAATTGTTTGCATTAGCTAGAATTGGGAAGGCGTTAGTTCTCAGTACCATCCGTTGGTTGCAACCCAGAACAAGTTCTAAGAATGCTTTGAATATATTCAGTATGGCTTACTTGGATATATAGCATGCATGCATATTATATACATGTATGCACACACAAACACACATATACAAACAGTAGCATGTCATATGTTCCCTATGGTATAAATACTATCTTTAGGAAAAGGAACCAATATGCAGGATATTCCACATTAATAGAATACAAAGGACCGATTTCTCAATATTAAAAAATATCTACTTTGCCCAGTGAGGTCTGGCCAGATCCATTAACAAGTTCACAATATATGAGGACATTCATTCATTGTCGCTCCAGGTTGACACAACGTATGGCCCTTGAATAAATATTGCTGTTAAAAAAACTAAATACTCACTTCTTTCCCATCGGACGTTTTAACATGAACATCTTGACCATGTATTTTGATTACTTCTCCATCCTTCCATGCCAATTTAGGGTCTTCCACCCAAACATGAGAACCGACAATAATGTTGACTGATGCCTGCAAAAAAGGTACTTGCATGAGATACCAAGAGGACAATGATTACTGCACGAAATGTCAGCCATTCAAAAAAGACACCAGAAAACTTAATCTTTATACACAGTATTCAAATAAAGTGGACCTGAATAGAGTGGATTTATACATCAAATTCCAACTAATTTAGGATTGAGGCATACTTGATTTATTAATTGAGACACAAGATCAAAGAATTCTTCAACACAAGTCTTTAAACTATGTTCGTACTAACAGGGAGAGATTAAGAAATAAGGGTGGGTCGTCCAGTCTTGACATTTCTTTTTTCAACAAAAAATTAATATTGCCTGGTTTAGAAACTAAGAGACAAGAAAAGGGAAGACAGACTTTTTGAGAAAGAAGAAGATGCAAGATGTTTTGTGAAATTTACGCATGCAGTCGAACTTCAGAATCCAGCCGGAAAAAGAAATCATGCATGTAAAACAGTACTCTCCATCAGTGCTAGGCACAGAGGTCCTCCTACTATGCTCTATCATAATACAAAAACAAATAATAGGAAATTTGTAAAGCAACACATATAGCTAAACGGACAGGAGTCACGCAGGGAATGAAACTGTCAGTCTAAACTTCTATTCTTTTTGAACAGGTAAAGTAGGCTAAAATTTGAATACAATGAAGCACCTTGTATGTCAAAATGCTTTCCAAACATATCTTAACATGACTAAGCTTTAGGGCATCCTTCCTATTTACAAAGAAAATAGGAATCCTAAAATAAAGGATAATTTTTCTAGAACAAATATCAGGAGAGGGCTGAGAGGAAAAGAACTGCTAGATGATTTCATTCCATCTATCTAAGCCTTGGTGGACAGAGTCACCCCAAACTTGTGTTAGCATTGGTGGGAGATAGAAGGCACAATGTGGATCAGTCGAGGTGCGTGCAAGTGGTGGGGCCACCAAAGATATAAAAAAAAAAGGGGGTTGATATTTCGAGAAAAATCATTAAAGCTAATGTAAGAAATTATTGAACCTTCCACTACAACTCAATCGAAGCATTTCAGATAAAATATAAGTTAAACAGAAACTTCAGAAATGTACTTTTCTCACGGCCTTCTCGCTACTTTTCTTAATGGGTTCCTTAAAATGACAACCTATTTCATTCCTCTTTGAAGCAATATTATGTTGTAATCCTTTTCAAAGCTAACATAACTTTGTTTATGTTGTTTCTCTTTACAAATTTCTCATCAGATTACATTTCGAGTACGTTGATTCATTTATGAAATATTTTTGAAGCACAAAGCGTCTGAAAGAACACCTGCCTTGTACTAATTTGGCCACAGGAACTTTTGCCACTTAGATGCTAGAATGACGTTTAGGGGTTTAGACTAGTGGTACTGGTCGCAGACATCCACACAATAGGTGGTTTCTATCCAAACTATTCCCTTCACTCTTCCAACTCCCCTAATGTAATTAGAAAAAATCAAAAAGAAAATGTTAAGAGCTGATTTTTATATGTATCCTTCTTCTCGTCAGAAGCATTGTGAAAATACTACATGCACTTTTACTTTGACTAGTCTACATTATTCATTTATGCACTAGACCAATACACATAATTATTTGTTGTAGTTTGTTAGGTTAACAACAAACACACTTTTTAAATTCATATTAATATGGCTGTCCTTTTTAAACTGAAAATGATAGCTTAATCAATTTCTTCCCTTTCTGCAGTGTCAAGAAAATCCCATGATATATATTTGTAAATATACATCTTATCACCCATGTGTCCCTCATTTTTACATCTCAAGTTTTGGACCTATGTAATTACATAAGGAGACTCCACAAGAGATCAATGGTTGTCATAGCTGCATCTGACATTGGACAACTTTGATTTTAGAGCATTGAGGTGCTACAAACACTGAAATTTATTTTCAATGATTAAAAATGTAATGTGTTTACTGTTGCAAAGAGACTACCTTATCTGAAAAAATTAATGCATTCTTTCTTTTTTTGATGACCAAGAAATCCTTGAAGGCAACTGGGGCAAGATTCGGAACTCCGTGGATAATGAGCTCACATCTCTACATATCTCCACTTAAATACAAAGATTTTCACGGCAGTAGGGTTCGAACATGTGACATGCGCCTATTTCTCAGCGGTAGGGTTCGGACATGAGATATGCGCCTACTTCTCAACGGTAGGGTTCAACCATGTGACATGCGCCTATTTCTCAGCGGTAGGGTTCGAACTCATGACATGCGTCTAACCCACACATCACGTGTTGTGCTCGTACACGTAACCAAACCCCATCCATGCTTTAAATGATACATCCATTCTTTATAAAAAGTTGTAATTCAATCTTTTAAGATACATGTATCCTTGGAAAGGCTTGTTAATTATTTCTTCATTCCCCGTAAACACCTATTCCACTGGTCAAAATATTCAAATCTAGTGATGTCATGCCCTTCATCTTTCCACTATTCATATTGTTCTTTTCTTCATCCATTGTAAATTCAAATAAATGCAGTTGAGAGATTTTTAAGTAACAAAAACAGTTGAGAGGGTCGAGAGATTTAAGAGTTCTCCGGAACTTCTATTAATTGAGTGCAATTTAGAAGATTCTTAAGTGATTTGTTTTATCTTTGGAGTAGGAAGTCACCTTGCTATTTATTACCTAGGTGGCGACGGAAATCTACTGTGAAGACATGCCTTCCGTAGCAGTATCCAAAACTCTATCTCAACTCCTATTATTAATTTTTACATCTTATTTATTATTACTAAGTGCTCTTCTGAATGGTATTTCTATCTCTAATATTTCCAAAAAAAAAAAAAACATATGGATACCTCTAACCAGATAAAGTTTAATTTAAACCCAGAGTTGTGTAGTGTCTATTTTGCCACATTCACCTCTAAAGCTGAAGTTGCATTTTCTAAATTTTAGCTCCTCAAATTATTACTACAAGCAGCCACTTAATTAACACTACATACAACCTCTTTTAATATGCGGATTACTCACTCTGGTCTGCAACCTCTGTTATTCTAGTAAAATCAATTACAATTCAGTTGTTAATTCTAGCGTTTATCTCTTTCTGACATCCAAATTCCAGACTTTACAAAAAATGGATAAAATCAAATTTTACGAAATGACTTCAAAGAAATATACCTTTAAACCAACCATCCATCCATATACAGTCATAAAAACCTCATAGAAATTCTCACTCTTCTCGGTCCAATTCCCATATATTCCACACATACCAAAAAAAACGCTAATATTTCCTAATGATACCCGAATTAAATTTAATCCACACAATAACCTCAAAATAATTAATAAACGGCAAATTGACTCTGCGCTGAACAGATTTGACTAGAGCAACAAGCAAGAAGTCGTTCGGAAATGAAACAAGGCAAGAGGTATAAAACGACAAGGTACCTCGCCGTTTCAGCATAGACTTACCATTGACGAGTTTTGAACTATCGATCTCCTGCTCTCCAACTCATCAAGGCAAAGAGAAACGAAGTTTGAGTCGGTGAGTCAGATCGGACTCCCCAAGCTTCAAATATTCCAGGCGAAGTTAAGACGACGATGACGAAGAAGAAGAAAGCAAAACTTGCCTCCGATGAATCAACTTATGGTAAAGCGAAAACCGTTTTTGTTTGTTTCTCTTTCTATATATGTCTGCGTGTATATATATATATATATATATGTATATCAATATGCCTCCGTATATCTGTATGTATTTTGTGAAGAAGAAGAAAATGGGTAGACTTTCTCTCTCTCTAAACAACTTTTTATGTATATTTTGTTTGAAGCTTTTACTCTTCTTTTTTTTTTTTTTTAATTTGGAAAGTTAAGTTATTTTCATTTTCTGTTTTCCTATGAGGTTGGGGGTAGGTGGTGGGGCCTACACTGGGCGGTATTTTTTGTAAATTGTAAGAAGAGGAGGGGGGCACTGGACACAAAAACCGACAATTTAGGGGGCGGATTTCTGACACTATTTATGTTTTATGTGTTTTGGGCATGATATTCTGCTTATTTACGATATTTTGCCAGTCATTTTTGGACAAATTCGAACGTTACCGTCTACCGCTTTTCCCCTGCTGGTAATTTGAATTTTACAGCTTATGTGTTAGATTTGAATTAACAGCTAGGTTTCATTTGTACCGCCTATCTTGGATTTTGGAAACACAATTATGAGTGCACTCATTGCTGATTAAGAGCTTGTTTGGGATTTTTTTATCTTATTTTTTAATTTTTATTTTTTAACTTGGAATCAAATTCTTAGAAGTAATTTTCGAATTTTCATAGACAGTCTAAAAGTGATTAAAAGTTATTTTGATTTAAAGATATTTAAAATAACTCAATCAAATTATACGCTACTTCTACTATAATAAAGGTTTAATCCATTGATGATCCACCTAAATTTGGCACATATTTTCACTTAGACACTTTAACTTGGCGTTGTTCATTTTAGACACTTAATGTCATGCCTCACTATATCATTTTGATACTTTTTTGACAATCAACCAAATGTGTAAAGTGTGTAACACTCTCGCTGATGACGTGTCAAAGTGGCGAATTAAATGAAGACATGTGACATCTATATTGAAAACAATTTTTATTTTTAGTAGAAAAAACACGGCAAATCACTCAATGACATGTGTCATTTTTAAACCCAAATAATTCAAAAACAAAATAACACAAAACCCACCCAGATTATCTTCTGCAGCACCCACCACCCCCAGATCCCTAACCCCTTTAGCACCACTCAATCCCCATGTCACGACCCAAGCCTACACCCTGGGCGTGGCCGGCACTCAAGAACCATTGTTTGTCCCCAAGCGAACCCTCATCCTGGCTGACTACAAGCAGAAAACTAATTCAAGCAAAATGGGAACTTCAAATGCATAAATAAACTTTAAAATCTCAATTTGAACTCAACTCCAATAAATGTCTGAAAAATATTTAATAAGTTATAGTTAACTGTCTCATGACCTCAAAACATCTCAACAACAAAATGAAATAATGATAGACTTTTCGGCCTTTAAACTATTTGTAAAGCCTCTATTACTCAGATAAGTGTCGGAACAGACCCCCAACAACTTAACAAAACAAGAAGTAAATGTGAAGCCTTCCGGAAACAAGATGGCTCACCCAAGCTAGCTGGAATGTGAATGGCCTCAACGAAGCAAATATTAATCATCCTGAACACATGTATCTGCATCATAAAACAATGCAGGCCGAATGGCGTCGGTACATCGAATGTACGAGCATGTAAGGGGAAAACTGAACATACAAATATAGTTGAACTGATGGAAAGGGAAGACATACTCACCTCAACTCAACTCTACTCAACTCAATATGACAGCAGTGATAGTGAGATGCAATATATAAAGCTTTTAAAACAGCAGATAATAACTCAAGATGTATAAAAATACAATAATAAACTCTTTACTCTTATTTGAGAGATTCTCTAACCAACAATCATCACTATGAGCAACGTGATGATACAACGTCTTGCCCACGCTGCCAAAATTGTTCTATACCTTGTCAAGGTATAGAACACCTCAACTAAGTGGATCCACTAACCTATGTTTAAAAGCAATAAAGAATCATCTAAAAAAATATGATCATTTACCCATGTTGACATACATTGTTTATAAGGATTTTGAGTTGTGTGAACTCGTCCCCATATCAGGGCTCAATACTACTCTCAATAATATATATAACTCATGGTCATATGTTTAAAAACATAACTCTTCCTCAATTTGAGATATTACTCAAAATTTCCTCTTAAAAGTGGAAATACTCAAAACTCTTCATAAACTCATATAGAAAACAATATTTCCCTCATTTTAAAATGTAAAAATATTACACTTGGGAATACTTAGTTCCCTTCAACTTTACTCAAAACTGTCACTTTTAACTTTTCCTCAAAACTTAGTTTAAAACACAATGAATGACTTTCAAAGATTCACCCAGACTTATAACTAAAAATAGGGTTCATGCCGAAATATTGACATGAACGAACCAACTCAAGGATCTCAATAACCATATAGAAAACTCAATACTCAGAACTCAAGAACTCAGAACTCAACGATACTACTCATCTCAAGAATACTCAACTCATAGGGTTCAGGAAGAATTATGGCTATGAATGACTCAACTCAAGGATCTCCATGCATAACATATAGCAATTCCATAATTAGGAATATAGTTTCAAAAAGGATCAGGAACTCAAGGACTCAGAACTCAACGATACTACTCATCTCAAGAATACTCAACTCATAAGATTCTTGCGGAATTATGGACATGAACGACTCCACTCAAGTATCTCAATAACAATATAGAAACTCATGAATACCACTTTGCTCATTCTCATCTTAACCTTCTCAAGACTTAGTGACAACTATAATTGATTTCGAAAGAATTCTCAATTTGACTCAAAAATTGTCCTGAACTTTCCTCTTAATTTTACCTTGATTTGAAATGTGAATTTAAGAACTATGATTAGGATATATGATCTCTCAATGATTAATGAAGGCTTAGATAGTTAAGAATAAGAAGAGAGTGAAGATACGGTTTAAAGAAGCACTGGTGCGATGCGGAGATAGAATTAATTTTTTGGCCGCAAAATAAATTTTGAGACCGCGGACTCTGTATCCCCTTCGCGACGCGGAGAGAGAGGTGACTATCTGAAGACTGAAAGTTTAAAATGCCTCCGCAATGTGGGCTTGGAAGCATATTTTTGTCCGATCTTTTTTTTTTCTCTCCCAACCTCAAGTCCATTAATACCTAATGCAATTCCATTGCCTAATTTCACGAAATTTCATAAATCCAGAATGTTTTCAACGAAACCCACACGAAATCCATCAAGAACAACACTTATTCGCAAAGATCCTCACCTCAAGAACTCAACAAGACTCCATTATTAAAGAATGAAGCTAAAACCTCAAAAACTTCATCAATAATCTCAGTCAATCAAATTTAAGAACGAATTTGTGGATGAAATTGCATGATTGATGTGAGGGAGAACAAACTCAACACTATGAAAGCTTACATACCTGGAAAGAACTATGTTCTTGGTGAATTTGATGAAAAATCTTGGAAGATGAACCCTAGCCTTAGCGTTTCTTGAAGTCTCTAGAGCGTAGAAATTTAGGAGTGAATGAGAGGGTTTGATTATGAAATCTGGATTTCCTACACGTTTAGGGTAATTTAGATGACTTCCTAAGGGTTTTTAGGACTAAAATACCTTAAAGAAAAAAATAAAATGATTTGGAAGTTGGAATATTTTTCCAGCGGACAGTGAGGTACGTATTCACTCCGTAACGTGAAGCCATCGCGGAGCTGCTTCCAGGCTAGAGCATTTCTAGTAAATCAGTCATAACTTTTTATCAGAAATCTGATTGAGACAAACTTGGTGGCATTGGAAAGAGGACTCAAAGACCTTTAATTTGATAGGTCATGGACCACATAACTCTTTATGTGCTAAAAGATATGGTCATTTTAAGTTGACCCAAAACTTTAGAAAACTGATGGGTGTCTTGAATGAATTTCTCCTTAGTTCTTTTTGAAACTAGAGGTGTTACATCTAGTGACCTTAATACCTATGAAAATTTAAAATCACTCAAAAAAATCTTATTCACAACGAAGAATGGTTTGAATCTTGACTTGGAAATTTTTGAGGTGTTAAATATCTCCCCCTTGGGAACTTTCGTCCTTGAATGATGGTTGGAATGAGAATGGCAAAGGAAGGAGTTACTCTTACTATCTTTCTGACTTCCAAACTTGCCTATTAACATAGGCAGAACTGAATCATACTATGAGCTTGAAATTGTCTATAGCACATAAGTCAAGAACGATATGAGTTTGAACATAGTCACACTCTATCTGAAGCTATCTTCACTTGAAACAAAGGTATTTGGGTATGAAGTAAGGATAGAAATAATATGCATTGATTTATATGACTAGCAAATTTCAAGCTCAGAAACACTTCTCAACTATGCTCTTCTTTCTTATTACTACTCTCCATTGGCTGCAACTCACAAGGGTATATGACTATTCTTACCAAGGTCTGAGTCTAACTATACGCTCTCACTATATCCAAGCCTAGTACTATAACTACTCCATGGACTCCTACTAACTAATCCTTATAAGAATTCCTTATTCTCTCGTCACTTCTACCAACATAACTTTCATGCATCACTACCTGAAACTGACTAATTACTTATCATAAAACCTTATCTCTTTCTTTCTCCACATTTATAACCTTAGGTGGAATAAACACACCATCATTATCACTATAAGAAATAGCAATACTCTTCTTTATCATCATACAACTACAATCATCAACACCACTCTCAAAACTAAAAATGACCATTGAAAGAGCTTTAGGGCGAAAGATCATAAGCACGATCATTTGATAGTTTTGATATAAGAATATGCATGACATAACATTATTTTGCTAGCCATTAAGATCAAATATTGAATTTACGATACTGAGCATACTAGGAGACATGAATACTTATATGAATAAGTTCATATCATGAGGCTGATATCCATAACTTTATGGAGTAAGATTGAGATCAATGGGCTAAAGTCTTTGTCCCTCATTCTGAAAACTAAGCATAGATATGGATCTCTCTCAAGTGTATGAGCATAGGTCATAGACACAATTTTAATATAAGAGACATCAACATAATGTTGTGACGACTCACTTTGAGGAATATGCTAGACTATGAATGGATCAATATAACACTTTAGCTCCTCCTGAACACTTAAATATATGATTCTCAACACTAGACTTGGATTCTTATCTTAACATCTCCCCCTTAGGTTTAAATCTTATACTTCAAAGTTATGGATATATTCCACCGTCTCTAAACTGATCTACATTTTCTTTACTTTAATACTCGGGAAAGGCTTATCACATGGCTACTAAACTCTCTATGCACATGCACTAAGATTCCTTCCAAGTCTTCTTTTCTCAGATGCTTCTCTTAACCCATTCACATTAGCTTATAAAGCCGCTTAATCTAACTCTTAATAGTTTAACTGTTCATTCTTAGCCTACTAATATTGTCCTTCTAAGTTCATATCAATCTAACTGGAGGAAATTTGAACTATCTTTGAAAGGCTCATCATTGTCTATGTATAATCCCTTCGACCAAACTCTTAAGTGTAATAGATAATTCTTACGTCAGTCTACTCCACATTGATAACTCAATTATACTATATAAGCACATATAGCAAGTCATAACCTTAATTAGAACCTCGTCCGACTACCTATGATCTCAGGTACACCCCTTAGTGCTCTTGTTAATCTAATGACTTAGCCTCACTTCATTGCTCTCATCTAAGAGTCATAATACCACACTTGTACCACTCACATTTATTTCAACTAACATCTTAATTCCTCACCTACTCTATGTCAAATCTACCAGATCAGATCTCAAAACTAACATTGACCCTCATGTTGCCATCATTTTTATCACGAGACTCATCTCAAATTCAAGCTTAATGTCTAGTACCAAACACATATATAAATATAATTACTCACATATTATAATAACTTACAACTACTAGATAAAATTAAAAAACACTCGCCCACTAGGACCTCATGACAAGTAATCAATCTTTATCTCTCAGTTCTACATACCTACAATTTACCACCGCACCTCCGTTCACAACTTAAGTACTATTTACCCATTCATTATACATCATTGCCAAATTAGTTCTACAACCCTCTGAACATCATGACTATCCCTAAAAATCATAAGCCTAGTTTAGATCTATCACCTCATGAATACTCTAGTCTTTTATTCAACACCTATACTTGGCCTTCACTAACACAATGTTACATTGACATAAACTCCCTTCTCGTTAAAGTATAGTGTAACTCATCCTGACTAGTAACTATTCCTCTACCTCGTATCCTGAACTCTATACAAAATTATTATTCTTTAGTCAACTCATAAAGGAAAAATCATCATTAATAACTTACTGGGGGCATGACTGTAACAATCATAATTTGCCTCATCTCTATCTCCCTTTCATAGACTATTATACTTCTGCATGCTTTCCTTTAACTCGGGACACTTGTATTAATACTGGCTCTCATTTCACACTATCTTTTAGGTGAAGATACTACCCAAGCATTCTAAAACATACTTCCTCATAAGGGTCTCAACTGAAACAAGGTTTAGAGAAGAGAGTACATGTCTCTTTTACCTTGAACGCACAATTCAGATGAATAAGAGTGCATTATTTGAATTTCAACACTAAAGCTCATTCACGGGCTTGTCTCAAGTCCCTCTGCCATCTCATGACTTTCTCAAGACTTTTGCTGAGAGTAACTCATCGATAAGGATCTAACTTTGCTTTTCAACCACCTTGAGTATTAGGGATAGTCGAATGGATATAAGAATGCATGAGTTAGAATAAGTTCCTTATGACATCGTTCTATTGTACGATTTAGAGTATGAAAAAGTGAAACTTTTCTTAAATGTCTATAGTTCTTCATTTATAAAAGTGGGGTCCTCAACACCATAAATAAGATTCTACTTGACAAGGCTTCATAGACACCCAAGGACACATGAACTCTGTTCTGTGATACCAAGTTTGTCACGGCCCAAGCCTACACCCTTGACGTGGCCGGCACTCAAGAACCATTGTTAGTCCCCAAGCGAACCCTCATCCTGGCTAACTACAAGTAAACTTTAAAAACTCAATTTGAACTCAACTCCAATAAATGTCTAAAAAATATTTAACAAGTTATAGTTAATTGTCTCATGACCTCAAAACATCTCAACAACAAAATGAAATAATGGGAGACTCCTCGAGCTTTAAACTATCTATGAAGCCACAAGTACTCAGATAAGTGTTGCGACAGACCCCCAACAACTTAACAAAACAAGAAGTAAATGTGAAGCCTTCCGGAAACAAAGAGGCTCACCCAAGCTAGCTGGAATGCAAATGGTCTCAATAAAGCGCCTGTTGCTGACCCTGAACATCTGTATCTGTATCATAAAATGATGTAGGCCAAATAGCGTCAGAACATTGAAAGTACGAGCATGTAAGGGGAAAACTGAACATATAAATATAGCTGAACTGATAAAAAGGGAAGACATACACACCTCAACTCAACTCATGAAAGCAATGATAATAAGATGCAATATATAAAGCTTTTAAAGTAGCAAATAATAACTCAAGATGTATAAAAATACAATAATAAACTCTTTACTCTTATTTGGGAGATTTTCTAACCAACAACCATCACTACAAGCTACGTGATGATACAAAGTCTCACCCACACTGCCAGAACTGTTCTATACCTTGCCAGGGAATAGAACACCTCAACTAAGTGGATCCACTAAGCTATGATTAAAAGCAATAAAGAATCATCTAAAAAATATAATCCTTTACCCATGTTGACATACATAGTTTATAAGAATTTTGAGTTGTGTGAACTCGTCCCTATATTGGGGCTCAAAACTACTCTCAATAATATATATAACTCATAGTCATATCTTTAAAAACATAACTCTTCCTCAATTTGAGATAATTACTTAAAATTTCCTCTTAAAAGAGGAAATACTCAAAACTCATCATAAACTCATATAGAAAACAATATTTCCCTCGTTTTAAAATGTAAATATATTACACTCGGGAATACTTAGTTCCCTTCAACTATACTCAAAACTGTCTCTTTAAACTTTTCCTCAAAACTTAGTTTAAAACACTATGAATGACTTTCAAAGATTCACCAAGACTTATAACTCAAAATAAGGTTCATGCCGACATGAATGAACCAACTCAAGAATCTCAATAACCATATAGAACACTCAATACCAGAACTTAAGAATTCGAAACTCAACGATACTACTCATCTCAAGAATACTCAACTCATAGGGTTCAGGCAAAATTATGTCCATGAACGACTCAACTCAAGGATCTCCATGCATAACATATAGAAATTCCATAATTAGGAATATAGTTTCAAAAAGGATCAGGAACTCAAGAACTTAAAGACTCAGAACTCAACGATACTACTCATCTTAAGAATACTCAACTTATAAGGTTCATGTAGAATTATGGACATGAATGACTCCACTCAAAGATCTCAATAAAAATATAGAAACTCATGAATACCACTCTTCTCATTCTCATCTTAACCTTCTCAAGACTTCGTCACAACTAAAATTGATTTCAAAAGAATTTTCAATTTGACTCAAAAACCCTCCTGAACTTTCCTCATAATTTTACCTTGATTTGAAATGTGAATTTAAAAGTAATGATTTGGATATAGGATCTCCGAATGATTAATGAAGGCTTATATAGTTAGAAATAAGAAGAGAGTGAAGACATAGTTTGAAGAAGCACTGGCACGACGCGTTGATAGAATTAAATTTTTGGTCGCGAAATAAATTTTGAGGCAGAGGACTCTGTATCCCCTCCACGACCTGGAGAGGGGGTGACTATCTGAAGTCTAAAATTTTAAATCACCTCCGCGACGCGGGCCTGAGCGCATATTTATGTCCGATCTTTTCTTTCTCTCCCAAACTCGATTCCACACCCAATGCACTTCAATTGCCTAATTTCATAAACTCGGAACATTTTCAATGAAACCCAAATGAAATCCATCAAAAACAACACTCATTCGTAAAGACCCTCACCTCAAGAAATCAACAAGATTCCATTATTAAGAATGAAGCTAAAACCTCAAGAAATTCATCAAGAATCTCTATAAATCAAATTTAAGACCAAATTTATGGATGAAATTGCATGATTGACGTGAGGCCGTACAAATTCAACACTATGAAAGCCTACATACCTGTAAAGAACTATGCTTTTGGTGAATTTGAAGAAAAATCTTTGAAGATGAACCCTAGCCTTAGCATTTCTTGAAGTCTCTTGAGCGTAGAAATTTAGGAGTGAATGAGAAGGTTTGATTATGAAAATTGGATTTTCTACACGTTTAGGGTTATTTAGATAATTTCCTAAGAGTTTTTTGGACTAAAATACCCTTAAAGAAATAAATGAAATGAGTTGGAAGTCGGGATATTTTTCCAGCGGACAGTGAGGTCCGTATTCACTTCGTATCGCGGAGCCATCGCAGATATGCTCCCAGGTTAGAGCATCTCTAGTAAATCAGTCATAAATTTATAATTAGAATTCTAATTGAGGCAAACTTGGTGGCATCGAAAAGAGGACTCGAAGACCTTTAATTTGATAGGTCATAGACCACCTAACTCTTTATGTTCTAAAAGATATGACTGTTTGAAGTTGACCAAAAACTTAAGAAAAATGTTGGGTGACTTGAACTAATTTCTCCTTAGTTCTTTTTTAAACTAGAGGTGTTACATCTAGTGACATTAACACCTATGAAAATTTAAAATCACTCAGAAACATCTTATTCACAACGAAGAATGGGTTGAGTCTTGACTTAGAAATTTTTAGGGTGTTACACCCCGACCCCTACTCGCATAAATC
Organism: Solanum pinnatisectum; assembly: GCA_035578085.1. NCBI lineage: Eukaryota > Viridiplantae > Streptophyta > Magnoliopsida > Solanales > Solanaceae > Solanum > Solanum pinnatisectum. Next base: position 29,526,305 of record CM069082.1, on the reverse strand, counting down.
ATCTTCCCCACCGCCCCCCACCACCAAATTGTCAACCCCTCCTCTAGCCAAATCATCTTCCTCACCAGACCCACCACTCGAAACTCCACCCCTCTCCTACCCAAATCATTTTTCCCATCAATTCTTCACTCATCTCGTTCAATCTTCCTTGGTTGTTTTCTCTATTGATTTTTTAAAATTAATTATAACTTGATCTACTATAATTTTAGTTATTTTTTTTTAACTAATTACCACCATTGAATCTGCTTCTCTGTAGAAGGAGTTTAAGTTTTGGGAGATGGTGATTAACAGATGGGAAAGAAAAAGAAAAATTATGTAATACCTCAAAAATTGAAAAGTCAAGTTGGAAAGAAAAGTTGCAAAAAAATTACTAGTGTATGATTTACAAGTCCCACAGACCGTAGGATGTCCTAGGAGCTGTAGAAAGGAAGTCGTAGACCTAGAGTTGAGTTTTTGAAAGTTCAAGTTTCTAAAGTCTGACCCATGACTTGATAAGATGAGACATAAAAATTCAGACGAGTTGTAGATGGCACTCGTAGGATTATTTCAAATATTTAATTTAGGACCTCATGCCTACGAAAGAGAACAACGATTTGTAAAAGGTTTAACGGGTCGTAGAAAAGTTCTCGTAGACTTGTTTCAAACTTCGTGAAATTTTAGACTCAAAGTTGAGGACTACTGATGGGGTCCACAGTCCGTAGAAAGGTCGACGACTCGTAGAAGTGTTTCGTGGAAAGTTGTTTAAATTTTGAATTTCTGAAGTTGGTTCTACGATTGACCAGTACGAGTGTTAGAAACTTCTATGGACTGTAGGTCCAACCCGTAGGACTATTCGACAGTTATTTATTAAAGGTATTTGGGTCTTTTCCTATGCATTTAATACCTAGACTATGTCGTTTTGACCCTAATTCTAAGTCCTATAACTACCTTTCTATTCATAAATTGACCCGAACTCCTCATTCTCTCTAATTCCCAAAATTCCATCCAAGTTCATCATTTCTAATTTCTCTCAAGCTTCAAGGAAGAAAGCTAGGGTTCCAAGCTTTAAGTCTTCTTTTTCCTCCATTTCTTTTGGGCTTCGATCATCAAGGTCTGTGGGAATTTACCAATGGATTCCATTCATCCATTGAGTCCCAAAAGATCTCCAAGTTTCAAATTCAATTTCATCAAAATTGATTGGGTTTTCATCCAATTCTCCACGGGTCTTAATTTTTATGATTCAATTGTTCGATTTTAGTCTTCTTATGAATAATTTGATTCAATTACATGTCTTTCAATTGATTTCATTTGGACTCATGCATTATTCATGATTTTGACAATGATTTTATGAAGATATGAATTTATGAAGAAAGTTATGAACTTATGAATGATGATTTATGAAAACTATGCTTGATTCATGAAAATAATGTTTTTATGAATTAAGGTTGCTAGTAAGATAAGCATCAATGAAATTGTGAAAGCTTTTCTCACATATTAAGAAATCATGATGTGGTGAAAGGTTTTCTCATACATATATGATTCATGATATAAGCATCTACTCTATGATGATTTAAGCTTGGATTAGTAACTTAATTGTGTTTTTGTATTATGATATGTTTATGAAAATGACTATCCTATTGAGATTTTACGTAGCACCGAGAGGACGTTGAGACAAAGATTCTCCGATTAGTAGAGGTCCAATCTCTAGAAGTAATCTCCTTATCCCTAACTATGTGACCCCGTAGGATTTGTATTTTTCATGACCCAAGAGCACCCCCTTGTCGTAACACGGCGTACGCTACCCTGAAGGGGTCTAATATAAGCCTATTAGCTCATTAATTGCATAGAAAAGAGAAATAGTGAGGAATTAAAACTTTTTATTTAAAACCATATGATTCAAAACATTCAATACTCACAGAAATCTTTCAAAAGACACAACGGAAGACTAAGTTTCACATGGCCATCTTAGACAAAACTTTAACAAGATAGGGTCACGCCCTTTACAATCGAAGTCTTATCAATAGTATCAAAATAAGAAAGAACTAGAAACAATAAAAGTCTTTGTCCTCGATCTATGAGGACATACCAAGTCTTGGAGGAAAACTCTATCCAAGCACTTCAATCCTAGCTAGAATCAATCACTTGACGGAACCTACACTTGTAGTAAAAATAAGAAAATATGGGTTAGCACACAAAAATGTACTAAGTATGATGACCATGCAAAAACATGCTTCAAAAGGGACATTTTGTTGAAAGCCATGCTTTTATGCCATTTTTGTAAAACTTCATGAACATTGATACAAGAGGCACAATATAAGTCACAACCAACATACAAAGTCACATTTCACTTTATAACAAGGTCACATATAACCTTTACCTTCACCTTGAGCCTCCACCTCAAGTAACCCTCAAGCTATACCTTGTGCAATGTATGGATAGAGTCCTATACCACCACCCACACTAAGGCACCGCCTTAAGGTCACCAAAAGTGAACTTACCATTCATCCTTTCACCTGTACACAATAAAGCATTTAATAGACATAAACAATACATGAGTTACACCATCACATTAAGACCAACATCCAAGACAACTCTAAGTCATACTTGTGCAATATGCAAGTAGCATCCCATACTACTACTCCTACTAAGTACTCCTTTGAAGTCACCATAGACAAGGAACATTCATATATTAGTCATGACAAGGAAGTACTCACAATACAATCCAAGTATAGCATGCATCTCTACATTTAAGCATTTAAGCCAACATTCTTCATTATGAGGACATATTCATTTATGACATATTCATGCATTTGGAGGACTTTCATATATTTATTCATTAAGACTTAGAGAAATCACTATAGCCCCATCAAAGCCTACTCGTGCAATGTATAGATAGCATCCTATACTACTACCTACACTTTGTAGTACCTATCAAGTAACTAAAGTGCATATCTCACATAATGGGAATAAGCGTTTAACCGACATAGACCATGCAAGCTAGACATGGAATCCGGTGTTCTGCCCCACACCGAAAAGAGGTGATCTCCTTGCCGAAGGAAGACCGGTTCATGTAGCTTAGGTGGATCCATTAGCTAGGACCTATGTGGGCACATAGTTATGGGATATGAAGTATGTTCATTGAGATCCGACCTAATGTTGGGAGAACCTCCATCTAACCATATCCTCTCGGTGCTTAGCTTACATTCTCATAGAGTAGTTTCATTAACATTAGTGTACTAGAGAGGGCCACTAACATTACGCTACCGATCCAAAGTACTTTTTACAAGAAAGAGCCACCACCAATAGGCCTACCGTTTCAAGGTACTTTAAGGATAACTCATTGACTTTCCTAGAGAGTGTCACCACCATTAGGTCTACCATCTCTAAGTCCATCATTTCACACAAGAAAGAGGCCACCACCATTAGGTCTACCGCTTCAAGGTTTAAAACACAAACAAGGAAAGGCCACCAATATTAGGTTTACCGATCCAAGGTGTTACATTCACATTAGCACCTAGACTCCTCATGAAAGGCCACTAACATTAAGTTTACCAATCTAAGGTTTAGCCTAGAATACTTCATTAGACATTTATATAAATGCTACCAACATTAGGTCTACCAATTCTAGACAATCCTTCATTCATTTATGAAAGGCTACCAATATTAGGTCTACCAATCCAAGACATTAAGACATGTTACATTCATTATATAAGAAAAGGATGCCTAAGCCTACCAATTCAAGATACTTCATTCATGGTCATATTCACCAATACAATAAAATGATGCACAAGCCTACCAATTCAAGATATACAACATTACCTTATAGAACCCTTCACATGTCATCATCAACATTCATGAGTGTCAAATTGAGGAATAGCCTTTCAATACTAACACAAATACATTGAATACATGATCATCATTCTATTTGAAATCACATGTAAATCCTTTAAATTATACATTCACATAAACAATGTCATGATAATACTTCAATTCATCAAACTATGCCTTCAAGGACAAGATCACAATACATAATGTAATTAAACACCTCCACCTTTCAGGTGGATCAACATTTCTAAAACAATTCTACTTCAACAAGTAATTAGGTCAAACTTGCCATTTCAAGGCTATGGTCACTAATCCTTAATTCACCAACAATTCATCATAATTAGGCATAGATGATGATACAATTCAATAATCCAAAGCAATCTAAGCATAAATCCATCAACATTCATTCATAATGAACAAACCCACTTCATAAGTCACAATTTAGGAATTGAGAGAAATCATGGGTTCATAGAGTATTTTCATCTTAAATCATCAATTAAACATCAACATAATCATAATTTATCATTTGAAAACGTTTGATGCAAGAACCCACGAGATTGAGTAAAACTTAGGGTTTTTGAGTAACTTGAAAACCTTGAAAACTTCTTTTAAATTGACTCTAGGGTGAAAGCTACCCGTAGATGAAGAATCACCATACCTTTTACTTGAAGAATCCCACGAAAATCTATCAAATAGCCTTCCTCTTCAAGCCCTAAGTCTTCTTCTCCTCTTGGTCTTCAATGGAGTTCTTAGAGAGAAGATATTTTGAGAGAGAGGGTTTCGATTTGGGGGAAAACGAATAATGAAATCTAAAATACTATTTTTATGTTTTAATACTTTTAAAATACTTAAGATAATTGACCCTACACTAATTAGGACTTGGGGTGAATTTACCAATTGACACCTAGCTTGGCTGTGTCACTTTACAACAAACCAGGTCCAAATGACAGACCCCCATACACGAACCATGGATGGGTTGACGGACCGTAATGGTCATCTGTCAATGGTGGTTGTGGCTTGCACTTTGGGCCATAAACCACGGAGGACATCCACGGGGCGTGGTCCCATTCAGTGGTCTACCAAGTTTGGGGCTGCCTCGAGGTTTTCAAGGGGTCTATGGGGTTAGACTTAGGGTCCTTCTCAAGGACCCCTAGGGTGGTCCAAAGGGAGTCGTACCTAGATGTTTAACCCCTAAACCATTCAACCTTGACTTGGGACAACATAAAACCACTTCAAAACTCATGACAAATACAAACGCACACATGTTAGGATCTAGTTTCACTAGTTCGTTTTTAGGGTCGTTACATTATCCCCCACTTAGGAACATTCATCGTCGAATGACACTTTAAACACATTAAGGGTAACGTCTCAAGACTAGCAGCCCACAATCATGCATTCAACATTAATATAAATGCACACAACTAGGAGGAAACATCAACTCCACTTCATAAACTCAAAACACAACAAGAAGGTAAGAACTACATCTACAATCTCATTATGCATCAAAAATTCACATTTCTCATTACACTAGAGGTACTTCCTTCTCCAAATCACATCATGCTCATCTCAACATCATTAATCACATTATGTAATTTTCTCATAAAAGCGCATTTAAGCATGCTCAACAAGTCAACTCATGAAACATTTAGGCAACTCATCATAGATGCATATTAACATGAGGAACACAATTTGAAAACTCATTTTTTCTCATTTAAACAAGAATTCAACTAGAACATGCACAACAATAAGGAGACCATGAAAATTCAATATCACACATGACTCCAAAACATGAAAATGAGCTACAAGGAACTCTTGGTTTCAAGCTTGAATACGAATAGAAGGAAAAGAGATAAGGATATCAACAGTTTGAACAACCTTACTACTCAACATACCATCCCCTACTTAGGAGAAAACCCAACTAAGGCTATCATGAAACAACATAAGGATCTCATCACCACAAAAAGGAACTACAACTTACCGATACCTTTATCCGGATTAGCTCCCTTGTCCTTGTTAGCTTGAAGCACATAGAAACTATTCTTCTTTGGAGCATAAAGATCCAGGCCAATATAAGAAGCTTGTTTGGCCTCCCTTCCTCTAGCAGTAAGAGTAGAACAATCTTTCACTTGGTGATCATTCTTTCCACAACCATAGCACCCACTAGTACCGGCTAGACACTTCCTATGATGCTTCTTTCCATAATTGTGACAAGTAGGTTTAGAAAATGGAGGTCCACTACCTCTCTCTTGTTTAACCTTAGGAGCACTTGAAGAATCTTGGTTTGGAGCTCTCTTCTTGAACTTAGGTTGACCTTGCTCATCGGATCTACCCTATTCAAATCCATATTCACCCTCTTAAGTTTGGACTTCTCAATAGATTGGGCATACACAACAAGTCTAGAGATATTCATATCATCATGGAGCATCATCGTACAACACTCTTCCTTAACTAGGTCGGATACATCGGCAACAAACCTACTCATCTCATATCTAGGGTTAGACACCAAGGATGGAGCATACTTAGACAATATGATAAACTTCAAGGAATACTCCTCCACACTCATAGTACCTTGCCTAAGGTTTATAAACTCCTTCACCTTTACCTCCCTCTTCTCATGGGGAAAGTACTTACTAATAAAAGCTCCCTTAAACTCCTCCCATTCTATAGGACCCGCTTCAACCGGCCTATTGGCTTTCCATTGAGTGAACCACACTTTGGCCACATCTTTCAATTGGTAAGAAGCGAACTTCGCCTTCTCCCTAGAAGATACTCCCATAACATTGACTATTTTATAAAATTCATCTAAGAATTCTTGGGGATCTTCTCCCACTCTAGAGCCAAGAAAAATAGGAGGATTCATCCTCACAAAGTCTCTCAATCTTGAGCCCATGGTACTCTCATTAGCATTCACCCTAGGCCCTACATCTCTATTCACTTTAGCCGTCATGGCTTGGGCTAGGGTTAGAAAAGCCGACCTAATCTCTTCATTAGTCATGTCCGGGGGAACCACTAGAAATTCATTCTCTTGAGGCACTTGGTCACCTTGAAGACCTTGCTCACCTTGGGGAGGAACTCTCACATTAGCAATATCCTCTTCGACTCTCTTTGGGTTAGCCCTTGTATTCATTTCCTATAAACACAAGAGAAGGATTAGGAAAAGAACACTTATAGAGCTAAATTCTAAGGCACGACTTCAAGATTATGAAAGAAGTGTAACTTTTTAACGTCCTATAGCCTCTCGCTCATAGATGTGTCGCGACTCACGCTGATGAACAAGACTCTACTAGACGTGGCTTGTGAGACATCAATCCTAAAAAATATTTCCAAAACCTAGCTCTGATATCAAGTTTGTCACGACCTGAGAGCACCCCCTAGTCGTAACATGGCGTACTCGACCTCGTAGGGGTCTAATACAAGCCTTTTAGCTCATTCATTGCATAGACAAGAGAAATAGTACAGAATTAAAACTTTTTATTAAAAACCATACGATTCAAAACATTCAATACTCATAGAAATATTTCAAAAGACATAGCGGAAGACTAAGTCTCATATGACCATCTTAGACAAAACTTTAACAAGATAGGGTTACGGCCCTTTACAATCGATGTCTTATCAATAGTCTCAAAATAAAGAAAGAACTAGAAACAATAAAACTCTTTGTCCTCGATCTATGAGGACATACCAAGTCTTGGAGGAAACTCTATCCATGCAGTTCAATCCTAGATAGAATCAATCACTTGCCGAAACCTACACTTGTAGTAAAAATAAGAAAATATGGGTTAGCACACAAAAATGTACCAAGTATGATGACCATGCAAAAACATTCTTAAAAAGGGAGATTTTGTTGAAAGCCATGCTTTTATGCCATTTTTGTAAAATTTCATGAACATTATTACAAAAGGCACAATATAAGTCACAACCAACATAAAAAGTCACATTTCACATTACAACGAAGTCATATATAACCCTTTACCTTCACCTTGAGCCTCCACCTCAAGTAACCCTCAATCTATACCTTGTGCAACGTATGGATAGAGTCCCATACCACCACCCACACTAAGGCACCACCTTAAGTGAACTTACCATTCATCCTTTCACCTTTACACAATAAAACATTTAAGAGCCAAAAGCAATACATGAGTCACACCATCACATTAAGACTAACATCTAAGACAACTCTAAGTCATACTTGTGCAATGTGCAAGTAGCATCCCATACTACTACTCCCACTAAGTACTTCTTTGAAGTCACCATAGACAAGACACATTCATATATAATAAGTCATGACAAGGAAGTACTCACAATACAATCCAAGTATAGCATGCATCTTTACATTTAAGCATTTAAGCCAACATTCTTCATTAGGTTCATTTATGACACATTCATGTATTTAGAGGACTTCCACACATTTAGTCATTAAGACTTAGAGAACTCACTATAGCCCCTTCAAAGCCTACTCATGCAATGTATAGATAACATCTCATACTACTACCTACACTTTGTAGTACCTATCAAGTAACTAGAGTGCACATCTCACATGATGGGAATAAGCATTTAACCGACATAGATAATGCAAGCTAGACATGGAATCCAGGGTTCTACCCCACACCGAAAAGAGGTGATCTTCTTGCCGAAGGAATACCAGTTCATCTAGCTTAGGTGGATCCATTAGATAGGACCTATGTGGGCACATAGTTATGGGATATGAAAGATGTTCATTAACATCCAACCTAACGTTGTGAGAACATCCATCTAACCATATCCTCTCGGTGCTTAGCCTACATTCCCATAGAGTGGTTTCATTAAAATTAGTGTACTAGAGAGGGCCACCACATTAGGCCTACCGACCCAAAATACTTTTCCCAAGAAAGGGCCACCACCAATAGGCCTACCGTTTCAAGGTAATTTAAGGATAACTCATTGAATTTCCTAGAGAGAGCCACCACCATTAGGTCTACCATCTCTAAGTCCATCATTTCACACAAGAAGGAGGCCACCACTATTAGGTCTACCGCTTCAAGGTTTAACACACACAAGGAAAGGCCACCAACATTAGGTGTACCGATCCAAGGTGTTACATTCACATTAGCACCTAGACTCCTCATGAAAGGCCACTGAGATTAAGTGTACCAATCCAAGGTTTAGCCTAGAATACTTCATTAGACATTTATAGAAAGACTACCAACATTAGGTTTACCAATTCTAGACATTGCTTCATTCATTTATGAAAGGCTACCAACATTAGGTCTTCCAATCCAAGGCATTAAGACATGATACATTCATTATATAAGAAAAGGATGCCTAAGCCTACCAATTCAAGATACTTTATTCATGGTCACATTCACCAATACAATAAAAGGATGCACAAGCCTACCAATTCAAAATATACAACATTACCTTATAGAACCCTTCACATGTCATCATCAACATTCATGAGTGTCAAATTGAGGAATAGCCTTTCAATACTAACACAAATACACTAAATACATGATCATCATTCTATTTGAAATCACATGTAAATCTTTCACATTATTCATTCACATAAACAATGTCATGATAATACTTCAATTCATCAAACTATGCCTTTAAGGCCATGATCACAATACATAATGTAATTAAACACCTCCACCTTTCAAGTGGATCAACATCTCTAAGACAGTTCTACTTCAACACGTAATTAGGTCAAACTTGCCATTTCAAGGCAATGATCACAAATCCTCAATTCACCAACAATTCACCATAATTAGGTATAGATGATGATACAATTCAATAATCCAAAGCAATCTAAGCATAAATCCATCAATATTCATTCATAATCAATAAACCCACTTCATAAGTCACAGTTTAGGAATTGAGAGAAATCATGGGTTCATAGAGTATTTTCATCTTAAATCATCAATTAAACATCAACATAATCATAATTTATCATTTGAAAATGTTTGATGCAAGAACCCATGAAATTGAGTAAAACTTAGGTTTTTTGAGTAACTTCAAAACCTTGAAAAATTCTTTGAAATTGACTCTAGGGTGAAAGCTAACCCTAGATAAAGGATCACCACACCTTTTACTTGAAGAATCCCATGAAAATCTACCCAATAGCCTTCCTCTTCAAGCCTTAAGTCTTCTTCTCCTCTTGGTCTTCAATGGAGTTCTTAAAGAGAAGATATTTTGAGAGAGAGGGTTTTGATTTGGGGAAAAATGAATAATGAAATCTAAAATACTATTTTAATATTTTTAATACTCTTAAAATACTTTAAATAATTGACCCTCACACTAATTAGGACTTGGGGTGAATTTACCAATTCACCCCTAGCTTGACTATGTCACTTGACAACAAATCGGGTCCAAATGATGGACCCCTATCCACGGACCGTAGATGAGTTGACGGCCCATACATCTTATCCGTCAATGGTGGTTGTGGCTTGCACTTGGGAGCCATGACCCACGGAGGCCATCCACGGGGCGTTGATGGACCTATAGGGCGTGGTCCCTTTCCGTGGTCCACCAAGTTTGGGGCAACCTCAAGGTTTCAAGGGGTCTTGGGAGTTAGACTTGGGGTCCTCCTCAAGGACCCCTAGGGTGGTCCAAAGGGAGTCGTACCTTGACGTTTAACCCCTAAACCCTTCAACCTTGACTCGGGACAACATAAAACCACTTCAAAACTCATGACAAACATAAACGCACATAAGTTAGGCTCTACTTTCACTAGTTCTTTTTTAGGGTCGTTACAGTATTAGAAAGAAATAGTTCGTGGATCCACCAAAGCTAGAAGTTTAAGGTCCTTTCCTTAGCAAGTAAGTACATCATTTTTCGGTGTGGAGAAAGATACTGAATGCCACGTTATGGCTCACGTGGTCTATGTCGGTTAACGGTAAATATCCCACAAAATGAACTAAGTTACCTTCAAAGATTTTATGAAGCTTTCATTATGATTTTAAGATGCATTGACCATGTTCATGATGTAGGATGATTCTTTAAAGGTTTTACTATGTTTTAGTTTGGTCATGCATATCATGTTTCTATTTTGTCTCCTTATGAGCATGTTTCATGTTTTTATTCATATCCCTTATACTTAGTACATTCCATGTACTAATGCATAGTTGTGCCTACATTGTCTCATAATTTAGGGTTCGACGCTTCCTCTCCTCCCACTCGTGGCTAGATACATATTGATATCTATTGTTGTGAATTGTCGAGTCCTCATACTTCGAGGGCAAGACCATGAAAACTTTACTTTTGATTTCATTTACTTTTGAGACATTTTATGTGGTGTATGCATTACGTCACAACCACTCTTGATGTTTAAGATTGACTTGTCAAACTTAGTATTTTTCTGCACTTATGTTCCTTTCATAATATGAGACTACTTTACCTATTCTCTTTTGTCTATAATGTTGTGTTGTATGTATATCAAGTGACTTGTGTAGGGCCTCTCGGAGTCTTATATGTCATGTCACGCCTAGGGTGTACTTTGAGCCGTGATAAAATAAAATAAAAATAATTAAATAAGCTTTTGACACTCTGGTAATGAGTGTATCACACTCACTATGTCACATTAGCAAAAAATGTCAAGTTGACACAACATGGCATAACATGAGGTGTCTAAAATGAACAAAGTCTAGTTAAGGTGTCTAACTGAAAATTGATGCCAATTTTAGGTGCCTACCGATAGGTTAGGCCAATAATAAATAAAAAGGTATTCCCTCCATCTATTTTTACTTGTAAACTTGAGAATTTACACACCCCTTAAAAATAATTATTGATATGATTATTTTATCTCAATAATATATTAATTGATATTTGGTATTAGGTCTTGAAAAATAATTTAAGGAATAAGTAATTAATGTTAAAAGTCTGCTTTGATTGATTTTTGGCTTTTGACTTATAAGTCAAAAGTCATAAGTTACAAATTTTATTTTTAGCTTAAAATAATTGCTTAAAACATTTCAAAATAAGTCAATCTAAATATGAAAAATATATTATTTTTCTTTATATATTAAAAATTCATAAATAAAAGTGAAAATCTATTTTTGGGCGAACAAGTAAAAATGAATCGAGTGAGTAATATGTAGTTTGTCCTGGTCTTATAGTCAAATCTTTATTATATACTACTCTTTTCTAGGAAACTTTTTGATATTTAATGGTATTTTATGTCTAGTTAATTCTTAAATATGTGTTGTACATGCATTTCATATTTGTACGATTTTATATATTCTTGATTAAAATATATAAAATCACCTATATTTACGAAAAAAAAATTGTATCTTTGTTAAACTATGAATAGTATCTTTTAAAAATTGTTTATCAAGTGCACCAGAAGAATTAAAATAAAACTACACAATATTTAGCTGAATTATTAAAAAGGGATGAAGAGTCTGATATACCCCTCAACATTGTTATTTAGAGTTGATATGCCCCTCGTCAGAAAAGTGGCCCACATGTATCCATACCATTATAAAAATATCTTACATATACCCCTACCTTTATAAAAGTGTCTCACATTTACCATTTTACCTAATCGAAGTAAAAAAATAATTCTAAATTTAAAAACAAATCATGTAAGTGTATTTATGATTCTTGTCACACATGGTTTTTTTTTTCTTTGATTATCATTTTTGAATTTCTCCTTGTTGTTTTTTTTTTTTTGCAAAAACTAAATCTTATATTGATAATAAAAAGTAACTTACAAACTAGAATAAGGGTTAGACTACCTATTCTCTCATAAAAGAAACCTACATAATTATGAATACATCAAGAAACTATCTATATAGACTCGATTACTACTAACATCTCCTAAGGAGCCAATAAACTGTTGGAGTGCTAGTTATCACTTTTTCCTTGTTTGGCTTTTGATATGTATATGCAGTACTATCTCTTTCAAAAATCCCTATGAATCCATCTTACTCTTCTGGAATCTGATCTTGTTTCTCTCACACCAAATAATATAAACAAGCATAGAAAACACACTTAGTAGAATCTCCTCTCTTACTGCTTTATTCCTAGCTAGCATACGCACCCATTTCAATTCAACTTACCAATCCTAAATGCTACTGCTAATTCTGATCTAGTGACACAACATTGTCCATAGAGTCTTAGCAGTCAAACATTCAAAATATAGGTAATCAAATGATTTTACATTAGATCCACAATATGCATACTCTAGAGGCACTTGGATCTCATATTTCAACAACCTTTCCATTATTACAAGTCTGTCTCGAACAGCTAACCACAATATAGATTTGAATCTAGGATGCACACAAGAGTGTAAAGTGCAGCTCCTCCACTCCACCTTAGGATACTGAAGCAACAACCTAGAATACATCCTTTTTGTTGAATAAGTTCACCTTTCTGAACTACCCTGAAAGTTGTAAGTAGAGCACATAAACTATTTTTCCCCTGCAATACTAGATCCCTTGATTCCAAGATCTTCCTCACAATCCAAGATGAATTTTTGGGAATCTGGGATATTTTTACATGTCTGTTTTTTTTTATAAAGATACTATGAATCCACTGAATTCACAAATAATCCTTCTTTCTTACCGTATTCCACAATTGTTTCAGAAGAGCTGGCTTATTCCACAAGATTACATTTAGTATATTCAATCCTCCAGTAGTGTGGGGTTCGCAAATACTATCCCAAGATACTAAAGTTTTTTTAGATACAGTAATAGCACCAGTTGATAAAAATATTTTACATATTTGCTCAATAGCTTTAAGCAGTTTTTAGGAATAAAAAACATTTGTGCCTAATATGCTTGCACACCAAACAATACTGAACTCTTCCTACATAGGATAGTAGCTTAGATGACCAACATGTAGCTTTTGTTGTGATCTTCTCTATTAAAGGCAAGTAGTGGTGTACACTTAGTTTCTTTGTATCTAAAGGCACCCCCAAGATATTTGAATGGCACTTCTCCTTCTTCAAACCCTAACTCCTCCAGCATCTCTTTTTAATGTGTTATGGCACTTCATTAATGTACATAACACTCTTAGTAGCATTAGGATGTTGTTCAGACGCCAAAGAAAATCTCATGCAAGCAGCGTGTAAGAGTCTAACTTATATAATATCAGCCCTTGAAATACATCAAAAGATCATCAACAACGCATATATGAACACTACCCAATTTCCTGCATCTGGTTGAAATTTGAAATCTCCATTATGGCCAAGCATGCTTGGCTCCCTTCCTAAGTATACCATTGCTAAGATAGAAAGATAAAAAGACATGGAGTTTCCTTATCTCAAACCTCTTTTAGCCTGAAAAGGTGGAGTCAGACCTCTACTAATAAGAAAGGATAAGTAAGGATAAGACACAGTAGACACACATGTCATAATCTAGTGTATACATTTACTAGTAACTCCCATATCCACTAGTAACTTTCTTAAAATGCTCCACATATGCCTTCCCTAGATCAACTTTCAAAACACATCTTGCGGAGTTCAACTTTCTAGTGTAGCAATTAAAGATTTTATGGCTAAACAAAATATTGTATATGATGCTTTTTGCCTCAACAAAAGCAGATTGTGATGGCCCCACTAAGTCAGCAATGACTCTCTTTAATCTCCTAGTTAAGAGCTTAGAGATGATTTTGTACACTATAGAACAACATGCTACATTATATAGCCCTATAATCATAGACATGGTGGGGGTTGGCACCTTTGGCATCAAACTAATGAAAGTGATGTTAATTGCAGGGTATATAACACCTGTTCTGAAGGAATATTGCACAACCTCAATCATATCTGCCTTAACTATCTCTGGTTCCTAAAAGAAAAGCTCAATAGGGAACACATCCACCATTGGGGATTTATCTTTTATCATACTGCTGATAGCTTCATAAATTTCTTCATGAGTTACTGCTCTGATCATCTCATGTTGTTGTTGTAGGTTAAGACATTGATCTATCTTAACCAGTTTCGAGTTAACACATGGTAACTGTAACACCCCAAAAATTTCTAAGTTAAGACTCGAACCATTCATCATTTGTAAAATAAAATCATACCAGATGATTTTTAAATTGTCCATATGTGTAAAGGTCAATTATTTAGTCTGGGAAGGAATTTGACATCAATTAAGGTCACTAGAATCTCCTAGTACAAAGTTAAGTTGAAAGTTTCCTAACCGATTAAGTTTGATGTACGATTCTACTTGGGTCAACTTCAAACGAGCATATCTTTTAGATTATAAAGAGTTATGCGGCCCATAACCTATCAAATTAAAGGTATTTCAATCTTCTTTCCAATGCCACCAGTTTCACATCAATATGAGTTTTAAGTAAAAATTATGACCATTTTAGTAACCTGATACAGTGTAGTGACGAATTAGCCGATGGAAAAATATTAAAAAGGGTCTTTTTGTCTTTTTACCTCTAAGAAAACCCTAAACGAATTTCTTGAGTAATTAAAGACCTAAAATAATCAAATTTTTATCTCTTAATCCTCCATTCTCTCCTATCTCAAACCCTATAGCAAAATCCTAAGGAAAAATCAAAGTAGAAGACTGAAATTCAAGATTCTTTCAATCTTTTTCAAGATTCTTCTTCAAGGTAAGTCCTTCTCCAAGAATTTCATTCTTTCCAACTCAATTTTCTTCATACAATTATGAATCATTAATGAGAATCCTAATTTTTGGCCATAGAGTTTCAAGAAACTAATTCAAGAAATCTAAAAAAAAGATTTTCTTGATTTTTCTCCTTCAAGCTAGGGTTTCAAGGCTTTTAATCAAGTTCTTCTTCAAGATTCTTCAAGATACTTCTCGAACCTTGTTCTTCAAGGTATGTAAGGCTATCATAGTGTTGGACTAGTTCGTCCTCACGCCTTATATCTACTTTCAAATTAGTAAAAGAGTAATCTAGGATTCTACCCCTAGATTTTAGTATTCTTAAGATGAATTGATTTTGAATTCTTGATTCTTTTTGAAATTCTATACCTAATTATTGAATTGCTATATGTTATGCATTGAGATTCTTGAGTTGATTCGTTCATTTCTATATTTCAACATGAACCCTGTGAATTGAGTATTCTTGAGATGAGTAGTATCCTTGAGTTCTTGAGTTCTGAGTACCGAGTTTCCATAATGCTATTAAGATTCTTAATTTGATTCATTCATGTCCATAATTCTGCATGAACCCTATAAATTGAGTTATAAATTTTGAGAAGCTTTTTAATGCCAATATTTGAGTCTTAAATTGAGTTTTTGATAAAGTAAAGATAAGTTTTGAGAAAAAAAAGTTTCTAAAACATGATTAGTATGACAATCTAGTATGCCATCAATGTATAAGAAGTATGGTATCAAGTTATACCGTCAATGTTTATGCAGTATGACTCTCGGGTCATCAATGATCATATTATAATATGATTTTGATATATTTTTGAGAAAAGAGTTTTCAAGTAGGAGTTGAGTAAGAGTATAAGGGGATTGTATATTCTAGAGGCATCAATTTTTACTTTGATAAAAGAGAAACTGAGATTTCTAATTGAGTTATGAGTTCAAAAGATATTTCAAGAGCAGTTACCTCTTTTAAGAGGATAGTTTAAGCAATTGTCTCAAACCAGAAGAAGAGTTATGTTTGTAAACATATGAGCATGAGTATATATATTATTGGGAGTAGTATTGAGCACTGATGTGGGGATGAGTTCAGACAACTCAAAATCCTCATAAACAATGTCTGTCAACATGGGTAAATGGTCATACTTTTTAGATGATTCCTAATTTCTTTTTAAGTATAGCTTAGTGGATCTATTTAGTTGAGGATATCCTATACTCCGGCAAGGTATAGGATAGTTCTGGAAGCGTGGGCGAGACGTTGTATCATCACGTTACTCATAGTGATGGTTGCAATTACAGAATCTCCCAAATAAGAGTAATGAGTTTATTATTGTATTTTCATACACATTTGAGTTATTATCTACTGTTTTAAAAGCTTCATGTATATAGCATATTTTATTGTTTCTTTCATTTTCAGTTGAGTATCTTGAGTTTAAGTTGAGTATCCTGAGTTGAGTTGAGTATCTTTGAGTTAAGTATCCTTGAGTTTGAGTTGAGTATTCCTTGAGTTGAGTTGAGTATTGCTGAGTCAAGTTGAGTATTCTTGAGTCATATTGAGTTGAGACGAGGTAAGTATGTCTACCCTTTTATTAGATCGAGCTTATACTTATGTTGCAGAGTTCCCCTTACATGCTCGTACATTCCATGTACTGACGCCATTTGGCCTGCATCATTTCATGATGTAGATACATGTATTAAGGATCATCAACAGGCATTTTGTTGAGGTCATATGATATTCCAGTCAGCTTTGGTGAGCCTTCTTATATTCTGGAGGACTTCACCTTTACCTTACAGTTAGTAGTTTTGATATGTCGTGGGTCTTGTCCCGATATCCTTCTATAATAGTAGAGGCTTCATAGATAGATATAGTTGAAGAGTTTTTTGTATTTACTGGCTTAGAGTTGTTTTACAAATTCTGAGTTAGCTATTGAGTATTGTTCAGACTTTTTTTTTAAGTTGAGTATTTGAGTTTAATGAAATTTAATTCAGTTTTAAGCTGTTGTATGCTTGAGTTAGTCTTCCGCTTGTAGTCAGCCAGGATGAGAGTTCTCTTGGGGAAGAACACTGATTCTCGAGTGCCAGCCACGTCCAACGTGTAGACTAGAATCGTAACAGTAGCTTAGTTGCATTATCCCCCATTAAGCTAGAAAACACCTTAATAAACTTCCTTTCAATAGCTAGTGGCTCAGTAAGTTCAGTATTACACTCAATATACAAAAAAGTAATAGCATTGTGGCTGGATCTAATTATACATTGTGCATGGAAGTATCTGGTATTAGAATCACCACCCTCTATCCAAGTTGATCTAGATTTCTGTCTAAGCACCTGCTCCTCAATAGAGCTCTATTTCTCCACCTCAAGTATTAGCTCCTTCTCCTGCTCAATCAACATGTTATCTAGTACTTTCCCTTCTATATTTCCTTGGATAAATTCCAGTTTCTATAGCTAGATTCAACTTTTATTTATAAGAAGCCATCTAATTATTTACCTTGTGCATCATGCTCTTTAATGTTTTCTATACTCTCTACAAAGACAACTCCATGTGAACACTTGTGCAGGCCTGCCTTATGATTTGATGAAATTAAGGACGCTCCATAACATTCATATAAAGTCTAAATGACATAGAATGCAAATTTAGTTGAGTATAACATCTAATTAGAATAGGTTAGTGGTTTGAAACTGCGGGATTCAGAAATTCAGCCTCCACATGTATAAACTATTGTATCCAGTTGTAGTTCTCAAGTGTCCAATCTATCTTGCTATAAACTGTACTCCCAATCTGTTGGTTGTTGCACTATGTATAGTGTCAGTTAGTACTTCTTAAGGAGGATAATTGCATGGTATCTAACAAGTCTTTGAACTCCTTCATCTCAACAATTGTGACCATTAAACCCATTTTATATCCTGCACCTAGGACAGTATTAAAGTCCCCACTCAGCAATTAAGGATAGTTATGTTGTAAGTCAATCTTAGTCAATACATCCCACAACTTGTGTGTGTGTTATGTATATTATATTTCATAGATATTATTTTGATGAGATGACATTTACTAATTCATGTATCTTTTACTTTTTATATCAAAGAAAGAAATGAATGAAGAAATTGAATTTTGGAAATTTTTTATTTTTTTGATTTTTTATTTTTTTATTATAAATTTATTAATAATGATATGCAATATCATTTTTTAAAAATCATTTTTGTGAGTTGATTAAGTTTAATTTAATTTATAAATTAATTAAGAAATTAATTTATTTAAATTAAATTTATAACTCAAGACTTTAAAATCTGTTGAAAAATCGTATCTATATGTATAATGATATGATAATGATATATATGCCAAATATGGTATAAATAAATAAAGTAGTGAGATTTATGTAGTTTTTCCTTATAAGAATTGCTTGATTATTATTTATTTTGAAGACAATGTTGCCCTATGTGGGCCCAACTCATCTAACCAAAAACATCAGACCCAGTAACTTGACGACACCAAACATATCACTATTTATGTGCACGCCACATTTTGCTAAATGTGATTTTGTATTATTGTTATTAATAATAGTCAATTCTCAATATGATATAGTAATGGAAAATATTATGAAATGATAACAAGAGTAATTTAGTTGGGCTTTTTCTTTTGGTTTGCATGTTTAAGTTTGATTAATTACATAGTTTATTAAAAGCTAACCCAATTAACTTATATGTTAAACTAGTGAGAATATCATATCATATCAAATTACTTCTTTATTTATTGTTGGGTAAATCACATAAATATTCTATATTAAAAAAATATTACCATTTATAACAATATAATTTCTCTAACTAAATATAGCAATTTTTGAATTTAAAATTGTACATCGATTTCAAAAAGGCTCATATCTATCTCTATATGTCGCCTCTTTTCCTCTTTCTCTGTCATTTTCTCTCAAACTACTACTTCTTCTTCTATCACGATTTTCACCCAAAACACAACAAGAAGAGGAACAGAAAGACCAAAAATTTGTACAAAATCATGTGATCAAACATGAATTTCAAATCTCTAAAATTACAGCAACAAGAGTTCACCATTGATGGCATTATAATACTTTAAACTTGAATTCATTATTTTAGTTTAACGAAGTTGTGATTAGTTTTGATAGGTTGTTCCTACACATAATGGAAAGAATTATTTGGAGTTTAAATTGCAGTTTTAAGAGGGTTGGTCAAGTTTAGAATAAGAGAAATATTAGATTGAAGCTCGAAGAAGATGAAGTTTACAGACTATATCGCGATTGTATTAAAGTTGTATTAGATATGTTTCATAATTGTATTAAAATCATGAACGATTGATTTATAATACATATTGCAAAACCTCACTCCCCTTTTTAGTGATATCAACCAATTTTTTTAATTGAAAGTAGCCATCAACACATTTTATTAATGTATAACAAATAAAACTCGTCCAAAAGAAACGACAGTCAACCAAACAAAACAAATAAATAAACACAAGACATCATGTTTGAATCTTCTCGATGCAGCTCAAGTGTCTCTCTTCATCTCCTCTTGATACTCTGAATCTCAACTTTGAGACTTATTCTTCTTGGATTCTTCTCCACACATGTAGGCTCTACGTAACCCTTATCTGCTATTACTCTGTCTAATTCCAAATCTTTATACTACAGTTTGCAGATGGTGGTCTTTGCTTGAAAGTATGTTGAGTTTCAGATCTGTTGAGATGGAGCAGAACCCTTGTTGACCTGGAATCTTCCAAGTGGTAAGGATCGAAGCCAAACCAACTTGTTTTGATGTAGCCTTCTCTAGTAGACAGTTGAATCCTGCTTACCTAGTTGACGAAATCAGAATAGAGGCTAGGTCGAACAACCCATGTCAAATTAGTAATCCTTTTCCTTAGATCCAAATCTGATGGATTGGATCCCACAAATGGGATTAATACCACCATCTAGATTTGTATCTATGAAGAGAATACTAACTTTATGATCCATTGAAGTTGAATCTGATTCTAGCACTGTATTAGTTCCAATGCCAAGCCTTTAAATACCAGTTGGGAATCTGAAGCTCGATCTTTACTCATAGGTACAAAGTTACAGAGTAAACTATTTATAAGTAACAAAGTTAATACCAATTCACTCATCCTGATTTATTATTAACACCTCAAAGCTCTCACTAGGTGGATGATACGTCACTAACATAATCTAATTCAGACAAAGTGAAGAGTACATAACTAACAACTAGATGAATTTATTTAACACCATTGACTCTTAAGAGATACAAATTGATTTTAGAATAACCCTAATGAGATTGTCTTATCCTTAAGTGAGGAATGCCTTATTTATCTGAATTAATGATTCTCCTACCTACAAATGGTACATCTTGAAATTTTTTAAACTCAAAGGTACTTACAAAATTAAAAACTAGGTTAGTAAAATAATCAGCAAGAGTATTTTCCTCCCTTAAGGAGTGTTGTACTCTTGTTATCATCAATGTTCTCATTCTATTGATGGAATTGACCTTCAAAGTCATACTCTAATGAACAATCCATTCTCCATTCAACATATTAACCAAGGATAAAGTGTCATATTCTAGTATAACTGGTGACAAATCATTCTCCAAGCAATATTCATGACCTTTCTTCAAAGCAATAGCCTCAGCAACCATGTTAGTTGTGTCTTGGATCCTTACCCTTTCCTCCCACTAGATTACCAGAAGAATCCTTAACACAAAAAGTAATACTTCTAGGGTCAAGATTATCTCTTGATGCCCCATCTGTGTTACATTTTCACCACCCCAAATGTGGTGACCTCCACCTCACCACCATAGATATAAAAACAAGCATGAAGCTATCAAGCAAAGATGGTCGGTCAATTATTTGGGATATTAGAGTATTTAAATTTCAATTTCAATTTAATGAAATCTTTAATAGTGTTGGAGATATCCCAAATTACTATGTTAGTAGAGTAAGAACCACCATGTAAGATGGTATTCCTCCTTTTCCACAAAAACCACAAGATGACATTAGACAATGCATTAAAAGTCATTTTTCGTCTAATATTGCCCTTAGCATTCCACCATTTCATCAATGCTTGTTTTACATGAATCCATGGTCCCAACAGACCAGCTGCACCTGAAAAATACAAGCACACAGAATCTGCAACTTCCCCTTTTATGAATAAATGATCCACTGTCTCATCAACTGGAATCACACAACAACCACATAGATGAGAGATGTTAGGATACCATTGTGCCATTAAAGTAGCAACTGAGATTTTCTTTTTCCACACCTTTCAGGATACGAAAGATATTTAAAGGGGATGTCTTGAATCCATATCTTCTTATAAAATTTTGTTTCTTCCTCTCTCTTCTTTACAAGATCCCAAGCACTTTTGAGTGAGAATAGACCAAAATTGGTCCTTGTCCACCATGGTTTATCACTAAGCTCTGACATCAACCAAAATATTTTGGTAACACACTTATAATACATTTATAATATAGGCATAATACGTTTGTAATATATATTGCAAATATCCATTTTTTTCCTAGTGATACAACTCAAAATAATTTAAAAGACAAATATAATACATGTTTTATTCACAAATAATATAACTTTAATTCATTTTATAGATGTGTGTCTTGTCTTTCGTTAGTTACATTTTTCATTCATTCGTAATTCTCTTTTTTAGTTCAGGTTTAATATTGTCTAATACAATTTTAATGTAAATTTAATTTATTTTGTAATTTTTTGATTTATTTGTTACTCTTGACTTATTTTTTTAATTCATTATTGATACAAGTTTAATTCACTCTATAGATCGTTGTCTGGTCTTTCATTACTTACGATTTTTATTCATGCTTAATTCTCTCTTCTAATTCAACTTTAATATCTGTGTAATACACTTTTAAATACAATTTTACTTCATTTTGCAATTTATTGGTTGATTTGTTACGATTGAATTACTTGTTTAATTTATTATTGATATAATTTTTTTCACTTTACAGATCATAGAATGCTCTTTTGTTTGATAAATTTTGTATTCATATTTAATTCTCTTCTAATTCAATTTTAATTTGTGTGGAATATATTTTTAATTCAACTTTAATTTATTTTGCAGTTTATTATGTCTCTCCATTTGTTACGATTAGATTACTTATCTAATTAATTACTGATACAAATTTTATTCAGTCTAAAAATCATTAACTACTCTATGAAGGAAAGTAGAGAGAGAGGCAGAGAGAGAACGAAAGGGGGATAAAAGCAACAGAAGGAGAGGGAGAAAGAGCAATAGAAAGAAAAGGAGAAAAAGCAACCAAAAGAAAGCAAGAGAGAAAGAGCAACAGAAAGAAAGCAAGGAAGAAAGATCAACATAAAGAAAAAAAGGGAGAAAGAGCAAGAAAGAGAGATAAAAAAAAAAAAAAAAAAGCCGAGAGAGAAAAAGGAGAAAGAAGCGAGTGAGAAAGACAAATTTAATAAAATACATAATATTGTTATATATTGCTATAAATGGTAATAATTAAAGAGTATATTTAAAATAAGTAATTATTTTTTACCACTCAAATGATTAATTGTTCTACTAGATACAAAAGTCTAGAAAAGTCCGTGCCCAAAATATTTTATTTTATTTGTTTTAATTTTATAATTTTGTTGTTAGTTATTTTTATAATATTTTAAACATACTTTTTAAATAATATATGTGACACATGTGATATTTTGAGAGTCCTAATTTGCAAGCAGCAACAATAAATCTAAAATGACTAAATTATCCTCGAACTTCAATTTTATTTTGGGGAAGCACACACGTCGACCGAGACGTGTGTGCTTATTCCCTCTTATATATTAATAGTGGATACATATGTTTACATAAATTTGGATAGAAAAAATAACATATATTATTTAAAAATTACGTAAAAGGTACTATAAATTATAATAATTAACAACATAAATATCTTTAATCATATTAAAATTTAATTGACTTTTTAAATTTTTTGTATCACATAAATTGAGACAAAAATCTATATATCTATATATATATATATATATAAAGGAGAAACATAGACAAGGTGATGTGGCACCTCTCTATGACCTCCATTTGCATTTATCTTTTTTCTCATTTTATTGGCATTTTTTTCTTATTTAAATTAATTATTGTATTATAAAATTAAATTACTTAATTTATTACATTAATATTTTATTAATAGAGTTATATTTATAACAAAGACTCTTTACATTCTTTTTTTTTTCTTTGTTAGCCTCACTTCTAATCATAAAATGATTATATATTTTAATATTTTAAGTGTTTTTTCTTTATTATTTAATTTATTTACAAGGAGTAATTACTCATGACCTACACATCTTTAATTTTTATTTTTAATGATACTCAAGTCTCATAATTTTCATGTCCATAACCTCCAAACATTAATTTGTAAGTTTATAATGTCTTATGGTATTCCTATATTTTGTCTATATAAACTCATATTTGTTATAAAATATTATAGTGTGGATGTACATTACACCAAGAAGTTACTCTCACCCATTATCTCTATTACTTTCCTCCATTATGAAGATAACCATTGCCTCCAACTTTATAACCATTATTCTTGTAACCTTGCACTTCCATAACCTCCTCCATTATATTCATGTTAATGTCATGTTTATGAATAACCTTTTGTATGTCTCTATGTTACACTATAAATAGAGACATAAGGGTTCATATTGTATATACTTGAAGGCTTGGAATAATAAGAAAAGTTTTCATCTCTTGTCTCCCTATTTCTATTGCTTTCATCTGCTATATTTCTTGTCTTATTTTGCTTTAGTTTTACAACACGTTATCAGAACGAGTTGCTCATTCTCCATCAAGAATCAATGGTAGGTATTTCTGGATTTTTATGAATTATCCTAGTAATTTTTTGGTTGCATGGTATACTTCATATCATATATATTATTTGTACTAACAAAGCTTGTTTTGTGGTTATTTTAAAATGGTTAGTAAATTATGATAATCTTCATAACAATATTGAGAGGTACTATTAAAGTGTTTTAATTTATTTAACTGGGGACTTTTATATGGTTCCAACATGTTGTTCTAATTAATTAGTTTTGTTCATTTTTACTCAATTTTAAGTCAAATTCAAATTATATTTATGGTATTCAATATTTATTTTTTGGTAATGTATTTGGTTTATCAAGACATTGATTGAGGGTAAGATGGTGAATTCAAGTTTCACCGCACCAAGTGGGTAAGACATCGAGTAAAGTCTCGGTACACCATGATAATAAGAAATTGGGTTCAAGTCCCATTGATCTATGACCAAAGGCATCTTTATATGTGTAAGACATTGGGTTTAAGTCCTAATGTACTATAGTGATGATGTGATGATGACTAACATAAAGTTGCATACTTTTAACTGAAAGTCGTGAAATTTGTCCAATTAATTTGCTCCATTCTCTTATGTGAATGTGGTGGCAGTGCATAATATCTCTAAAAAATCACAAGTGGTTGAATGTATGAATATGGGTGTGATAAAATGTTAATGGTCATCATTGTGGTAATTAAAAGAAATAACATTATGGGTTCTTAAGATCGTCCTTCAATTGTGAAGGTAATTTTGTCCATCAAAGTGGTATGAAAGATTATTGGGCACATTGTTTCTTAAGATGGTCCTTCAAATGTGAAGGTAATTTTTATCCATCAAAGTGGTATGGAAAGATATTGGGCACATTGTTGTTGATGCAACCCAATTTGAAAAGTTTTGTAAACCCTCCATCAAAATAAAGGAATACAAAGTGGTAGTACAATTGGTACATTTGACATCTTAAAGTGATGTTGAGGTGAGTCACATAAATTCGATAATGTCAAAGCATGACAATGAGTTTATGATAAAAACTTATGGAGCATGTACAAATGGTTATGGTTCATTTCTTGAAAGAATGTGACTTGTGTTCGTATGGATAAGGACATGTTCATGTATGGTTGGATAAATGTCACATCTCACCTCTATGGGAGGTTTTAGATATTGAAAAAAAAAATATTTTGACATAAATGGTCATTTTGGTCATATACTTTGAGTACTACACAAATATTGTAGTATGTTTTATTATGAACTATTGGAGGACAAAAGAAAAATAATTCTTTTCTATAAAGGTTGTGGTCATGACCAAAATAAATATTGTTGTGTAGCAACACAAATTTGTCATTGGTTGTCATGTAATAATTTTAACCATGACAATAATAATAACTTTCTCCTTGAAGGAGATGCCATAAGAATGGTGTTGTGAAATTTGTGGCAGCACACAAACTTAATTAAGAGTTTCGAAAGAACTAATTTATTACTATCTAGAAATGAAAATAGTTCATAATATTGAGGTTGTAGTAAGTCTCAAAAGAAACTTTTTAAGTTTCGGAGGAATTGAAAAAAATTATTATGTTGAGACCGTAAATTATTGAAAGATTAAACATCTTCAGATTACTATAATCAAAGCGAGTTATGAATATTTACATAAAAGGTTACCCGCCTTTCTCTTGTTTGTTGTATACAAATATAGGCATGATGATGGAATCACATGCAAAAGTAAACTACAAGTTTACTAGAATAAATAGCAGTTGGCATAACCGGTTGACCGTTCACCTGCCATGTGGACCGCTTACTATTATGATTTAATAGATGCATCTATGGTATGGTCACATGTGCATTTGTATCAACTTAAAAAATTGATTTTTGTTAGGTTATTTGCTCAAATTGTTAAATTAAGAGCACAGTTCCAAACTATAAAATTATGTTGATAATACTGGTTGGCTTAGCAGAAATTGTTTGCCTCAAATTATAGCTAGACCATTGATTATGAGAACAAATCTCTCAAATAAAATTTTGGTATGAGATGAGTTGATTTAACGTGTATGCATCAAGCCAACAAGGTTCTTCCATCGTAATTGGTTCTGGGTCAGGAACCAAATAATTTCATCTAAAAATTTGTTGTGTGCACATATGATTTTATTGCTCGACTACGCACAAAGATGGATTCCCAAATGAGGTTGGGGGTAAATGTTAGATTTCCTAACATTAGGGGGAGATTGTTTATCAGCTAAAAATTATGTGTGGGGTGAATTATCTAGATCCTCGTTAAAAAAATGTGAACTTGAAGTTCAAGAGATAATTCATTTGCAAAATATTGTAAATAATATGCTAGATGTATTTGTTGACCCAATATTTTATTTAAGCTACAAATGCTCCAATAAATAATCCCTATGGTACGCCCGAATCGTGATAGACCAATCGATTCCAAACGTAAAACTCCTTGAGGAAGGAGTGGAGAAAATTATCGAAATGGTCATGATAATGAGGTAAGTGCTTTGAAAGAGCACTATGACATAACACTTGATAAAACCTTAGCAAAGGTTCAGGTACCTGAAAATGATGAAAAATGAAGAGATCTCGATAAGTTATTGTAACGTCCAGGTTCCGTCGTTATAGAGAAGCTAACGGGAAAAAATTTTGGGTCGAAAAACTTTTTTGTAGTACTTGAAATTTCCCAACCTAGTCTAGATTTAGACGAAATCAGAGTCTTTAAAGTGTAGGGAAATATGGTAGCAATCGGGTGACTTATTTATGATTTTGATTACATCAGTACTTAGATAAGTTGTTAAGGAACCCGTACGACTTTACAGAATTGAATTCGGGTAAGTAAAACTCTCGGAATCGATCTTAGCGAGAACGGTATTTTCTGAGTGTCGTTGGTTAAAGGTGTGTTGTGAAATGGGGATCTTTGAATTATTAAAATATCTCACTTGTTCTATGCAAGCTGCTAAGGCGAGATTTCTGAGGACCGCTGTGGCGAGTTTGACGCGAATTGAGGTCGTAAATAAACCCCAAAACATCTTTATTCTACACTTTTCGATTTTTAAATCTAAGGAACGAACCCCATGCGACTCTTGACAGTTTCCACCATTCTTGAGGATAAAGGTAAGTTTTTCACTCCCCGAATCTGTTTTTCAATCCGTAGAACGTAATAGAATGGGTAAGTATCGATGGGTGAGGGTTTTGAATTGGAAATCATGGTGGAAAAAGCCCTAGTTTGGATACTTGGGATCATGGGTATGATCTAGGTTGATCATGGGTATGATCTAGGTTTGTTAGAATTAATAGTAATCCAGGTAAGTAGTGATTGTTTATTGATTCTGATGTTATTATGATTGTTTGTAGACCAAGAACAAGTGGAACGAATTCGGAAAGGAAAGGATCAAGTTTCTTAGGGTTTCAAGCTTATTAGAGGTAGGTGATGATTGTGATTTTATGATTGTGTGATATATGTTTGTCTTTGCTTCATTATGATACATGTATATATGCGAGTATTGCATTATTGATCAGACTTGTTGTGAATGAGGATATATGAATGATGAATGCCATGAATCACTCCTTAATTGTATGATTATTAAGAATATACTTGTGATTGTGATTGTGGTATGTTGATTGGATCAGATACCGTATTCCGGTAAACTAATTGGGATCAGTTGCCACATTCCGACATAATTATGGGATCGGTTGCCACGTTCCGGCATAAACATTGGATCGGGTACCACATTTTGATATGCTAACAGTTTGGGCTTGGGTTTCATGAGAGGACCAATGACTTGTTATAAATGTATATTGTTGAGTATGTGATAATTGATATTGTATATGTTCGGTATGTTGCATGTTTGTAATGTTGTATTGACTTGCTTATGTTACACTTAGTGGGATAGTTGTGTGATCCTACCAGTACACTGTGGTTGTGTACTAATACTACACTTGCTCTTTCTTTGTTGAGTACAAGGCATCTTCAAGTGTCAATGACCTCGTTTAGAAGATCAGTGATCATCATTCAAATTCAAGGGTGAGCCAGTTCTTCGAGGCTGCCATGAGTTCTACTTTCGTCTATGTCCACATTTCAGACTTAGAGTTTCTAGTTAGTGGATTTACTCATTAGTTTGGGGTTGTGACCCATCTTTTTTAGACTTGTTGAACTTTAGATGTTTTGGTGCATTGACTTTCAGGTTCTAGGTGTATTTTCCGCAATGTTAGTTGTTAGATCTTTTGTTTGAAGTTTATGGAACGTTTAGTTTTAGCTATTATTCCTGTTTTCGTATCCTTAAATGCTTTAGTTTTTGGTTTAATATCTTGTTTGGGTTGTAGTAGTGGTTCTCCCACCGGAGGGTTAGTGCGGGTGTCAATCACGATGGTCTGAATCGTGACAAAGTTGGTATCAGAGCCTAGGTTCGTTGATCTC
Source organism: Solanum pinnatisectum (assembly GCA_035578085.1). NCBI lineage: Eukaryota > Viridiplantae > Streptophyta > Magnoliopsida > Solanales > Solanaceae > Solanum > Solanum pinnatisectum. Next base: position 29,497,703 of record CM069082.1, on the reverse strand, counting down.
AATATACCAAAACGAGTCTAGTAGAGTCTTGCGGAACGGTATGGGGACGCCTTTACTTTTCTTCTAGAGGCTATATGACTTTAGGAAATCTCTATGGTTTCTCTTGTCTTCTTTCGTGCTTTGACTTGATTCCATTTGGTATCTGGCGATTCAAATTAGTATCTAACCTCCTTCACTCTTCTGTCTGTAGATGGTTAATACTAGATTCAATGGCGTCAGGCCCGTAGCTCTCGTCAATGCTGTAGATGAGGAATCTATAGCGAGAGGTTACGATAGAGGCAGGGGTAGAGAAAGAGCTAGGAGTAGAGGCCGAGGCCGAAGAAGAGTGGCGCCTGCTAAAGATGGGGTACTGGTCGAAAATGTTCCCCAAAATGAGGCCCCTCCCGTACATTACAAAGAGATTGAAGAAGATATCGAGGTTAAAAACGTTGAGGAGGTGGGACAAGAGGAAGAGGTGCAGACTAAGTCTATTGATGTTCCTCCCATATACCAATGTTAGCTCGACAGATCATGTCATTCTTGAAAGGGTTGGTTGGTCCTGGAGTGTTTCCTTCCATTTAAGAAACTCAAGCTCCCGCTAATCCCCCTGTTGCTAGCACTGCGACCAAGACGGGTGGAACGAGAGGTAATGATGCTTTCTCCCATCCTTTGTTGGGTGGTTTCATTATGACTGGTAATGAGCATGAAATGTTTACTAAGTTTTTGAAGCTAAAGCCTCTTGTGTTTCTTGGTTCTGAGAATGAGGATGCTTATAAGTTTATCTTAGATTGCTATGAGAAGCTTCAGAAGTTGGGAATTGTCCATCAACATGGGGTTGAGTTTGTGTGCTTTCAACTTCAAGGTAAGGCTAAGCAGTGGTGGAAAGCTTATATGGAATGTAGATCTTCAAATTTACCTCCACTTACTTGGACCCAAATCCATGCTCTGTTTCTAGAGAAGTATGTGCCTAGGACTTTGAGAGATCACAAGAAGGATGAGTTCATGGCTTTGGAACAAGGTGATATGACTGTGGCTGCTTATAAGGCCAAGTTCCATGCTTTTTCTAGATATGCTACTCAATTGGTGACTAATAAGGAGGAGAGGATCCGTTTATTTATTAAGGGACTAAACTCTGAGTTGCAGGTATTATATGTTCATATGACCTCTGCAGGGATGAGCTATAATGAGGTAACAGACTTTGTGAAGAAAGTGGAGGGGGTGAGGCAAGACGGTTAGGCTAAGGCATTGGCAAAAAGGGCCAAGAATTCAGGCAACTTTCAAGGTTCTTATTCCAGAGGTTCAAGGAGGCCAACACTTGCAGCCAAGCCAATTCAGTCCGCTATGCCTGCCTCTATAGGTAATTACTTGGGAACTCTACCTCATAATTTGATTCAGGAAAGCCAGTGAGTCGCACCTTCAGTGGGCAGCAGGTCATCTTTTGATCGTATATATTACAACTATGGTGAACCTGGGCATATGAGGATAGATTGTCTCCACCCACGTGTGTTAGATTTCACGCAGCAGCAGTCTAGAGTAGTGGTACCCGCAGGGAATGGTAATAATGGTTGAGGATGTCCACAAGGTGGGCAAGGAGGTAATTAGCGAGGCCGTGGAGGTAGAGAAAATGGTAATGCAGGCAGGGGTAACGTGCAACCAGACAGGGAAGTGGCTCGTCAAGATGATAGGTCTCAATGTTATACTTTTCCGGGCAAGAATGAGACAGAGGCGTCTGACATGGTGATTACAGGTACTATTCTTGTTTGTGAATGGATGGCGAATGTGTTATTTGATTCAGGTTCTACTTATTCATATGTATCCATGCGATTTGCCTCAAAATTTGCTATGATTTATGATATACTTGATGTCCCGATCCATGTTTCTACCCCAGTTGGAGAGTCAGTCATAGTCACCCATGTCTATCGTGTTTGTCCTATTTTGTTTATGGGTTTTCAAACTTGGACTGATTTGGTGATTTTGGATATGACTAATTTTGATATAATTTTAGGCATGACTTGGTTGTCTCCCTATTATGATGTGCTTAATTGTAATACTAAGTCTGTAACTCTTGAAATTCTGGGAAAGGTAAAATTAGAGTGGGAAGGGGTGTACAAGCCTAAGCAAGCAAAGATCATATCCTCCATTTGGGGTTAGGAAATTGATAAGGTAGGGTTGTTTGGCATATTTGGCTCATATTCGAGATGTTGAGGTTGAGTCTCCATCTATTGAGTCTATTTCTATGGTGTCAGAATTTAGAGAAGTGTTTCCTAATGATTTGTCTGGTATGCCTCCGGATAGAGATATAGACTTCTGCATTGATTTAAAACCTGGTACCCGCCCCATTTCTATCCCTCCATATCGCATGGCCCCAGTGGAATTAAGAGAGCTTAAGACTCAAATCCAAGAGCTTCTTGATAAGGGATTTATTCGTCCTAGTGCTTCCCCATGTGGTACCCTAGTTTTGTTTGTTAAGAAAAATGATGGTAGTATGAGAATGTGTATAGATTACCGGCAATTAAATAGGCTCACTATTCGAAACAAGTATCCTTTGCCTCGAATAGATGATCTTTTTGATCAATTGCAAGGTGCATCAATTTTCTCCAAGATTGATCTAAGGTCTGGCTACCATCAGTTGAAAGTTCGGCCTGAGGATGTGCCCAAGACGGCATTTAGAACCCATTATGAGCACTATGAGTTTTTAATTATGTCTTTCAGTTTGACTAATGCGCCCGCTGCTTTTATGAGTTTAATGAATGGGGTGTTGAGCCATTTCTTGATTCTTTCATCATAGTTTTTATTGATGATATTTTGGTCTATTTGAAAAGTGAGAAAGAGCATGCCGACCATCTTCGTATTGTTTTGGGTGTGCTTGGGAAACAAATGTTATATGCTAAATTTTCTAAGTGTGAATTTTGGTTGACTTATGCTGCATTTTATGGACACGTAGTGTCAAAAGATGGGATAATGGTAGATCCTCAAAAGATTGAGGCGGTTAAGAATTAGGTTTGGCGTAGCTCTGTGACGAAAGTTAGGAGTTTTATGGGGCTCGCTAGCTATTGTCGTCTATTTGTGAAGAACTTTGCTTCTATTGCCACTCACTTGACTAATTTGACCAAAAAGGAGATATCATTTGAATGGACTGAAAAATATGAGGAAAGCTTTCAAAAGCTCAAGACTCTCTTGACCACCGCACCTATTCTAGCATTACTGGTTGAAGGTAAATATTTTATTATTTATTGTGATGCTTCACATCCTGGTTTGGGTGTTGTGCTGATAAGAATGTTATAGCTTATGTCTCGCGTCAATTGAAGGTGTTTGGAAGGAATTACCTAACACATGATTTGGAGTTGGCAGCAGTAGTATTTGCTCTTAAGATTTGGCAACATTACCTCTATGGGGTGAAGTGTGAGGTGTTTACTGATCATCATAGTTTGCAGCATGTGTTCACTCAAAAGGATCTGAATTTGAGACAACAAAGGTGGATGGAGTTACTCAAGGATTATGATGTGACCATTCAATACATTTCGAGCAAGGTTAATATAATAATAGACGCTTTCAGTCAAAAAGCAGTGAGTATGGGTAGTTTAGCTTGCTTAAGTGTAACCAAGCGACCTTTGGATAAGGAAGTTCAGAACTTAGAGTCTAAGTTCATGCAGTTGGTCATCTCAGAAAGAGGTGGGGTGTTAGCTAGCATTGAAGTGAGGGCCACATTTATTGAAGAGATTAAGGCCAAGCAATTTAAGGATGAGAATATGAATGAACTTAAGAAGAAGACTGCGAGTGGTAAGGCACAAGAGACCACTCTTAATGCAGAAGTTGTGCTCAATTTTAAAGGAAGAATTTGTATTCCTCGAGTTGATGACTTGATTCAGAAATTGTTGGTAGAATCTCATGGTTGGCGATATTTCATTCATCCGGGTATGCCCAAGATGTATTGAGATTTGAAGTAAATTTATTGGTGGCCGGGCATAAAGAAGGATATAGCGGAGTTTGTGGCTAAGTGTCAAAATAGTCAACAAGTGAAGTATGAACACCAAAGGACTGCAGGATTGCTTCAAAGAATGTCAATTCTGAATGGAAGTGGGAAAGGATAGCCATGGATTTTATGGTTAGTCTTCCCAAGACTTTGGGGAAGTTTAATTCTATTTGGGTAGTGGTTGATAGATTGATTAAGTCAGCCCATTTTATTCCGGTAAGAATAGATTATAATGTTGAACAATTGGCTAAGGTGTATGTGAAGGAGATAGTAAGGTTGCATGGGGTGCCCTTTTCTATCATCTCAGACAATGGTACCTAATTCACATCCAAGTTTTGGAGGAAATTACATGATGAATTGGGCACACAACTCACTTTTAGTATAGCCTTTCATCCACAGACAAACGGGCAGTCAGAGAGGACTATTCAAGTGTTAGAAGACATGTTGAGGACATGTGTGATTGATTTTGGAGGGCATTGGGATAAATTCACACCTTTGTATGAGTTTTCCTATAATAATAGTTATCACTCCAGCATTGATATGGCACCACTTGAGGGATTATATGGCAGGGGATGTAGATCACTCATAGGATGGTTTGATGCTGGAGATGTGAAACCTTTGGGGGTTGATTTAGTGAAGGATGCACCGGATAAGGTGAGGAGTATTCAAACTAAGCTTTTAGCAGCCCAGAGTAGACAAAAGAAGTATGAGGATCATAAGAAAAGAAACATGACGTTTCAAACCAGTGCAAATGTTTTTCTTAAGGTATCACCCATGAAAAGGGTGATGAGATTCGACAAGAAATGTAAGCTAAGTCCGTGATAAATTGGTCCATTTGAGGTTCTCGAATGTCGAGGATCGGTAGTGTATAGATTGGCTTTACCTCCTAATCTATCGGGTGTTTATCCGGTATTTCATGTGTCTATGTTGAAGAGATATCACGGTGACGGAGATTACATCATCAAATGGGACTCAATTGTGTTAAACAAAGACCTCCAATATGAGAAGGAACTGATTGCAATTCCTGATCGTGAAGTGCACAAGGTGAGGACCAAAGAGATTAAGTCCATAAAGGTTCAATGGAAGCATCGTCCAGTAGAGGAAGATACTTAGGAGACCGAGAGGGACATGCAAGATAAGTATCCCTAATTGTTCGTCGATTCAGATACTACTTCATTCCTTCCTTAGCCTACTTTTCCTAAGTTTGTCACTCGGGGACGAGTGATAGGTAAATCGGTATCTATTATAACGATTGGGTTCCGTCGTTATCGAAAAGCCAATGGGAAAATTTGTGGTCAAAAAACTTTTTCGTAGTAACTTGAAATTTTCCAACCTAGTCTAGATTTGGATGAAATCGGAGTCTTTGAAGTGTAGAAAAATATGGTAACAATCGAGTGACTTATTTATGATGTTGATTACATGAGTACTTAGATAAGTTGTTAAGGAATCCGTACAACTTTACGGAATTGAATTCGGGTGAGTAGAAACAGTATTTTCTAAGCGACGTTGGTTAAAGGTGTTTTATGAAATGGGGGTCTTGGAATTATTCAAATACCTCACTGGTTCCGTGCAAGCCGTTAGGGTGGGATTTCTGCCGCTAGGGCGGGACTGCTGTATCACATTGTGGCTGGTTCAACGCGATTTAAGGTCGTAAATAAACCCCAAAACATCTTTATTCTGCACTTTTCAATTTTTAGAGCTAAGGAACGAGCCTCAGGCGACTATTGACAGTTTTCCACCATTCTTGAGGCTAAAGGTAAGCTTTTCACTCCCCGAATCCATTATTCGATCCGTAGAACGTAATAGAATGGGTAAGTATCGATGGGAGAGGGTTTTGAATTGAAAATCATGATGGAAAAAGACCTTGTTTGGATACTTGGGATCATGGGTATGATCTAGGGTTGTTAGAATTATTAGTAATCCGGGTAATTAGTGATTGTTTATTGATTCCCATGTTATTATGATTGTTTGTAGACCAAGAACAAGCGGGACGAATCCAGAAAGGGAAGAATCAAGTTTCTTAGGGTTTCAAGCTTGTTTCGAAGTAGGTGATGGTTGTGATTCTATGATTGTGTGATATATGTTTGTCTTTGCTTCATTATGATACATGTATGTATGCGAATGCTGCATTATTGATCACACTTGTTGTAAATGAGGATATATGAATGATGAATGCCATGAATCACTCTTTGATTGTATGATTATTGAGAATGCACTTGTGATTGTGGTGTATTGATTGGATTGGATACCGCGTTCCAGTATACTAATTGGGATCGGTTGCTATGTTCCAACCTAATTATGGGATCGGTTGCCATATTCCGTCATAAACATTGGATCGGGTACCATGTTTCGATATGCTAACAGTTTGGGTTTGGGTTCTATGAGAGGATCAATGACTTGTTATAAATGTATATTATTGAGCATGTGATAATCAATATTGTATATGTTCAGTATGTTGCATGTTTGTAATGTTGTATTGACTTACTTATGTTACACTTAGTGGGATAGCCGTGTGATCCTACCAGTACACTGTGGTTATGTACTGATATTGCACTTGCTCTTTTTTTGTTGAGTACAGGGCATCTTCAAGTGTCAATGACCTCATTATCATCGTTCGAATTCAAGGGTGAGTTAGTTCTTCCAGGCTGCCATGAGTTCTCCTTTCATCTATGTCCACATTTCAGACTTAGAGTTTCTAGTTAGTGGATTTGCTCATTAGTTTGGGGTTGTGACCCATGTTGTTTAGATTGTTGATCTTTAGATATTTTGGTACATTGACTTTCAGGTTCTAGGTGTATTTTCTGCAATGTTAGTTGTTAGATCTTTTGTTTGAAGTTTATGGGAACTTCAGTTTTAGCAATTATTCCTGTTTTCGTATCCTTGAATGCTTTAGTTTTTGGTTTAGTTGCTTGGTTTTGGTTGTAGTAGTAGTTCTCCTACCGGAGGGTTAGTATGGGTGTCAATCACGACGGTCTGGGTCATGACAGTTATGTCGTATTGGAATCGATATCAAAATGACCGTCAACGGTATCTTTGATAGAAGTAGCTCTCAATGCTATAAATGGTTACGAGGATCTTAAAATCAAATTTGTCATATAGTGTGGACAGATAAATAATTGGCACTATTCAAGTATATTTTGTTTCACTTAGAAAAGTGATGTTTTTCATCTTATAGTTCATGGATCAAAATATAATGTCGGTGTGGTACAAATGAATCATTGTGCGAAAGTATAATCGTAAGAGATAAAGTGTAGTTTGTGCCTCGGGGCATAAAGGGTTTTCACAAAAATCTTGACATTATTAAATGGAGATATATTCTCCAGTGGTGGATGCAATGAGACTTGTTTTAGTCTGACAATAGATGAAATACTTGAATATGCATAATGAATAATTATTGTCTAACTAGACGATGAAGGTTATATGAAAATCCTTGAAGGATTTAAAAGGTCTTAAAGCAATTCCATTGAGTACCCAATGATTTTGAGACTGCTTCACATAGAGAAAGAATCTTTTTGATCTCATGAAAACGATTGAAAATGTCATGTATTAGTGCAATTGGTGCACTTACAGATTGTTGGTTATACAAATGCTAGAAGATTATTTGATATACATAACGAAAGTTATGTGAAAGGATTTTCATATTATCATTCAAGTTATGACAAGAAACTAACAAAGCAAGTGACTCAACACATAGAAGATGTGTGATTTTCTTACAGAAGAAAAGACGAGCTTCAATAAAATTGAAATTATCAATCCCCGAGTCAGAAATGATTGGATTATGTAGATACATAATATTTATTTGATCTGCATAAAGCTCGATCGCAAATGGACTATTATTTACATATGGAGACACAACAATATCTTGGAAACTCAAAGAATCACGTTGCTAACCATTTCTTCAAATCATGTAGAAATAATATTGATCTATGAATTAAGTCGGGAGTGTATTTGTTTGGAATCATGATATATCATATTCAGAAAATATGTGATTTTCTTTTGAAAAGGATATTCCAGCCACCATATACGAAAATAATATATAGCTCAATTGAAAGAAGGATACAATCAAAGGAGATCGGACAAATCATATTTCACCAAAAGTCTTTTCCACACACGATCTTCAACAAAATGGTGAGATTGACGTTCCCCATTCAAGTGATAATCTTGTAAAATTATTCACTAAGGATTGCCAACATCAATATTTGAGAAGTTGTGATATAAGATTGGAATGCATCGTCTCCAAGATATCAAGTAAAGTTTTTATCGGGGGGAGAAAAATACGTGTTGTACTCTTTTCCTTAACCATGGTTTTATCCTAATTGGGTTTTCCTGGTAAGGTTTTTAACAAGGCAACATTCAAAGCGTATTAAAAGATATGTGTACTCTTTTTCCTTCACTAGGATTTTTTCCCACAGAGTTTTTTCCTAGTAAGGTTTTAACGAGGCATATTATCTATGGACATCCAAGGGGAGTGTTATAAAATATTATAGTGTGGATGTCCATTACACCAAGAAGTTACTCTCACCCATTATCTCTTTTACTTTCCTCCATTATGAAGATAACCATAACCTCCATAACCTCCAACTTTATAACCATTATTCTTGTAACCTTTCACTTCCATAACCTCCTCCATTATATTCATGTTAATGTCATGTTTATGACTAACCTTTTGTATGCCTCTATGTTACACTATAAATAGAGGCATAAGGGTTCATATTGTATATACTTGAAGACTTGGAATAATAAGAAAAGCTCTCATCTCTTGGCTCCCTATTTCTATTGCTTTCATCTTCTATATTTCTTGTCTTATTTTGCTTTAGTTTTACAACAATATTTTGTTTCATGAAGATTCACATTCAAGATTATTCTTTCTCTTCTTCATCATATTGGTTTGTGAATTAACTAACATATAACAAAAAAGAAATACATGAAGGTGAGATATATATCATTCCCAAGTATTTCTTTTCATTTTCTACATTTTGCCTATATAAATTCATATTTAATTTCATGAAAATTCACATTCAAGAATATATTTTCTCTTCTTCATCATATTAGTTTGTGAATTAACTAACATTTATTTGGACATGCTTTTTTAATACTTTATTTATGTATGTATGTATGTATTATCATTCTCCAAGCAAGTATGATAAAAAATAAAAAAAAACAAAAAAAAAACTTTGTAATAATGTGCAATGTGTTGTTAGTATGTGATTGTTCTCTTTAATAGTCAATTTGTCGAATATAATATAGTTTGATTACAATATTTGTTAGATTTTAAGAGATGATTATTATTTATTGTTAGTACAATTGAAAAAATAATTTACAGATATATTACATATAGTTTATATTTCTTTCTTTCTTTCACAATTATGTTTTTTTTTTATTCAATTGGTAGCATATGATGAAGAGTTTGACATATGGAGTAGAGAATATGGCAGCGGATCTATTTGCAAAGGAAGATGGTAGAAGAAAAATATTTTTTGAAGCATAATTAGAGATTATTTTTGCTAGATTTTGTTTTTTATTTTGACTTGTATTGGTAATGTAGCTATTTTTGCTAGAATTTTTTGTATGTATTTATATTTTTTATGCAGTCGCCAATTATTGTATTTTTTTTGTTCATTATTGTATTTCTATCCCTTATTTTCACATTTATTTATTTATTTATTTTTACAAATAAAATTAATACATGATTATTAATGCAATTAATGTCTAATAAAATTGATAATTCATGTCTCTTCATTTTAATTGTAACTCTACTCTTAAATATAATTATAACTTTTTCATGTTTCTTTTTCATATTGTTTGTAATATTTAATTAATGTTTAAAAAGTATAATAAACAAATTTAATAATAAAGACACAATGAAGAACTTCAAAAGTTTACTCTACGAAATCAGAATTTGTATAGAGAATCTTAAAAAATAAGCAATACAATATATTGTTATTTCCAAATATGATCTCTTATATCATTTACTTCACCACAATAAATATTCTATTCTATTATATACATATGAATAGTTTGTACTTAAAAAATGTAAAAAAAATCCATTTTATATGTTTAAAAAAAATAAAAAATGTAGCATATCGTAGATGAAGAGAATATTAACATTGTATATATATTTGATACTAACATGAATATAAATATTATATATTATTGTCGAATAAATATTTCTTATAGTCGCGCAAAGCGAGAACAATTTCACTAGTTATAACATATATTAGGTCCGTGCTAGCATGAGTATATGTGTCTAGTAATATAGAAAAAAGGCTCAAATATGTCATCGAACTTTCAAAAAGGCTCATTTATATCGTCCGTTAAAAGTTTGGCTCATCTATGCCATTGTTGTTAAAGAAAAGGCTCATCCATGCCATTTTTTAACTCCAATTTTGTAAAACCACTTTTTACACCCCAAACAAATTTAACACTTTTCAATTGAAGTTTTAGGACAAATATATACTTTTTGCTTCTTCTTCTTTAAGAACACCAATAACATTTAAAGAATGTTAACAATTCCCAAATTTCAAACTTCTTCAATTCTTCACGAAATCACCTAAAAGTTCGACTAAATCATTGATTTATTTTTGTCACGACCCAAACCGTCGTGATTGGCACCCACACTAACCCTTCGGTGGGAGAACCACTACTACAGCCTAAACCAAGCAACTAAACAAAAAACTAAATCATTTAAGTTACGGAAGCAAGTTAATAGCTAAAGACTAAAGTTCCTATAAACTTCCAAAAGATCTAATAACTAAACAATGTGGAAAATACACCTAGAACCTGAAAGTCAATGTACCAAAACATCTAAATTTCAACAATTCTAAACAAGAAGAGATACAACCCCAAACTAATAAACTAATAACTAACTAGGAAGTCTAAGTCCGAAATGTGGACATAGACAGAAAGAGAACTCATGGCAGCCCGGAAGAACTGGCTCACCCTTGAATTCGAACGACGATCAATGATCTTCTAAGCGAGGTCTGTCAATAGCCGCCTGAAGATGCTTTGTACTCAACAAAGAAAGAGCAAGTGCAGTATCAGTACACAACCACAGTGTACTGGTAGGATCACGCGGCTATCCCACTAAGTGTAACATACATAAGTCAATACAATAATATAATCACATGCAAATATCAAACATATACAATATCATCATCATTTACAAACAACGAACAGTTTCACATTTCTCAAGATACACAATTATATCAAATCATTGGTCCTCTCAAGGAACCCAAACTCAAACTGTTAGCATACCGAAACGTGGTACCCGATCCAATGATTATGCCAGAACATGACAATCGATCCCATAATTATGTCGGAACGTGGCAACCAGTCCAAGTTAGTATGTCAAAACACAACACCCAATCCATTCAACTAGCCACAATCACAATCACAAAGTACATTCTCATGATTCATGGCATTCATCATCCATATATCCTCATTTACAATTAATGTGATCAATAATGCAATATTCACATACATACGTGTATCATACTGAAAGCAAGAACAAACATACATCACACAATCATAGAATCACAACCATCACCTACCTCAAAACAAGCTTGAAACCCTAAGATGGTTCTACGAATTCGTTCTGCTTGTTCTTGCTCTACAAACAATCAATATAATACGGGAATCAATAAGAAATCACTAATTACCCAAATTACTAACAATTCTAACAACCCTAGATCATAACCATGATCCCACTACCAAAATTAGGGATTATCCCACCATAATTCTCATATCAAAACCCTCCCCCATCGATATTTACCCATTAGATTACGTTCTACGAATCGAAAAATGGATTCGGGGAGTTAAAACCTTACCTTTAGTCTTAAAGATGGTGGAAAACTGTCAAGAATTGCCTAGGGTTCGTCCCCTTACTCTCAAAGTCGAAAAGTGTAGAATAAAGATGTTTTGGGGTTTATTTTCGACTTAAGTCGCGTCGGGCCTGCCACAGTGGTTCCCACCCAGCTACAGCGGCCCCGTCCTAGAGACAGAAATCACCGCCAAAGCGGCATGGACGAAACAGTGAGCTATTTTAATAATTCCACTACCCCCATTTCACAACACGCCTTCAACCAACGATACTTAGAAACTACCCATTCACGTTAAGATCAATTTTGGGAGTTCTACTCACCCGAATTCAATTTCGTAAAGTTGTACGGATTTCTTAAAGGCTTATCTATCTATTCATGTGATCAAATTCATAATTAGCTCACCCAATTGCTACCAGATTTCCCTAGACTTTAATGACTCCAATTTTGTCCAAATTTGGATTAGGTTGGGAAATTTCAAGTTACTACGAAAAAGTTTTTCGACCCAAAATTTTTTCCCGTTGGCTTTTCTATAACTACGAAACCCGGTTGTTACAATAGATACCAATTTACCCATCACTCATCCCCGAGTAACAAACTTAGGTAAAATAAGCTAAGGATGGAATAGAGTAGTACCTGAATCGACAAACAATTAGGGATACTTGTCTCGCATGTCCCTCTCGATTTCCCAAGTAGCTTCCTCAACTGGACGATACTTCTATTGAACTTTCACTGACTTAATCTCCTTGGTCCTCAGCTTACGCACATCACGATCGAGAATTGCAATCGATTCCTCCTTATACTGTAAGTCCTTGTCTAACACAATTGAGTCCCACTTAATGATGTAATCTCCGTCACCATGGTATCTCTTCAACATGGACACATGGAATACTAGGTGAACTTCCGATAGATTAGGAGGTAAAGTCAATCTATAGGACACAGGCCCTACACATTTAAGAACCTCAAAGGGACCAATGTAACAAGGACTAAGCTTGCCTTTCTTGCCAAATCTCATCACCCCTTTCATGGGTGATACCTTAAGAAGAACATTCTCACCAGTTTGAAAGTCATATCTCTTACCTTATGGTCTGCATACTTTTTCTGTCTACTCTGGGCTGCTAGAAGCTTAGCTTGAATACTCCTCATCTTATCTTGAGCATCCTTCACTAAATCAACCCCCAAGGATTTCACATCTCCAACCTCAAACCATCATATAGGAGATCTAACTCCCCTCTTATAAAGTACCTCAAATGGTATCATATCAATGCTAGAGTGATAACTATTATTATAGGAAAACTCACACAAAGGTATGAATTCATCCCAATGCCCTCCAAAATCAATCACACATGCTCTCAACATGTCTTCTAACACTTGAATAGTCCTCTCTGATTGCCCGTCTGTCTGTGGATGAAAGGTTGTACTAAAAGTGAGTTGTGTGCCCAATTCATCATGTAATTTCCTCCAAAACTTGGGTGTGAATTGGATACCACGGTCTGAGATGATATAGAGGGGCACCCCATGCAACCTTACTATCTATTTCACATAAACTTTAGCCAATTGTTCAACATTATAATCTATTCTTACCAGAATAAAATGGGCAGACTTAGTCAATCTATCAACCACTACCTAAATAAAATCAAACTTCCCCAAAGTCTTGGGAAGACCAATCACAAAATCCATGGTTATCATTTCCCACTTCCATTCCAGAATCGACATTCTTTGAAGCAAACCTGCAGGCCTTTGATATTCATACTTCACTTGTTGGCAATTTTGACACTTAGCCACAAACTCTGCTATATCTTTCTTCATGCCCGTCCACCAATCTCGGTACATCTTGGTCACACCTGGATGAATGAAATATCGCGAATCATGGGATTCTATCAATAATTTCTTAATCAAGTCATCAACTCGAGGAACACAAATCTTTTTTTTAAAACTGAGCACACTTTTCAGATCAAGAGTGGTCTCTCGTGCCTTACCAATTGTAGTCTTCTTCTTAAGTTCATTCAAATTTTCATCCTCAAATTGTTTAGCCTTAATCTCTTCAATGAATGCGGCCCTCACTTCAATGCTAGCTAACACCCCACCTCTTTCTAAGATGACCAACTGCATGAACTTAGACTCCATGGTCTGAATTTCCTAGCCAATAGGTCGTTTGGTTACAATCAAGCAAGCTAGACTACCCATACTCATCGTTTTTCGACTCAAAGCAACTGCCACTACATTAGCCTTGCCCAGATGGTATTGAATGATGACATCACAATCTTTAAGTAACTCTATCCACCTTCGCTGTCTCAAATTTAGATCCTTTTGAGTGAACACATGCTGCAAACTACGATGATCAGTAAATACCTCACACTTAACCCCAAAAAGATAATGTCACCAGATCTTAAAAGCGAACATTACTGCTGTCAACTCCAAATCATGTGTTGGGTAATTCCTCTCATGCACCTTCAATTGACGCGACGCATAAGCTATAACATTCTTATCCTACATCAACACAGCACCCAAACTAGAATGCGAAGCATCACAATAAACAATAAAATCTTTACCTTCCACCGGTAATGTTAGAATAGGTACGGTGGTCAGGAGAGTCTTGAGCTTAAGGCTCTCCTCACATTTTTCAGTCCATTCAAATGGTATCTTCTTTTTGGTCAAATTTATCAAAAGAGTGGTAATAGAAGCAAAGTTCTTCACAAATCGACGATAATAACTCACAAGCCCAACAAAACTCCTAACTTTCGTCACAGAGCTTGATCGAACCCAATTCTTAACCGCTTCAATCTTTTGGGGATCTACCATTACCCCTTCCTTTGAAACTACATGTCCAAAAATGCGACAGAAGTCAATCAAAATTCACATTTAGATAATTTCGCATACAACCTTTATTTCCCAAGAACACCTAGAACGCTACGAAGATGGTCGGCATGCTCTTCCTCACTTTTCGAATAGACCAAAATGTCATCAATAAAGACTATAAAAAAAGAGTCAAGAAATGTCTTGAACACCCCATTCATCAAACTCATGAAAGCTGCAGGCGCATTAGTCAAACCAAAAGACATAACTAGAAACTCATAGTGCCCATAGTGGGTTCTAAACGCTGTCTTGGGCACATCCTTAGGCCTAATTTTCAAATGATGATAGCTAGACCTTAGATCAATCTTGGAGAAAATTGATGCACCTTATAATTGGTCAAAAAGATCATCTATTCGAGGCAAAGGATACTTATTTCGAATAGTGAGCTTATTCAATTGCTGGTAATCTATACACATTCTCATACTACCATCTTTTTTCTTAACAAACAAAACTTGAGCACCCCATGGGGAATCACTAGGATGACCCCATGGGGAATCACTAGGATGAATAAATCCCTTATCAAGAAGCTCTTGGATTTGTTCCTTAAACTTTCTTAATTCTGCTGGAGCCATGCGATATGGAGGGATAGAAATGGGATGGGTACCAGGTTCTAAATCAATGTAGAAGTCTATATCCCTATCCGGAGGCATACCAAGCAAATCATTAGGAAACACTTCTCTAAATTCCGACACCATGGGAATAGACTCAATAGATGGAGACTCAACCTCAATATTCCGAATATGAGCCAAATAAGTCAAACAACCCTGCTCTACCAGTTTACTAACCCGAATGAAGGATATGATCTTAGCTTTCATAGGCTTGTACACCCCTTCCCACTCTAACTTTTCCCTTCCCGAAATTTCTAGAGTTACAGACTTAGTATTACAATTAAGCACAACATAATAGGGGGACAACCAAGTCATGCCTAAGATTACATCAAAATCAATCATATCCAAAATTACCAAATCAGCCCAAGTCTGAAAACTCATAAACAAAATAGGACAAGCACGATAGACATGGGTGACTATGACAGACTCTCCAACTGGGGTAGAAACATGGATGGGGGCATCAAGTATATCACAAATCATATCAAATTCTGATGCAAATCTCACGGATACATAAGAATAAGCAGAACCCAGATCAAACAACACATTAGCAATCCAGTCACAAGATAAGAATAGTACCTCTGATCACTACGTCAGATGCCTCTGCCTTATTCTTGCCCGGAAAGGCATAACACTGAGCCCTATCATCTTGACAAGCTACTTCCTTGCCTGGTTGCACGCTACCCCTGCCTCCATTACCATTTCCTCTACCTCCACAGCCTCGCTGATTACGTCCTCACCCACCTTATGGATGCCCTCGACCATTACTACCATTTTCCGCGGGTACCACTGCTCTGGATGACTGCTACGTGAAATTCAACACTCGCTAGTGGGGATAATCTCTCCTCATTTGCCCAGGTTCACCACAATTGTAACATGTACGGTCAAAAGATGGTATGTTTCCTGCCGAAGGTGCGACTCCCTGGCTATCTTGAATCAAATTATGAGGTGGAGTTCCTGAGTAATTACCTGTAGAGGTGGGTATAACGGACTAAATTGGCTTGGCGGCAAGCGTTGACCTTTTCGACTCCTTGGAGTAAGAACCTTGAAAGTTACCCGAGTTCTTGGCCCTTTTAGCCAATGCCTTAGCCTGACCGTCTCGCCTCACCCCCTCCACTTTCTTAACAAAATCAGTTACCTCATTAAAGTTCCTCCCTGCAAAGGTCATATGAACAGATAATATTTGCAACTCAGAGTTTAGCCCCCTAATAAATAAACGGATCCTCTCCTCCTCAGTAGTCACTAATTGAGTATCATATCTAGACAAAGCATGGAACTTGGCCTCATAAGCAGCCACAAACATACCACTTTGCTCTAATGTTATGAACTCATCCTTCTTGCGATCTCTCAAAGTCCTAGGCACATATTTCTCTAAAAACAGAGCATGAAATTGGGTCTAAGAGAGTGGGGGTAAGGTTGAAGATTTGCACTCCACATATGTTCTCCACCACTGCTTAGCCTCACCTTGAAGATGAAAAGTCACGAACTCAACCCCATACGATGGACAATTCCCAACTTATGAAGCCTTTCATAACAGTCTAAGATAAACTCATAAGTATCGTCACTCTCAGAACCAAGAAATACAGGAGGCTTTAGCTTCAAAAACTTAGTCAACATTTCATGCTCATTAACAGTCATTACAGAACCCAACAAAGGATGGAAGAAAGCATCATTACCTCCAGTCCCAACCACCTTGGGTGCAGTGCTAGCAACAGAGGGAATAGTAGGAGCTTGAGTTGCTTGAACAGAGGGAAGCACTCCAAAACCAACCAACTCTTTCAAGAATGACATAATCTACTGAGCTAACATTGGGTCCAAAGGAGGAATACATGTAGTCTCAGCCTGCACCTCATCCTCTTACCTAACATTTTCCTCATCATCAACCTCTACGTTCTCCTCTATCTCATCATGATGCGCATGAGGGGTCTCATTTCTGGGAGCATCTCCAATCGGTGCTCCATCCCTGGTAGGCGCCACTCTTCCTCGGCCTCTACCCCTAGCTCTTCCTCTAACCCTGCCTCGATCGCGACCTCTCGCTGCAGATTTCTCAGCTTGAGCATTGACGGGAGCTACGGGCCTCACATCGTTGAATCTAGCATTAACCATCTGCGAACAGAAGAGTGAAGGAGGTTAGATACTAATTTTAATCGCCAGATACCAATTGGAATCAAGTTATAGCATGAAAGGAGACAAGAGATGACAAAGAGATTTCCTTAAGTCCTATAGCCTCTCGAAGAAAAGTACAGACGTCTCTGTACCATTCCGTAAGACTCTACTAGACTCGTCTTGGTACATCGAGATCAATGAACCTAGGCTCTGATACCAACTTTATCACGATCCAGAACGTTGTGATTGGCACCCACACTAACCCTTAGGTGGGAGAACCACTACTACTGCCCAAACCAAGAAACTAAACAAAAACTAAAGCATTTAAGTTACGTGAGCTAGTCAAATAGCTAAAGACTGAAGTTCCCATAAACTTCCAAAGATCTAACAACTAAACAATGTGGAAAATACACCTAGAACCTGAAAGTCAATGTACCAAAACATCTAAAGTTCAACAAGTCTAAACAAGAAGAGATACAACCCCAAACTAATGAACTAATAACTAACTGGGAAGTCTAAGTCCGAAATGTGGACATAGACAGAAAGAGAACTCATGGTAGCCCGGAAGAACTGGCTCACCTTTGAATTCGAACGACGATCAATGATCTTCTAAGCGAGGTTTGTCAATAGCCGCCTGAAGATACCATGTACTCAACAAAGAAGAGCAAGTGCAGTATCAGTACACAACCACAGTGTACTAGTAGGATCACACGGCTATTCCACTAAGTGTAACATACTAAGTAAATACAACAATATAATCACATGTATATATCAAATATATACAATATCATCATCATTTACAAACAACGAAGAGTTTCACATTTCTCAAGATACACAATTATATCAAATCATTGGTCCTCTCAAGGAATCCAAACCCAAACTGTTAGCATACCAAAACGTGGTACCCGATCTAATGATTATGCCGAAACGTGGCAACCGATCCCATAATTATGCCGGAATGTGGCAACCGATCCAAGTTAGTGTGTCAGAACGCAACACCCGATCCATTCAACAAGCCATAATCACAATCACAAAGTACATTCTCATATTCATACAATCAAGTTATGATTCATGGCATTCATCATTCATATATCCTTATTTACAATTAATGTGATCAATATTGCAACATTCGCATATATACATGTATCATAATAAAGCAAGAACAAACATACATCACATAATCATAGAATCACAACCATCACCTACCTCGAAACAAGCTTGAAACCCTAAGAAACTTGATTCTTCTCTTTTCGGATTCGTTCCGCTTGTTCTTGGTCTATAAACAATCAATATAATACAGGAATCAATAAACAATCACTAATTACTCGGATTACAAACAATTCTAACAACCCTAGATCATAAATATGATCCCACTACCTATATTAGGGCTTTTCCCACCATAATTCTCATATCAAAACCCTCCATCATCAATATTTACCCATTAGATTACGTTCTACAGATCGAAAAATGAATTCAGGAAGTTAAAACCTTACCTTTAGCCTTAAAGATAGTGGAAAACTGACAAGAATCGCCTGGGGTTCATCTCCTTACTCTCAAAGTCGAAAAGTGCAAAATATAGACGTTTTGGGGTATATTTCCTACTTAAGTCGTGTTAGGCCCACCACAGCGGTCCCCACCCCACTACAGCGGCCCCGACCATTTCATAACACACCTTCAACCAATGACACTCAGAAACTACCCGTTCACGCTAAGATCAATTTTGGGAGTTCTACTCACCCGTAACTTGGGCCTAGTTATATAATAGAAATCAACTTTTACTTGCAAATCTAAAGGGAATTCAATTCTGTAAGTCGTACGGATTCCTTAATGCCTTATCTATCTACTCATGTGATCAAATTTATAATTAGATCACTCAACTGCTACCAGATTTCCCTAGACTTTAATGACTCCAATTTCGTTCAAATCTAAACTAGGTTGGGAAATTCCATGTTACTACGAAAAAGTTTTTCCGATCCAAAATTTTTCCCCGTTTGCTTTTCTATAACGATGGAACCCGGTCGTTACAATTTTTAATTTTTTTTTTTTTAAAAAAAAAAATTCTAAAATCATTTGTAGAGTTTAAAAAATTCACCCGTATTTAAAAAATATTCCAAAACAATGAAAATCAGTCCCAAAATTTCATTAATTTGTTTTGATTTTCATGTTTTTGTAGTTGTTTTTTACATTAGATCTTTGTTGTGTTTTTGAGTCTATGTTCAAAATCTCAAATGATTTGAAGTTGTGGAGAAAATTCTACCATTAAAGAATTTTGAAGTTTTGAAACTTTGAAGAAATTTCAAATGAGTCTTATTGAGTTAGGTTGAATTTGAGCTCAAAAGATATTGAATTTCGGTATCTAGCTTGGAGGGAACTACTCTTGAAATTTGAGATGATTTCGTGAAGAATTAAAGAAGTTTGAAATTTGGGAATTGTTAATGTTCTCTATGTGTTCTTGGTGTTTTTAAAGAAGAAGAAGCAAAAAGAGTATATTTGATTCAAAAACTCAATTGAAAAGTATTAAAAGTTGTTTGGAATGAAAAAATGGTTTTGCAAAACCGGAGTTTAAAAAAAATGGCATGGATGAACATTTTCTTTAACAGCAATGACATAGATGAGTCAAACTTTTAACGAATGACATAATAAGTCTTAAGTTCCATGACATATTTGAGTCTTTTCCCTTTGTTATAATACTAATCGGATGTTGCCGTATTTTAAGTATTTTAAGGGATGTTACAATGAGATGTCTATACACAATTTGCTGGCAGAGGACAACTATTGATTTCGTATAAAACACTCGCATCAAGTGTTCTTTTTTGTTTCCACCATCAATTTGTTCTACACGTCAAGTTATCATTTGTAGTAATATTTATCTTATTAAATTTATTTGTAATTATCTCATAAATAATTTGAGCTGTAATATTTTTTTTATTCTATTCTAATTTTGACTACCTATATAATTATTCATATTATCGAAGATGATGGTCTATCATCTTGTATAATACGGTTTACTTTTGTCAAATATATATACTTTAATGTTGTTTCTTTTAAGGAAACGCAAATCTTGCAAAGTGCGATTAGGCATTAATTAGGTTGCTGTACTTGCTCATTGCTAGAAAATGGCATAATGATTGTGCCCAAAAAAAAAAAAACTACTAACATAATGGGTTTTAATCAGAAAGAGTCTAAATTATAAAGCTCAAAATTTTGTTATCTCAATTGACTAATCATTCATGTTTCATTATAGCATTAAAAATCAAATAGCCCCTTTTAGTACAATAGACAATAATTAGGGTAAAAGTAAATTTCACAACACTGTCAATCAACTTACTGAAATTGTATAGCAAAATAATTTGTCTCATTTTTATATTAATAAAATTATTTAATTTAGACCTTATTAATTCTCCCTTCTCTAATAATAAAAATAACTCTAAGCCGAAAAGATATTTGGTTTCACTGCAAAATCATAGTTATGTTTCTATAAAAACATAAACATTATCTTTTGGACGAAAAAAGTGAGAAATACTATTCAAGTATATAAGCTAATGATGTTCTATAATGAAGTAAATTTGCAAAATGAGAAAAATTGATTTTAGTAAAAATAATCAAAACTCTAATATTTATTTATACAAGTGAAAATAAAAAGGAATAATAGCTATACAAATATATTTCGATGTAGGATATACAAAATAATTGATTTAATTAAGGTCAATTTTTTAAAGATTGTATTTATTTAGATTTTAAATAATTTTACACTATAATTTATGTCATACTCCATCAATGCCAATCAAAACTTGTTTATATTTATATAGACAATAAATAATTTCCCTACTGTTTATATTACTTCACCCTTATTCTAAAAATAGTTGTTTTTGTTTTAATTTACTAGTCCAATTTATGAAATCTAAAAGATTTTTTTAATAATTTTTTACTTCTATCTTTTGTATTAATAACCGCATAAAGTACCAATAGTCAAATTTAAGGTTTCAAAACATTATTAATAATGTTAAGTATAGAAAAATACACCTCTAAGTAAAAAATTTAAGAGGTGTCATATCATGACGGGTCAAGTAATATCATGGACTAAGAGAGTGGAGAAAGACAAAAGAATATGTATGCATACATATACACACGCTTAATGCATATTATATTGAAATAGCAGTCATAAAATATCATTCTACTTATAATGTTAATGAACTTAAAGAAAAAGTTATAAATACCTAACCTGAAAAAAATTATAATAATAAAAAGAGATATTGCATTTATGCAATATAATAAGAGCAAAATGGACAATGCATAGAATAAAAGAGGGAGTTTAATTATTGTTTAAATTGAGAGGGAATTTGATTTTTAAAACAAAGTCAAGGGGTAAAAATGATTCCACCCTTAATTATTATGTATAAATAATCGATCTAAGTATTGAAATTGTTCTAATTCAAGTACTTTAGCATAATAAAGAGCAAAAATGGACAGAGTCGAAGACATACTTATGGTCCCTCCTCTTACAAAAAAAACAAAAACATCATTTGAATTTAGTTCAATTTTAGGAAGTACATTAGTCTGAAATTAATTTAGATTATGATTAGTGGATTGATAAGATGATTTTGTAGACAAGGATTAATGACCTGCTTTCGTTCTTTTCATTCAGTGGATTTGGAAATATCATTAAACACTGTTATATCTTGTACTTAAAAAAGTATAACGGAGTAGTCTAAAAGACTTTCATATTTCTCCCTAGTTGTCACTTAAACACAATATTTTAAACTATTTTCTCATATAATCATGTATGTAATACAACCGATTAGGCAATTATACATGAAATGACACATAAGAAATTAAATGTTAAAGAATAAATTAAATTGAATAGGCTATTTTTGTAAATTCTGGAAAATTTGCAACAGTCATGTTCTTGGTATTTGTCATAAATGAGCACTAAGTTCGTGCCAAATTATTTATTTCCTTTTCCAATTTGACTTCAATTTTCAGCTACAAGTTATCACACAAATTCAACAAGAACTATTTATTATTCTTCAAGCTGCCTCAAGCTTATCAATAAACTTGTTTAATTTTTGAATACCCACCATCACTCTTCGTGTTAAACCATACTCACACCTCCTTAAACTAGCTAAACACAAATTGAATTAGTGGTCTAATTTCTTTAGAATATTTAAAACAAAAAATTTAAAAGATCCGAAAAGTACTCAAGAAATTGGAATTTGGGGAGGTGGTGGTCTGTGTGAGTGTGTGTGTGGGGTGGGGGGGTGAAGGAGAGGGGTTGTGGGGTGGGTGGGGCTGCATTAAGAAGAAGAAGAAGAGGGGATGGCTAGCTATATAACCCAATACATTCACAAAAAAGGGAAATTTGTGATTGCTTCTCCAAATGATGGCAAATGCATAAATGCTGGTTTTAATAAACCTTGACATGTTAGCACGATCCGCTTCACAAAAAGCCACCAACTACAAACCGAACTAACGTGCTTCAAGGACAATTTACACAATAGCACCAGCTGGCTGTGTGTGATATTCAAATATAATCTTATTTCTGTATTGACGAAATAAAAAGCTAATGATTTCCTTGTACATTCTTGGTTCACATACAAGCCATGTGAAAAGAGATGGCAATAAAAAAGGTACCAGCGCATGACAATCAGGAGTATTGGTAGAAAGATATACTCTTGTCATCAGATACACTGGCAAGCATACAAGACCTAACATCAATCCTTGATGGTGGTCCAAAAGCCACAGACCATACCTGGTCTGTGTGGTTAGTTAATGTCTGCGTAGCTGCTCTCATTTTAAGATCCCACAGCTTAACGGTCTTGTCACTTGAACCTGTTGCAACGGCTGCCCCATCTGGAGAAACATCCACACTCAAAACCCAACTCGCATGACCTGACAAAGATGTGAGCAAGGTCTTTCCCTCGGCATCATACACATGCACAAGACCATCATCTGATCCTGAGAAAAGTATCCTTGAATCATGGAGTGAAGGTGAAAACACAAGAGAGCGCACAGGCATGCAATGGCCTTCCAAGAAGTGGAGGAATTTCGCACGAGCTACATCAAAAACAGAGATTGTTCCATCAACTGAACCACAGGCAAGAAGCCTCCCATTAGTATTCCATGCAACCGAGAGGACAAATTTCTTGCTGCCACTTTTCTCGGATGGTTGCGAACCTCCTTGACGCGGAATTGACAATGTGGCAACAAGTTGCCACTTAGTGGTGTCCCATAGCTTGACTGATGAACTACCACCTCCAGCTGCTGCCAAAGTGCTACCCTGAAAAATGTGGAGAACCATAATGCGGCTGCTTAAAATCAATCAGAGAAAACATGAGTAGAAAAAGTAAAAATGTACAAAAATGTTTGTGTTATGAATCTTTAGGGATGGATCGATTCACAAGGGCCATATATAGATTCAGCTCATTAAAGGGAGGCTGAAATCTTAGAATTCATTAAAAGAGAGGACTCCGATCTCTTCAGCTCTTCAAAGGGAGCTGAAAAACTACTTCCTGATTTATTCATCAAAAGCCCCTTTAAATAGGAGTCTTATTACATCAATAGGAAGTCTAATTCTTATGAAAGTAGGAGACCTAAATCCTATTCCAAATTAACAACTATAACTTAACATAATCCTTATGAAGCTATGAAACATAAAACCCTATTCTAGAATAATAAATAAAGCTACTTAAATTATAAATAAATAAATCTACTTTAAAAATATAATCAAATACTTAATTAATTGACTTCCTCGCATCCACAACAGTTTGCAGTATAAACATTGAGCATCACATGACAATGAGTCAAGTAGCACACACAGGGAGAGAAGAAAATCCTGATTTGGATGAACACAAAACTAAAGACAAACAAGAGAAAAAAAATATGGAAATAGGATGAATGATAAATATTTTGCGAGCCCCATCATCAACCAAGGAAAAGAACCAATCACTATACACCTTACACTACCAGAAAACATATTAAAACATAAACCAACAAAAGTAAATAAGTTGCAAAGATCACAACAATTCATTATCAAGAAATATAAAATATTCCATAGGCAACATCAGTCTTACATCTTCTCTCAGTGAAGTTTTAACAACTATCACAGTCAATTGCATAAACAAATAAAAAAAGATGATTATAATTCAGTACTGTTCCAAATATGAACAAAATCTTCGGCACCTCACTATGTTGCAATATAAAATATCCAAAATCACCAAGATATTTTTAAAATACATTGATGACAAAACAGCATATCAACTCTTTGGTGAGAATTGTTATTAACATCTAGCACTTGATTAAATAGATATACTCTTCATTTCAATGTCAAGTGCTAACCTGCACTATCTTCATACAAGGAAACCACTCTGAGAAGACTTCGATCAAACTGTTTTAAGCTAAGCAACCTATTCTCAGGAAGGGTTTTGGTTCCTCATCCTGCTAGATCTTTCAAGAGATCAAGTTTATTTTGGGCAAGAGTTATCCAACATACTCCATTTTAGTTCCATCCATGTAACTGACTATTCATAAAATATCGCATTTGCAGCAATGATGAATTTAGCAACCAGTGAGTCTCATTAGGTGATAAAAGTAAGAGCAGTTATTTCTATTTTAAAGCCATGATAGTGAAGGAAAAAAATATGATGTGGTATTGACTCCGGGTATTCTAAATTAAGTTGGCAAGAGATTCAACTATCAAACTTAACTTTTCACGTTCGATCCTCAACACAAGATCCTTATAACAATGCAAGATAGATGAAGTAAATCCATTAGTCACTAACTCTTCTAATCCCATCTGGTTGCTCCTAATGTCAAGTTATCATCATCTTTGTTTACAAATCAGTAAAAACAATTCCTAACTTCAACTAGTGAAAAGGATTGGATTTCATGATTTTATGGGTATGTCTGGTATGGAGAAAATATCTTCTAAGTTTTCCATGTTTGGTTGATCAAAATTTTTTAAGAACATCTTCGGAAAATAAGTTCGTTTAAAAATGAGGAAAATGGTTTCTCTAGTAAACCAAATTTCATAAGTGGCACACCACTCCACCTCACAACCCACATCCCACCCCCACCCCTTACTCCCATAGCCCCCACATCCACCACTCCTACTCCCCTACCCACCCACATAGTATTTGCCTTGAATATATATAAATATACCTTGGGACAATTTTTTCGGCTTACAAAAATAAGTATGAAAATAATTTATGTTTTAGGAGAACATTTTTCTTTCTACCGAACACACCCTATATTACTAGTAATTTAACAAATTAACCTTTTAAGATAGTTGTTCATTGATTATTTGTTTGTTAGGTATATTAATTACAACTCTAGAAACCTATCCCTAGCAAACTGACTCTTAGGAAACTACAGAACCTTACAAACTCGTTCCTGCCCCATAAACCAAAGCTATACTTTACTTATTACCAGTCACTTCTAACCAAATCTCAACTCCTCGGACTAACATTACTTGCTACTTAAAAATGATCGTATTTGCTGACAAAATCGCATGAGAGATTTGTTATGCCTCAATAGGATTAGAAAGGTAAGACCTAGTCCGCTTGTTTGTACTCTTTACTTTGAGATTTGCTTTTATTTGTTCCTCCTTCTGTCCCAACTAAGTGTCTTACATTCCTTTTTGGTCTTGTCCCAGAAAGAGTGTTTTTTCCCTATATTTAGTAAGTTTTCAATTCCAAGGCAAGCTTAAGACCACAAATTTATAAGATTACAAGATTCAAAAGTTTCTCAATGTTTCTTAAAATGGAATGGAGGGAGTAAACAAAAACTAGCCCTAGGAGCTGGTAATGAATTGTTGAGCAAGACTCCAAATTTACTCTTCAGAAACAAGCTTCAAGTATTCTGCCTCAGTATGCTAAATAAGGCATAAATCCAGAAATAGGTATATAGATAAAAATTGAACAATTTGCCCACAATTATAGACAGTCAAAAAAGATTAAAGCTTGTACTTCTCCTTTTGGTATGATTGTGATATCTCTTCAACTCATTTACTAGACATAAAACAACATCGCTATTAGAATGCAAAAAGCAATTTAATTTTTCAAAAAAAGGAAATGTGTTGCTTACATCGGGACTAAATTGCAATTGCCAGACTTCAGATGGAGGAGCTTCGAGAGTAGCGATGGTGTTGTTAGTATCAACCTCAAACACTCGAATGAAGCTGTCTAGAGAAGCAGAGGCGGCGATTCTCCGATTCGGATGAGTAGTGACTGATACAACGCCGAGGCAATGACCGGTGTTTGTGTGAAGGCAAGTGAGTCTGGTTGGGTCCCATAACCTAACGGTTTCATCAAGCCCTCCGGTGAGAAGTAGCGCCGGTTTATCGCCGTCCGGTCGGACCCACGCTGCCGTCCAAAGTGAGTCTTCGTGCGCATTTTGGATACTGTCTAGTGGAGCTAGCTTCATGGTGATTCCGTGTGGTTAAACCCTAGGACATTGAAGGTCTCTCTGGTCACTTTCTTTGCTATAAAGTGAAATCTATTTTCACTACGCATCCATCAAATTTCAATAATTACATATCTGGTCCCCTTCCCTCCGGGCTGGCATATTCAGGTTCGATACGTTGTTAGTGTGATTCGTTAATTAACTAAAACAAATTGTAATTGTCTTTATACTTTAGAAAAAAATTATATTTATCCTTAGTCATATATTTTTTTAGGCGAAATCGTTTGATGGACTTCTGTATGTTTTTATATTCTGAACCATTCGACTTAATTCCTTACCAATTGCATCCTTAAACCTATTGAAACACAATAATTGATGGTTCATCCACCAGATAATGTCTTCCATTGTAATTTCACTAAAGTTAACTCCTTAGACCTCAATTTTTAAATCCATTTATCCAAGATAGCTACATGTTCTTCCTCAAAAGTGAGATTTTGATCCAACTATATCGAGTGTCATTGAATTACATGGGAACCATCATAATGATACTTTTTAAATATAAACATATAACTTTTTTCATATAAACATATAAAATACTTGATGCACAACTAATAGAACCGGAAGTAAGGCCAACTCATAGGCCATCACCATAAAGCGTCGAAGTACCCAAATGGACCAATAAACCTTGGACTAAGCTTGTCCTTTTTTTCAAACTTCATGACACCATCCATGGGTGTTACCTTTAACAATACCTTCTTTCTAACTATTGATTCCAAATCATGAGCCTTTGATCTGCGTAGCTCTTTTGCCAGCTCTAGGCTATAAGAAGTGTTGACACCAATTTTGACCAACCTTTAACCATTTTTGGATTGCTATTCGATTAAATACGTATTTTAAAATATATTTCAAAATTTAAAATTTTAATCAATTTTGTATTAAAATTATATATTTTAGTATGCATGATTTCAAAAATTATTGTAATTTATTATCAAATTTTTTTTTTCAATAATTATAATCGAAATAATTACTTACTTAAATATTTTTAAATCCTAGATGTGTTTAATTATATGAAAATATTTAATATATGTAGTATTTTATTAATTGGATAGCATTTTCTTAAATCCCCTCTAAATTATTTAATTTTCAGCCCATTCTTAATCTAATCCCTTTCAATTATAGCCTGTTCCTTACCCAAGTCCTTGCAATTCTAGCCTATCCGATTCCAATTTTATTTCAATTCTAGCCAATTTTTATTTCAATTTTGGCCATCTCAATTCAATTTTCAGACCCATTCATTTTAATCTCATCCGTCCATCTCTAAGTTATATCCTAGATCAAATCTGAACCCTTCATCTAATCTTGATCGGACGACTAGAAATCAATCCCCCTTTTTCCTATTTACACTTTGAAAGACCCAAACCCTAAGGTATCTTTTCATTCCTCTTTTTTCTTCTTTTTCCCTCTCAAAACCGCCGCCCCTCCCCTTTTTCTCCGGCGAGGCAGGCAGTCGCTGGCCTCCATTCGTTGCCCCCTCCACCTCCTCTCTTCTCTCGATGAAGACAACAGCAACAGCTGCTCCATCCAGCAGCGACGGGCGAGGCAACAGCAGCCGGCAAGAAGCACAGCTGCAACCGGCGACAGCAACGAGCAGCCACCGGCGGACACAGCAGCAGCCGCCAGACGCTGCTGCACCTCTCCCCCAGGTGACACTGCCCTCTCCCTCCTTTTCTCCATTCCCTTCTCTGATTAGCTTTCTCCTCTCCACCCAGCCGACCGGCGAGGCAACAGCAGCGGCAACTCTGACGAAATCTGCCAGTAGCACCAATAACCGGACAGCAATCGGCGAGACGGCAACACAACCGGCGACCCCTTTTGTCTCCCTCCGCCACCTCCTTTCCTCCCCCTCCCTCTCTCCTTTTCTCTTCTCTTTTCTCTCCTCTCTTTGCAGGACCGGAATCACCAGCGAGCCACCAGCGCCGAGCAGCAACAGCAACCGCCGGACAGCAGCAGCCGGCAAAAAGCAGCAGCAACCGGCGACAACCCACGGCAGCAGCAGCCAGCGAGACGGCAGCAGTTCTAACCAGCAACCAGGCGAGCTCCGAATATAGCGAACTCCGGCAACATTTTTAAATTTTTTGAGTTTATTAAGACGGATCTGTTAAGATCCGTCCAGGTAAGTTTCATTAATTTTTTTTTTTTTACAGCTCTCTGTTCTTGATTCTTTAATTATCACGAATATTAATTTGAGCGGCATTTGATCTCATGTATGCATTTTTGTCTACTGCCTGTCCGATTTGTATGAATTTTATATGTTCGTTCTTGATTTTTAGGAAAACTGTATGTTGGAATTTTCTGTTCAAAATTCACACCCATTTGCTTAATGGTGAATGATAGATTTCTCCCTTTAAACTTGTTAATGTTTACTGTTGATTGTTTAACATGCTACCATTGATTGGTTCTGTCAAAATGATGATGGTGCTAATTGTGATATATCTAATCTTTATTATTTGATAATTTCTTCTAGTTTATGCAATATTACCTGTAGTATTGTTAATATTAATGCTGAAATTGTTAATTGATTCCATAATTGCGGTTAACCCGTATAGGATATTGTATGAGGTTTTATGCAAATAACACATTAATTTGAGTTTCTTGCCCGGATTTCTTACTTGTTTGATGGTTGTAGTAAAATTAGTTTATTGTTTATTTATTAATGTTAATTGATTGTAATAGCCTTAATTTGAGTTGAATGGTTTTCTTACTTGTTTTATTTTTAGTTAATTTATTTGATTGGAGCTTGATTTGAGCTATGTGATATTGCCCTTCCTATAATACTTATTCCTTTCTGGATGAACATGTGTAACATTGATTGGTGATTTGTTAATTGATTTTAGCTACCTTATTTATGTGTAAGCAGATTTCTTACTTGTTTATTTTTGGCAATAAAATAAACTAATATGGCTGATTTTGGCTCCTTTGAAATAAGGCAAATACTTAATTGATTCCTTAATAATTTATTTCCTTTATTTGTGCCCTCCCCTTTTACTATAAATTAGACCCTACTCTCATTATTCATGGACTCATGCTTACACACAAATTCATAGGAGAACACTTTAATAGTAACTACTCTCTAGTCTAAAAAAGATAATAAGAAAATTGCTTAAACATTCTACGCTCCTCTCCACTTGTCATTTTTGCTGTGTTCGGGTCGATTTGTTGGAGTAATTGGGTCTTCATTGCTGTTAAATAATTCTGCATAACTGGTTACTTCCTTTGACTAATTTAAATTGTTGCATTATTCATATTATGTGTATGTTTGAAATGATAAAAGGAGGCATCCGGGTTAGTTTCCCTATCCCTCATTCCGATGTGTGATTTTATATGACTTGGTGAAATTCGTGTGAATTGCTTTTATGTGTCTATACATTAGTCATTATCATGCTATGATCTCGTGTTGGATGTTATTTCATTAAACAGGTGTTGAACTTGAAGTTCAAGTTGAAGAGTCGCCATGAGACGAAATTACTTAATTTCTGTATTTAGAATTCGTATTTATTATTTATTTCGGTTTGTAATAAATCTTGTAGCAACTCTAACTCTCTATATATATGACAACTTGGGGGAATCATCTAAAGGGGAGGGGATGTACGTGCTAATTGTTTCCTTTCACTTTTAGCTTAGTTTATTTTATTTATGTGTTAATATCTGTCCATATTGCTTAAATCATAAACCTTGCAAGCATACTAGAATATATCTTAATATTAGCTTAAAATCAATCTTTATTTATAACCTTATCAGATTAATCAGCATAACATGAATATATGTTAAAACTCGCTTGATTTTGTAGAATCTTGTCTCACATGCTAATTTTGAAAAAATTTGGAAATTGGTTAATAGCAATTAGATCCCATGTAGGATTGTTAATCTAATAAATTTGAGCAAATCAATTGGTTTATATTGTTCAGCATGCTAACTTATTTAGAAATCATGTCTTTGAGTTTGATTAATATCAACCTGTCAATAAAATATGTCTAGAAATGCATAAATTTAGTCTGCCATAAAATTTATGCCTAGTGTTTAATAATTTGTTTAAATGAAGTAGATATCATGCCTATAGATTTTCTTAATAATATAAATTTTCAGTAGTGTGCATACTTGAAACCATGGTTATAGATTGTAGATTTGATTTTATTTATTTAGAATATAGCAATTAGATCCCATGTAGGATTGTTAATCTAATAAATTTGAGCAAATCAGTTGGTTTATATTGTTCAGCATGCTAACTTATTTAGAAATCATGTCTTTGAGTTTGATTAATATCAACCTGTCAATAAAATATGTCTAGAAATGCATAGATTTAGTCTGCCATAAAATTTATGCCTAGTGTTTAATAATTTGTTTAAATGAAGTAGATATCATGCCTATAGATTTTCTTAATAATATAAATTTTCAGTAGTGTGCATACTTGAAACCATGGTTATAGATTGTAGATTTGATTTTATTTATTTAGAATATCATGCCTATAGGTGTTGTGCATTATTTTAACTTTTCAATCATCTAGAAATCATGTTTCACAGGTTTAATTAAATAATTTTCAGCATGTTAAATAATAGAATTAAATCTATGCATTTTTTGTTTATTGTTAAATAATTTCTGCAATACATTTATTTGCTGACCAAAAAAAAAAAAAAAAAGATAATAAATGGTCCAGCATGCTAATAATGTCTTAATAAAATCTGCTCTTGTCCCATCTACGTGGCGAAATTATTTTCTGCATTTAAACATTCTTCTGATACGTAAAATCAATCCATTCTTCATGAATATTTGTTCTGCCACTTAAACTAACTTTCTACATCTGCCACTTGCTGCCCTGATTAAATCTTGCTCGGATTAATTAATTTCTGCACTGTGTTGCCATTTAAAATCAGCTACTGATTAATTATCCGCATCTAATAAAATTATCTGCTACTTAAAATTAAATTTGGAATTAATAATTTGATAACTATATATATATATATATAAAAAGAAAAGAAATTATGTCATGCATCTGTGATAATTTTTCTGCCACTTAAAATTGGTTAATACCTATTAGTAATTACGTTTTGCATGTGTAATAATTTTTGTTCTCTAAATTCAGTAAATATTGTTATGTTGCTTGTTTTGTGCGCCCACACTTTAGCACGAGACCCTTTCACTTTTTATTTGTGTTTGTTAGCATGTCTAAATAAAATTTAAGAGGCCAACTTGATACTTTACGTGCTAAGTGTTTGTCCAATGTGTTTAACTTGGTGTCTAGGTGGGCCTATTAGGATTTATTTTGTCTAAACCAGTCCAATAATAGTCCAATGCCTCTTGGACATTAAGTGGGGGCGCTAGGCACCTTTTAGGACGGAAAGCATGCGGTGGTGGGGTAGGGGTAGTTTAGGCCCTATGGATATGATGACACCGATTTAGGCTTAAAGCGACAAACTTCGGTTTTGTCTGTCCCTATACGGAAGCCAATCAGAATAAAAATAAAAAGTCGAGTGCTGATCCATAAAGTCCTTCAGAGTCTCCCTCCCTTTCTATTCCTTTATTTGTTTATAATTACGATTATTTGGGGTAGCTAAAAAAAAAAATTGTTTGTTCATATATTTGGATAACTTCTGTCTCCTCGCTTATCTCTTTATTAATTTTGTTTAATGTTTATTTATTATTATCACCTAGCCTTGCATGCATAGGTAATTAGTTAAAATAATTGTAATCTTAGTTGTTTAAGTGTTTAGTATTTAATTGTTATTATCACTTAGAATTGCACGCTTAATTAATTAATTAATTAAAACAACTAAATGATTATCACCTAGCAAGCATGTGTAAATTAAGTAAATAATAATGAAGTGACCTTAAATGCTACTTGTAACCCCCACATATTGCATGAGATACGGCTGGGACCCACCTTTGTGGACCTCGAGGGATGCCTAACACCTTCCCCTCGAGGTAACTTGAACCCTTACCTGATCTCTGGTTCGTTGACCTTAGCTAGACTTAGTTAGGTTAGATAGGTGCCCTAACGCACCTTAATTCGTTAGGTGGCGACTCTTCAATCTTCCCAAAACCCAAAAGAGTTGTTAGGTCGTGCACCAAAACCTGTTTTGAGAAAAATGGGGCGCGACAAGAAGTCTATCCTGAATAACTTTTGTCGCACCCTATTTTTCTCCTAAAAGATTAGCCATTGACACGACAACTCTTTTAGGATTCAAAAGAGTGAAGAGTCGTCACCTAACGAATTAAGGTGCATTAGGGCACCATTCTAACTAATTTACAGATAACAACTCCATTTAGTAGTCTACATCACTAGAAATTGATAAGGATTCTAGTTACCTCTAAAGGAAGGTGTTAAGCATATTTTGAGATCCATAAATGTGGGTTTCAGCCAAATTTGTTTATTATATGGGGTTTACATAATAGACAATGGGTGGATGAATTTATTAAACTAAAAAATAGTTGTGTGATTAGCATGTAAACCTTCAATTTAAGATAAGGAAATAATTAGTGTAAAATCAATTACAATCTAACATATACAGCTAGGCAGTGAAGTGATTAAACATGCAAACTTACTTATTTAATAAGCAACTAAAAATAGACGTACAACATGATTATGTATTAAGAAAATCTAGATGATATAAAATTGTTCAGATAAGTGCAAAGAGAGAAATTTAAATAGTGAAGTAAATAAATTCATCCCTCAAGTATAACCCAAACTTAGAGTACATCCTTACGGTATAATAGTTAATAAAAAATATCCTTCTACTATCCCAAAACTTGCATAAGCATCCTTTTTTGTTAACTATTGTTAAAAACTAACGGAAAGAAAAACAATTGATAAGCACATGACTTTCAAAACGGCAGGAATGATTGAAGAAAATACTTCTTTTTTATTTATTGAGTTTTTTTTTGTTCTTGTGTATCAAACAGATGATATGCTACTGGTTTTTGCTATTCATTTACTTATTTTGTTAATTTAATGGTACTAGACTCTATTTCTACTTATTTTAATTGGTTTTTCTATTGTTTTGCTGGTCTTTTCATGTTGTTTTTCTTATGTTTTGCCTAAAAAATTGTTGTTTATTATTGGTTTACCAATTTTTCTGTTGTATTGCGGTTTGTTATTACTGTTTTATGCTAATTTGGTGTTGTTTTTTTGATTTTCTTGTTGTTTATATACTGGTTTATCAACTTTTTTGATGTTTTTTCTATTGTGTTGTTGTTTTTGGCTAGTTTGGTATTGTTTTGCTGATTTTTATGTTATTTTTGTACTGATTAACCAGTTTTTTAATCGTTTTATTCGTTTTTTCTTGTTTTGTAGCCGCCTTGATGTTTTTTTGAGTGTGTGTTTTTTATGCAAGTTTTGGTCCTATTTTTCAAGTGAAAAATTAGCCTTTTTATTGGTTTGAAGTGTTAAATGCTCAAGGTGGAAAAAAGAAGAAAAAATAAATACTTTTAGGCAACTTAGAGTACTTTCATTGCGCTTGACAAACACACAAGATACGTTTAATACAAAAAGCTCAAAGCGAGACTGATACAATATAAAACAACTACTTTTACTACAACTTCAAATTCTCATCTTCTCTCTTTTCAAAGTGAGACCAATCCTTCCTCTTGTCGACTTACTTCTTTTTCAGACTCAATGCATTTCTATGAGCGTTGTTTATCATTTCTCAACTAGGCACATTAGGCTAGTCTCGCTTCCTCTTTGCTCGCATAGGAGAATGAATTTGTATGACTCCAAAGCATTCTAAGAGTTGGTAATATGCCCTCCCTGGAAGTGGGTTATGCCATTTTCTTGGTGTAGAAAAGTATGGAGTCCATTCTGTGTAACTAGGATCAACAGAAAAATTATAAATGTCAACAATGTCGCACATGCAAAGTGCTAATTCTATTGATTTCATCAAATTATATTGGCACCTCTGCATTATACGATAGCCAGGAACAAAGTATCCAAATTTTCGTTATCATTGCATTGAAATCTATGAATGACACTTTTAATTATAAGCACCTTACTGACCGTTGAGATCATGTTTCTAGCGGCACCTCGCAGAACAAAGCAAAAATTTCCCTTCAGGCCAACATGCTTGGTGTATTTCTTACTAACATGAGTCTTATTGTCTCATATAATTGCATCATCATTGCTAGTTTCTTCTCCAAATTGCTTCTCAAGAGGTCTCCAGAATTGCCAACCACTGCGCATTTTCTAAATTGTCGAGTGCAATGATCAATTATATGAGTAGTCAATTTCAACCCTCAATTAGGGACGCGTTGCTGAAGGTTAAACTGAAAGTGGGATAGAGCAAATTATTTTTTTGTACAAAAGTATGAAAGAAGAGTCCGGACTTCTTGTGAGCTATTGGGGGAAAGCCATGTGCTTAGCAGTTGTTTTTCTTTCCGTTAGTTTTTAACGATAGTTAACAAAAAGGATGCTTATGCAAGTTTTGGGATAGTAGAAGGATGTTTTTTGTTCACTATTATACCATAAGGATGTACCCTAAGTTTGGGTTATACTTGAGGGATGATTTTTGCCAAAAACTCAACTAATTACTACATCCAATTAATCGTCCAAATCAATTTACACAGGTGAAATTATATATTTATTACAGTAGCATAATAGAAGTCTTGAAATATAAACTGAATTTTTTTTTTTAAAATAGTAGTATTTTAGCATTTAATAGGACTCATAGCCACAGCTTCAAGATTTATTAAAAATATCAATATTTTAGTTTGTTATATTGCTGATTTTTTTTTCCATTTGCTTAATTGAAAAAATACAATTAGTTAATAAATAATGGAAAAAATCAAGGGAGAGAATATTTCAAATAAGGTATAGATCACCGAAATTCCTCATCAGTTACACTCCAAATAAAAATCAACATGACTTCTCTCTCCCTTATTCCTCAAATTTTCAATATCGATTTTTAACACTCCATTGATAATACTCAATCTATGTCAAATTGAAGTCGATTGATTTGAGATTTTTGATGGTAGGTAAGAAGATTTTAGAATGAATACAAAATAAAAAAGAAATACAAAACTTGTTGGCATATAAAGTGAAATTGAAATACAAAGTGAGCACAAAATATATAAAACTTGTTGTCATACATTTAGAATGAATACAAAATAAAAAAGAAATACAAAACTTGTTGGCATACAAAGTGAGATTATAATAAAATGTGAGATTGAAATACAAAGTGAGCGCAAAAAATATAAAACTTGTTGGCATACATTTAGAATGAATACAAAATAAAAAAGAAATACAAAACTTGTTGGCATACAAATTGAGATTGAAATACAAAGTGAGATTGAGATACAAGTGATATTGAAATACAAAGTAAGCACAAAACATACAAAACTTGTTGGCATATAGTTAGAATGAATGCAAAATAAAAAAGAAATACAAAATTGCAGGAAGACTAATTTAGAATAGCATACAAAATTCTATAAAACTACTTATACATTGTCCTATAATATAATATAAAAGGAAACAAATACATACTTTGAAATAAATACCACCTACAAAAAACATACAAGTTACCCTTAAAAATCCAAATTTATCAAGATACTACATGAATTTTGTAATGAATACAAAATGCAACATGCCATAAAAACAATTAAGAATATAATTTGATAGTTTAGATACAAAATGCAACAGGCCATAAAGTTGTTCTTCATCATTTTGATCTTCAACAATTTCATCAACTTCTTCAGTACCATAATTTTTTTTTGGAATGTTGATTTCATTCCTCATGTGTGTAGGATCATATTAATATTTAGATCTGCTCTCTTCAACCATTTTAGTCATAGAACCTACATTTTCAAAGAATTCTTAATGTATATATGAATGTTAATGTAGATTATTATAATATCTCCAATACAAAAATAAATAACAAAAAAAAAATCAAATCATACGATTAAAATTGTTAAAAATTAGAAATACACAATATATCAAAAATCTCAAAAGTTACTTGATGACAATGTATTTACATGTATCGGTGTGTTAAATTCTTTTGAAAGATTTATGAGATTTCTTTAAAAAATGGACGAATTTCGAAGAGAGATACTATGGAGTCTGGTTAAACAAGGAAAGGATATATTATTTGAAGTTAGAGAAAAAAAGGTAAAAAAACATGAGAGAGAGAAAAGAGAAAATTTGGGTAGAAAAATTTGAGAGAGAAAAATGGGTAATGAAGTCTTTTTTTTCCTTTCACTGCATAATGGAGTCAAAATAAGGCAAAGGTGGGCCTAAGTTGAGAAATAAAAGGGAGGGAAATGAATTATATTAGGATACACTTTATGTTGGATATTTTTTTAAAAATATTTTAATTAATTAGAGCCAAATTTGGCTCATCAAGTTTAATTGACTTTATTTTGATGACTAAGTACAAATATGTCATTACATATGTCATGAAACTTGATGGCCAAGTTTGCACTTGACATCATCACGTAGGTCATCGAACTTGGTGGCCAAGTTGTTGATTTGCTTTCTCTCCAAGTTGTTGCTGTGAAGAAGTCTCCCACCGCCTTGCTCCTCTATATATATATTGGCTGGTTTAGTATTGAAGGCAAACAACTTAGGAAAGTAGTAATACTTAGCCAATTCTTAATATCTTCTTTTGACTTGCTTTCTTTGTATTATTTATATTTTGTTGATTTTCATATCCTCTAATTTATTAGGGAAGACTTGTTTAATCCTGGGAAAACATTTCACACTGCTAAAATAGTTTCTTAGGACAGTGCCTAGCATGACTCAAATATTATATAAATATATATACATATATATTATTTAAGAATATTATTGTAGTAGTATTTATCCTAATTCTTGTATTATTATTTTCATATTATAATTTCCCCATCTATTATATATTTTACAACAATCTAAGAAACTATGGCAAATAATATATGTCTTGATACTACTGATAATATTTATGTTGGTGCTACCATAGCTGCTACTAGGGCTGCGTATCGGTCGGTTCGGTTCTGTTTTGAAGTTTATCGGGTTGGCTTATTGGTTATCGGTTTGTAGAGATGCTAAACCGTTATAGAACCATTAAGATATTGACTTATCGGTTATTGATTTATCGGTTTTTGATTGTTATCGGTTCGGTTATCGGTTTAACCATTAAGATTTAACACAAAAATAAAACATTGAAAATCACTTAGAAACAAGGTGACAAACCAAATAAACCATGCACATGAGTTCACAAGTTACATCTTGCTCAAAAGCAAAATACTTTTACATTGTAGAATAACCAAGTGTTTGAGACGACCAAAAATAAAAGTAGGAAATCAAACTCCAAGTCGAGGACTTTATATACAAAATGGTATAAATATAATTATTAAATATACTATCGGGTTATCGGTAAATCCGTTAAGAAAAAACTTCAAACCGTTAAGGACCGATAACCCGATAACAAAAAAATTCAAAACCATTATCAAAACCGCTAAACCAATAACCTAATACTATAAACCAATAACTTTTTTGTCGGTTCGGGTTATCGATTTCGGTTTGGTTTTGAACAGCCCTAACTGCTACTATTCCAGTCACTTTGTCAGAAGTTAGTGGTATATCAAACTACAAAAAGGAGTCCTTCAAAGAAAAGGTATGTTAATAAGTCTCAAGGTTACAAGTCTTATAATGCCAATTTTAAGGGAAAAAAGGGCTCTTGTTTTACTTGTGAAAAATCATGTTTATGCCGCACAGTGTAGGGAGAGAATAAAAAATGACAAAGAAAAGGGTTATCCTCCCAAGGCTAATTTAGCTAAAGGAGATGAAATTATTGCAGCTGTTATTTCTCAAGTAAACATTGTATCACATATAAAAGAATGGGTGGTAGACTCTGGGGCTACTGGCACATCTGTGCAAATCGAAAAGCATTTGCCTCCTATACATCAATAGGGAATGACAGTGGACTAGTCTACCTTGGAGACTCAAGAACTATTTAAGTCTTGGGTAAGAGTAAAATGCGCCTGAAACTTACTTTGGGAAAAACTTTATCCCTTATAGATGTGCTACATGTTCCTACAATGCACACAAACTGTCACAACCCAAACCGTCGTGATTGGTATCTACACTAAACCTCCGGTGGGAGAACCACTACTACAACCCAAACTAACAAATTTTATGAAAACTAAGGCATTTAAAGATACGGAATCAGGTTTAAATGACAATAAAATTAGAGTCCCCATAAACTCCAAGGTTAACAACAACTAACCAAACTAATGTGGAAGAACAACCCCTAGAGTTTGAAAATCATTGTACCAAAACTCTACTAACAATAAGTCTAAGAACAAGGGGTACAACCCCGAAACTAAACAACACCTTAAACAAAAGTCGGAGTCCAATAAGAGTGGACTTAAACAAGAAAGGTCCATGGCAGCCTGAAAGAACTGACTCACCCTTGAGTTCGGTCACGCTAAATAGTCACCTAGCTGAGGTCTATTAATAGCCGCCTGAAGATGCCATGTACTCAACAAAGAACAAGCAAGTGCAGTATCAATACACAACCATAGTGTACTGGTAGGATCACGCAGCTATCCCAATAAGTGAAACACATGCAAGTAACCATAACATTATAAAACAGGCATATACCGAACATAAACAAAATTAGTCATCTTTTTAGGATTAATGTAGCATCACACATTCTCAATAATACACATTGTTTATCAATTTAGAGCAACATACAGTCTTCCAATATCAATCATCATTAAATATGAACGTAATCATCACAAGTAGATACACAACACAATTTAATGGTCCTCTCACGGAACCCAATTCAATGGTCCTCTCATGAAACACAAACACAAATTGTTAGTATATCAGTTCGTGGTACCCGATCCAATGTTTATGCCAGAATGTGGCAACCGATCCAAGTTAGTGTGTCGGAACGTAACACCCAATCCATTCAACAAACCACAATCACAATCACAATGTATATTCTAACAATCATACAACAAGAGGTGATTCATGACATACAATTATTCAATTATCCTCATTTACGATTAGGGTGATCAATAATGCAACATTCGCATACATACATGTATTATAATGAGCAATTACAAACATGTATCACATCAACATGAAATCACAACCATCACCTACCTCGAATCCAAGCTTGAATCCCCTAATGCACTTGAATCTTCCCTTTTCGGATTCTTTTCGCTTGTTCTAGGTCTACAAACAATTAATATACGCAAGGATCAACAATCAAAGGTCTAATTATCCGGATTATGACAAACCCAATAACCCTAGACCAAACCCAAGATCCTAATACCCAAATTATGGCTTTTTCCACCATTAGTTTCATATCAAAACCCTTCCCCATCGATAATTACCTAAGAACTATGTTCTACAAATCGAAATACAGATTTGGGGAGTTAAAATCTTATCTTTTGCCTCAAGAATGGTGAAAAATGGTCAAGAACTCGTGTGGGGTCGTTCCTTAGCTCTCAAAGTTGAAAAGTGCAAAATAAAGACATTTTGGGGTTTATTTACGATCTTAAGTCGCGTCGGACCCGTCACAACGGTCCTCACCCCGCCACAGCGGCCCCACCCTAGCGATAAAAATCTCGCCCCAACGGCTTGCATAGAATCAGTGAACTATTTTAATAATTACAAGACCCCCATTTCACAACACACCTTTAACCAACGATGCTCAGAAAATATCATTCACGCTAAGATGATTCCGGGTGTTCTACTCACCCGAATTCAATTCCGTAAAGTCGTATGGATTCCTTAATGACTTATCTAACTACTCATGTAATCAAAATCATAAATAAGTCACCCGGTCTTTACCAGATTTCCCTACACCTTAATAACTCCGATTTCATCCAAATCTGGACTAGGTTGGAAATTTTCAAGTTACTACGAAAAAGTTTTCCAAACCAAAATTTTTCCCCGTTAGATTTTCTATAACGATGGAACCCGGTCGTTACAATAGATACCAATTTATCTATCACTCGTCCCCGAGTGACAAACTTAGGAAAAATAGGCTAAGAAAGGAATGAAGTAGTACCCGAATCGACGAACAACTGGGATACTTGTCCCATATATTTTTTCTGTCGACTCTCGGCTGGTAGAAGCTTAGATTGGATACTTATCACCTTACCTTGAACATCTTTCACCAAATCAACCCTCAAATATTTCACATCTTCAACCTCAAACCAACCAATTGAACACCTACACATCCTCCCATACAACGC
This sequence comes from Solanum pinnatisectum, assembly GCA_035578085.1. Classification (NCBI taxonomy): domain Eukaryota; kingdom Viridiplantae; phylum Streptophyta; class Magnoliopsida; order Solanales; family Solanaceae; genus Solanum; species Solanum pinnatisectum. Next base: position 29,456,739 of record CM069082.1, on the reverse strand, counting down.
TTCAATGAAGTCATCTCAATACTTGAGTGATAAATATTGTTGTATGTAAATTTAACTAACAACAAAGTTATTCCCAATAACCACCAAAGTTGATCGTACACATGTATGCAACATGTTATCAAGGAATTTGACATAACCTCTGGACGAATCCTCTATCACATAACCATGATACAATTCTAAATCAATATTTGCTATAATTAGAAGTGAACCTAAATCAACCAACACACTCATAATACCCAAACAATCATAGTTCTTAACAATATCTCCATCCCACAACATAATTCCTATGAGCTTAAGTTATAACAAATTTGATCTTTAGAAATCAGATACTCATTGAGGGATATGTCCAAACATACAAGCCCTCTAACCACACTATCGAATGCTGGATTTAGCAATTGTAGATTATCTCTTAAGAACAATAGAATTGGACCCAATGATCCCTATATTCAACCACACACAATCAATACATGACCTCGACGACTAGATGAATGTTAAGATTGTCGGACAACCATAATTACACATGGTAGCTCTTCTAAGAACTCTCATAAGCAAGTGGTACATGTCGAACCACTAAAATTCTTTAACAACACCAATTATGTCATTTGAAATAACTAAATCTTCCCAATCTTCCCACTCAACCAAGAGAACATCGCATGATTTGGTACCTCTGATCCACCACTAGGGATCCACCCACAAAAGTGAAAACACACAAGAGCATAACTAGTGAATCATACTCACAATACTAACAACTGTCATAACACTCCGATCATTTACCTTATTATAAACCAACACTTTAACAATGAAACATTTCTTAGGTACTTAATAATCAATAGTAGTAAATTTATGACTCAACCCAGGTGTAAGTCCTTTCAAATGCTCAATACCGGATACAATTGATCATTTCTGACCTTGCCAATTCATACCTTGACAAAATACATCACCGTGAATGTAGACTCATAATGAAATCTGAATTGTAATTTCCACCATATAACACAATCCCTTTCTCTATCAACATTAGCTTGTACCTTGAAAATTTTTATGAATTAATGAATCTCCTTTTATCGTCGATCGCATCCCCATCGATCTTACAATATATTTCTCTAAAAATTCAATCATACTCATTACTAGACTCAAAAACAAAACCAAGCACTTATCATCACACTCAAGATAACGTTTCCACACTCCTTTCTTAAGTCTTTTCCAGTAGTTTTTAACCAAATCTGATGGATCTGTGACACTATTACCATAGCCACAACAAAATGAATGAAATCACGCGTCTCTGAACCCAATGATCTAACCCTCTAAAGATATCTCTTTAGCCTTGCAATCAAATAAAATATTCTTGCTCTAGCCTCTCTCTAAAGGTTGTACTACATCCTACTATTTTTCTTCATTATAACTCTAGCTCTTTAACATTCTATTCGAGTGGTATCCTACCATCTCTTATAATTTTCCATACAACCACGTTACTCACCAAGTATTAGAAAACCACGACCTTGGATACTCGCAAGTCGTAATTACTATACAAAAATTCACTTAACGAATAATTTATTATATAGTTGCATCCCATCACAATCCATCATGACTCTTATTACCATTACGCTCAGTCATCCTTGACTATTACTATGAAGCCAACCTTTCATCAACATGACACCTCAAACTTAGGTATACTCATCAAATTCAAAGGACTAACCCCATTTTTATATGCACTTCTTACAAAAATGCTTCAATTTTCTTCACTCAAGTATACTCATTGGGACCTTTCTTATCTATAAACTTGTCATTCCGATATTAATCCACTTATTTATGGCTTAAGATAAAATCATCAGTCCTCATACTACCCTCCTTTTTCTTAACAAACAAGACAGGAGAACCCCATGGGGAAGCACTAAGATGGATGAAACCTTTATCAAGAAGCTCTTGGATTTGAGCCTTAAGCTCTCTTAATCTGCTAGAGCCATATGATACGGAGGGATGAAAATGGGGCGAGTAACAGTTTCCAAATCAATGCAGAAATCTATATCTCTTTCTAGAGGCATACCAGGTAAATCTTTAGGAAACACTTCCTTAAACTCAGACACCACAGGAATAGACTCAATAGAGGGAGACTCAACCTCAACACCCCGAACATGAACTAAATAAGCCAAACAACCCTGCCTTACAAGTTTCCTACCCCGCACGAAAGATACGACCTTAGCTGACTTTAGGCTTGTACCCTCTTTCCACTCTAATCTTTCCCTATCGGCGATCTCTAGAGTTACCGACTTAGTATTACAATTAAGTCCGGTATAATAGGGGACCAACCAAGTCATGCCTAAGATTATATCAAGTCAGTCATACCCAGCATAACCAAATCATTTCAAGTCTGAAAATCCCTAAACACAACAGGACAAACACGATATACAAGGGTGACTATGACTGACTCTTCAACTAGGTAGAAACATGGATGGGGGAATAAGTATATCAGAAACCACATCAAATCCCAAGGTAATTAAACTGACACATACGAATAAGTAGAACCTGGATCAAGCAAAACAATACCCATCCAGGCACATATAAGAGTAGCTCTTGTGACCACTACATCACACCTTCAATCTCGGTCTTACCCAGAAAAACATAAAACTGAGCCCTGTCCACTTGACGGGCAACCTCCTTGCCTGGCTGCACTACTCTTCTACTTTCATTACCATTTCCCCGGCCTCCACAGCCTCGTTGATTTCCTCCTCATATGCTCAGGTTCTCCATAATTATAACACGCCTTATAACTTATATTTGATTGCTGAACAAGGAATTATATTGCAGGGGTTTGTTCGGGTACGATTTGGGGTCTATAATTGTAACTAGGGGAAAATAGGGGAGACTGGGCTGAGATTCTGTCTCGCCCTGTCTCGCTCTGGCGGGAGAAATCCTGCACTAGTGGCCTCGCCGTAGAGGGGAAAATCCCGCCCCAACGGCCCTGACGGAAATAGAACCCCTGTCAATAATTTCTGGGGTTCCTCTTTTTGTCTATATTTCCCTAGATTTCCCGACTATAACTAGGCATTTAAGAAAATCCCTTTAGCTAGGACAATCATTGTATATCCCCCGGTCAACCCAATGAAGTATGCACTTTAGAATTCTTTTACATCGTTCCAACACTACCACACACATTTCCCCAAGACGCACCCAGACTCTCACACGATTATCAGTTGGTCGCAACGCACGTCTAGATTTCTCGTTTACGAACCACATCGTAATTTATCTAGACCCTTGCACCTAATATCGTGATGACTTCAAAACTCAACAAGTTTCACGACACTCAAGCAGTTACAACTTATAGACAAGTCCAAATTCTTAATTAGTTCATTCCGTAGATGACCATTACTGATCATATATGCCTTATACAGTCCCTAAGGCCAGATATCAATTGGAACCTTCTCAGTTTCAATTAACTTGCTTGTGTCTCTTCAATCGGGACTACGACGTCTAGTTCACTTTGTTGATATACCAATTGGAATTAGGAGATACCAATTGGACTCAACTTATACCACAAGCGACAATAGTAGCTAGCGAGCCCTACAAAAATTGCTAATTTCAATCATAGAACTTGGTCAAACCTAATTCTTAACCGCCTCAATCTTTACTAATGGTAACAAGATCTTAAATCAATCTTATAGAAAACCGATGCACTTTGCAATTGGTCAAAAGGTCATCTATCCGAGGTAATGGACACTTGTTCTGAATGGTGATCCTATTCAACTGTCGGTAATCTATACACATCCTCTCTTACTAGTGATGGTGTTACCGCTATTGTTGATCTAGATCGGACCATAGAGTGAAAGAGGAAAGATACCAATTTGTATCACCCAGATACCAATTGGATTCAAGTCATACTATGAAGGAGTAGAAAGAAGTGAGTTTTTCCTAAAGTTTTATAGTCACTCGAAGAAAAGTACGGACGTCATCGTACCGTTCCGCAAGACTCTATTAGACTCGTTTTGCTACAATGAGATCAACGAACCTAGGGCTCTGATACAAACTTTGTCACGACCCAGACCGTCATGATTGACACCCACACTAAACCTCCGGTGGGAGAACCATTACTACAACCCAAACTAACAAATTTTATGAAAACCAAGACATTTAAAGGTACGAAAGCAGGTTTAAATGACAATAAAAATAGAGTCCCCATAAACTCCAAGGTTTTAACAACAACTAACCAAACTAATGCAGAAGAACAACCCCTAGAACTTGAAAGTCATTGTATCAAAACTCTACAAACGACAAGTCTAAAAACAAGGGGTATAACCCCAAAACTAAACAACACCTTAAACAAAAGTCGGAGTCCGAAAAGAGTGGCTTAAATAAGAAAGATCTCTGGCAGCTTGAAAGAACTGGCTCACCCTTGAATCCGATCATGCTCAATAGTCACCTAGCTAATGTATATCAGTAGTCGCCTGAAGATGCCATGTACTCAACAAGAACAAGAAAATGTAGTATCAGTACACAACCATAGTGTACTAGTAGGATCACGCGGCTATCCCAATAAGTAAAGCATATGCAAGTAATTACAACATTATAAAATAGGCATATACCGAACATATACAATGTTAGTCATCCTTTCAGGATCAATGTAGCATCATACGTTCTCAATAATACACATCAGTTATCAATTTAGACAACATACAGTCTTTCAATATCAATCATCATTAGATATGAACGTAGTCATCACATGTAGATACACAACATAATTCAATGGTCCTCTCACGGAGCCCAATTCAATGGTCCTCTCATGGAACCCAAACCTAGACTGTTAGTACACCGGTTCGTGGTACCCGATCCAATGTTTATGCCGGAACGTGGCAACTGATCCCATATTTATGTCGGAACGTGGTAACTGATCTCATATTTATGCCAAAACGTGAAAATTGATCCCATATTTATGTCGAAACGTGGAAATCGATCCCATATTTATGCCGAAACATGACAACCGATCCAAGTTAGTATGTCGGAACGTCCATTCAACAAGCCACAATCACAATCACAATGTATATTCTCACAATCATACAACAAGAGGTAATTCGTGGCATACAACTATTTAATTATCCTCATTCACGATTAGGGTGATCAATAATGCAACATTTCCATACATATATGTATTATAATGAGCAATTACAAACATATATCACATCAACATGAAATCACAACCATTACCTATCTCGAATCCAAGCTTGAATCTCCCAAGGCACTTGAATCTTCCCTTTTCGAATTTTTTCCGCTTGTTCTAGGTCTACAAACAATTAATATACGCAATGATCAACAATCAAAGGTCTAATTATTCGTATTATGACAAACCCAATAACTCTAGACCAAACCCAAGATCCTAATACCCAAATTAGGGTTTTTCCCATCATTAGTTTCATATCAAAACCCCCCCTTCATCGATAATTACTCAAGAACTACGTTCTACGGATCGAAACACGGATTCGAGGAGTTAAAATCTTACCTTTAGCCTTAAGAATGGTGAAAAAGGATTAAGAACTCGTCTGGGGTTGTTCCTTAGCTCTCAAAGTCAAAAAGTACAGAATAAAGATATTTTGGAGTTTATTTACGACCTTAAGTAGCGTCGGACCCACCATAACGGTCCTCACCCCGCTACAGTGGCCCCGCCCTAGTGGCAGAAATCCTGCCCCAATGGTTTGCACGGAATTAGTGGGCTATTTTAATAATTTCAAGAACCCCATTTCACAAGACAACTTTAACCAACAACGCTCATAAAATACCGTTCACGCTAAGATCAATTCCTGGAGTTCTTCTCACCCGAATTCAATTCCATTAAGCCATACGGATTCCATAACGATTTATCTAACTACTCATGTAATCAAAATCATAAATAAGTCACCCGGTTTTTTCCAGATTTCTCTAAACCTTAATGACTTTGATTTTGTCCAAATCTGGACTAGGTTGAGAAATTTCAAGTTACTACAAAAAAGTTTTCCGACTCAAAATTTTTCTCCGTTAGATTTTCTATAACGACATAACTCGATCGCTACACAAACCTAATTTCTGTAGCCTTGCTTAATAAAGTTGGAGTGAAAGTGTCATTTGAATTTGAAAAGATAATACTGACAAAAAATAATGTGTTTTTGGGAAAAGGCTATTGTAATTGGGGACTTTTTGTACTTAATGTTTGTAATATTGTGAGTGAAAAAGCATCTACTTCTGCTTAAATGATTGAATCTATTTCTTTATGTCATGCTATATTAGGACATGTTAATTTCTCTTATATAAAAAAAATATGCAATCACTTGGTTTGATAGCTGACTTAGATTCAAATAATATTAATAAATGTGATATGTGCTGAAGATAAAATTACTAAGAAGTCATGTTTTTCAGTAAATAGAGAAACTGAATTGTTGTCTTTAATTCACACTGATTTAGGTGATTTAAAACAAACAATGACTAGAGGTGCTAAAAGATATTATGTGACCTTTGTTGATGATTTTTCTAGATTTACTAAGTTATATTTACTTAGAAATAAAGATGATGCTTTTAATGCCTTTATTTCTTATAAAACTGAAGTTGAAAATCAACTTAGTAGAAAAATCAAGAGAATTAGATCTGATAGAGGTAGAGAATATTTATCCTTAAATGTCTTTTGTGAAAAAGAAGGAATTATTCATGAAGTAACTCAACCTTACTCTCCCGAATATAATGGAGTAGCTGAAAGGAAAAATAGAACATCAAAAGAAATGATGAACTCTATGTTAATAAGTTCTAATGCACCTAATAATTTGTGGGGTGAAGTTATATTTTTTGCATGTCACTTACAATATAGAATTCATGAGAGCTCTAGAGACTAGGCCAAAATCTCATAGGAGCGGCTTCACTCCACTTCTCATATAGGTGAATTCATCAAGTGTATACTGCTTTAAATACACCATCCATAAGGACTGTGAATTCATTAATAGTTAATAACTCATCCCTCATAATTAGTAGCAGTTCAAGCACTTTCTATTAGTGTGCAATGTTAATATCGACTTGCTAGTACTCATATGAACCTACTTCATGGGATCTCCAATCACATAGGTTGGGTTACCATCTTGACAATCATATTAGCCTTAACCCCATCTCTTTCAAGGTTTGAAAAATTAATTTTCTTCCCACGGGTTTAGTCAGTGAATCGGCCGATTTTAGTTCTGGCTTCACATAGTCAGTGAAAATTACTCCATTTCTCAATAGCTGCTTGACGACATCATGTCTCAATTTCATGTGTCTACTCTTACAATTATAAATTTTATTCTTTGCAATAGCAATTGCGGCTTGACAATCACGGTGTATAAACACAGGAGGCAATTCATCCTTTATTAAAGGGATATTCACCAATAAATTTCTTAGCCATTCAGCCTCAGAACCAGTCAGATCCAGAGCTACAAACTCTGACTCCATAGTCGATCTAGCAATGATCGTCTGTTTCGCTGATTTCCACGGTATTGCATCACCACCTAAGGTGAACACATATCCACTAGTGGATTTTGTCTCATCTGAATCAGAGATTCAGTTTGAATCACAATACCTTTCTAATGTAGAAAGAAATCCAGTATACATGATACCGTAATTCATGGTTCCTCTGAAATATTTCATTAGTCTATTCAATGCAGATCAATGCTCTTTATTGAGATTATGAGTATATCTACTCAATCTACACACAACATAGGCTATATCAGGCCTAGTAAAATTTATTAAGTGCATCAGACTCCCAATAATCTAAGCATATTTAGACTGAGCAACTGGGTCACGTTTATTCTTTCTCAATTGAGAGTTCGCATCATAAGGAATGGTCACATGTGTTACCTCAAAGCATTCAAACTTTTTAAGAAGTCTTTCCACATAATGTTTTTGTGACAACACTATACCATCTTCACTCCTTATAACTTTAACTCCCAATATCATATTTACTTCACCCAGATCTTTCATATCAAAATTAGTAGACAAAAATGATTTGGTACTCTGCACAATATTTAAACTTGTATCAAATATAAGCTTATCATCAACATATAAACATATTATCACATCATCACTGTCTACCATTTTAGTATAAACACATTTATCCACTTCAATAGAAGAAAAATTGTCTTTCATCAAGACTTGATCAAATTTTTCATGTCACTGCTTAGGAGCTTATTTAAGGCCATAAAGAGATTTAATCATTTTACACGCTTTATTTTCTTGTCCAGAAATAATACATCCTTCAGGTTGAACCATATAAATCTCTTCTTCTAAATCACCATTTAAGAAAGTTGTTTCTACATCCATTTGATGGATAAAAAGCTTAAGAATTGATGCTAAGACCATTAAAATTCTAATAGAAGAAATTCTAGTCACTGGTGCAAATGTATCAAAATAATCAATATTTTCTTTTTGAGAAAACTCATTTGCTACTAACCGAGCTTTATTTATCTATAGATCCATCAGGATTAAGTTTCCTTTTGAAAATCCATTTACAACCAATATGTTTTGCACCTGGAGGTAGATCAGTTAAAATTCATGTATTATTTTTCATAATTGAATCAATTTCAATTTTTATTGCTTCTTTCCAAAATTTAGCATCAGAAGAAGATATGGCTTCAGAATAATTTAATGGTTCATTGTTAACAAGAAAGGTTTGAAAATCATTTCCATAAGAAAAATATTCTTTTCTAGGCCTTTTACACCTTCTAAGTTCTTCAATAATAGAAATAAACTCACTATTTCTTTCAGCAGGTATATGAGAAATTTTATCACATAGTGAAAAAATATGTTCAAATAATTCAACATTTTTTTGTCTCAATAATAGTATTGCAATCAAGCACATCACTCTTTAAAACAAGAAATCTATATGCAGCACTATGTTCAGCATATCCAATAAGCATGCAATCAACTGAAATTAATATAATTCTGTAAGTTAAATTTTATCGGTCTAAGTTTGGGTCATAGTCTGAAAGACATCAAACTTATTATATTTTGATCATACAAAATTAAACAAGTCTTGCTCTTTATTTCAAAATCTTTTTAAAATACATGAGGGATTGTTGGATATTTTAAAATATATTTTAATTATAGAGACAAATTTGGCTCATCAAATTTAATTGACATTATTTTGATGACTAAGTACACATATGTCATTAAATTTGATGGCCAAGTTTGCATTTGACATCATCACGTAGGTCATTAAACTTGGTGGCCAAGTTGTTGATTTACTTTCTCTCCAAGTTGTTGCTGTGAAGAAGTCTCCCACAGCCTTGCTCTTCTATATATATATTGGTTGGTTTGGTATTGAAGGCGAACAACTTAGGAAAGGAGCAATACTTAGCCAATTCTTAATATCTTCTTTTGACTTGCTTTCTTTTGTATTATTTATATTTTATTGATTCCCGTATTCTCTAATTTATTAGGGAAGACTTGTTTAATCATGGGGAATCATTTCACACTGCTGAAATAGTTTCTTAGGACAGTTCCTAGCACGACTCAAATATTATATAAATATATATTTATATATACATATACATTACGTAAGAATATTATTCTAGTAGTATTTATCCTAATTCTTGTATTATTATTTTGATATTATAATTTCCCATCTATTATATATTTTCCAACACTTTATTTGCTATATAATTAACATATTGATATTTTTTTATAATTATTTTAAAGCATAGTTATTTTTAATAATTATGTTGAGGATTTTGACTAGTTATCTAATTTTTTCATATATATATCATGATGTAGACAAGGTAATGGGGCACCTCTCTATGACCTAGAAAACTATTTCTCTTTTTTCTCCTTTTTGAATTTTTTTTCCTTCATTCTTTTCATTAATCAATTTGGTTAATATAATTAGAAGAAATCCTATCATAATTACTACATCTAGTTATATCTTATGAGTTTTAAAAAAAACTTTTATGTATGTCACGACCCAAAAAATGGACGTGATGACACCTGTCTTTTCCCACTAAGACAAGTCATCCTCAACCCAACGAAAATGAAAGAAATCGGAAAATAATAAAAACAAGAACAAGATAAAGAAGAAAATTTATTCTTCTATTAAAACCCTCAAAAATTGATTGTCACGTGTACAAGCCACTAATTACATATGTGCGGAATTAAGAAATAAATACAAGTCTCAATCTTTGTTTCTCAAATGGAACAAAGTGTAAGAAAAGGAAAAAGAGGGCTAGCCGAATGAAAAATAACTACCTCTTCAAGTCTTGGACGAGCCTCGAGATCAAGAGAAGGAGAAAGATATCACAAGGGTCCGGGCTCGAAACCTATACAAGTGTAGAAACAAAGAGTGAGTACCAACAACACGGTACCCAGCAAGCAACCTACTAAACAAAGCAACTAGCTAGAAATCGAATACCCCTTACACTCCAACTGTACCTCCTCAAACTACAACCTGCACAAAAATCAGCTCAACCTAGCAATTCTACAATACACGTCTCACAAACCCAATATTCACAGTTCAATCTTCACAATTCAACAATCAAACAAATCAAATAAGTCAATCTCAATGACAAGCATTTTAGTCACACATAACAAGTGCATCAATCACAATCCACAGTAAGTCACGCATAAGCATCGAGAGCATCAAGTTGCAATGATCATCACTAGTCGGAACCATTTTCCATCGGCTCTAAAACACTCTCTATAAAGACGTGGGTATAATAACACTCGTCGACAAAGACCTCGGCATAATAACACTCGCCGGCAAAGACCTCAGCATAATAACACTCGCCGACAAAGATCTCGGCATAATAACACTTGCCGACAAAAACCTCGGCATCATAACACTCACCAGCAAAGACATTGACAAAATTATACTCGCCAACAAAGACTTTGACATCATAACACTCGCCGACAAAGATCTCAGCATCATAACACACATTGGTAAATACCTCAACATAATGACTCATCACATGTCTCATCACGACATTTACAGTCAATCCATACAAACAATATCACACCACATGGAAGAGACAACAAATCATACAATTCAAGTCCACAATCATGCTTTCAAGCATTTCATGAATCAATCATCAAAGTCATAATAAGACAATTCATATTATCATGTTCATCACCTAACCCTTTTCATTTCAACTCTTTTTGGTTCATTTAGATATAACAAGTCTATAATTTAAAACTTTCACCTCATTTCCATTACTCCCAACACACAATCAACGAAGGAAGAATACAAATTCAACTAGAATAGAAAGTTTAGGAAGCCACTTGCCATAAATCAATCAACAATCACTCCAATAGTTGAGTCTTCCTATTCTGAATCATTTTCAAAGCCACACAATTTATAAACAAGCAAGTATTCACAATCACTTTCCGGAAACACAACACCCACATTCATTGCCTTGAAAGGTGGGTCAATCAACACAATAACCAATTTCAAAAATAAGGTTTGAATCCCAAATTTAATAATTGACAACATTATTCAAGGCTTTAGGAACTCATTAGGAAAAATCATTTTGAAAAAAGAATCAAAACCATTTCAAAATTACATTTTTATTAAATTCATGGGGTTCTTGAAGATAGCCCAAATTTCTCATTTCAAAGATTGATTGGAACATATAAATCCATAAGTAAAAATGGGTAGTTGAAGATCTAGAGTTAAGAATCGTTACCCAAAATTTTTTACTCGAAAACCTAGTTCAAATTGCCTCCCCAAAGCTCTCAAACTCAAAAATAGTGAAATGAAGCTTGAACACAAAGTTTCTAAGCTTCTTAAATCTCCTTATGGATTAAAACAAACTTCAAAAAATTGAAATGAGAAATTCAGACGAGTAATGATTTCTAATGGCTACTCAATCAATGGTGGTAATATTTCATATTTAGCAAATTTCAAGAAAATTATGGTGTTATAATATGTATTTATGTAGATGATAGGTTGATCTTTGGAACTGATAATGAAACAGTAAAAAATAAACAAAATCTTTTCTAGTTTCTTAATTTGAAATGAAAGATCTTGGAGATGCTGATGTAATTTTGGGTATTAAAATCATGAGATGGACTCTTACTCAATCAAGTTATATTGAGAAAGCCCTAAAGAGGTTTGACCACTTTGACGACAAACCTGCCTCTACACCATTTGATCCTCGCATCAAACTAATGCGAAACTCTAGAGATGTTCTTGACCTATTGACATATTCTCAGATTGTTGGGAGTCTTATGTATGCCATGCATTGTACCAGATTAAATATTGGTTATGCCGTAGAAACTTTGAGCAAGTTTACTAGTAATCTTAGAGTTGAACATTGAAATGCCTTAATTCGTGTTTTAAGATATCTGAAGGGTACGATTAATGTTGGCGTACATTATTTTACCTTTTAAGATGTTCTTGAATGCTATAGTAATGCTATATGGAATTCTGATCCAAATGACTCTAAATCTATTATTGCTTGGATTTTCACTTTGGTTGGAGCAACGATTTCTTGAAAATCAAAGAAATAGACATGTATTACTCACTCAACCATGGAGTCAGAATTTATAGCTATGTCTTGTGTTGGAGAAGAAGTTGATTGGCTGCGATCTATGCTGATAGCCAGTACCACATTTAACTATCTATTGTGATAGTCAAGCTGCTATATTTTGGGCTTCAAGTGATTTCTACAATGGAAAGTCGAGACAAGTTCATCTCAAATGCAATCATGTGAGGAGATTATTGGAGGAAGGCATGATATTGCTTCAATATGTGAAGTCTAGATTTAATTTAGCAGATCCTTTGTCTAAAGGGTTAGGCAAAGAGTTAGTGGTGGAAACTTGTAATGGGATGGAAATAAAGGTTGTTGTAAATTAATTGTACATTACGGTAACCCTAACTAATGATGTAATCTTGGGTTCAAAGGGAAAACAAGCAAAGTCACAATTGTGAAGCACATCAATAAAATTTCCATTTACAAAATAAAGAAATAAGTAGATGTGCATGATTGAGATTCTTTTTTCTTAATAAATTTATAAGACCAATCTCAATTGGAGTTATTAAGATAAATATTTCAATATCCTTACTAAAGAGAAGAATGAGAGTATGTTCTCTGAATAACTCTATAAATCGATTTCGGTTGGAGTTTGTAGGAATACTCTTGATAGATTTACCGTTACTTTGTTGCAAAGAAGGATGAGATTAATTTCTCTTAATGAAATTCATAGACTATTTGGTCGGAGTATGCAAAGTTACTCTTGATGAATTTACCGCACTAAGTGCGAAGTGGAGGCCGCTTTAATAAGATTTTAACAGAAAAATCTTAAAGCACTTGGCTAAAAGGATTCAGGACACATGACCGTAAGGTGTCGAAGGAGTTTGATTTTCACCGAAACATGATGATATGCGTGAAGTATTTTTCTATTTCATTCAATGAACCACTTAGTTCAAGATTCGCTCACTAAGTAGTCAATGATTTAGAAAGCCTGCACTAGCTAATGGTTCAAGTCCAAAAGACATCATTATTGGTGCATGTTGCTAGATTAATGTCTCAAAATATATTTTGAATTTTTCAAAGATAAAAATTTCTTAAAATAAGTGGGGGATTGTAAGAGTTAGTGTTTCAATTAATTTTGAAACAAATTCATCCGTTAAACGTTTTGAAATATACAAAATACATGATGTGAATTGTAACATTCATTTTTGTTCTAATTCTACGTTATAAGTTTTTTGGAAGAGGCTTTTTAATCTATGTTATGGTTTTTTGGAAGATATATTTTTCTTTTCAATTCATGAACCTATAATAAATACAATTTAATTAAAGACTTTTCTTGCAAAATTTTTGTCCTATAAATTGAGTTTCTTTTGGTTGAAAAGATGAGCACTAAAAAAAATTACTCTCTCTTGAAAAAGCTTTTTTGTGAGATATTAATCAAAAGGTGATATCACCAATTCAAGAATAGAAGAGCAACATTTTTTAATGCAACTTATTTTGTGGCTTAATTGAATCCCGAAGATAGAATTGTTATTTATTCTTCCGTTTGCTCGTGGGAGAGACTCCAACTATATTCAAGAAACATATTAATGTGCCTCTAAGCCAAGCAAGTTTTATTTTGGATTCCTTGTATTTTTGTCATTCTTGTCATTCTTGTTCTAACAACGGTATGAATATATGTGAGCCATTTGTATAACGGTAAGGGTATATATGAGTCACTTTCATAACGAGAGGTATATATCATTTGTAAATGACAAAGTTGATGGATATATCAGATCCTTTTCCCTTTTCTAGAAAAAAAAATCTCTCTTTACCTAATAACGGTAAGGATATATATGAGTCACTTTCATAACGAGGGGTATATATCATTTGTAAATGACAAAGTTGATGGATATATCAGATCCTTTTCCCTTTTCTAGAAAAAAAAAATCTCTCCTTACCCATCTCCATGATACTGTTTTTTCCTAGTTTTTCATGTAATGAATCTCTTCATTTTGGTTGAATTTAGCATTATTTATCTTCTCATTATGTGATTATTGATCATATATGTCATCTTTGATAGCATGATCTATAATGGCTAGCTTCTTTATTAAAAAAAAAAAAAAACCAGAAGGGCTGGCACTGTGAGTGCTTTCTTCTTCTTTAAATTAGTTTAATTTAAAAATTCATAATTCTTTTAACTTGTTTTTTCAGCTTGTGAAAGAAAAAGAGCCACATCTTCTATATTTGAATTTGAGTGCTCAAAACAAACATATATATGTATTATTTGTTCCTAAAAGTATATGTTAGGTTAATTTTGGTCCACCTTATATAATGTCTTTTTCTACTTTCATTATCCAATGAGAACTGTCTTTAGAAACCACTTAGAAGTAGATACGAACATACAAATGGTCACCTTCTAAATTAAAGTATATATTTATGGGATTATATGGTACTCTTTTAAAGTTGGATGGCTTTGGACATATTGGTGTATGATTAGTAGTTACATGCCCACTATATATTAAAAGTTGTTGATCCTTTTAGGCTTTTTTTTTTTTTTTTGAAAAAATGTAACATACTTTGTATATATTATTAACTTAAAATGGATGATCAAAAGTCGATTCAATTATGTTAAAAGAACTACATCACATCATTTGGTGCCGGTTGATGAATAATTCTAAGATATTTGTTGAAATCTTGTTTTGCCTTTGCACATTACTCACTATGATCCTTTTTTAGTTCGTAGAAATAATTTATTCAAAATACTTATAATAAAAAAAAAATTGGAGAAAGATTAATATATGATAAATAGAGAATAGTATAAATTGAGATTAAATAAGGATAATTTAGTCAAATTATATTTAAATGAATATTATTCATAAGGGTGTACCAAAATAAAAAAACATAGACAAATAAAAGGGACAGTGTATTTCATTAGAACCTAATTAGTTGAGCAGTTCCAATATGTTAGTGCTAAATGACATCCAATTGAACATCTTAAAGTTGCAATTCTCTTTATTTATCACTCATGTGATAAAATAAAGCTAATAGAGTACATAATTAATACTTTCTTTCAACATGCACATCAACAATTAAAAAATATATTTGTCATTATTATGGTATTGTCTTCTCTCAATTATTTCTATGAGAGAAGATTAATTAATTAGCATATTTATCGATACTACAAGTCATCACCACCTTGATGAAAATTAACATGCATCTTATGAGCTATATTTAAAAAGGCTAGTTTGTATTTTAACTCGAAACTAGTTGTGTACAAATGACAATTATAATTGCAACCATGTCAATTATGTAACTAATTGGTTTGAACAAGTTTATGGTAAAATTGTGTCTGATAATCGTATTGTTTATAATGATTTATAGAGTTTTATGAGTGGAATAAATCTTTCTTCGAAATATAATTACTTCGTTTGGGATGATACATAAATTTCCCATGACCCAAGTGACGGAGTCAGGAATTTGAGATTCGAACACATAACCATTGGCTCATTCAAAGCATCATTTTGTTCCAAACAAAACAAAAAAAAAATGTTTCACATCCTTTTATGTTTACAAGGCTCCAATTGAACACAAAAAATAATCAGAGCCAACTCCAAAATCATATTTACCTCTATAAGATTTCTATATACTCTTATACTTTGTAGTACTAATTTTAATGTAGTTTGTATAAATTAAATATACAATATAACAAGTAATTATAGGTAGAGAAAAATGGACCAATCAAGTAGGCCTCTTCATATTGGGCCTGGGGCCTTTTCACATTGGGCCTGGGCTCAGCCCAGTGTTCTTTTTTCACGCATTGAATTCATTTTCTCCAATCGCCACTCATCTCGGAGCCGAGCAATGAAAGAGTCCGCTTTCATGTTCACATCCGGGCTCGGGCAAGTGACCGACGGCCCCGTTGAATCTTCACCGTCCATTGCCTCCGACGACGATCTGACGGGCATATCGTCAACGTCAACGTCAACGTCTTCAAGGTCCGGCGAGCTGCAGCGAGAACTGTTCGCGGTCCGTATCCTGACGAAGTCACCGGAAGGGACGAAATTCATCTCCCGCATTTTGAACGGCGGCATAGGAGGCGGAGGTGGCATTGGTATCAAAGGTGATTGCGAGCCACTGTTCAAGTTATCGTCGTAGTAATTGGCGGCTGGTTTTGTTGGCAATGGAGGTTTGCTCCAACTGGATGAACGTCGACGTGAAGGTTGCGGTGGTTGCATTGGTGGTTGAGAATGCGTCGAACTTTTTCTCCGCCTTGATGATGAAACGTGTGCTTGTGGCGGAGGTGGAGGAGGAGGAGGTGTTGGAGTCGAAATTGATGATTTGAATCTCCTGCTTTTGGTTCCATGTTTGAACAAATTATTGAGAATTGAAGAAGGTGGAGGTGGTGGTGGAGGAGGTGGAGGAGTCGATGTTGATGTTTGCTGGAATCGCTTACTTTTGTTGCCTGCTTTGAATAAATTGTTGAAAATTGAATTAGGAGGGGGAAGTGGTGGTGGAGGAGGAGGTGATGGCACATTGGAAGGATCGGAATATATACGCTTACTTTTCCTATTCTTCTTGAATAGATTCTGAAAAACCTTAGACGGAGGTGGCGGCGGTGGTGGAGGCGGAGGCGGCGGTGTTGCTGGTGGCAGGACTTGTTCTGCAGATGATGGAGAATCGGAGACACTCTCAAAAATATCTCTCTTGTTTGTTCTCCTCCTGTTTCTCTTACTCTGATTGTACAATGAGGCAATAGCTGTGGCTAATTCCTTCGTGCCACTCTTTCTCCGCTGAAGCTTCTGAGGCTTTTCCACCGGAGGTGATAGCTCCGTTGGCAGCGATGGCGGCATAGGAGGTGACGGTGATGGAGGCTCTTGTTTTTCGTTGTGCTCAACTTCAGCTTCATTACTCTGCATTTCAGCCTTGTCTTTGCGCGGAACACTCTGAAAGGATCTTCTCCGTTTCAACTTCGCCTGAGATGCCTTCGATGAGATAATCGGAGGAGGTTTTTCCGGCAATAAAGGTTCAGGTGGAGAAGAACGACTTTCAAATGTATCCACCGGAATCACCTTAACATCAGGTTCTTCCCTCTGCTTCTCGCTTCTCTGTTCTTCCCTCTGCTTCTCGCTCCGCCGTTGAAGGTGAGTATCATATTCCGATGCTGTAGAACGGTACAAATTCACACCAAAATCATCATAAAACCGAGAAAGATTCTCACCGGTTTCCCATTGCGGCACTTGTCTCAGATCAGGATAGGAGCTGCTGCTTCTTCTCAGACGATTGACACTAGTTTCAGGTACACCAAAATTATATGTTTTCTCATCACTACCCTCAAACCATCGATCATTAGAAACAGGACGCCGCATATCATGATCAGCTGATGCTGATCCATCATTAAAATTAGAAGATTCAGTTGTTGAAACATTCCTATTTCTCTCAACAGCTGAATTATCATCATTCTTTCGGGCAAATATGCCGCAAAGAATAGCAAACACTACAAGCAAGATATTAAAAGAGTCCCATCCCTTTTTCACAGAATTAGGTCGAAGAATTTGGGTAGTGTGGGTAAGGAGAGGGGGAACCAAAAAGAACAAGATGAGGAGAGCGAGAATGGGTATGAGTAGGATGAGAATAACGGGGTTGATGATAGGAGGAGAAGGTGGTTGTCGGCGGCGTTGACGGAGGAGTGTGGTGTTTGGTTGGGACCAGATAGGTGGAGAGTCTCCATCGAGTTCCATGGAGTGTTAAAGGGTTTTTTTCCCCTTCTTTTTTTAGCTTTAAAGGTGGACAGAAGAAGAAAGCTTTAAAAGCTTTTTGGGACGGAGAGGGTGGCCTTCATTACTGATGATTGATGATACGTAGAATTTATAGAAAATGTTTTGGCCTTTATTAAACTACTCCTTGACGTTTTCAATTTATATGAGCTATAAATTATTTTTACTAAAGTTCAATTGTTACTAAATATAGAAATATCAATTTGATGCTATAAATTATTTCATTAAAGATAAAATGATTATTTTAAAATTGAATTGTCTATACCTCAATTTATGTGATACATTTCATTTTTCGAGAGTCAAATAATTTAAATTTAATCGAGAATTTGCTCATGAAATCTTTAATTTTTTTTAAAATGATAATTATATATTTGTAAACTATGTAAAAAGTATTATAAGTTATAATAATTGTTAATTCAAAATATTTAAAAGATATATGAAAATTTACGGTCAAAGATAGACCTGTTTAAATCTCAAAATCGAAAATATGTCGCATAAATTGGGACAGACGGAGTACTAATTATAGAAATGGATAATTCTTTTTGGAATTGACTAAAAGAAAAATAAATAATATAAATTGAGACAGAGTAGTTTTTTCATGTTAATCTATTTATCTAGTTTTAATTTAACGAGAATTTAAGAAAATAAAAAAACTTTTAAATTATGAAATCTTAAATTAAAAATATGTAGCAGGTACTAAAATCTTCTTTAATCTCTAGAATAAAAAAATATTTTTTAAAAGAGAAATTTTTTAAAAACGAATTTAAAATATAAATAAGTAAAATAAATAGGAACAAATATATTTTATTAACTCATTTTCAATAAAAATATTGGCTGTGTTGTGTATACGGGTGTGCTGGAGCCTCCTATTAATTTCCAACAATCATTAGTCTCTAATTCTCATTTTTCAAATATCCAATAGCTAAGTTTTGAATAATTTCAGTTGAATTATACGAGGAAATGAAGAATTTGAGTTGTACTCTAAGGATCTGAGGCAAATTTAAAATTTGAAAACTTCGAATACATCAATATTACCTTAGCTCAAATATGAGCTCTAGTCTAATTTCAATCCTGGTCTCAGGGATGGTTTCTGTAACTTAGACCAACACCACAAGGGTGCTTCTATTCGTTTAATGAGTGCACTATTAACTATATTCTAATTTTTGTCAATTTCTCAAAATAGATATACATATATGCATATGATTTTTTTCGAAGCCCCTCTGCTCAAGGTATAATAGTATTTTAATTTATAAATGGAATGCAAACTAGAATTGTTTTTCTCTTTAAAACAAAAGTTACACAAATTAATTAAATTTCTTTTTTGATCAAGAATTGTAACACATATGTTGGTTAAACTTGAACAAAAAAAATGGTGCATTCCATATTTATGTCATTTGTTGAAAAGTTGTTGGTTTAATTCTATGGTAGGTTACTTGATAATATGTTTAAGAATGCAGTATCTACCTAATATATAATGTCCCTTGCCATCTAACACTGAACTAAAGAAAGAAAGAAAACAAGTAACTTATTTTTTGCATAATGTTTTTCTAGATCCCCAACTTGTGTCATAATAAAAGGCAGATGTCAAACAGTTGTTGGTCAGAGGGGAAGCCCTAATTCCCGGGGAAGGAATGCTGAATAATACGTCTATATATTAGAGAGAAGAATAATGTTTTGTTGGAGCGTGGCTGTAATGATTGAAGCTTCAAAACTTTATAACATGAAAAATACCAAAGGACACCTTTAAATCAAGTACTACTAATTCATCTGCTCCAACTTTATCTAAACAATCAATAAAAGGACACCCCTTTGGGGGTGAGGGTCCCCTCTTCACTTTTTTACCCATCCCCTTCATATTTCAACATTTCCAAATTACACTAGAATGTTTGGCTTAAAGGAGTACAATAACTTATAGTAGTAATTAATGATGTAAGTCAAAATTACGATAGAATTTTAGAAGAGCGTAATAAAACAGATATGAAGTAGCTAATTGAATTGTTTAACGTGGACGTTTAAAATGTTTATAAAATGCAGATGGAGTATAATGATATTGTTATATAAGAATAAGGGGTATTTGGAATTGCAATAATTATATGGGTATCAAGGTCTTGAGCCATATCATGTAAAAATTTGGGAGAGGATGGTGGAGATGAGAATGAAGAGGAGTGTCCATTATTGAGAACTAATTTGGATTCTTGTTGGAGAAATCAACTAGAGAATTTATTCACCTAGCAAAGAGATTGATGGTGCAATTTAGGGAGAGAGAGTGGCGTGTATGGTCTTCATTGACCTAAATAAAATCATACGACAAAAAACCCCTATGGGAGTCTATTGAGATGTTTAGAGACTAGATGTGTACTTGTATCTTACATTAGGGATATTGAAGACACGTACACTAGAATCGAAACCCTAGTGAGGACAGTGAAAGAGATTTGGAACACTTCCTAGTTGTAATAAAATTGCTCCAAGATCTGATCTTAGCCCATTTCTTTTTTGCTTTGGTGATGGATCAACCAATGTGATATATTTGAGGGGAGACTTCATGGTGCATGTTATTTGAAGATGACATAGTAATGATTGACGATACTCGTAGCGAAGTTCATGATAGATTGGTGGTTTGGAGACAAGACCCTAAAATCCAAAGAATTCAGGTTGAGTAGGACCATGAAAGGGTATTTGTGGTATGAAATAGTGACGTGACACACGAGACATATATGAAAGTGAGGATTGATGCACAAAGTTATGAGAGAAAACTTCAAGTATCTTAGGTCTATAATCCAAGATAATGAAGAGATTGACGATGGTGGTAAAAAAAGAAGTCTTGTATCCAAAATCTTGTGCGATAAGAATGTACTATCAAGACCTTGAGGTAAGTTTTATAACGTGATTTTCATACCCACTATGTTATATGGGATGAAGTTTTGATCAGTCAAGAACTCCTATGCTGAGAAGATGAAAATAATGTAAATGAGGATGGGTGGATGTGTGGGCATATAATTATGAGAGATAGAATTAGGAATGAATATATTCTGGACAAAGTGGAAGTGACTCCAGTGATGGATAAGATGAGGGAAGCGATACTGAAATGGTTCAGACATGTGAAGAGGAGATGCAAAGATGATCTAGTGAGAAGGTGTGAGAGGTTGGGTATGGCGAGTATGAGAGGAAAGGTAGAGTTAGAGGTAAACCGAAAAAAATATTTGAGAGGATTTATTAGACATGATATTGCACATTTACAACTTACCAAGGACATGACCTTCTATAGAAGGATATGGAGGTCAATGATTAGCGTAAGATTAGTAGGTGGTTGAGCATTGTCTAGGTTTCATACTTGTCAATTTTATTATTAGTTTATGTTCCTTGCTTCGGTTATCATATTATGTGATGTTCGCTATTGTTCTCTTTCGTATTATGTTCAACATGATTGATTCATCGTTATATATTTCTTTTCATACTTGTTTTTGTAATGTTTTACTTGTGCCGAGAATCTATCAATAACAGTCTTTTAAAGTGTAATATTTTGTTTCGAAAAATATAAATTTAAACTATCAATATTAAAGTGTCGATTATGTTTTAATTGAGGTTAAGGCAATATTTTCTCTGTCTCATATTAGATAGAAACTTTCTATTTTATATGGTAATTAAGAGATCAGATTGATCAATTTTAATATTTTGCCCTTTGTTCATATTAATTAGTCTTTTGAAAAAAGAAATTTTGAATCTTTAAAATTTGTTTAAACTTTCAAATGTCATATTAATTGTAGGGATAAAATGAGAAAAGTTAATTAATTCTTCCTAATTTAGTAAGTGATAAAGTGATATTAGACAAATATTTTTAATAAGATGCCATTTAATATGGACAGATTTATTACTTTAAAATACTCAAATTACTTCAAAAATATTAATTCATAAAATTACTATTAATGAAAAATTAACTTCTAAAATTAAATTTGATGCCTAAAATTATTGCTTTAGCTGAACCTTATCCTTCAACCAACATTTAAATCAATAAATATATACTCGCTAAAATAGTTAAAATGTAATATGACCCGAAAATTATTATCATGAAAAGAAATTCCAGCATGAATTGTCTCAAAATCAAACGGTAGGTCACAGTTTAAAGTAAATTGCAATTGTTCATGTATCAATCTTTATTTATTTATTTGGTTTTCAATGCAGTATCGGAGCTCGCATTAAAATTCCAATTAAATTTAGATTGTATAGTGCAGAGCCTATTCGAGAGTAGCATTCCTAATATGGTTGTCTCTATATTCAGTACTTGAACCTAATATTTCTATTTAAAATTGAAACAGTTCCACCACTGTATCAAAATGAGGTGGGTGAATGTCAAGTCAAATCCAGTATGTATGAGATTGACTTTTTGTGGTTTAGAAGTCCATTTTTGGTAGTTAGGCAAAATTTTTCGGTCCACCTATCACATTAACTATAGCATGCAGGAAATTATACTCTCACACGGTAGAATGTTTGCCAAAATAATAATAATATTTTCTTTGTTTTAATTTGGTTATTTCATTTTGACTTCATATAGAACGTAAATAAGATTTTTGTATTTTGCAATTTTTAAATTAAAGATATATTAAATATTATCAAATGTTTTTAAATTTTTTGGTTTTAAAGATTCTATATGAAATATATTGACTCTAATAATTTATGAAGTGGATTAATATTGCATCAAATTTAAGCAAATGCTAAAAAAGAAGTAATTTATTTCCGATTTACGTAATTTCCGCAGAATTACTCACTGTCTATACTCAAGTGCAGATGTATTACAGCAATTTAAAAAGTATTTTTGAACAACAATTATGATTAGTGTTTGATCAAATTTTTTTTAAAAATATTTTTTAATGTATTTTTTCATAAATTCTTTTTGAGAAAAAAACTATGTTTTTCAACTACTCAAAATCACTTTTTCTTCTTTTAAAAGATTGGTCAATTACCTCCACTTTGAAAAGAAATAATTTTTTTAAAAAATAAATTAATAAGCACTATTGAATTTGAAAAATCTTAACCAAGCAGGATATAAATATCTAATAAAATTAAACTTATTAAATTTTAAATTTTGAACCCAGAGCTACATTAGAAAATTATCTTTAGCAAGCACTATTTAGTTTGGTTTGTTGATTCAATTACTTTGTTACGAAGTATATCGATTTCATTAAATAATGTGTTAACTCTTCTTTCACTTTTTTCATTGAAAAATTATTTAAAAATTTTCAACAGGCGCAGACTTCTCCTTTAATTTCAATAAACATTGACAAAAGTTAAATCTTTTTTGAAAGGGCGGGAAGGAACTATTGAGGCAACTTGAATGGTTTACCGAAAAAGATTGTGGTAGAGTGATAAGTAATCTTTTATTCTTAACAGGTTTCAAATTCAAGTCCCTTTGGATATAAAGTTGTCTTTGTTAGAAAATGTATTACCTCTAACGTGAGATTTTCCGACATAAATTCCAATTTAGTCGGGCATCAATATGAGTACCATACACCGAATCGAAAAAAAAATACTTGAATGGTTTAATTAAGAAGAATATTGCCAAACTTTGGAAGATTTGAATTTTTGCTTTAATACATTAGAAATTTTGACTTTTACATCTTAGTGCACCAACGTTTCATGCACCTCTTCCGGCTTTTTTTCCTTAAATACTCATTTGTAAAACTAAAAATTTAAATTTTCAACCAAAAGAAAAAATAAAAAAAATACTACTTTAAAGGTCTTACCTTTATTTTCCCATGCATAAAAAATGCATGTGACCTACTTCATAACAGTTGTTCATCCTCAAAACCATGCGCACCAAAATAAATAAAAACAGCGGTAGCTATTAGTATTTTTTTTTTTCTAAGATAAATAAATTGAAATAAATATTGACAGCAAAGTTTGAATTTACACCTATTATAATATTATTCATAACTTACAAGTCAGTGTGATAGAGATATCTAGGGTTGAGTATTTTTTTTCGATTTTATCAAACTTCTATTTGATTATTTGATTTGAAAACATATTTATTGAATATTGAACCAAATAATTAGTTTGGTTTGAACTTTTTCAACTTCGACCCGTTTGGTTCTATATTTTTAAAACAATTTATTCAATGCAAATAAAAAATAATTTAAAATGAGAATCGCATTATTATCAAAATACCTCCCTAGAGTTAAATCCTGTAGGGGTACCCCTGGTGGTTTTTTACACCTTTTTGAGCCGGATGTTTTCTACGTATAATACTGTGTTTTTACTTACTATTCCTATTGCTTTGTTGGAACATGTTAGATAACATGTTTCACACTTAGTGAAAAATTAAAGTTAGTAAATTACTAGGTCGTGCAGAATAACAATTGGTATTAGAGCAGGTTAGCTTACAAAGGCTAATACCTAAGATAAGATCAAGATGAATTCTGCACCACCTATCGGACATAATGAAGGACAATCAACTATCAGACCTCCAATATTCAATGGATCACACTTAGGGTGGTGGAAGACACGCATGGAAGACTCCATTCAGGCTGATGATTATGAATTATGGGATAGGATAACTATTGGGCCAACCATTCCCATAAAAAACTGTAGATGGAATTTCAGTCCCAAAGGTAAGAGTTGACTTCACTGCTAATGATCTTGCAACTCTCAGAAAGAATGTCAAGGCAAAAAACATTCTTGTATGCGGCTTAGGACCAGATGAGTACAACAGACTCTCAAACTGCACTATTGCTAAACAAATATGAAATTCACTGGTCAACGCTCATGAAGGAACTAGTCAACTTAGAAAATTCAAAATTGTTATGTTGTTCACAGAATATGAAACTTTTAAGATGAAAAAGAATGAACCTATACTTGATATGATTACCAGAATTACCACTCTAATCAATGAGCTGTCATCACTTAGAAAAGTTCTCACTACTGAAGAACAAGTTGCCAAAGTTTTTAGGGTTCTTCCTAAAGCAAAATGGGATGTGAAGGTCACTACCATAAGGAAAATTAAGGATATCTCCATTATGACACTTAATGAATTAGTAGGAGACCTCAAAACCTATGAAATGAATATGAAAGCCCAGAAGAAGGAGGAAACATTCAATGAAAAATCACTAGCTCTGAAAGCATTTGATGATGAAGAGTCTGATTTAGATGAGGAACAAATGACTTTTCTGGCAAGACACTTCAAGAATTTCTTAAGAAAGAAAGAAAACGAAAAGAAGGAAGAAAGTAACAAGAAGTGGTCCAATGACAAATATCAATTCAGGTGATACAAGTGTGATAAAATTTATCATCATGGCAAAAATGCCCTCAAAAGGAAGTTGAATAGAGAAAAGAAAGGGCTGAAAAAAGTTAAGAGAATAGGCAATCAAATAGAAGGAAAAAGAAGAATGTGTCATGGCAGCTGCTTGGGATTCTGAACTGAAGAATTTGATGTGGATGAGGTAGATGAAACAACTTTCATGGCGGTAGGAAATTCTAATCTCGAAGAAGAAGAATCAACATTTGAGGTAAACACTCTTGATTTAAAAGAGAAGTTGCATCTTTTTTTTCTTAAAGAAAACTAATTAGTATGCTGAGTAGCTTAATTAATGATTTTTAAAATTTAACTTGTGAAAGAGATAAGCTATTTAAAGATTTTGCAGATCAAAAATTTGAGTGCATGAATTTTGAAAATTACAAAACTATAACAGAAGAAGAAAACTGTTCTCTAAATAAATAGGTTGATAAACTTGAGTCATCAAACATGAATGTGAAATCTGAAATTCTTAAGCTGTCCATTATTGAAAAAGAGAAGATAAATGATATTGAGAACATATCAGAACATGATATGATAGAATGCAATTTTATTTTTTTTTTGTGAAAAATATAAGGTGAAAAAAATAAATTTAGAAGTGTCTAGGTTGAAAATGGACCTTGACAGAGCTAATAGATGGACTAATTCCTCCAAAATTGTTAACAAATTGAGTGATAGGGTTCACAACGAGAAGACTAGTATAAGATTTCATAAATAAAATATTATCTCTAAAGATTTGTGTTATATTTGTAGTAAAATTGGTCATCCAACTACTGAGTATCCAGTTGTTAATGATTTTAGAAAAAGAAATACTAAATTGACGAATGGAAATAGATTTATACCTATTGACAAAAACAGGTCCACTAACTTGTTGCTTAGATGAGCAAGAAGAAATCTGAATCATCCTTTTGATCATAAGAAAGAACCCAAGCTTGTCTGGGTTCCTAAGACTAACCCTTAAGATGTTTTGTAGGTGAAGTTGAATGGAAACAAGTGATATTAATTCGTAGATATTGCTTGCTTAAGAGATGTGAATGAAGACAAACAAAAGTTCCTTTCGGTCACTTCACAATAAGGGGGAATGTGTTATTTAGAAAAAAAAAGAAAAAGATGTAGTTCATGTGTAAGGAGGAAGCAAATGAGATTATTTGTTAAATAATTATGATTAATAAAGCATGAGTTGCTTATGGAATTTTAATAGTCAACTAGATTTTTTTCTATGATTTCAAATTTTTTTAAATAGTTAATTATTGTGATTTATAATGTTTTTTATGTAATTTTTAAATTACAAATGTTACTTCTTCTAACTCTATTTATGTGGCAATAATACAATTTCGAGAGTTATTCAAATATTTTTATATCTTTTAAAATTTAAATATTTTAAGTTGTTAATTAACGTAATTTGTATAATTTTTAACGTAATTCTTAAATATAAAAAGGATTTAAAAAATAAAATAAATAAATAAATTAAGATTAAAAAAAAGTTATAATTTTTACATAAATGTCCTTAGCTAGAAGCGAGCAGATTTAAAAAAAATATCTGCTTCTAATGTTCTCATGTAGTAATATTATTCAATATTCTATCTCACAAAAACAATACAAAGATTTTTCACATGACTTAATTAATACGAACTGCCAACCAATATCGAAGTAGTTATCCGTATCTTATTCTCTTCTTCTTATGCAGCCAACTAAGCAATATACTTGATATATATGAATTTCATTTTGATATCAGTTCAACAGCCTTTATAGGTGGTTTGGTTTGAATACAAGTTATGCTGGGATTAGTTATACTTTGATAAGTTATGGTAAAAGTAGTTATACTTTGATAAATTAGGATGAAATTAGTTTTTATTGCTTGTTTGGTTTGTAATATTCAGACTTATTCATTGCATAATTTCTAAGAATAAGTTATTTGTTTACAAAAATACCCTCCACCTTATTTAGTTTTTTTTTTATATATATATTTTATTTGCAAGTTTTAGTTATTCATTCTTAAAAATGAAATTTCCATCTTATTTAGCTTTGTGTGTGCATTTCAATGATTGTGCCATATGTTTTTAAAATTAAACTTTCATCTTGTTTAACTTAAAAATAAAACTCCATTTTATTTAGCTTAAAGATAAAATTCACATCTTATTTAACTTAAAAATAAAACTAATTTAATCTTATTCAGTTTAAAAGTAAAACTTCCATCTTATTTAGCTTAACTTCCATTTTAAGTTTATTAAAGTAAAAGAAAATTTATTATTAAAGTTATCTATATTTTAATTGATATATAAAATATAACTTTTAAGTGAGTAATAAACTATTTAATTAACAATATGTAATTTAGTAGTGGAGTGAACATTTTTAGAGAAATTAAAATATAAATAAACATAAGAATTAAGCAAATAAATTCAACTTGTAATATATTCCTAAATAAAAATTGTATTTACAAAATGTATTTTTTTAATAGAAAAATATATTATTATAAGAACAACAAATAATTAAGGTTGTGAATATTATTCTAAATGTTGTTAAACATTATGTTTATATAAATGAATGTAAAGTGGTGTATAAAAAAGAATCTAAGGGGGATTTTTTTTTATTTTACATACTTTATCCGAGGATAAGTTATCTTGGGGTTACTATAATCCCACCCCAAGGAGGGATAACTTATCTTAGGACTAATTGTTAATCCTGGGATAAGTTGTCCCAGCCTTTGTAACCAAACAACATATTAAAGCTACTTAAAAGTTATCCTGGGATTAATTCATTTTATCTATCACACCAAACGACCCCTTAAGGTTTAATGGATTGCTTGGTTGTTGATTAAGGGTGTGTTTGGACTTTGGTATGAAGAAAAATATTTTCTGGAAAATGTTTTCCAATTTTTTCATGTTTGGTTGGCTTAAAGTTTTGGAAAATATTTTCCAAATCAACTTATTTTCCTCAAATTTAAGGAAACTGACTCCCCTTCAAAAATTAAGGAAAACATTTTCCAAACTTCTACTCCGATCTTAAATTATATTTTTTTTCTTATCCTACCCTGTACCTGACCCTTCCATCAAATTTTCTTTTTTAAATTTCAAATATGTTTCACTCTTACCCCAAACCAGCCCCCCCCCCCCCTCCTCCCACCAAACAAAAAAAATTTAAATTTTAAATATTATTTTTAAAAAATATTTCAAATTTTAAGATTCTTTTACCTCACTCAACCCCGGGCTATCCCTACCCCCCCTCCCCCACAAAAAATATAAAAAAAAAATATTTCAAATTTAAAAAATTTCATTTTTACCCTACCTCACCCCTACCCTGACCCCCCTCCCATCTGTCAAATTGTTTTTTGAAAAATGTTTCAAATTTTAATTTTTTTCATATTTTACCCACCTCCTACTCCGACCCCGTCCAACCCCAGCCTCGCATTAAAAGTTCATTTTCAAAAATATCAAGTTTTGAGTAGGGTGTGGTCAGGTCCCGGTTTGCAAGTCGAGTCGAGTCGGGTCTTGACCGAAAGTTGGGTCCTTCATCGATTGTTGGGATCAGATTTCGAATTGAGATGCGGGATCGTGTCCAGGTTCGAGTGTTGGGATTGGGTCCTAGTTTGAATGACGTATCTCGGGTCAGATCTCACCGCCGAATTTTGGAATGGTTGTTGGGGTCGTGTTCTAGTTCGGATGTTAAGGCCGGGTCTTAGATTGATTATAGGGGTTGGTTTCCGGGCCAGAAATTATTTTCCTAAAAAGTATTTTTACTCTCTAGAATAAAAGATATTTTTGAAAAATGTTTTTCATTCACCA
The DNA here is from genome assembly GCA_035578085.1 of Solanum pinnatisectum. Classification (NCBI taxonomy): domain Eukaryota; kingdom Viridiplantae; phylum Streptophyta; class Magnoliopsida; order Solanales; family Solanaceae; genus Solanum; species Solanum pinnatisectum. The sequence goes on along the minus strand of CM069082.1, from coordinate 29,427,482 downwards.
ACCAAACACTAAAAAATATTTTCTACTCACCAACCAAAATCAACAAATAAGTTAGAAATCCACTTGTTTTCCAAGAAAACATTTTCTAGAAAAATAGTTTCCACAGAAAACATTTTCCTTCCTACCAAACACACCCTAAGAAGAGAATTGATTCATTAAAATTAGCATAATTAATTTAATGTGGGATAATTGTGTTATACAAAATTCAGCACACCAAAAATATAAAGTTTGACTATCACGGTATATTTTACATAATTAAAATATGTATAAATTATAAATCAATTTATATATTATTTTATATAAAATTAAGAAAATAAAGTAATAAATACTTAAACAATTAAATTTCACATAATCAATTTTTACTTAACTCTAACCAACCACTAAACCTACACCTTAGTGTTGATGCTTACACCTTGTTTGGATGGTTGTTACCCATTGTATTGTACTGTGTTGTTAGTTTAAATACAATGTTTGTTTTGATTGTTAGTTAAATTTGTTTTGATTGTTACTTAAATTCTATTGTATCATATCGTTTAAATCCATCGTTAGGTAACGATGAAAAGACTCATTTTATGGAACGACCAATAATATGATCGCACCATTACCTTAATATTTTCTTCTCATTTTATCTTTATTTATTATTTAATAATTATATTTCATCTTTACCCTACATTACATTTTCATAGTATCTCTATCCCGTACCCTACTATTCTTATAGGTTTATCATTCAAATAAGAAATGTGTGACATTATATAATGATGGAGAACAATACAACATATCCAAACTGTGTATTCATTAACACAATATAGTACGATACAATACAGCACAGCACAAACCAAAAAATATTTTCCAAAAAATATTTTCTACTCACCAACCAAAATGAAAAAATAAGTTAGAAATCCACTTGTTTTCCAAGAAAACATTTTCTAGAAAAAAAGTTTCCACTGAAAACATTTTCCCTCCTACCAAACACACCCTAAGAAGAGAATTGGTTCATTAAAATTAGCATAATTAATTTAATGTGGTGTAATTTTTTAATTGTTTTATACAAAATTCAGCACACCAAAAATATAAAGTTTGAGTATCATGGTATATTTTACATAATTAAAATATGTATAAATTATAAATCAATTTATATATTATTTTTATAAAATTAAGAAAATATAGTAATTAATGCTTAAACAATTAAATTTCACATAATTAATTTTTACTTAACTCTAACTAACCACTAAACCTACACCTCAGTGTTGATGCTTAACCTTATTTGGATGGTTGTTACCCATTGTATTGTATTGTATTATTAGTTTAAATACAATATTTATTTTGATTGTTACTTAAATTCTATTGTATCATATCGTTTAAATCCATCGTTAGGTAACGATGAAAAGACTCATTTTATGGAACGACCAATAATATGATTGCACCGTTACCTTAATATTTTCTTCTCATTTTATCTTTATTTATTATTTAATAATTATATTTCATCTTTACCCTACATTTTCATAGTATCTCTATCCCGTACCCTACTATTCTTATAGGTTTATCATTCAAATAAGAAATGTGTGACATTATATAACGATGGAGAACAATACAACATATTCAAACTGTGTATTCATTAAAACAATATAGTACAATACAATAGAACACAACATAATACAATATATTATGAAACAACACATTACAACCATCCAAACAAAGTGTAAGTCATGAGAGGTGGCATTTTTTTTTATTCGGTGTCTAAAACTTGTATTCACGATTAAATTTGAATCATGCATTATAGGGCTCCAATCGAAGGTGACACTTCCAACATAGTTTTCTTCATATTCAAGATTCGAATCCAAAATATCTGATTAACGATGAAATAATTCCACCACTACACCATAATCATTAAGTAGTTAGAGGTAGCATTTCAATTTTCTACTAGGACAACAGCTCGAAGTAGGGTCTGACCCAAGGGAAAAAAAGGGACGTGGGAGTGAAGAAAAGACTTAAAAGTAGGGTCTTACTTTAAAGTTGTAAAAACCTTTAAAATTAGGATGGGATTGAAAGGAGAGACAAGAGGTTGGAAAACGACAATTATCCCTTTTTCTAGGCTAAACACCATTCGGACGGTGGCTATGGGGACTACATAACATAAGGGGTCCCTTTTAATTTTTTTTTTATATATATATATATATATATATATATATATATATATAATTTTATCTAAATCTCTTTCTCTCTCACGTGATTTTTCTATTTCTATTTCCACTTCAATCTTTCATTTTCATTTTTTTTGTCATTTTGTTACGGCTCTAATGTCTTTCTTTTTCAACAAATTATAATAATCAACTATAATAATATATTGAGTGAAATTTCATAAGTAGAGTTTGAGAAGAATAAAATATATGCAGGTAGACTTCATCAATATCTCACGGAAATAGAGAGGTTATTTTTGAAAGATCTTATCTCAAATGCATCAATCAAAGTAAACGTTAAAGCGTCAAGAAAAAAATTAATATAAACAATAACATCAAATTATAATCAAATCATCAAAATTTAGTTTTATAATTTGATTACGCTATAGGGATTAATAAAGAATTAATGCTCGCGGACGTATTTTATTATTTTAGTATGTTTTCGTTAAGACACATACTTTGTGGTGTTGAAATATTATTGGAGTGTAGTTTCATAGATATCTCCATGTTTTATATCGAAAGCACGCAACTTATGATCAATCACTTTAATTAATTTGTCCACAAATTAGGTGTTTGATTGGAGTAATTACTTTTTCTAAGATTGTAAGTTCATGAGTATTTAATTACTAGTCGATCATTAGGATACGTAGTTTATTATCTACTAATATTTCTTAATTATTATATAGTAGATGATCCAATCATATGCTGCATCTGATCATATGCATGAAAATCATACTAACTACATATGGAAGTCCTTCGAAAATATACATGTATGATGCAACATATCATAAGAATAATGAAATTAAAATAAAATATATAAATGTCATTTAATTTCATGTATGTCGTGTAGGGATAAACCACTCCTTATAAATTAGGATAACTTACAGAAATTCCACTAATTATATTCTATTCCAGAGGTTTCTCCAACTAGAAAAATCTCGGATTTATTATTACTCACAATACATTTCTTGGATGTTCGATACATTATAAATGATACATTACTTAATAGCATGAATGTATCCGAAAGGGATAGAGATGTATCCGAGAGGGCATATGGATATATCTGAGGAGGGGGTTTTGTATATTTTTTTAAAATAGTAAGAAATTTTAGAGATTATAATATCTTAAGTTGTGTGTTTCGGGTTGTGGTGGGGAGAGGGGAATGCGTAGGGAGAAAAAAGGTATTTTTAAGGAGACTTGTGACAGTTGTTTGTGTGATTGAATAAATCATTTGTCTTATACAAAAGGAGTTAGTTTTATTCTTTAAGCCATTAAGAAAAAAAGGGAAATAATTAGTTGTAGATTCATAAATTTATCTCTTGCAGGATTTTTAATTAGGTACTAAGTACTATTTTATTGCATATTATTCCATTAATCTTCTTTTTTGGAGGGGAAGTACCCACGAAGTACACTTTCACCAACTTTTTTTTATGCTATTCCAGCTATATATATTTCAATTTAAAATATATTATATTATTATTACTACTACTTTTCGGAAAACATAGGCTGGCTCTTCAATAATTTGTTTCATCATTTCAAGGACGATCAGATGTTAATATATTAGGTTCAAGAATTCAATTCAACATGGGATAACATTTTTCTTCTTTTGGGTGGGGGTAGGGGTGGGGTTGTTTGAATTGTCAATAACTTGTTCGTGAATTTACATTTGCTATTTTGCATGAAAACAACAACTACATGTTTGAAACAAATAGATTTTGAACCTAACTCAACTCCAAAAATTAGTTTAATTGCTCAAGCCATATAAAGAGACCATCTCTCCTCTTCACCATTAAATGTGGGACATCTTCACACTAAATGGTGGAATTTATTTGCTAGTATTCTTCTACATGACACGAATCTGAATTAATTGGGCTTAATGTAAATATATGTTGAAATACGTTAAAAGAAGAAGATTTTGAGGAATTTGTTTGAATTATTGATCTCAAGTCTATAGTACGCATCTTGAGTTGGAAGAAAAATGAATGCCTGAATCTACGTCTTGTTAACAAGAATCTGCATATTTAGATGCAGAAATTAAGAAAAGCAAACTCATTTAATTAATTAAGAGTACTAGCTAGCTTAGCTTTCATATATATATATATATATATTATTTGTGCAAAAAACAATATATATGACACCTCAAATTAATATCGCTATATAAATTTTGTCAAAGTTAGGGCCCTAATTTTCTCTTGTTTCCTATAGTGCGTAATCTCTTGAAATATAAGTACATGATAATTAATTCTTCTTAATTAAGTAAAGAGATACCCGTCTGTCGCTAATTACTACTTGTCCACTTTTTATTTTTTAGTTGTCCCTAATTAGTTGTCCATTTTGACAAATTAAGAAAGGAAAAAATATTTTACCTATTATACCCTCAATTAATTAAGGTAGAATTTCTTGAAAATTTTAAGTTTTTAATTCATCCACTTCATAATTAATAGGGGTAAAATGATAAACTCACTATGTCAATTATTGTTTTCTTAATAAGTGTGTCAATTCTTACGTATTTTGTTATATTTATTATGCAAATAAAAATCCATTTATGTGCTACTAGGTGTTATATAAAGAGTCTTGAACAGAATGTCACCTTTGCGCGTTCATTGCTTTAGCTTGTGAGGTGTATGTATATAACATTAGTATCTGATTGTTATTATATATTTTTTTCTTAGAATAAATCTTTCACTAAATGTACTGTAATATAAAGTAATATAGCACAAAGAGAGAGGAGAGAAAAAAGAGGAGAGAGGCGAGAGAGAAATTAACTATGAAACTCTAACTATAGCTACAAATAGTAATTTATTTAAACTATAATTGTGTATATTAAATATATATCACATATTTGCTTTTTTGTGTGATTTTTCTAACATTAAATTATTTTTTGAGTCATCAAGAAATATATTTTGCGATTAATCATCGTATTATTCATGGGAGCTTAGAATGCTTTTGACTCAACTTATTATTATTAACTAACATGATACACACGTGATACAATAAGTAAATTTGTCCTTAACTATTTTCTCCCTCAAATTATTATTTAATTTTTATTATAATATTTGAAATTAAAGAGTCCTAAGATACATGGTACAAGAAAAATACATAACAAGAGATATTAGGTAAAATCAATAATTAAGGAATTCAAAAATATATAGTAAAAGAAAAAATAAAAGAAATTTTAAGCGTCTCAATAAAGATGTTGAGTTGCACTGATCAGTTTCATTGTTTTTTTGTCACTTATGAGAGTTACCTTTATTTTTAGTAGTTCATGGTTAATCGATCTTTATTTGCATAGTTGTCCATCTAAGTTAGTTGACAAAAAGCACCAACTACTTGTTTATTTACAGAGGCGAGCAACACTCTACAAACTATTTACAAAACAAAAAGAAATGTGTACGCTTACAACAATTTTTCATATTTTAAAATATTTCTAGTATTCAAATTAATAATGTTAATGTGACACACGTGCAACATACGTACTTTTTAGATAGATGCATGTGGTAGGCCATGTTGTTAGCAGATAAGCTGAGATGAGTCTTGACAAAATCAGTACTAGAAATTAAACGAAATCAGAATTTGAAAACACACCTGAATAACAAGAATTTCTTTGATGGGTCCTATTGGCAGAATAGGGAAGCTAATGCTTCAATATTGAATTAAAGTGGAGGAAAATAGAACACTACTAGTGTGTTTGCTCTGATTTTGATATCGATGGGAGGCACACATTCCATTTGTGTTGCAGGAATTCAAAAAAACAACAAGGTTTTTGATTTTTCTTTTGTGTAACTATGCTCTTGTTAAGAAAATATTATACATCTAGACAAGTTAAATACAGATCACGTACCATAAATGTGAAACTCGTGGAAGGTGAATACTCAGGTAATAACTTCGAGATCCTCTGGATTGTTGTTTGATCCACGTTGCTTCTATAATCAATCCATTTTAGGTGAAAAATTGACCATTGTGTGGAAATCAAAATTAGAGTCTGGCATAATATCCAATTTTGAATATTTCACGTTACTAAACAATAATATACTCATTCAATAGCTAGGAGTCCTAATATGGATGAAAAGTAATTAGAAGGCAAATTCTACTGATTGAACATGTAGGCGCCCTAACATTTTAATTTTAATTTTAGACTCCTCTTAATATGACATATTTCTTCAAAAAATTTAAAAAATTAGTCATATTGATTTTGTAGTATTTTAGACTCCTAATATAAGAATTCACGTTAATTTTTATACTACTTTTATAACTCCTAAATATGGTAGTAGTATTAGTGATTCTCTAAGAATCAAAATCGTTTTTGATTTAAGATTTCTCTGGCGAAGCCAACCCAACTCCGGTCACATATAAAAGTCATTAATATATACAATGTCTCACAATTTGAAGATCATAATTTATTTTTATTGATTTACATAATCTTACTCTTGATATTAATGGCGCAAATTCGTTGACTATATTCTTTCTTCTCAATTGCCATAATTATGATAGTGAATTCTTCTCTTTTTATTATTTTTTTGAGATTCTTTTGTCTGTTTCAGGCATATGTTTACTATTTATTTAAGACAGTAGTGATGGAATTTATATATTGATACTTAAACTAATTATAATATTCTTGTCACCGCGCAAAGAAAAGACCTATGGATCGATAAATATTGAGATTGGATGTGGGTTTTTCGTATGAAATATTTTTACTGATATGATATACACGTGCAATAGACATATATTAAACTAATATCAATCGTATGAGAGAACTTTGACATTTTAGGTACTGTTACCAAACATCATAAAGTTTATTAGTAGCAAGGCCTTCTAAGTACACGCTCAGTACAATATCTATGCAGATTATTATTTTAGGTGTAGTTTCAAATATAAACAATAAACTAATTAGTTGTAATAAATAAAATCATGTTTTATTTACATAAAAAATAGCTAAAAGTTATATGAAGTATAGGCAATATAGCTTGTCACAAGTCATAAAAAGTATATATTAAGTATACAATATAACTTACATATACATGATTACCTCAAAAAGTTCAATATAACTTAATTATATATGAACTATGAAGTTTACACTGACTATACATCAAATATATATTGACTATTCAATCTTGATCAACACAAAATCACCTATAAACAATTTCAAATTTTAGATATGAAATTCTCCCGATGTCACATTGTCTGTTGATATATAATTCGCACGAAACGAAGAGAAAAAGAATAAGAACCCAAATTTTGAAGAAATAAGGCACAAGTACCCCCTAGATTATGACTGAAATTGCAGAGACACGCCATAACTAAACTAAGGTCCTATAACCCTCCAATTTTATTTTATTTTTGTAATTTTGTACACCTTTTTGGCTTACGTGGCATCCAAACATCTTCCACGCGCTTCAACTATATGGAATCACGGAGTGTGCCACATAAGCCAAAAGATGTATAAAATTATATAAAAAAATGAGTTCGAAAGGCGAGGAGAGGGTAATAAAACCTTAATTTAATTAAAATGTGTTTCTAAAATTTCGATTATAATTTAGGGGCCGGGCTACATGTGCCTTATCTCAATTTTGAATGACAGAAATGCCGAATAACCACTTTTATTGTAATATAAGTGACTTATATTTTTGAGTAGACTATTTTTTGCGTAAGAAATTTAACTTAATAGGCATTTTGTCTAATAACTCAAATATTTTAATAGAGATAACACCTAATATTTTTTAATTAGTTAACATGCCAGTGTTATTTATTTATTAGTAGGTGTATTATTTGTATACGGCTAACTGGCTAAGTTTTTACCAATACTATCATTGGCTTGCCACTAATCTAATTTCGTTGTTTTGCAATTTTTTACGGAGAAGTACAGTTCTATTTGTCTAGTTGATAACACATATTATTTGTCTTTCCGTAAATAAAATATTAAATAATTTTAATCATAATTTTAAATTAGTTATCCTTCATTTCTCATTTAGTGTCACTTAATTGACACTCCATTAACTAAAATAGTAACAGTAGATATTGCAAGGCATTAAAAATATATAATTGACTAGTTTTTTTATTTATTATAATAATTATATTTTGAAATAAATTCAATTCACCAAAATGACTAATACTTTGGTACCGACATATAATATAATATAATATTTTCGATACTTACTGTTATATATGTGAACACATTATAAACATGTATTTTATATTAACTTCAAAAAAATGATGCTTATTGATGTGATTTTTAATTTTACAGGGTATTACATGTCTCCCAATATTTAATTCTGACTTTATATTATAATTTTATACCTAATACACGGTTGACGTGTATGTCGTTCCTATGATTTGAAGAAATTTAAAATAAAAAAACTTTTATTTCTACAAATGATTGCACAACATCAGAAAGATTAACACGATATATTTATATAAGTTTTTCTTTTGGACCAAAAAGAAAATCGACAGTCTAGTGCATTTTGCATCCTTAAGGTATGCCTTTTGTTATAATTCACACCTTATCCTATTTTTAAAATGACTCCACCCTAACCTCTTAGTTTTAAGAGTCCGTTTGGATTAACTTAAAAAAAATAGCTTTTAAGTGAAAAAAATTAAACTTGAATGACTTTTAAGTCAAAAAATAAAAAGTAGGGAAGACCTACTTTTAATCAAAATCGATGAAGAATATTTTACATATGTTTTCTTGCATCACCATGATCAGAAGTTTGTTCTCATTCGAAATATTTGTTGTATATACGCTTCATAAGTATGGAGATCATTTTTTATTTTAATGCTTGTACAGTGAAAATTGTGATCAGCAATGGAAGAACAATAGCCCCAAACGATTGTTTTTAAGTTTAATTCTGTTGTAAGCTTAGGAACAAAAAAACAATATAAAGATGAAGACAAGAAGAAGAATATAAGATAAGAGAAAGAATATCACTATTTATAGTATTACATTGATGAATACTAAAGGGTGACATAAACATGACATTAAATCTTGAGAATAAGGAAATTACTATCCATAAATGAGGAAATAAACTTAGGGGTTCTGGCCATCCATGACCACAGTATCAACAATAGTACTACCCATATATAAAAGAGGAAATTAACCTAGAAGTTATGATCATCCATTTAACCACATTATCAACAAAATTATTACCCATAAAGGAGGGAATTAACCTAGGAGCTATGGTCATCCATTTAACCATCAAATTATATACAACATTCTACTTTTGATGACCTTTCTTTTGATGACCTTTGATAGATAATATGCCTCATTAAAACCTTACTAGGAAAAATCCTATGGGAAAAAATTCTAGTGAAAGACAAAAGAGTATACATATCTTGTAATATGTGTTGTTTGTTGCTTTGTCAAAAACCTTGTCAGGAGAAACCATTGAAATAAAACCTAGGCCAAGAAAAAAGACTGCAACACGTAGTTTATAACTCCCCTTGATACAAACATCATTTAATTTCTTGGAGACGATGAATTTCAATCTTGAATACCAGCTTTTCAAATATTGATGTTGGTAATGCTTTAGTGAGCAGATCTGCTAAATTATCAACTGGGAGAATTTGTTGAACATCTATTTCACCTTTCTTCTCAAGATCACGAGTGAAAACAAGTTTGATTGCATTTTCTCCATACTTAGTACATTTCAAGTACTGACTGCATACTTTTGATGATATAGATTTTGACGATCATCATCAGGCCCGCGATTAGTTCTATCTCTAATCAGTTAGCAACATCATTGGTGAATCCTTATCTCCTCGAGGACAACCCTTATCTTTCTTTTAATATTTGATTTTCAGTTTCAGATATGTTAAAGTTAGGTATTTGTCCTAGCAACTCATATTAGTAGAGACTTTCAAACAGTCAGTTAGATTCCTCCATGTTATGTTGCCTTCCATTTTTTGTCGAATCTCAGTATTTTGGGCTCCATCCATATATTTCAGTTTTAGCTTCCGCATGTGCATTTCAGTTTTATGTTGATTTTCTCAATCTTAGCGTTATGTCATAAGGTTATCTTGAGGTCACTTGTGACTCTAAGCATCGTGTCACGTCTAGTGATTGTCTCAGGACATAAAAAACTTGGTATTAGAGTATCAGGTTCAAGTGTCTGAAAGCTGCATTAAGTAAAATCTTGTTCATGGGTGTGAAGCGCGCCACAACTATGAATGAGAAACTATGAAACATTTTAAGAAATACTTTGCTTTTTTCATACTCTTAGTCGTGCGATAGAGCATAAGTCCATAAAATTTCCTTATAACTCATCCCTTACATGCTTTCAAAATCATACCTCCTGCTAGAAAGAATCAAAATGAGGAGCAACAAGCACCTTTGGCTCTAGTTGACTCTTTGGATGAACACATTACTCATGCTAAGTTTGAAGATGCTTTTCAAGTGCTATCTCAAGCTATGACTACTTAGATCAATCGAGAGGTTGTGACTCTTGTGATCTCAAATGTGGCTATAACTACTATTAAAGTCTGGAACTTCACTCGAATGAATCCTCCAAAATTTCATTGTTCAAAGGTGGATGAGGATCCACAAGAGTGTGTTGAGATTATGGGTGTCACTCCGATCGAGAGTGCAAATTTAGTCACTTATCAGTTGAAGGGAGTTGCCTAGATTTGGTACATGCAATGGAAAGAGGAAATGACCGTTGATCCAGGCCACCTAAATTGAGAAAGGTTGAAGGGTAATTTTCTAGACACAATCTTTCTGCTTGAGATAAGAGAGACTAAGGTTTAAGAGTTCATAAATTTGAGGTAGGGTAACACGACAGTTCAGGAGTATTCTTTGAAGTTTACTCAACTCTCTAGGTATTCTGTGACTATGGTGGCCGACTCTAGGGTCCTCATGAATACATTGGTCTCTAGTGTTTCTAAGATGATGGGTAAAGAGTGTATGCCTGTGATGTTGATCAAGGAGATAGAAATCTCCCGTTTGATGACTCATGTCCAAAAAATTAAAGAAGGAAAATCTCAAGGAGAGTGATAGGAAAAACTAATGGGCTCGAACATATAGTGTTGACTACTCTTATAAGAGACCAGGATGTGCTATTTTTTCTTAGTTCCATCAGAAGTATTCAGGCTCGATCCTATCTTCTACTAGTGCTCCAGTGCCTAAGTTTAACAAGGATAGAATGCCAAGCTCTAAGGTAGTGTTTCTAGTGGACATTCTTTCCCCACTTGTCATAAGTGTGGTAAGAACTAATTGAAGATTGTATGGTCGGTACTACTGGATGTTTTAGATGTGGTAAGACTCATCATAAATTAAGAAATTGTCCATCTGCAGTTGGCAAGGGTATAAATGTTCATCAGTAAGCTCAGCCTAACACTCCAGCAGGTCGCCCGACCCAGCACGGTACCTCATCTAGTATTGATAGCGGACAACACCATAATAAGTTTTATGCTCTTTAGACTCGACAGGATCATGAAGGTTCCCCTCATGTAGTCACTGATATATTAAAAGTCTTTTTGTTTGATGTTTATACCTTGTTAGATCTAGGAGACACACTTTTCTTCGTGACTCCTTATGTTGCAATGAAATTTGATGTCACTCCCAAAGTCCTATCAAAACCCTTCTCAGTCTTTACTTCTGTCGGTGAGTCAGTTGTAGCTAAACAAGTATACAGAAATTACCAGTTTGTATCTTTTAGAAAATCACCTCCATTGATCTAGTAGAGTTAGACATGATTGATTTTGATATCTTCTCGACAGGGATTGACTACACACTTATTATGCCTCAGTTGACTGTAGTACCAGAGTCCTTAAGTTTCAGTTTCTGAATGAACCAGTCATCGAATGAAACGGTAGTACTTCAATGCCTATAGATTGGTATGTATGTATGTATGTATGTATGTATATCACTCGTTTGAGTTAAGGATACTAGTTCCAAAAGCCCAACTCTGCAATCAGTCGCCATAATTTAACTTAAGGAGTCTCCATTTAAAGATAAATTAGGACACCTAAATATTTTACTAAGTTATGCTTAAATTAACTCCAATGAGTGATCTACTTAGCTTATGTGATTCTAGGTAAGAGTTCTAGTTTTCCTAAAGGGAAGGAGCTAATCATCCTTTAAGATCCATCAAAAATAATTACCGGTCAGACTTTGGTTAATTAAAAGAATTTTGTTTGAAAATATTCATTAGCTAAATATTGAAAAAGTAACAAGTTAATATATATATATATATATGATCAAATCTCCAAACTTTTGAATAAAGGGGAAAACTTTTTTTTAAGCCTCTCTAAACATGTATAAAAGTAATTAAACTTGATTGTAAGAAGAGGTAACTCTTTAATAAATTCGTGCATTACATATATACTATTTGAGATTAAAAGAAACATTCAAATATTTTTTTTAATTGTTAAATGCCTAAAGACGTCCTTGGCTAAATAACATTTAGAGCCAGCACCATTTGAAATGAATATTTTGAAAAACTTTTACTGCAAAGATGACTTCTTTAAAGAAAATACAATATGTAATTTAATTATATATTTGTTCCAGATAAGAAATGATTTATAAATAAATTTTTCTAACTTGTTGGATATAAAATAAAATAAATTAAAAGTTTCATACCCCAAAAATACCCAAAATAGGCTCAAGTCTCAAATAAGAAATCTCATTATATCTAAAAATCAAATTGATGGGATTATGAAAGTATTTTCCTTAGTTTAATAACATGAGACAAATTTTACAGAATTTCTCTCTCTCTCTCTCTCTCTCTCTCTCTATATATATATATATATTTTTTTTTTCTTACTATCCAAAATCGCTCTTCGTTTGTATTTGTTTGTTTATCTTTCTTATTAGTCCATTCGAAAATGAGTTTTTCTTTTATTTGTTGACAATTTTCAAATTTTAACTTTTCACATGACATTTTTAAGATCACAAAATTAAAATACCTTTTGATACATTCTACATATCATTTAAGATTACAAGATTCATAAATTGTCTTTACTTATTTAAATTGTGTCAAGTTAAAAATAAACAAACTGAAACTGAGAGAGTAATATCTAAGATAAGTAGATTATAACGGAGGAAACACTTCTAAATAATAAAGTAAATCATACCAAAGGATGTTTGAAATAAGAAATATGATGTTTGTATTTAAACATGAAGAGTTTTACCAAGAAATACAACTTAGATTATTTTAAATTGACAACAAATTGAAATTGCAAAATCCAAACTTGAATAAAGAAGTTCAACACTTCTCTACTTGTGAAACTGAAAGGACTAAATGAAAAAACAACACCAAGAATATTCAGAATGTTCCATAATATTCTCGGAGGATTTATTCAATAACATAATTTGCACTACTAAGATATAGTGTCTAGCACCAACACAATATTCCTCAATTGTTTAAATCCATCACCACTTTATTCTTACTATCAGCCTCAGACTTGCTTGCAAATTTAACTGGTAAGAATAAAAATTAAATATAATAAATAACCGTACAACAATATTCTTTAATTTGGTTTATAATTATATTTAAAATTGTTAACTTACGAAAGTCTGAATTCTCCTTAAGCATACGCAAGTAAGGGTCCACTGGTAGATCTTTGGCAGCAAAGCTTGGATGGTACAATCAGTTGTTAATAGGATTAGGACTACATTTGAAATCAACAATTATTATTGGTATTTGCACAAATACATTATTGTATTTTTGTTTCTTACAAATTGAATTCATGATTTAATTTCTTTTGTAATTCATTTTATTTCACAAGTTGTCAAATAATTACTAAAAATACATATTTATGTAAGGTTCAAATATAATTTTGGAAAATTTGTTTTAAAAAATAAATAAATCGGTTTTAAATCTTAAGAAGCATTTTCAATTTTTTTTACCATAAATAGGAATATTACCTAGTCAGCCATGGATGCTCCCTCTGTCCGTATCCATTTTCTTGCTCAACAACTCCTCTCTATAGTAATGTCATTTAAATTGAAAATAACACACAATTGTATTAGTTTAAAACATTATATACAAATCTATTGAAAATTAATTTTATTTAAATATAAGCCCATTTAAAATATGAAAAATAAATTAGGGATAAAATAGACACTTACATTAGAACAAGAATGCATTATTGGCATTCTACCGTATGGATAGCAAGCCTGCATTTATTACGTAGTAATAACAATAATAACACAATCATAATAATAATAATAATAATAATAATAATAATAATAATAATAATAATAATAATAATAATAATAATAATAATGATAATAATAATAATAATAATAATAATAACAACAATAACAATAATAATAACAATAACAACAACAACAATAATAATAATAATAATAATAATAATAATAATTCGTCCAGCTCTTCCTTAGATCGATGTCCAAACACAGCAGAGCGACGACCGGGGAGTGGGTTCCCCACTGGAAGGGGGACAGGAGACGGCCATCTCAAGGCACATCTCGTAAGTCTAATAGATTTACTAAGAATAGGTATAAGCGAGAGCTCGCTAAGATCAAGTGCTATAAATGTGAAAATTTTGGACATATAGCCCCCAGTTGTAAGCTTGAAAAGCTGAAAACCTTAGAACTTGATGAAGAGGTTCATGATAAGGTCTATAGTTTCTTATACACTTCTGGTTAAGAATCTGATTATGCTTCTGATTCGAGTTCGAAAGAAGAGATTGATTTTCCTGATTTATCTGATAATAATCACCATGTTAATATGAATGCTTGCAATACTTGTCAAGGTGATATTTGTTCTTGTGAAAATAATGAATTTTATAAATTGCAATCTCAATTTGAAGATTTGAATATGAACACTATTACTTCTGATAATGTCATAAAACTTCTGAAAAAAGTTACTGATAATAATCTTCGTGAAAAAATTATTCAATTGGGTGTTAATGATAAAGCTAGTTCTTCAAAACATTCAGAAAAACAAAAGAATGATTTTGAATATGAATATTCTGCTCTTTACTCTTTGTTTGAAATTAATAACAGACTTAATAAACAAACTATTTCTACAAGAGATTCTTCTTTTGATGATCTGAAAAATGAAATTGAAAATTTGAAGAATGAGATTAAATCCATTAAACAAAATCAAATGATTTATGATCATCGTCTTACTCAGATTGAAACTGTTAATAACAAAGGAAAAAATATTGCTGAAGAAAATACTCTTGCCGAACCTTTTAACCTTGATCCTAGATAAGGCATGTTTTTAGGAATGATGCAAATTGTTACTGCGCATAAATGGTAAGTTAAATGCACCATATTGATTGATAATAGTTTTTCCATAACTAATGTTGCTATGATAGATAGCGGAGCCGATGTTAGTTGTATTCAAGAAGGTCTTGTACCTACCAAATATTTAAAAAAAACAACTCATATGGTTAAATCTGGTTCTGGACATGCTTTAGATATAAAGTATAAATTGCCTCATACTCGTATTTGCCAAAATAAAGTTTGCATTCCTCATTTTTTTTTCTTGATTAAAAATCAGTTATACCCTCCAATTATATTTGAAACCCCTTTTATAAATGCTATTTATCCGTTTACTAGCATAAATGCTAAAGGTTTCTATGCTACTTATGAAAATTAGAATATTAGTTATACTTTTATCACTGACCCAATTTCTCATGATATTAATGCTTTAATTGATATGAAGCAAAAGCATGTTGATTCTTCACAACTTGAATTGTTTAGTATGAATATATTTGATACTTTGAAATCCACCAAAGTACAAGACAAAATTAAATTGATTTTTGAAAAAATTGCTATTGATATTTGTGCTGATCATCCTAGTGCTTTTTGGAATCGAAAAAAGCATACTGTTGCACTTCCTTATGAAGATGATTTTTCTGAGAATGATATTCCCACAAAATCCCATCCTTGCTAGATGAACGCCGAATTGGTGGAATTCTGCAAAAAGGAAATTGATAATTTGTTACAAAACGATTTGATAAACCGTCGAAATCACCTTGGTCTTGCATTGCATTTTATGTTAACAATGCGGCTGAAAGGGAACGAGGTGTCCCTAGGTTGGTTATAAATTATAAACCTTTGAACAAATATTTGAAATGGATTAGGTATCCAATTTCGAATAAATGAGACTTATTGTCTAGATTATATGATGCTAATATATTTTGAAAATTTGATTTGAAATCAGGGTATTGGCAGATCCAAATATTTAAAGAACATTCTTATAGAACAACTTTTAATTTCCCCTTCGAACAATACGAGTGGAATGTTATGCCGTTTGGTTTAAAAAATGCTTCGTCTGAATTTCAGAAAATTATGAATGATATTTTCAACCCCTATTTGAATTTCATCATTGTGTATATTGATGACATTTTGGTTTACTCAAAGACTCTTGACATGCATATCAAACATTTAGACATTTTCAAGAAAATTGTTATACAAAATGGTTTGGTGATTTCTAAACCAAAAATGAGTTTATTTCAAACTAATGTAAGATTTTTAGGACATCTTATTTCTCAAGGGAAGGTTACCCCCATTCAATGATCGATTGACTTTGCTTCAAAGTTTCTTGATGTATCGAACGCAATTGCAAAGATTTTTGGAAAGTTTGAATTATATATCTCCCTTTTATAAAAATTTATCTCGAGATTTGGCCCCTTTATATGACAGGCTAAAAAAGGATCATAAATCACCATGGACTAATAGTCACACCACTTTGGTGAAGAATATTAAGCTTCGTGTTCAATCTTTACCTTGTTTAACTCTTGCTAACCCTGCTTGACAAAAGATTATTGAGACAGATGCGTCTAATATTGGTTATGGTGGAATATTGAAACAAATCAATCCCCATGACAAAAATGAATACTTGATTAGATTTCATTCTGGAAAATGGAGTGATGCCCAGAAGAAATATGCTACGGTGGCTCATGAAATGTTGACCATCGTCAAATGCGTATTAAAATTTCAAGATGATTTATATAATCAAAAGTTTTTGATAAAAACTGATGCGCAATCTGTGAAATATATGTTTGATAAAGATTTTAAACATGATGCATCAAAATTGATTTTTTCTTGGTGGCAGGACCAGTTAGCTCGTTTTGATTTTGAAATTCATTACAAAAAGGGAAGTGATCACTCTCTTCCAGATTTCTTATCTAAAGAGTATCTATCTTCACAATAAGTTTTTTGTCTCCCTTCTTTACTGATAAAACTTTAGTTACTCTATTAAAAGTAATTCCTCTCAATAGAGACGTACAAGAATTAATTCTGTGGAAAATTATAGATCATATGGTGATCGACGTCTTCTCTATTCATAATATCAAAGAGATCGTCGATTTTGATGATGAAAATTATTATTACTGTAATTACAATGATGTATACTATGAGGTATTCGAATAAATCGAAGTGTTTTGTCTGTAGGATGGACCCTCCTTGGGTAACCAAGGCTAGAGGAAGGGGAAGTTATACCAGAGGAATGGGAAGATCATCCCCAGGATTGTCAGGATCGTCATACGGATCCTTATCATCTAGCTCCCCAATTATGCAAAGAGGAGGGATGAGCTTGGTGAATTTGAAAACCTCTCAAAAGGAGGTTTCTTCTATACCTCTAGAAGATATTCCAGAAAATAATCCATCATATGCACAACTACAGGCGTATTTATCTCAGAAGCAAAGTGATACCTTTGCATCCATAGCAAAAGAAGATGTTGATGATATCAAATCATATGTAAAAATATTCAAGAAAGAATGATATTTCTTTTGGAAAATTCTGATCTTTAGCAAAAATAAGAAACTTGGAAGATATTCCATCGATATCTGGTTAACAGATTATATTTCCCGGGTGAGTCATACAAAATTCGATCTTATTATGAGACAATTCTGATAAGCACAGGTAGTGCTGAATTTCAACACTTTTCAGGCTATAACACCAGTGAGAATGTTTATAACTTCTCCAAAATGATAATCAAATAGATTATATCTATTGAAGATTGGGGTATCTCCACAATGAAGGAAAGGCAGATCAGCCTAAATAAAGCCTCCATGAATTTTACATATTGGGACTATATTCATGCTTTTGATAAAGTCCTCATCTACAATAATGAGAGACATAAGCATACATGGTTTATAAAAATTTGTGCGAAGATATTCGCAGAACTAATCCCTAATTGGTTTCTAAACTGGTGGTCATACCACAGTCCAACAATTAAAATTTTACCAGATCCATTTCTTAATTTATACAAAGAATGGGTTAAAGTTTCGCCAGATCTTAACGCATTATATCACACAGATCATATCTGTTACGTCGAAAAAATTGAACAAATATACTTTTTTATTGAATTTTCTATTCCTTGAATTCATAAATGGACTCCAGAAGTGGGTTTTACCAAGGAGCAAATTTCTTGTTTATATAGGACTTTTTTATAACAATTTCTGGGACAAATTGATGAAAAGAGATCCCAAAACCAAGTCTCTATATGGATAAGAACTGTTGGATCTTATTGAAAAAAAGATCCAAGAATATTGTATCACCCCTCAGAAGGGAATAATTCAAGATAGCTTGGTGAGACATATTGCCCGAAAAATCTCTACCCAAAACGGGAATAAAGAAGAGATGATTAATAATTATCTCGAAGAGGTAAGAAGAAATCTACTCCTCAACATAACTGAATACGAGAAATCAGACACTTCTATGAGGAGTGAGACAAGTGATGACGTCGCCGAAGATATTCAAGAGGCTCAACTATGTGATTCAAACAAACTTATCTCAGAAGATACTCTGCAAAAGGCGGAAGATTTCTTCCACGAATTAAAGAAAAAAAACAAAATGTAAAGTTTATCTCTACAGTAAAAGCCATTATCAACAGTAAATACACTGTTGATCAACAATAGATAAACTGTTACTGTATATAAGGGACCCATTGATAAGGGACCCACAGTTACTGTTCATAGATTCTTTTTCTTTCTATAAATAAGTTTAGTTTTAGCTTAGAGAGGCAGGTTTGAATACACACACCTCTCTCTATTTTCTCTCTCTCTTGTAAATCACTCTTAGTTTGTAAAATGTTCAGTTTACTGGAATTCAGCCGGAAGTAAATAAATTGTCGATAGTTCTCTCATAGCCCCTGGTGTTGGCCATAGTTACAAGGTATTTTAATTCTTCCTTCTTTTCTCTTTTCTCTTTCTCCGATCTAAAGCGGTGACTATGTCCTTCTAAAAGATTCATATCTTTGTCGGATATCTATCTTCGCTTTTATATCTACCATGAACGATCTAGACTTTATCTAAATATAAATAAATTTATATATGATTTCTTGACTTGGTTCTAAGATGGTGGTACAATTAGATTTAATACAACAAGTTATTGGCTTTGTTTTTGTGACTCTGTGTAGCCAGCCGTGGTTTTAAGCCCATAAAGGAGTTGAAAAGGGTGCTCTATACCCGGTTAGAACTGCTAGACACATGGGCTCAATAACAATACGTATTGAATCTCGACAGACCCTTTGCTCAGGTAAAAGGATCAGATCCCTCCATACAACCATTAAACTATATAAAAATTTGTATATATTTCAATTCAGATTTATTCCTTGAATTCGGATATTAATAAGCTAGATTGAAGATGACCGCGCGAACTACCGCCTGTCTTAGGAGATCCTGTTCGTTGCCACATTTATAGCACTTGATCTTAGCGAGCTCTAGCTTAGACCTATTCATAGTAAATCTATTCGACTTATGAAAAGCTTTCCTCTCGTCCCGCTCTTCCTTAGATAGATGTCTATGTCTAGACCTTCTTTTCATCTAAGGTTTATCGGGATAGGAGCCTTTAAAATCTCTATGTTTGGTCTTCTTTCTATTAGCCGAAGTATCAGGTAAACTAAACTGGGTACAAAAGTCTCCTAGTTGAGATCTTTCTCTAAGCTTATCTATCTTAAGCTGTCTAGATAACTTTAATTCATTGCATAAATTTATCCCTTCTTGGGTGCAAACGCCTATCAGTCGACCATAGGTATAATCCTTATAAGGAATTTCACCATGGTCATTTCTAAGCATTTTTCTCTTTCTGCAAATAATGGGGGAAGGCAATTTATGAACTTAGCTTTCCAATGCTCATACCTGTTTTCGGATAACTCCGTCACCCTACTTAGATAAGTATCTTTATACCACCTGAATTCTCCCAAGGTTCTACAACGTAGACCGTTTAACATGATACAAACAATCTCAAACTGATTGGTAAAGCTACAATTAAAATGTTCTAAAATAGTCAAGACTAAGGTATAAACAACGTCTTCTCTATTTGCAACTAGAGCAAAACCTAGGTTTTCAACACTATCACCACTAGAAGTAGCATTAATCACAATAGCCTTTTGCTCAAGGCTCATATAATTATCCCACCAACCTCGGAGTTGGCTAGTAAAACCTTTAATAATCATTTTGCAAATATTCCTATCTGTGTTTTTAACATTTTTACAGATAGTTGCATACATAAGAATTCTATGCATAAGAATAGTAAGTTGTCTATCAGTCAGACCATCAAGGTTCCATTTATAATTCTCAGAACCACTATAAGAGGTATTAGTCTGATTCCAGTCTCGTTTCTCTATAAGCACATCTTGAGGAGTTGGTATGGAATAATAATAAGTTTGCATGCTGGGTTTATGCGTAAATTTAGTATTACCACTATTCTTCTTGGGATAACCTTGAAGTTTATTAAATTCTAAAGAAACATGATCTTTAAAATCAAAGGTGTTTTCCATTTCATCAGCAAAACTTTAAGATAAATCCATAGGTTTTGCACTAAATTCAGAAAACTTTTTATCAAGAAGTTCTTCGAAATCATAAATCGATTTAAATTTAAATTCTGAAATCTCAGGAGGCCTCTACACAGGAGTAGCCATAGTCTGCGCTTCTGCATTAGTTTTAGAGGTAGAAGCTTTATTAAAAGTCTTTACATCATTTTTAATTTGAATTACCAAAGCAGTTAATTCATCTAATTTTTTTATCAAGAGAATCAATATGTTCACCCAAAACTTTAACATAAAGACCCAAATAATTATTTTGAGAAATTAAATTATTAATTTTGTTGATGCTGACTGCCGCAACATCTTCTTCAACAAATTTTTGCAAGGCAGTAAAGGTTATACTAGTATTATTGGGTAAAACAAATGATGACTGAGGTGGATAAACAACCTTGATAATATTACCAGTTCCATCTTTATAAAATCGTTCAAGAACGTTGATGAACAAAGGTAAATAAGTGGTTATAAGCCATGGAAAAAAAATACATAATTCGATTATGTAAAACACATTTTTCATAAAACTCTTGAGAAATATTATTCAAATCATTGGCACTATGAGTGTCAAAAAACCAAGTTTTAAACCGGTTCCATTTATTACTTAAAAACTCATTCTGAATGAACTTCCTTGCCAGAGAACTTGGGCTAAAATCTATTTGATGTACATCTATCATCAAGTATTATTAAGATCAAAATCCATTTCAGATTGAGAAGGAATATCCTTATCAGAAATATCAGAAGCAATATCATTTGCGTGAACAATATTTAAACGAGGATTAATTTTTACTTTATTAACAAGTCTATCACTTTGATCTGCAGATATAACCGATGGTAGAATATGTAAATAGGAAACACAATTACGAGCCGGGCCATATACAGGATCAATGGGGGAAATATGATGCATAGCAGACAATCTTCTAGCAGAAGAAAATGAATGTCTACTAAAAGGAATGTCATTAAATTGCATACAAATCCTATCGTCAGGATTTTGAGTACTATGAGAATACTCAGAATTCGTGACTGCATCCGCCATCTGGTTTGGAGGAATAACTGAATCCAAAGTCCAAGTATTTGGAAAATTAATTTCTTTCCATTTTATAGGTCGCTAGTAGTGACCTTAGATCTAGCAAAATTAGTTTCTACTAAAATAGTTTGAGCAGATGTATCATATAACTTACATCTCGGATTTAACATAGAAAGTAGTTTAAAATAGATTCTATAATATAAGCAAATTAATTCAGAACCAGGCGCATAATTATAACCATGCGTTTAAACATTCAAAGTTAAAGTATCAAGAATATTAGCATCAGTTAAAGATAACTGCAAATTCGGCTGAGTATTAAAATAGACTGGACCTGGTGTCAAAATAATAATAATAATAATAATAATAATAATAATAATAATAATAATAATAATAGTAATAATAACAATAATCATCATCATCACATCATCATCGTCATCATCATCGTCGTCGTCATCATCATCATCATCATCATCATCATCGTCGTCGTCGTCCTCGTTGTCGTCATCGTCCTCATCATCATCATCATCATCATCATCATTGTCGTCATAATAATGATAATAATAATAGTAATAATATTAATAATAATAATAATAATAATGATAATAATAATAGTAATAATATTAATAATAATAATAATAATAATAATAATAATAATAATAATAATAATAATAATAATAATAATTTTGGTTCAATTTAATTTTTTCCTTCGCTTTAGCAAATTTCATAGAATAAAAAATATTCATGCTGAATAATTCTAGTTGTAAAGAATCATTATGACACTGCTTCATATTAATCAAGGCATTAATATCCTTGGTTACAAGATCTGTAACAAAAGAATAAGTTATCTCATTATCTTTATAAGTGGTAGAAAATCCTTTCGAGTCGATACCTGTGAAAGGATAAATCGCATTAATAAAAGGGGTTCCAAGAATAATCGGAGGATATAATTGATTTTTAACCAAAAAGAATAAATGAGGGATGCAGAGTTTATTTTGACAAATTTTTGCATTAGGCAGTTTATACTTTATATCTAAAGCATGTCCTGATGCAGATTTAACTAGATGAGTAGTTTTTTGAAAATATTTCGTAGGCACAAGACCTTCTAGAATGCAACTAACATCTGCACCACTATCAATCATAGCAATGTTAGTAATCGAAAAACTGTTATCAATTAAAATAGTACATTTAACATACAATTTATGAGCACTAACAATTTGCATCATTACCAAAAACATATCTTGCTTAGGGTCAAGATTAACAGGTTTCTTTTTAGTATTTTCATTTTCAAGAATACCCTTATTTTTTGAAAACCTGTCTGCAGAATTATGCGTCTCAATCTGAGTAATTCTATGATCACAAATCAATTGATTTTTCTTAAGAAATTTAATCTCTCTTTTCAAATTCTCAACTTCAAATTTTAAATCATCGAAGGAAGAATCATTTTCAGAAAAAGTATTTCTTTTTAAAAGACAATCATCAACCTCCTTTAGAGAGTAAGGAGTTGAATATTCAAACTCATTTAAATCATTCTTCTTGTTTTCAAAAGGTTTCGAAGAACTTGAACAAGCTTTGTTAGAAGTAGCCAAATTAATGATTTTTTCACGAATTTTGCTATTAATAACTTCCTTTAAAAGTTCAATCATGTTATCAGAAGTGATAGTGTTCATATTAAAATCTTGAAAATGTGAATAAAGTTTATAAATTTCATCTTCCTCACAAGTGCAGGTATTAATTTGGCAAGTAGTGCAAGGGTTATCACAATTGTTATCATTATGAGATAAATCAAGTAATTCAATATCAAAACCTGAACTTGATTCGTAATCGTCGTCTGACCCTGAAGTGTATAACAAACCATAAACCTTTTCATAGGTTTCTCCATCAAGTTCTAAAGTTTTCAACTTATTCAACTTGCAGTTAGGAGCGATATGACCAAAGTGTCCACTCTTGTAGCATTTAACCTTAGCAAGATCTCTCCCTGATCTATCTTTGGTAAATCTACGAGATTTGCAAGAACTTTTCGTAGCTTTGTGCTCTTCTTTGGATCTTTGTCTAGATCTCCTTTTCCTGTGAGAACCTTCGGTTTTATAGGACTTGTAATACTTGTCCTTATTGCTGCCTTTAGAAGGATTGGGTAGACTGAATTGTGCACAAAAGTCTCCTAATTGAGATTTTTCGTTCAGCTTATCCATTTTAAGCTGTATAGCCATATGTAGTTCGTTGCACAAGTTTAGGCCTTCTTATGTGCAAGTTCCTATAATCTTTCCATAAGTATAATCCTTGTAAGGGATTTCTCCATAACTGCCTCTTAGGGTTTTCCTAACTCTTTTAGCAAATAAAGGGGGAAGACCGTACTTAGCTTTCCAATACTCAAGTTCATTTTCGGGCAATTCCATAACCCTACTAAGGAAAACATCTTTGTACCATCTGAAATGTCCTAAGGTCTGACATCTTAGACCATTAAGAAGGGTACGAACAGTCTCGTACTGATTGGTAAATCTACCATTAAAATGTTCCAAAATGGTTAGAACAAGGGTATAAACAACATCTTCTCTATTTTTTACTAGAGCCATACCCAGATTATCAATACCTTCATCGGTAGCAATCGCATTAATAATGGAAGCTTTCTCTTCCATATTCAGATAGTTATCCCACCAGCCTCGAAGTTGGCTCATAAAATCGGTAATAATCATTTTGCAAATCGTTCTATTTGTGTTTTTAACACTTTTGCAGATAGTTGCATACATGAGCATTGTATGAACAACGATAGTCAATTGTCTATCAGTCAGTCCATCCAAATTCCATTCATAAATTTCGGAACCGCTATAAGACGTATTAGTCTGATTTCCAATCTCGTTCTTCTATCAAAACATCTTGAGGAGTGGGACAGGGATAATAATAGGTATTCATACTGGGTTTAGTAGCATACCCACTATTCTTCTTCGGATAACCCATGAGTTTATTAAATTCTGAAGAAACTTGATTTTTAAAATCTCTAGTAGCTTCCATTTTATCAGCAAAATCTTGAGATAAATCAATAAGCTTGAATTTTAAACAAGAAAGCTTTTTATCAATAAGCTCTTCTAAATTATTAACAGAACCAAATTTAAAATCTTGTATTTCAGGAGGTCTTTGAACATGAGTAGAAACGACCTCGGGTTTTCTTTCAGAAGTTAAAGCAACATTTGTCTTAGCTATATCAGCCTTTATATTTTTTTCATTAAAATAGTTAAATCATCTAGTTTTTTTTTTATCAAGAGAGCTAATATGCTCTCCCAAAACTTTGACATAAATACTCAAATAATTATTTTGTGTAATAAGTTTATTAATTTCAAAAATACTAATAGAAGCAATATCTTCTTCAATAAATTTTTGAAATGCCGAAAAAGTTATACCTGTATTATTAGGCAAACCAAAAGATGATTGAGGAGGGTAAATGGCTTTCATAAGATTACCACTACCATCTTTATAAGTCCCTTGAATAACTTTAATGTATAAAGGTAAATAAGTGGTTATAAACGAAGGAACAAAATACATAATTTGATTATGTAAAGCACAAGTTTCATAAAACTCTTGAGATATATTATTCATATCCTCTTTACTATAAGATTCAAAAAACCAAGTTTTAAACCGATTCCATTTTTCATCGAATTTTTTTTTTTTGAATATGTTTTGTTGCCAGGGAACCTGGACTAAAATCAATGTGGTGTGGGATCATTAAGAACCATTGAGGTCAAACTCCATATTGGAGACCGAAGGAATATCCTTATCAGAAGCATCATCATTCACATGAACAATATTAGTTCGAAGGTCGACCTTAGCCTTTGCGACCAAAGAGTTGTTGTCAGAAGCAATAGTATGCAAAAAAGCAGCTCGATCTTGAGCTGGACCATAAATAGTCTCAACAGGGAAAATATGATGAATTGCAGGCATAAGTCTACGACTAGACAAAGACTGCCTATTATAACTGTGATCCACAAAAGATAATAACCTGTTATTAGAAAACAACTGCCTATGAGGCACATACCTATTATCGGCAAACTGAATACAAATCCTTCCATCTGTATTTTGAGATATATGAGAGAAATCTGAATTAGTAACCACTTCAGTTAACTAATTTGAGGATATAACCGAATTTAAAGTCCACAAAGTTGGGAAATATATTTCTTCCCACTTAATAGGTCTCCTGGTGGTGACCTTGGATCTTGCAAAATTGGTTTCCACCAAAATAGTTTGATTGGAAATATCATATAATCTACATCTAGGATTAAGAGTAGATAATAATTTGAAATAAATTCTATAAGATAAACTGATGAGTTCTGAACCAGGTGCATAATTATAACCATGCGTTTTAACATTTAATGTTAAGGCATCAAGAATATTTGCATCAGTAAGAGATAACTGCAAATTAGGCTGAGTATTAAAATAAATGGGACCATAGGCCTCCGTAAATTCTATCGAACCCATAAGAGACTGATGAAAATTTAAATTCCTAGCATCACAAAGAGCAGCTAAAAAAGTTTCAGGTAACCCTTTAAGGGTTAAAGACTTAAAAGCAATTTGCACCATACCAATATGCAGATAATTATACTAATTTTTATAAACATTAACATTACACTCGTTTATAAAATGAATAGTCTGTTCAGAAGAATTTAAAGCTAAAGATTGCTTCGTAGTTTTAATTAATTGTTTGGAAGACACTTTATCAAACCAACCATAATCATAAATAGTTTTTAACGAGACTTTAGGAATTGTCCATTTGTTTAACAAATCAAGGTTTTTAGGCACATCAACCTTTTCAAGTCTAGTACTTTTAGTACTCATTTCTCCCAGATCCATGAGAAAAGATCTTATCTATGTCGAACAATTCACCTCTATCTCATATTTATCATGAAAGTTTTTGGCTCTGATACCAGATATACAGGATTAGAGACCTGGCAGTAATCCGCTCAGTCATAGATCTAGCAATTCAAGCACCCTTAAGCTAGCGGTAGTCCGCCTGTAAAAGAATCGAAATATACAAGAATTTTTATATAGTTTCTCGTACTGCAGGTTGTTTATTTTACCTGAGCAAAGGGTCTGTTAAGGATCTAATACATACTTTTTATTGAGCCCATGTGTCTGGAAGTTCTAACCAGGTATAAGGCGCCCTTTTTCATCTCCTTAATCGGGTTGAGAACCACGGCTGGCCAGACGGAGTCACTAAGACAAAGCCAATAAGAGTAGTACTAGATTCGACTATACCTCAATCTCAAAACCAAGTCGAGAAACCATAACAAAATTTCTTTATATTTTAATAAAGCTTAGATAGTTCATGGTCCATATAGGAGAGAAGTTAGTTATTCAACATAGATATGAAATCTTTAGCCGGACATAGTCCTGGCTAGGAGAGACTGAGTAAAAAAAAGACTGAGAAAAGAGAAAATACCTTATCAGGATGGTCGTCACCAAAGTCCAAGACGTTCAAGAACTGATCGAATTTTTATTTATAAAGGGAAATCGGAACAGTGCTATCAAAGGAAGTCTTTACAATGATTTACAGCTATGAAAACTAGAGAGGTGGTATTTTTTCTGATGCCTCCCTCTTTTAAAAGACTAATTCTTTTATAGACAAAGTTAAAAACATAAGGAATCTATGTACAGTAAGAGGGATCTCACTATCTGGGTCCCTAAACAGTGTATCTACTATTAATGAATAGTGTTTCTACTTGTTGAGTGGGCTTCAAGCAACATTGTATCTCTTGTTGAGTTAAAGCTGCTTTTGTCTTTACGGTGCTATTTCTTTGTGTCTTTTTCATGTCTTTCATCCATGGCCTATATTTGTTGCAAGAATTCTTCCGCATCTTGCAATTCAGTGGTAGAGAATATGTTTTTTGTCTCAGCCTGCTGCGATTCTTCGGCGATATTGTCATTACTGGTTTCACTTCGCATTGAAGTGTCAGACTTATCAATTTGAGTTATGGTTTGAAGTAAATTTCTCTTTACTTCTTCTAGATAAGCATTAATCATGCTTTCTTTATCTCCGTCTTGAAAGGAGATTCTTTTGGCAATATGCCTTACTGAGATATCATCAATGATATCTTTTTGATGGATTTTATCATATTCTTTAATTCTTCCGCTAATAATATCTAACAACTCTTGTCCAATAAGTTGCTTGGTTTTGGGATCTTGTTTTATTAACTTGTCCCAAAAGTTATTATAATAGGTCCTAAATAGGCAAGGAATATTATCCTCCATGAAACCTACTTCAGGAGTCCATTTATGGATCCAAGGTATAGAAAATTCGATAAAGAAATAGATTTGATCTATTTTCTCTAACTAACAGATATGATCTGCATGATACAATTTGTTAAGGTCAGGTGGCACTTTTGTCCATTCCTTGTATAACTGGAGGAACTGTTCCGGTAAGATTTGGACTGTGGGGCCGTGGTATGACCACCAATTTATAGACCAATTTGGAATTGGCTCTGCAAATATCTTTGCGCACACCTTTATAAACCAAGTGTGTTTGTGTTTGTCATTATTATAATAAAGCACTTTATCAAATGCTTGGATATAATCCCAAAAAGTGAAATTCATTCGGGTATTGTTGAGGCTTATCTGCCTTTCCTTCATGGTGAAAATACCCCAATCTTCAACGGATATAATCTGTTTTATAATAATTTTTGAGAAGTTATAAACTTTCTCATGTGGACTATAACCTGCATCGGAGAACTGTTGAAATTCTGCACTTTCTGTACTTATCAAGATTTCTTGATAAAATGACCGAGTCTTATATGACTCACTCAGATAGTATAATCCATTGATCAAGTACCTTTGGAATATCTTCCATGGTTCATTTTTCATCTGAAGTTCAGAGTTTTCTAAGAGAAATATCATTTCTTTCTTTGGTACCTTTTCGTAAGATTTAATATCTTCATTATCCTCTTTGGTAACAGAAGCAAAAGTATCTTTTTGCTTTTGAGAAGTCAAGTATGCCTGCATGTGACCGTATAAGGGACTGTCTTTTGGAATATCTTCCAAATTAACAGTTTGCTTTGAGCTGGATGAAGATTCTTCTTGGGAAGAATTCTTCTTACTAATCAAAGTCCTTTTTCCCATTTGGGCTATAACCGGGGAATTTGATGAGGATTTGTATGACAATCCTAGATAAGATTGTGAGTTTGATGGGGATCCGTATGACTGTCCCTGGGATGATTTTCCTAGAGTTGATCTTCCCCTTCCCCTGCCTTTAATGTGAATACATGGCGATCCATCCTGCAAATATAACAACCTTTTGTCATTCAGGGAAATAATTGGTTAGATAATCTTCTGGGTAATCAAGCATAAGAAAATCTTCGAAATCTTCATTCAAGATATTATCAATAAGTTTGTTAAGAGTAAGACCTTTCAGATCTCTAGGTAATCTAAGTACCATGAGGATAGTAACAAGAGATTCATCATCAGAAAAAGTTTGGAAATACATTTTATTAGAGGTATTCTCTAGATAATAAATCCAATAAAGAGTTATCAACTCCCTTCTTATATTGAATTTCAAAATCAAAAGGGGCCAATTGCGCTTGCCACCTTGCAAATATCAATTTCGAAGCATCAGTTTTTATCAAAAACTTTTGATTGTATAGATTATCTTGAAACTTTAGAACACATTTGACAATGGTCAACATCTCATGGGCCACGTTAGCATATTTCTTTTGGGCCTGATTCCATTTTCGAGAATGAAATCTAATTAGATATTCACTCTTATCATGGGTATTTATTTGCTTCAAAATCCCACCATAACCAACATTAGACGCATCCGTCTCAATAATTTTTTGCCAAGCAAGGTTGGCTAGGGCTAAGCACGGTAAAGATTGCACTCGAAGTTTTATATCCCTCACCAACGCGGTATGACCGTTAATTTAGGGAGACTTGTAATTCTTCTTCAGCCTGTCATATAAAGTGGAGAAAGATTTTTATAGAAAGGGGATATGTAATTTAAACTTCCCAAAAATCTTTGTAGTTGAGTCCTATCGGTTATAATATCTGGAAACTTTGATGCAAAGTCAATAGCTCTTTGAATAGGGGTAACTTTCCCTTGACAAATTTGATGTCCTAGAAATTGAACATCCATTTGGAATAAACTCATTTTCGGTTTTGAAATAACCAAACCACTTTGTAGCACAATTTTCTTAAAAATATCAAGATGCTTGATATGCATTTCAAATGTTTTAGAAAATACTAGAATATCATCAATATAGGCAATAATAAAATCCATACATGGATTAAAAATATCATTCATGATTTTCTGAAATTCAGATGGGGCATTTTTCAAACCAAAAGGCATTACATTCCATTTATATTGACCGAATGGAACATTAAAAACGGTTCTATAAGCATGCTTTTTAAATATTTGGATTTACCAATAACCTGATTGTTTAAATCAAATTTGAAAATATATTGACATCGTATAACCTGGAGAGTAAATCTCTTTTGTTTGGAATAGGATACCTAATACATTTTAAATACTTGTTAAAAGGTTTATAATTAATAACCAGTCTAGGGACACCGCGTTACCTTTCAGCAGCGTTATTAACATAAAAAACTGTGCAAGACCAAGTGCACTTAGAAGGTTTAATCATACCCTTTTGTAAGAGATTATCAATCTCAGTTTTGAAAAATTCTACTAACTCAGCTTTCATTTGGTACGGCTGGAATTTATTAGGGATACCATCCTCAGAAAAGCCTTCTTCATACGGAAGAGTTACAATGTGCTTCTTTCTATTCCAAAAAGCACTGGGGTGATCTGCACAAATATCAACGACAATCTGTTCGGAAATTAATTAAATTTTTTCCTTCACTTTAGCAGATTTTAGAGAATAAAAAATATTCATGCTGAATAATTCTAGCTGTAAAGATTCAATATGACTCTGCTTCATATTAATCAAGGCATTAATATCCCTGGTTACCCAATCTGTAACAAAAGAATAAGTTATCTCATTATCTTTATAAGTGGTAGAAAATCCTTTCGAGTCGATACCTGTGAAAGGATAAATCGCATTAATAAAAGGGGTTCCAAGAATAATCGGAGGATATAATTGATTTTTAACCAAAAAGAATAAATGAGGGATGCAGAGTTTATTCTGACAAATTTTTCCATTTGGCAGTTTATACTTTATATCTAAAGCATGTCTTAATGCAGATTTAACTAGATGAGTAGTTTTTTTGAAAATATTTCGTAGGCACAAGACCTTCTTGAATGCAGCTAACATCTGCACCACTATCAATCATAGCAATGTCAGTAATCGAAAAACTGTTATCAATTAAAATAGTACATTTAACATACAATTTATGAGCAGTAACAATTTGCATCATTCCCAAAAACATATCTTGCATAGGGTCAAGATTAACAGGTTCCTTTTCAGTATTTTCATTTTCAAGAATACCTTTATTGTTTGAAAACCTATCTGTAGAATTATGCGTCTCAATCTGAGTAATTCTATGATCACAAATCAATTGATTTTGCTTAAGAGATTTAATCACTCTTTTCAAATTCTCAACTTCAAATTTTAAATCATCGAAGGAAGAATCATTTTCAGAAAAAGTATTTCTTTTTAAAAGATGATTATCAACCTCCTTTAGAGAGTAAGGAGCTGAATATTCAATCTCATTTAAATCATTCTTCTTGTTTTCAAAAGGTTTAGAAGAACTTGAACTAGCTTCGTTAGAAGTAGCCAAATTAATAATTTTTTCACGAAGTTTGCTATCAGTAACTTCCTTTAAAAGTTCAATCGCGTTATCAGAAGTGATAGTTCATATTAAAATCTTGAAATTGTGATTGAAGTTTATAAATTTCATCTTCCTCACAAGTGCAGGTATTACCTTGGCAAGTAGTGCAAGGGTTATCACAATTGTTATCATTATGAGATAAATCAAGTAATTCATTATCAGAACCTGAGCCTGATTCATAATTTTTGTCTGATCCTGAAGTGTATAACAAACCATAAACCTTTTCATAGTTTTCTCCGTCAAGTTCTAAAGTTTTCAACTTATTCAACTTGCAGTTAGGAGCGATATGACCAAAGTGTTCACACTTATAACATTTAACCTTAACAAGATCTCTCCCTGATCTATCTTTGGTAACTCTACGAGATTTGTGAGAACTTTTCGTAGCTTCGCGCTCTTCTTTGGATCTTCGTCTAGATCTCCTTTTCCTGTGAGAACCTTCGGTTCTAGAGGACTTGTAATACTCATCCTTATTGCTGCCTTTAGAAGGATTGGGTAGACCGAATTGTGCACAGAAATCTCCTAATTGGGATTTTTCGTTTAGCTTATCCATCTTAAGCTGTCTAGCCATTTGTAGTTCGTTGCACAAGTTTAGGCCTTTTTGTGTGCAAGTTCCTATAATCTTTCCATAAGTATATTCCTTATAAGGGATTTCTTTATAACTGCCTCTTAGAGTTTTCCGAGCTCTTTTAGCAAATAATGGGGGAAGACCGTCTATAAACTTAGCTTTCCAATACTCAAGTTTATTTTCGGGCAATTTCATAACCCTACTAAGGAAAGTATCTTTGTACCATATGAAATGTCCTAAGGTCTGACTTCTTAGACCGTTAAGAAGGGTACGAACAATCTCGTACTGATTGGTAAATCTACCATTAAAATGTTCCAAAATGGTTAGAAAGGGTATAAACAACATCTTCTTTGTTTTCTACTAGGGCCATACCCAGATTATCAATACCCTCATCGGTAGAAATCGCATTAACAATCAAAGTTTCTCTTTCATATTCAGATAGTTATTCCACCGCCTCAAAGTTGGCCCGTAAAACCGGTAATGATCATTTTGCAAATCGTTCTATCTGTGTTTTTAATACTTTTGTAGATAGTTGCATACATGAGCATTCTATGAACAAGAATAGTCAACTATCTATCAGTCAGTCCATCCAAATTCTATTCATAAATTTTGGAACCACTATAAGACGTATTAGTCTGATTTCCAGTCTCGTTCTTCTATCAAAACATCTTGAGGAGTGGGACGGAGATAATAATAGGTATTCATACTGTGTTTAGTATCATACCCACTATTCTTCTTCGGATAACCCCTAAGTTTTTTAGCTATATTAGCCTTTATATTTTTTATTAAAATAGTTAAATCATCTAGTTTTTTTATCAAGAGAGCTAATATGCTCTCCCAAAACTTTGACATAAATACTCAAATCATTATTTTGTGTAATAAGTTTATTAATTTCGAAAATACTAACAGAAGCAATATTTCTTCAATAAAATTTTGAAATGCCGAAAAGGTTATACCTGTATTATTAGGCAAAACAAAAGATGACTGAGGAGGGTAATGGCTTTTGTAAGATTGCCACTACCATCTTTACAGGTCCTTTGAATAACTTTAATGTATAAAGGCAAATAAGTGGTTATAAACGAAGGAAAAAAATACATAATTTGATTATGTAAAGCACAAGTTTCATAAAACTCTTGAGAGATATTACTCATATCCTCTTTACTATAAGATTCAAAAAACCAAGTTTTATACCGATTCTATTTTTCATCAAAAAATTCTTTCTGAATATGTTTTCTTCCCAGGGAACCTAGGCTAAAATCAATTTGG
Organism: Solanum pinnatisectum; assembly: GCA_035578085.1. Taxonomy (NCBI): domain Eukaryota; kingdom Viridiplantae; phylum Streptophyta; class Magnoliopsida; order Solanales; family Solanaceae; genus Solanum; species Solanum pinnatisectum. The sequence continues at coordinate 29,393,953 of CM069082.1, read as the reverse complement.
TATGGGATCATTAAGAATCATTGGGGTCAAACTCCATTTCGGAGATCGAATGAATATCCTTATCCGAAGCATCATCATTCACCTGAACAATATTAGTTCGGGGGTCGACCTTAACATTTGTGACCAAAAAGCTGTTGTCAGAACCAATAGTATGCAAGAAGCAACTCAATCTCATGCTGTACCATAAATAGGCTCAACAGGGGACATATGATGAATAGCAGGCATAAGTCTATGACTAGACAAAGCCTGTCTATTATAACTGTGACCCACAAAAGATAATGACCTGTTATTAGAAAACAACTGCCTATGAGGCGCATAACTATTATCGGCAATCTGAATACAAATCCTTCCATCTGGATTTTGAGATATATGAGAGAAATCAGAATTAGTAACTGCATCAGTTAACTGATTTGGGGATATAACTGAATTTAAAGTCCATGAAGTTGGGAAATCTTTCTTCCCAGTTAATAGGTCTCCTAGTTGTGACTTTGGATCTTGCAAAATTGATTTCTACCAAAATAGTTTGATTGAAAATATCATATAATCTATATCTAGGATTAAGAGTAGATCGTAGTTTGAGATAAATTCTATAAGATAAACTAATGAGTTCTGAACCAGGCGTATAATTATAACCATGCGTTTTAACATTTAATGTTAAGGCATCAAGAATATTTGCATCAGTAAGAGATAACTGCAATTAGGCTGAGTATTAAAATAAGCAGGATCATAGGACACCGTAGATTCTATCGAACCCATAAGAGACTGACGGAAATTTAAATTCCTAGTATCACAAAGAGCAGCTAAAAAAGTTTCAGGTTACTCTTTAAGGGTTAAAGGCTTAAAAGCAATTTGCACCATTCCAATATGCATATAATTATATTGATTTTTATGAACATTAACATCACGCTCGTTTAGCAAACGAATAGTCTGTTCAGACGAATTTAAAGCTAAAGATTGCTCCGTAGTTTTAATTAATTTTTTGGAAGACAGTTTATCAAACCAACCATAATCATAAATAGTTTTTATCGGGACTTTAGAAATTGTCCATTTGTTTAGCAAATCAAGGTTTTGAGGTACATCGACCTCTTCAAGTCTAGTACTTTGAGTACTCATTTCTCCCAGATCCATGAGAAAAGATCATAGCTATGTCGAACAGTTCACATCCATCTCATATTTACTTTGAATGTTCTTGGCTCTAATACCAGATTTATAGTATTGGAGACCTAGCGGTAATCCGCCCAGTCATAGATCTAGCAATTCAAGCATCCTTAAGCTAGCGGTAGAAATTAATAATAATAATAATAATAATAATAATTATCTATGCAGGTTTATGAAAGGCTATCAAATGAATCCATTGGATTACCCGTAAGGCGCAGTAGACGCAGGGCGGACCCGGATAGTAAGGGATTTCATTCACTATTGCCAAGATTACTTACATCAGTAAAGGTCCCTTATAGTTTGACTGAACGATCCGCTAATTGTATGGTATCAAAGCCATGGACTTATCGTAGCTATAGGTGGTATAGTTCAACACACTGCTTATTTATGAATATCATAAAAAAGAAGTCTACTGTTAAAGATAGTAGAAAAGAGGAATATGATATACCACAGCATCTTGATTTGCTTAATAAATGGACTATTCCAAAAATATCCCCTAGAATCATATATCAGATGGGAACATTTGAAAAACTTGATCTCAAACAGGTGGTTAAAACCACAGAAGAAACTATTACTATTGATAGTGATCATTAGACTTTTAGATTATTATTTGAAAATGATTTGGCCCCTTATAGGGATATTTACCGATTTATGCATATTGGTTTGGTACAGGTGGCATTTAAGCCCCTTACTTTGTGTGGTTTACCTGAAAGCTTTATAACAGCTTTAAGAGATGGCAGGAATCATAATTGGAAGAGATCCCTATAGGGACGATCCAGACTAGTCTAGCTTATGGACCAATTTATTTTAATGTATATCCTAACTTGCAAATTTCCTTAAAAGATGAGAATTCATTAAGTTCTCTTATGTTGAATGTTAAACTTCATGGTTATGATTATATGCCTGACACTGAAGTTGTTTGCATTTGTTATAGAATCTATTATAAGCTCTTGCATACTTTAAATCCTATGTGCAACGTTATTGATTTCAAAAATGAAACTATTCTTATAGAAACTAATTTTAGTAAATGTAAGGTAGTTACCAGAAGACCTATCCGGTGGGAAGAAAATGGATTTTCCACAAGAGTGGGTAATTGAGTGTACTACCCAACCTAAACTTAATATTAATGATGAGGTTTCAGAAATTGAACAGTTGAATGTGGAACTGTTAAAATTAGATTTTCTAATCCAATCAGCATGCATAATAGAATCGATGATTGTAGCATGTCTTCTAGAATTACTAGATCTAACTCTTCTTATATATCTCATGTTGATTATATCGTTCAGGTTTCTTCTAGAGCATCTACTTTTCAAATTAGAAAAAATTATAGATATGATAATATAAAAATAGATAAAGATAATATTGTTAGCTCACATTTAGAAATAACTGAATCTGAAATGAATTTTCCAAATGGATTATCTACATAGACTATTTTTACGATGTCTAAAAAATAGATTGATTTTAGCCCGGGTTCCCTTGCAAGGGCAAAGATTGCTAAAGATTTTCGGCGATCTAAATGGAAACCTTTTCGAAAATGGTTCTTCAAAAATTTTAATATTGAGGAACAATTTAGTTTTCAAGAAGAATTTTATACTTATCTCATTGAATCAGGACAAAATTCTTTAGTATCTTTTGTTCCATGGTTTATGTGTAAGCATGTTCACAATTATATCTCTGTGATAGAAAGTGACTTTACACTAAGTAATGGAGAAATTACAAAATCAGTTTTTCGTCCATTACAATCTTTTCAAATTAATAAAAATGATAAGATTGTTAACTTCAATACTTTTTCAAAATTATTTGAAAATGATACTGCTCTTGTTACTACGTAGCATATTAATGCATTGATTAAGCAAGGTAGGTTTTTTTATTCCAAGTACCAATAATTTTCGAATTATCCCAATGAGTAAAGGGAAAATATCATTTATGAAAGGCACACCTAATATAATCTGATTAGTAATAGCTTTTACAAGGACGATTAATGAATTATCCTCGAAATTAATGTTGAAAACCAAACCAAGTCAGTTTTATAAAACAAGAAATTAACAGCATTGAGGTTGATAATATTTTACAAAATCCTAAATTAAAGGAAAAAATTGCTATGTTAAAAAATCAGTTCTCTATTGATATTTGTGGAGATCATCCTAACGCTTTTTGGAGCAGGAAAAAACATGTGGTCAGCCTCCCTTATGAGGAGAAATTTTTTGAGGATAATATTCCTATTAAAGCTAGACCTTGCCAGATGAACGCAGATTATCTGGAGTTGTACAAAAAGGAGATTGACTCCTTGTTACAAAAAGGCCTTATAAGGCACTCTAAGTGCCCTTGGTCTTGCACGACGCTTTATGTTAATAAACATGCTGAACAGGAAAGAGGCACGTCAAGATTGGTAATTAATTATAAACCACTTAATAAAATATTGAAATAGATCAGGTACCCTATCCCTAATAAAAAAGATTTATTAAATAGAGTCTATAATGCCATTATATTTTCTAAATTTGATCTGAAATCAGGTTATTGGCAGATTCAGATAGCTAAGTCAGACATGTTGGAAATCACTTTTAATGTCCTTATGGGTCAGTATGAATGGAACGTTATGCCCTTTTGATTAAAAAACGCTCCCTGCAAATTTCATAAAATTATTAATGATATTTTCATACCTTTTAGTAATTTTATAATTGTCTATATAGATGACATTCTCATATTTTTCAAAAATGTGGAAACTCATTTCAAGCATCTTGAATTATTTAAAAAAATCATTATTCAAAATGGTCTGGTTATATCTCAGCCCAAGATGTCTTTATTTCAGATGAGCATTAGATTTTTGGTTCATAATATTGAAAGGGGTGATATCAGCCCAATTAATAGAAGTATTGAATTTGCTTCTAAATTTCCTGCTATCATGACTAATAAGGCTTAGTTGTATAGATTTCTTGGAAGTTTGAATTATGTTGCTCCTTTTATAAAGGATCTGGCCAAAGATATGACTGTCTTATATGACAGGTAGAACAATCCGATAGCTTGGTCAAATGATCATACTGAAGCGGTTAAGAAGATTAAGGCAAAGGTGAAAAATCTTCCTTGTCTCACCTTAGCCAACTCGAATTGGGAGAAAACGGTTGAAACTGATGCCTCAGATGTAGGCTATGGAGGTGTCCTCACACAATACTGTCCAGATAATAAACAACATTATATTGTTCAGTTCTATTCAGGAAAATGGAACGCAGCCTAAAAGAATTATGCCACTATAGCGAAAGAAATATTGGCTATAGTAAAAAGTGTTTTAAAATTTCAGGGCGATCTTTGTAACCAAAAGTTTTTGATAAAAACTGATTGCCAAGCGGCTAAATTTATGTTTAATAAATATTGTAAACACGATGTTTCTAAACAGATGTTTGCAAGATGGCAAGCGTTATTAGCTCCATTTGATTTTGAGATCCATTATAAGAAAGGTTTTGCTTGATTTTTTGACTTGAGAATATTTGGACTAATTATTGTTCTTCTTTTCAAGATGAGACATTCATGGCCTCCACCCTCAATAAAGGGATGAGGAGGAAGAACAGGAATAGGAAGAGGAGGTTATATCCTCACCCAACTAGGGAACAAACAATTGATAGCAGCAAATAATATCGCCTCTTCAAGCGGTATTAATACAGACCATTCTATGTATAAGGAATTCATGGATTTTATGAAATCCAAAAAAGCGGATAGTACTGTTCCAGCTTATTCCACCATCCTTACGGACGAGGAAAGTACAGAAGTATTTGATCTGAATGATAAAAGAGAAGTTATGCTTCTTTTAGAAAACAGTGATTTAAAATGGAAGAATGATCCATGGAAACTCATGTCCAAATATCTAGATTCAGTTTATTATACTACAACTGTTTATAATTATAGGATGCACTATGAGATGATACTCTCAGCTACAGGATCGGGTGAACTTTAACATTTCTACCTAACTAATACGAGAAAAGTTTATAAATTTTCCAAGTTTATAATAAAGAAGATTAAAGCCCCTGAAGAATGGGGAATGAGCCCCTTCAAGGAAATGGATTATATCCATCCTGAGCAAAAGGTCACAATAAAATACATTTACTGGATTATGTTGACAGCTTTAATAAAGCTTTGTTAGATGAGAAAGCTAATAGAAAGCAATCATGGTTCATAAAAATATGTTCTAATATATTTAACGGGCAAATTCTAAATTGGTTTTTCAGATGGTGGACTTTATATGGTCCTTCAATAAAGATTCTACCAGAACAATACAAGAAATTATATTCTAAATGGATAGATATATCCCCTAAACTTATAAGTTTACAAAGAGATAATATTTTCTTTGAAGGGATGTCATTAATGTATTTCTTTATAGAATTCTCAATCCCATGGATTATGAAATGGTCTGTAGACATTGATAATACTTCTGAGGGTTCCCATGCCTCCAAAAAACTTTTTATACAAAGTTCTGGAATAAATTGATACATAAAGACCTTGAAGGCAAAATTCATGGTCAAGAGATTTTAGATTTAATAAATCAAGCAATTGAAAAATACCATAATACAAGTCAGTTAGAGATTAAGGAGATGATATAAGTCCTTTTAAAAAGATTACAAGGAAACTTCATATGAAGAAAGGGATTATCTCTAAATCGGAGGCTATCGCCATGTATATGTAGAAAGTCAAAAGAGACTTGATAAAAAATCTTGATTTAGAAATTGGAGATGATATTTCTATGGCTTCATCAAGTCACAATGATGATAAAGAATGCATAGCTGATGAAGCACATAGTGATCATTGTAATGAAGAAATCGATATTGATGCTCTTCTAGCTAAATTTCAAGAGCAAGTGGAAGAATCTCCAACAAAGCCACCTTGCAAAGGAAAAAACAAGATATGAAGACCCCACATGATAAAATAATTGGGGTAATAAGTCAAGCAACTTTAATAAAGTAGAAGACTCGAAACAGCTTTAATAAAGAAAAGGAGTGGAGCCGAAAGTAATGTCGGCCATTCGCTGTTATAGAGAGGCCACGCTAGTCTATCAGCCTTATCTCTTTATTATTGGCCATTGTAAAGTGCGTGGGCCAGTTTGTCTTTATCTTTTTAGATTCCTCGACCCCTATATAAAGAGGCGGAGTTTCATTTTGTAGAGGCAGGTTTTAGAAAACCCCCTCTTTATATCTCTCTCTCAGTATTGTAATATTTCCTTTTGTAAGTTTTTCCTAAGTTTGAATGAAAGCTTTCAATTTGTTTTGTACATCAGCGGGTTTGGAACTCGACTCTAGGTACTGGTTTCTTTTTTATTTATTTTCTTTATGTATCTGGCCTAAATGATAGGCTAAACTATTTGTGTTGAGCTATAACTTACTAGGTTACTTTAAGAAGTGGCGTTTGTGTTAATTATGAAGACAGTTTAAACAGTTAGACTAAGGTCGGATGTAAGTTATCCAGGCAGGTTTATGAAAGGGTGCCAAAAGAATCAGTTGGATTGCCCGTAAGGCGTAGTAGACGCAGGGCGGACCTGGATAGTGGGTGATTTCATTCACTATTGCTAGGATTACTTACATCAGTAAAGGTCCCCTGTAGTTTGACTGAACGATCCGTTAATCGAATGGTATGATAGGCTAAACTATTTGTGTTGAGCTATAACTTACTAGGTTACTTTAAGAAATGGCGTTTGTGACTATTTTGAAGATAGTTTGAACAGTTAGACTAAGGTTGGATATAAGTTATCCAGGTAGGTTTATGAAAGGGCAAAGGAATCCGTTGAATTACCCGTAAGGCGCAGTAAACGTAGGGCAGACCCGGATAGTAGGGGATTTCATTCACTATTGCCAGGATTACTTACATTAGTAAAGATCCCTTATAGTTTGACTAAACGATCCGTTAATCGTATGGTATCAGAGCCATGAACTTATCGTTGCTATAGGTGGTATAGTTCAACACACTATTTTTTTATGAATATCATAAAGAAGAAGTCTACTGTTAAAAACAGTAGAAAAGAGGAATATGATATACCACAATATCTTGATTTTGCTTAATAAATGGACTATTCCAAAAGTATCCCCTAGAATCATATATCAGATGGGAACATTTGAAAAACTTGGTCTCAAACAGGTTGTTAAAACCACAGAAGAAACTATTACTATTGATAGTGATCATTAGACTTTTAGATTATTATCTGAAAATGATTTGGCCCGTTATAGGGATATTTACCGATTTATGCATATTGGTTTAGTACAGGTGGCATTTAAGCCCCTTACTTGCGTGGTTTACCTGAAAGCTTTATAGCAACTTTAAGAGATGACAGGAATCATAATTGGAAGAGATCCCTATAGGGACGGTCCCGACTAGTCTAGCTTATGGACCAATTTATTTTATTGCATATCCTAACTTGCAAATTTCTTTAAAAGATGAGAATTCATTAAGTTCTCTTATGTTGAATGTTAAACTTCATGGTTATGATTATATGCCTGACACTGAAGTTGTTTGCATTTGTTATAGAATCTATTATAAGCTCTTGCATACTTTAAATCCTATGTGCAACGTTATTGATTTCAAAAATGAAACTATTCTTATAGAAACTAATTTTAGTAAATGTAAGGTAGTTACCAGAAGACCTATCCAGTGGGAAGAAACTTGATTTTCCACAAGAGTGGGTAATTGAGTGTGCTATCCAACCTAAACATAATATTAATGATGAGGTTTCAGAAATTGAACAGTTGAATGTGGAACTGTTAAAATTAGATTTTCTAATCCAATCAGCATGTATAGTAGAATTGATGATTGTAGCATGCCTTCTAGAATTACTAGATCTAACTCTTCTTATATATCTCTTGTTGATTATATCGTTCAGGTTTCTTCTAGAGCATCTACTTCTCAAATTAGAGAAAATTATAGATATGATAATATAAAAATAGATATAGATAATATTGCTAGACCTATCCCCAGGCCCTGCTCGAATTTAGAAATAACTGAATCTGAAATGAATTTTCCAGATGGTTTATCTGACTATTTTTACGATGTCTAAAAAACAGATTGATTTTAGCCTAGGTTACCCGGCAAGGGCAAAGATTGCTAAAGATTTTTGGCGATCTAATGGAAATCTTTCTGAAAATGGTTCTTCAAAAAATTTAATATGAGGAACAATTTGGTTTTCAAGAAGAATTTTATACAGATCTCATTGAATCAGGTCAAAATTCTTTAATATCTTTTGTTCCATGGTTTATGTGTGAGCATGTTCACAATTATATCTCTGTGATAGAAAGAGACTTTACACCGAGTAATGGAGAATTTACAAAATTAGTTTTCCCTTTATTACAATATTTTCAAATTAATAAAAATGATAAGATTGTTAACTTTAATGCTTTTTCAAAATCATTTGAAAATGATACTGCTCTTGTTACTATGTAGCATATTAATGCCTTGATTAAGCAAGGTAATTATGCAAACATTTATATGAGCATGTTGTTTCTTTACATGATAAAGTCGATAAACATATCTCTTTGATGAATTCCAATACTAAGGGAAAAGAATAAGTTGCTCATAGCAGTATCCAGCCTCCCCTAGAGATCAGTGATTTTACGTTAAAAGACTTTTCGTATCTTCAGGATTTCTTGGAAAAGAAATTCAAGGGTAGTAGTTTGAAGCCTATAAAAGTTGATAACTTTTCAGAAGGAGAGAGCAATTATAAGAGGAGAATTTTCTTATGATATTAGTAAAATCTCAGAAAAATATGCTAGAAAACTGGTCCAAAGGATGTACTACTATCCTAGACCTACTCCACAAGATGTTTTGTTGGAGGAACATGAACCCATTATAACTAATAGTTATAATGGAAAGGAAATCTATGAATAGAACATAGATGGTTATATGGATAGGCAGATTTATACAATGGTGCATAGAATGTTTATGTACAGTACTATCTATAAAACTAACAAGAATAGTGATAAGACTATTGTTGATATGATAACAACAAGATTTACTGGCCAATTAAAGGGTTGGTGGGATAATTATCTCAATCAAGAGCAAAGAGATAAGATTCTCCAAGCAGTTAAATAGGAAGGAGAACAAACTTTTACCATAATGTTGTGTATACCCTAGTTCTAATTATCATAGAACACTTCTCAGGAAGATGGCCGGATAATAGTGAGACCACAAGAACTTTGCTTCAAAATCTAAGGTGTAAGACTCTTACGTCTTTTAGATTCTACAAAGATGTGTTCTTAAGCAGGGTTATGGAATTACCAGAGTGTAATAGCGCTCATTGGAAGTCCAAATTTATAGATGGTTTGCCAACTCTCTTTGCAGAAAGAGTTCGTAAAACACTTAGGGGAGAAAATCATAGTATCAACTATGAAGATTATACTTATGGAAAGCTCATAAGTGCTTGCGTACAAGAAGGAGTTTCTTTATGCAATGAAATCAAGTTGAATCAATAGATTAAGAGACATCGTCTTAATGAAAGACAACAGTTAGGGGAATTTTGTGAACAATTTGCTTTGGATGTTCAAAGACAAAATCCAAGATAAATGATACTTTCCTAAGAAGAAATCTTCCAAAAAGGATTATGAAAGATGTAAGCGGAAAAGGATTGAGAGAAAAGAAAGGCGAGTAGCAGGAAGGAAAGAAGAAAAAAGATTTTATAAATCTAAAAGAAAGTATGATAAGTCAGATACTTGCCACAAAGGTGGAAGATTTGGTCACTAGGCCAGGGATTGCAAAGTCAAGGAAAAGATCAAAAACCTTGACATAGATGATAGTATGAAAGATTCTCTTTATAAGATTATGCTTGACTCTGATTCAGGAAAATCAGATACAAAATATAGCAGTCAGGAAGAATCCTCTACTAGCGAAGATCTTAAAGCTCTTCAACAAGAAGATTATATGTCTTCAGAAGATGAGTGTTTAGCTTGTCAACAAGGAATGGAATGTGACAAGGATGAAGAAGAAGATATAAGATCTATTCCCAATTCAAGAAATTAAGTATCAATTTCATTGATAATGACAAAATAATAGAGCTCTTACAAAGCATAAAAGATTCGGAAATTAGAACTCAAATTATTGATAAGATTGGTAATACATCTACCTCTAAGAATCGTACCAAGGAAGAAATTCCTACAAAAGAAGGTTCATACACCATGGCAGAGGTTAAAAACCTCTTACTAGAAAGGAAGAAACTTAAAAGTTCTCCCACCAATATCAGTGATATGAAACAAGTGATTAATAATCTCAAGAAAGACATTCTTCGTCTGAAAGAAAAGAATATGATTATCGAAGTCAGGCTCGATAATATCGAAAGTCTTAAGGATTTGGGTAATAACTCAGAATCGATTTCGTCTGTTGAAGGAGAAAGTAATAATCTTGATTTTATGAGAAATATTTATTTAAAAAATGATAAAAAAGATTGTTTTTACAGAGTCTTAAAGCTTCTACATCTCAAAAGTTTTATACTAAAATCACTCTTCTTATTGATTATAATCATAAAAAGAATTTGTTGCTCTCATTGATAGTGCAGCCGATTTAAATGGTATTCAAGAAGACCTAATTCCTTCAAGGTATTTTCATAAAACTACCGATATTCTTCATTCTGCCAATGGTAGAAAAATGGGTATTGAATTTAAATTTCCTAAAGCTTTTATTTGCAAAGGGAATAATTGTATTCCTCAAAGCTTTGTTTTAGTAAACGATATTACTAATCATATTATATTAGGTGTGTCTTTCATAAATGATATTTTTCCCTTACTCATTGGGATAATGATAAAATTATTGGTACTTGGAGTAAAAAACCTTTTATATTAGAATTTATTACAAAACCTTTTACAAGGATGATTAATGAATTATGCTCGAAATTAATTTTGAAAACCAGCCAAGTCAGTTTTATAAAACAAGAAATTAACAGCATTGAGGTTGATAATATTTTACAAAATCCTAAATTAAAGGAAAAAATTGCTATGTTAAAAAACTAGTTCTCTATTGATATTTGTGGAGATCATCCTAACGTTTTTTGGAGCAGGAAAAAACATGTGGTCAACCTCCCTTATGAGGAGAAATTTGTAGAGGATAATATTCCTACTAGAGCTAGACCTTGCCAGATGAACACATATTATATGGAGTTATGCAAAAAGGAGATTGACTCCTTGTTACAAAAAGGCCTTATAAGGCACTCTAAGTCCCCTTGGTCTTGCATAACGTTTATGTTAATAAACATGCTGAATAGTAAAGAGGCGCGCCAATATTGGTAATTAATTATAAACCACTTAATAAAGCATTGAAATAGATCAGGTACCCTATCCCTCATAAAAAAGATATATTAGATAGATCTAGTCTATGATGCCATTATATTTTCTAAATTTGATCTGAAATCAGGTTATTGACAGATTCAGATAGCTGAGTCAGATATGTTGAAAACCACTTTTAATGTCCCCATAGGTCAGTATGAATGGAATGTTATGCTCTTTGGATTAAAAACTCTCCCTCTGAATTCCAAAAAATTAAGAATGAAATTTTCATACCTTTTAGTAATTTTATAATTGTCTATATAGATGACATTCTCGTATTTTCAAAAAATGTGGAAACTCATTTCAAGCATCTTGAATTATTTAAAAAAATCATTATTCAAAATGGTCTGGTTATATCTCAGCCCAAGATGTCTTTATTTCAGATGAATATTAGATTTTTGGTTCATAATATTGAAAGGGGTGATATCGGCCCAATTAATAGAAGTATTGAATTTTCTTCTAAATTTCCTAATATCATGACTAATAAGACTCAATTGCAGAGATTTCTTGGAAGTCTGAATTATGTTGCTCCTTTTATAAAGGATCTGGCTAAAGATACGGCTGTCTTATATGACAAGTTAAAGAACAATATGAAAGCTTGGTCAAATGACCATACTGAAGCCGTTAATAGGATTAAGGCAAAGGTGAAAAACCTTCCTTGTCTCACCTTAGCCAACCCGAATTGGGAGAAAATGGTTGAAATTGATGCCTCAGATGTAGGCTATGGAGGTATCCTCACACAATACTGTCTAGATAATAAACAACATTATATTGTTCAGTTCTATTCAGGAAAATGGAATGCAACCCAAAAGAATTATGCCACTATAGCAAAAGAAATTTTGGCAATAATAAAAAGTGTTTTAAAATTTTAGGGTGATCTTTATAACCAAAAGTTTTTGATAAAAACTGATTGCCAAGCGGCTAAGTTTATGTTTAATAAAGATTGTAAACTTGATGTTTCTAAACAGGTGTTTGTAAGATGGTAATCGT